>CM057088.1:17860714-18481428 GCA_029959045.1 Taenioides sp. WSHXM2023 | reverse complement strand
AAAGCTCTAATCAACACACAAACAAGGATACTAGAATGATTATATCAATTTCTATAACCCACTGCTACACGCCTTATGTTTTCCCTTTTCTGACCAGACACTTACCTCTCATTAAAAAGTAAAGAGCGGTGCAACTGTCTGGTCAGAGAGGGGGAGTGATCTTGAATGTCTAACGGATACTCCGCACAGTACGGGTCACTTCTAATCCCAAACTGCATTATTGATGTTGGATGTGCCGTCTGAGCCTGTGCCCTCCCTCTTCCACACCTCGTAATCAGCCATAATTGAGGTTAACTCTATGACATGGCCGAAACGCTAGACAGGTGAGCCTCCGAACTCATGATTAATGTAGTGTGCTAGTGTGCCGCGCGCTGACCTTTTGAGATAGGCCAGGCCCCATTTTTAAGTGAAAGCTCTGCCTCGGCCTGCTTGAGGAGTTGTCCATCAAATCCTCCCTCTGCAAGAACTACTGCCACACTCCACCTTCCACCATCATGCTACTTGACAATGCGCAGGACTGCTTAAAGGGGCACTATGTAACTTTTTTGGTGGAGAGTCTGCCACCTGCTTGTCTCTATGTAGATGTTATTGCTTTGCCATAAATGCGCCACAGTATGATATTGAACTTCTTCTCCACGTTCCAAAGTATGGTTTTAACTTTCTATCTCCATGGAGACAAGCCGCTGACAGGACACAATTTTCAATGTATTTTGGGGGCAATTCAATCACCTGTAATTGAATAAATGCAAGATAGATATGCTTCATGTCATACAGTGGAACATACCAGACAAAAGTACATGAAACAAACAGGTGGGAGACAAAACATTATTGTGCCCCTTTAATATCAGATTAATAGTTTTATAGTCGTTATAGTTTTTACACTAATAGTTTTATTGTCTTGGTGAATGTGTACTACAGTATTTGTACAAGATTGGTCTCTGGGGGGTTGTGAATGTAAACTTTAGCTGAGTAAATTGCAATTACATATTTACAGCAGGTAGACAAATAAAACCACATGCAAAACTATGCGCAAAATGTGTATATTGGCTATTCAATTGTTGTTGGCAACTGTAAAGCCCAATTACGATGACAAATTGTGGGGTATTTATGTTAGTGTTTCTTTAAAGTAGCAGACTGTGGTATAATAATTATGTTATTGTGATATTGTATTGGTTTGGAAATGATTGAGTTTTATTACATTTATTTAAAGGTTCTATATTACGCAAAATTGACTCTTGTGAGCTTTAAGCCATGTTAGTTACCTCATCAAAAATGTACCTGGAGTTGTGTTTTGTTTCATTCACACATGTTTGAGTAATCCTTTATTATTAGCCCATCTACATATCCAAAGCTCAAAATGCTCTGTTACACCTTGTGATGTCATGTAGTGGTAGTTTTCAATTTACCAGCTACCTTCTAATTTTTGTTTACTCTAAATATGCAGGGTGTGTGTGTTATACATTTGTGAATGATACAAAACACAACTCCAGGTATGTTTTTGAAGTGATGAGGAAACAACATTATAACATAAATCAGAAAATAGTGTAATATGGGCACTTTAATTTGTAGACTCCGACCACTATCTACCTTTGTAAGGTCACTCCTCAGCCCTCTCCACCAAACCATTCTGAGCAGATCTAAATTGCCAAAGAGGTCATGTCCTTGCCTTGCTCCCAAACACTGGTATTGTCTGTGTTAACTGAGTAAATTTGCTTTGGACTCAGGCTCATTCACCCACTATGCAGCCACACTTGTCAACACACAACATGCACTCTCGTAAGTCTCCGGTGAGTGGAGGAAATACAGAAAGATGTACTGTGCGCACACACAAAAAGATTATTTTCCTTTTTAGGCTTGGGAATTGCAGGGGAATCTGAAGATGTACTTGTTAATCGAGGATGGCATGGGCTGAGGTCACCAGCTGTAACATAGACCAGGGGCAGTAAATGGATGAGGAGGGGTCAAAGGTGATGCTCCGACATTCCGTTAGAAAATAAACAGAACAAAAAACGGGATTCTCCAGACAGGTATTTCAAATAGATCCATCAAATGTAGCTTGGTCTCATAAACTGTGCGCAGGAGCTGTATTGAAATTAAGTTGAAATGGTGCATGATGTAAAGGCCCTTTGCTCTTTCCAAGCAGTAATGGCATTGTGTATTTGATTTAGCCCAGATGCTTCACCTTTCAATTGGTCTGGGCTTGGGACTGGCAGATGGTAAGATACATTTACTTGTGCTTTTTTAAATACATTTTAAAGGGCCCATATTAAACTGTTTTCAGATCTATGTTATGATGATGAAGACCTGGAGTTGTGTTTTGTTTCATTCGCACGTTTAATACAGAAACTCTGCATATTTAGGCTGAGTTCTTCTCTCAAACTGAAAACACTCCACCTTGTGATGTCATGTGGCAATCCAGGTATGTTTCTGATGGATCCAGGATCCATTCTAACATGGGTAAAAGCTCATAGGAGTCAGTTTTGGGCAATATATGGCCTTTAAGAAAGCTGTAGTTTCATCTAAGCACAGGCAGCAATACTATTTTAAATTCAATGTTTTGTTTTGTTTTTGTTTTGTTTTGTTTTGTTTTTTCCCTTTACAATACCATGACCAATAGTTCTTACTAAGGCATACACAGAATCTTTCACTGTGTCAATATGGTTTGTATTTCACATGCACTTACAACATATTACAATTAAATTAAGGACTTGAGTACAGTTTTGGCAACACTAACAAATAATTGGCGCAATGTTTACTTTATCACACAAACCTTGTGGGCTGGATTATGTGGAAATATAATATGGATATCATAATACAATGTCATTACGTTCTTTGCGATCCAAAACCTAATACAGAGAGAGTTTAACACAATTAGCAGGTTAGGTGACAGGTGTGGTCTTCCTGTTACCGTATGGTGGGGCATGAGGGAGGGGGCTTAGGGTAGGATAGGGCAGATGCTGTCTAAAGGAAACATCTTGGACCTTTGTAACTCTATAGAGCTCTTCTTTGGTTTATGATCTGTCACTGGGCCTAAAGGGCAGCTGTCAGGTTAAATAACTAGCTCCACAACCTCTCTGAGTCATTTTGTCAAAATATATGTTAGTAAAATGTATTGATGAATGAAATGAACCATTTTCTTTTGCAAACTTCTGACTCTGTATTCAAGTCGGTGCTTAATGGAGACTACAGCAGCACAGGTAAATCTGCTCCCCTTTCTCATCTGTCCATCTGTGTACAGATACATACATAATGCTGACGTCCGAGCTGAACAGACAGGGTCAAGGGGACCATAAATGGTTGTGTCAAAGGCATAGTCTTGCCTTACAGCCAAGACTAAACCTAAAAAAACACACACACATAAACTTAAGTGCTCTTGTAATTGCAAGAGCACTTTTGGTCAGAGTGTGTTCACTGTAAAAGGCCCACACATCTGGAATACCATACCTGCCCAACTGAAAACTCAGATCTGAACCAGTTTAACTGCAAAGCCTGTAACCACTAACACAATGTTTAATGTGTGTTATTTTTCACATTATTTATACTGCGCTTCATAATGTTTGCTTGTCTGTTTTATGTGAGGGACCAGGTCTGGCATCGGTTGCTATTGTCAATGTAACAAAGCCCTCTGTTCTGTCCCTTTTAAATAAACAAATAAATAAACTTTTTTTTTTTTTTTTTTTTACGTTTTAATTTGTGTGACATGCAGGGACAATACAGTCGTGATGAGAAAGTTTGTAGATATAGAGATATTTTGGCAGGATTGAACAGGGTAAACAAAGCATTATTTTAATTCCTCCTAGTCTTTCCAGTGCCTCGTCTAAACTAGGCCTTTGCCAGTCTAAAGATGGACTACACAAGGACTTTATCTGAACTCAACTACAGTCTACCATTAATCTGTAGAAAGTCAATTTGAGACTAAAACTGAACAACTGTGGGACAAAATTAATCTAAATTACAACTGCAAAGCATTACACCAAAGTAGTATCTGAAAAGGTCTGTGTATCACAGAGACCCAGTCCCACATTTTGAAAATCATTGATATAATGGAATCTAATGCCAAGTCCTGTGACATGACGAGGGGAGTAATGGCGGTGCATCTACCTCCCAGAGTGCACTTGTGAGCCCCAGCACAGGGGAGAGGGTGCTCCAGCGCCTCAGGGGCCATTTGGTTAAACTCAGGGGGATGCTTGTTGTGTCAGTCATTTGCAACAACTGCGAAAGAGTGCACTTAGCATCCTCTATTTCCCCCAGCAAACATGTGGGGACTGGGGAGTGACATGATACTGTACAAGAGCCTGGACAACATATAACATTTCAAAGACATTTCCTAATTGTTTCCAGGCCAAGGTCGACAGTCTATATGGAAGCAATCCCTTCTTTCAAACTCCCTTTTTCATCCACAGATTGGGAAACATTAAAGTGTTAAGTAAACTTAACCCAGACTGGCTAATTCATTTGGAAATAGCTAGGGTCTGTGCATTCACTGCTGTATCAGTGTCACTCTGTCACTAGCCTTCCTTCCATTTGAATGGCCACCATATGTTTACAGAGCCTGTGTGGTACATGTGGCCATAGTCACAGTATGGGCTTGCATTTAATCATTAAGTGTATTGTGGACTACTTGATGAGTGACCTGGCATATTTCCACAGAGCAGAAAAACACAAGCATCTTGTAAGGAACATGTTTTTTTTTTTGTTTTTTTTTTCACTTAAACACCTAAAATTTGAAAGATTGGCAAACTGCACAATAGTGCACTTTAAATGACTGAAACAATAAGCAGAACACAAATAGAGGTGAGGCAGGTGTTTAAGGTCTAAAAACACTCCATTTGCACATCCTTTGGGAGACAAAAGTGGCTGATGCTGGATAGTTTTGGCTTTCCATGCTCAGCTATTTTAGTAATTAGTAAGTAATTTCCAGTTGTAAATAAATTAACAATATGCAAAATGTACACGTTCAGTGTTGATGCAGTATTGTGGTCAGGACTTTAAACAAAAATGTTTTCAATGTACACATGACACATTTTGTAGTCAGTTAAACTTTAAAATGAGAATGTTACTAAGAAACTTTATCAAAAGTGGATTGGTAACCAAGTCTAACTGTAACATCACTGAAAATATGATATAGGCTACAGTGAAAAGGGGGTGGGTCATTTCAATTAGATTTTATTTGTACAGTAATGGTGTGAAATATTATCCAGTAATATATGTATATAAATGATCTTAAAGTATATCATTGAAAAAAGCTCTTTACACTCTAAGTGAATGCACCTCAAACTCAGATCCTATGAAGCAATAATGAGGTAGACAATATGGACGGTATTTTCCACTCTCTGCAAAACAACAGACAAATCTAATAGTACACCTTAAATTACTCTCATCAATGTAAGAAATATATGATTATCATGAAAGTCTGTACATCACAAATAATAAAATAATTATAGAATAAAAATTATACCAATTTGAGTGCATTTGTATATTTACAAAGAAACGCCGCGTGTTCATTTCTCCATTCGTTGCACTTTCTAGAGTATTTACAAATACTATACACATAGAAATAATGAACAGCAGTGCATTCAAAGCTAATGTGCATTTAAATATCGTCTCGTATCGAGTCTTTATTTTTATATTCATCTATTCATCAGTCTCTCTCAG
The DNA here is from genome assembly GCA_029959045.1 of Taenioides sp. WSHXM2023. NCBI lineage: Eukaryota > Metazoa > Chordata > Actinopteri > Gobiiformes > Gobiidae > Taenioides > Taenioides sp. WSHXM2023. The sequence goes on along the minus strand of CM057088.1, from coordinate 18,475,773 downwards.
TGGAAGTGCATTGAGTAAAGATGCCTCAATATTGTGTGCTTTTTATAGGGCCCCAGTCACTCTCTCAGCAGCGAGTCCATCCTCGTTCTTTTTGAAGGCTTTCAACTTCCCTCCCTGTCCCAGGGTTGGCCAATTTTTGCCATACATCGGATTTTACCGGTAATAAATCCAATTGTGTTCTACAAACATTCGTCCAAGACAAAATAATATAGGCTAAGGCTTGATTTTGGCTGACAACTTTTAAGATTTGGTTGTAATGAATGATCTGTCAATGCTACAATAATACTAGTACTTTTTATTTTCTGATCAATAATCTTGTTCGAAAATCTGTATCATTACGCACCAGTCCGAATAGAAATAGCCTTTATCTCCTATATGCGTCATGCTCCAACAGTGTCCCTATGTGCGCCCCGTGTTCACTAAACAGTGCTAAATCTCATGCAGGCATTATCTTCACTCCTGTGTCTCTGTGTTTTTGGTACATAGACTTTTTGCCCCTTCTTTTTCGGCGGGGGCAAAATATGCACTTGTTGCTCGGGGGCTGCGCATTGACCCCAGATGGACAGTAACACAATTACTGGCCTTTGGAATGATGCACACAACCAAAAGCGTCCAGAATAAGTGTGCGCATTAGCAAAGATACAACTGCGCATTCACATCACACGGACCAACCGCGTTCCAAGTCCCCTGGCCTTAGCACGGAACAGGTGCACAGTTTGGACGCCACTTTTAAGGCACCGCGGGGAACAAAAGCCTGCTTGATAGACTGGTGGGTGAAAAGGAACACTCTGGGGCGAAAATAAATAGCAGCCTATGTGCATCCCTTTAAATTAAGGCGCGTCGTTACATTTATGGGGAAAGCACCTTTAAGCCAAACAACGGGATCAGTGAACGCTCAGTGGAAGCTGAAGGGCCGCTACCTACACCCACACTGCTCCACCACCATGTCCTCGTACTGTTTGTAGACTACGTTGTTACCAGAGTCTATGTACAAGATACTAATGGGGCTGAGTTTGGTAGGGACGCAGCAGCTCGGAGGCGTGCTGTTGGGGTCCATAGAGTTCATAAGCGTCTGTATGATGGCGTGGTTGGTGGGCTCCAGGTGTGACCTCAGTGGGAAGTCACATACTCCCTCGCAGTGGTACGCTTCGTAATCCAGAGGCGCGATGATCCAGTCGTCCCAGCCCAGCTCTTTGAAGTTAACATGCAGCGCTTTTTTGCTGCACCTGGATTTGGACTTTTTCCCGTGTCTCTTGCCGTGTCTATTGCTGAGCGCGGTCCTTCTCCTCCTCCTCGGGCCCTCTCCCCTCACAGTCCGAAGTGAAACAGTTTCCTCCTCGGCTGAGGCCCTAATAACTGCTCCATCCGCACCATCTCTATCAGTCACTGATCTCCTCGATTTGATTTTCTCCTTCATTTCGTTGAACAAGTTTTCTCTCTTTTTTGAGCGCGTGTACGCCACCAGTAAGGCCTTCTCCTGCTGAGACCTGCCTGCTCTATCCAAACCCAGCTGTCTCAGATCCACCTCAGCGTCCGTTTTACCCAGAGTGACTCTTAGTTGGAGGCAGATTTGCTTATGTTTGTGAGGATACATTTTAAACAGTTCCCATACGTCTAAAACCTCCCATCCCGCTTTGGTGGCGTCCAGGGGGTCCAGTGACCTGGAGTCCAGCAGCGAGTCCGAGCGGCATGGGTAGAGCTGGATGTCGTAGAGGCCAAGGGAGCTGTGCACATCTCCCGACGATCTCCTAAATATCCTTAATTCCGCCCCAACCAGCTCCTCTTTGTCTGAAAGAGTTGAGACATCAAACGTGTACTTTTGTCTTTGCAGTGGAGAGTGCAAAAGATCGTCTGTGGGATAGAAGAAGAAAATAATTGCGGTCAGATTCACTTAGAGAGTACAGTGTTCTGAAAGAGGGGGAGGGGCGCGCATTCTCCCATAAAGGCCTGCTTTCGCTCCCAAAACCCATCCCATGTCTTGCTTTTTCCTTTTTTTTTAAGTCCACATAAAACATTCTTAAACAAACGACAACCGTCAAGTAGCCTATTCTTTTAAAAATCTTTACGCGTTACGTGTTCATAATTTATTTTCTTGACATGAAATCGCACAATTACAAGCCCATTTTTTTTTAGAACATCCATGGCTATTTTCTCCTCAAACTGCAGTTTATTTGCGACACAAATCCTGTGCGTAAATATAAAATCAAAACCTAATCTTGATATTTTCCCATAACTACAGGTCATTGTGCAGGCCATGTATCTGAATCGCATGTCATTTTAATCAAAGTCGTAATAAAATATGCTTTTTCCAGTAGACTCGATGACAGATCGAGCCTAATTTACACCTCATTGGCAGAACGGAAAAGGTAATGTTGTCCTACTGTAACAGAGAAAGGAACAAAGAAAAGGGTATAAAGGGTATATAAATAGTACATAAGGGTATATAAATAAAGTTGTGTGGTGAAGTGAAGGCCCCTGGGTGCTGCCAGACACAACGGACCAAAGGCGACACAGAGCTGTACACTGTGAAACAATACACAATTAACTCATTATTCGGCCTTTAGGAGATGGACATGAAGGGGCTGTAGCTACTGGACTCAGCATGTTCTCTCTGTATCCATCATGTGGAAACTTTAAAAAAATAAAAAAAATAAAAAAAATGAGGCCAGTTTATGTAGGCTAATTTGCATGCTATGCATATAGGCCTATTTTTTCGGCATCGTGGCTGCCATAATGTGGTTTAAATCAAGACAAGTTTGGGAACACGTGTGTTCTCGCTCTGGTAAATGGACTGTACCGTTTTGCAATGTTGTTATTGTGGTTATAGTAATTCAAATCAAGGATAGGGGAAATGTCTTATTAAGGGGGATTAAGTGGTTTTAAATGGCGCCTGTTGCTTTAGTTTATGGCCACTGTTTTGGCTGAACGTGAATGAATCAAAGTATGATCTGCCCCAGTTTCAACACGACTGTGATTATGGATCATAAATCACCAGTGAAAGAAAAAAAGATCTGTGAAGTTGCTTGTCAGTTACCCTCGGTGATACCCGTGGAGTCAAATCGTAAAAACGCACTGAAGGCAAGTGGTCTTTTCTCTGACTTTGTCGTATGGTCTGCATTAGAAGTGTTCCTTTTGCCCTTTTAATTTGTTTTCAAAAGGCACTCGGACAAATACGAGGCCAGCAAATAATTAACAGTTTTTATATATCCCCATCTTCCTCATTAAAACATTGGCACTCTTGAATTTCACTTCATTTTGCCAACGACAACATTATTCACCTCAGTCCGCGCGTGCTGCGCGGTGTTGACAGTGAGAAATGCAAGTCCTTAATTTCTCAACTATCTTGAATGACATTTTTCCATTACGTGTAAAAAATAGTTGTAATGGAGTAGTTTTATTGCTCGCTTAAAATTGTGGGCTATAACGCGGAGTTTAACGCGACCTTGTTGGTTTGTATCTGAACAAACGCAAAACATGTTTTTGTCATCTTTGCCTCTGTTTCAAGCGGCACATTGAGGGGGAGACGGAGAAAGGGGAAAGGGGACGCCATCTGCAGCTTTAACGAGTTACCCCCATAGTGCCAAAAGTAATTTTCAGATTGGGTTTATTCTTTTACGATTTCGCCGTTTCTGACCCCTAGATCTATTTTATTGATGTTTTGTCTTATTGGAAACTGAAACGACAAATCACTGATAGGCCTATGTTATTTTGATAAGGTTACGCACTGTGGTGCGACAGGCGAAGGTAAATTCTAGTGGTTAATACAATATAACACGTCGGGGATGCAGGGAATGAAAAGGGGGAAAGTATGGAGCGGAGCTGAAAGAGTGAGGATGAAAAATAATTTTCCGCAATTAAAGTGGCTGTCGCAAAGGGAGGCTGTTGTAAACGAAGGAAAGTACGAAGCACTTTGCTCAACAGCTGAAGAAGCACACATTTTCCCTACTCTTTCCTTTTTGGTAATGTGCCACCGTGGCCAACTGGACCATTATGGGAGAATGGACATTGTTTGATATGTTATGACATGAACACTCAGTTAAATCAGTGAGATCAAATACTTCAATCAGCCGTTCGATGCCAAGCGATGCACACGGGGTCCAGTTCGGGGTCAGGGGCAGTGACACATCACATCACAATCACAAGAGACTTGGTGTTTGTGGCCTTGTCAAATCAGCCTCTCAGTCCTCCGGGAATTGCTCAAAGCGCTCAGTTTTTAAGAAATAATACAGTTGGATTTTCACAAGATTTTTTTTATTGTTCGGTCTACTTGGTTGAATATTATAGGATTGGGAAGATTGCCTCTTGCTGATTGCGCAAAGGAACTATGGGAACCACGGTTCTGTCGAAGGAGAAAGGGCAAACAAAGATAACCTTATTTCGTCCTATACAAAAGATTAACTCTGTTTATGGGACCTTGTGTGCGTCCTCTGTGTTTGTATTTATCAAATTATATTTGTTGTGGCATACCCAAATCACTTGGTTACACACATGACCCAAACACCTGTTTTTCCACACAGCCATAGGCCTACATCAAAATGGGGCCCGTCTACAGTTGAAAGTTGGAATGCGCACTATGACTAATAATAATAATACAGTCTCTTCATCTTAATCTTTAGATTTGTTATCATTTAGAACTGTTTTCATCAAAATGTAGCTACTTTTCACTCCTATCTTGGTCGTTTTTGAGCTTCAGTGACAGTGATTTGCAACCTTCATTTAGAAAGAGCCCCAATTAGTGTTTTAGTGTCGTGTTACGCACAGGTTATCTCAAGCCATATATCTTACACACATATAATTATTATTAATAAGAAACTACTCTCATCTGCATATTTTTGGTCTGATTGGGAAATGTTCAGACAAAATACAATAGACAGAGTTGTTCACTGAATAACAAACGGGGTTCAACCATTTAAAACATTGTCCCTTTTTTTTATACCCTTTCGATACGCCTTTAAAATGTGTGCGTAAAACACACGTAAAAGTTGCTTGTATTTCCTTCCACTTTAGACCTGATTCATCTGCGAGATGACAGTGTGGGAGAGGAGAGTTATGCAAGAAACCAACCTGTTCCTCTGTCCACAAAACTCGTTATGGTGTTAGCAGACTTGGACGAGCGAAAAAAGCTTGCATTTAGTCCGAGCTTCTCCGCGGCTGAATACGTTCGGTAAATAGAAAGCATGTATTCGTGCGGCACAATGTCGTCTTTAAACTCGTCTTTGTGGTGATGAAACTGGTTCCCTACTGTATTCGAGTACGAGAAAATGTCTTTCAATAGTTTATGTGACCTTTGTCCGTCCTGATGCAAGGCTTTAGTTACTCGGTGCCTTTTTGGTGTGGATGGAGAGATGATAGCTGCAGACTGAAAGCACGGTATATTCCCAAGGAAAGCAAAAATAAAGCCCAGAAAAAGCGTTATGTGCAGAGTCGCGTCCATGACTGAAAAAAGATGATCAGTCGTTTGAGTGAGGGTTTTGCTTTGTTTGAGGAGCAGTCGCTACTGGTGCTCGCGGTGATGGTGCGCGCGTCAGATGACTCTCTAAAACCTGCTGTCGCTTTACGCGAACTCTGCTCTCAGCGAGAAGATGTGTGTTTTGGGTTCCTCACAAGAGCAGAGAGTGTTGGGCCGAAAGAAACACGCCCACACGATACACTGTGCAGCAGACTTCCCAAACAAACTCACGCTCCGCGCAGACCCACGAAGGACGCGGAGTTTAGACGAGCAACAGGAGGGACTATGAATTATGTTTGGTCAAGAGTACCACAAGAGGTCTTTAGCTGCTCACCCGCTGGCAGCACACACTCAGCCGGTTTCATTATCAGGCACATTATAATAGTTTATTATAAACATTTAAACTATCAACTCAAAACGTAGTTTACGAATTACTTCCCTAATTAATTAATTAATTACTTACATACTTAATTGGAGAGTTTTAAAAAAGTCCTTTGTCGAAAGGCTTGGACAGTTTTAAAAGTCCAAAGAACACATCACGTTACGTTAGATTTCATGGACAGGTAGATAGCTCTACAGATATAAAGCCATTATTTTTAGATTTTATTTTTGCGTGTGTTCAGAGAAAGGCCATAGTAAGTATTTAGCAAACAACTCTACTGGCATCAAGTGGATTTTGTTAGTCATTGCAGGCAAGGAAAAAAAAAAAAAAAAAAAAAAAAACTTGAGAAAGTAAAACACTGGAGTAAAAATGGGACAAATCCCATCTGGGTCATATCTGACATCGTTGTTATTATTATTGACATTATTTTATTCAAACATATTGGACACACAGAAATAAATTAAAATGCAAACGTTTTCACCGCCAAGCATTTCTCGGCCATGTGATCGTTGTTGTCCTGAAGTGCCTCCTCATGGCTGTCCCTCATCAATCCAGTAGGGGACGCCAAAGACACCAAGACAAACTGGTAATTCGTAAATGCAGATGGCTTTGAATCTGTGCTCTTCTTTGAGCTTATCTTTGGTAACGAGCCCCTTCAACAATGTCAGCACCTGAACAATTGGGATAGTGTTGTGTGATTTCATTAGCCACACTTGAAGCTTCTTAAACTCTTTTTGTTTGGTCGTCATTGCCTAGCGCTAAATCCCTTGCAGATTTAGACCGACAGTTTGTTACTCTTAAGTTGCCAATATTACAACAGTAATAACATTTACAAGAAGATTTCAGCACCATGGAGAGGTAACGCGCCTTGGCGATAAACATGACATTGCGCACTTAACTGGCTGCCCGCTGCACCGTCACACTGTAGTCATTGCTAAGGCAGTGAAGGCACAGATGTGTGGTGGCATTATAGTGGTTCGATAAACTCTAGGTATAGGTTAGAAGCCAACAAACCTGCCATGTTCTCTTTTCACATAGGCTACGTCAAAGTATTTCACATTCGTGTCGGTCACTCAGGGGTTAAGTAGTGCCTTGCCTGTTATGTAACACTCTTGGGCATGGTATAGTCATATTGTGCCTGTCATGTCGCTTCTTGTCCAATAGCGTTTGTCCTAGCTGCTGCGCGTGGAGGATAGAGCAGAAGTGAAACTGGAGCGGAGGAGACTGGTACCACCGGAGCATCACCGTCAATAACAACATCAACAGCAGCAGTCATCTGGACTCTTTGTGCTTCATACAGAAGACAAATATTATCACTCAGACAGGTAAGATTTATCCAGTAGGCTATAAGAAACTATACCATTATATAATTTATATAATAACATAGCCTAGATACATTGGCTTGAATTTGGGGAGATAAGAACGCGTTGTGTGCGTCAATAAATTGGCGCGATTCGATGGTAGACTACGCCCGGTACTGACAGCAAAAACAATACCATCTAGATTAGAATACGTCTGTCATTATAGGCTACTCTATTGTTGCCATCGAATGCCATTGCATTATGGGGAATGAGTGTCAAGGGTAAAGCAACAGCGCACACATTGTTGGGAGACTTGGTAAACAAAGGGCGTAAAGGGAATTTCTGCGTGTTTTGGCGTATGATACACATGAGTAGCCTACAGAGGGATATTGTGAATTTGAACAGCTTTGAAGGCCTGTCCACTTGAGTGCATCAGCCTAAGTCGGTCATCTTTGCTGACAAATTGCAGATGGATGCTCCTTGAGTCGGATCCTGAAAGTGAAAGGATTACTCATTGACGATCTAATGTATCCACAGTGATGCTGCAAATAGCCTATCTAAAATATTTATTTAAAATGCACATTTGTATTTTCCCTGTCACCCAAGTACCATAAACAGACATATAGATTTTGTGAAATTAAATATTTGTTGATACATGGAGGGAAAAGCCATCCTTGAACTTGACTAATAATGGTGCATGGTGCTGGTTGTTTTGATATTGGCCTGTGTGTAACTGTACAATTACAGGAAACCCTATAAGAACAACCATGTATGTATGTATGTATGTATGTATGTATGTATGTATGTATGTATGTATGTATGTATGTATGTATGTATGTATGGCATGATTCAAAGAAAAGGCAACCGTATTTTAAATCGATGTTGCTGGTTAAAATGTAGGCCTACAGACATGCGTTACTTAATACATGGGCTACTGAAAGTGTGGATCAGTTTGTTTTCTTTGTGCGTCATCAGTGAAATTATACAACTTTAAACCTGATTACTCTCTTCACTGAAAGCACAAGAGTTGAAAGAGCGTGGTCCTTGTTAACAACAGAGAGAGGCATTAGGCTTAGTACAGAAACCACACAGGATTATGAGAGATATTATTCACACCAATGTCATGCTGTTACTGAAAGACCATCTGGACAGTCAAAAGGATGAAACTCCATATTGTTTACCAATTACATCAGCCACATAGTCTATGTATTGCTATTGCTGAGATCAGTGGTTTTAGCTATTTATATTCCTGTCTTGGAGGTGATTGTAAGCTTTATTTTATTAGTTTATTAAATCTATTACAATTGAAATCCTGGATTAGTTTATCTCCCTGTGTTTAGACAAGATATTGGGAGTAATACTCAGTATGTTTTCCAGATATCCAATTAATTATGTCTGGTTTCAAGCTAGGAATCCACAAAGAGAAGAGAGAGAAAGACCTATTTATGATTGGAAATCTATACATATATAACCATTATCTGCCTTTTTAAATGTATGGTAGGTAACAGATGGCATATATTTTACAAAGATAAACATGGAAATCAAGACACTCTAACAAACTACTCAACCAACTAAAGGCAGATAGGAAAGAGATAATGCTATAAATACCAAAGACCAGAAATAGATGGTTTGAGCATGTACACAAGAGGTACATTAAAGATATGGGTTAAAGGTGTGGAGATGTTAAACTAACCTAAGATAAAAGACTAAAGAACATTTATAGCCTGTAAACAAACAACAAAACACTATGAAACCATCTAAAGTTATTACATAAAATTTGCCTAGAGTAAACATCAGCCTTTTCTATCAGATTGGCCTTTTTGTATGTACATTTTCAATTGAATGGCACGCCAGTACATGTATGTTTCCTTATATAAAAAGGATAAAAAAATTATTGGTCTATATTTGTCCCTTGGTACCTAAGCCTGTTGCTAGGCACTTCTCTTCTCTCTCTCTCCTTCTCTCTGCCCCTTTTCTGTCTAATCTAATTGCACGATGCCCGAATAATGCCATGTTTACCAGCTGTGCAGCGCTACAGGATCAGTGTGGTCTGTGAGAATGTAGATAGTGAGGCTGAAGGCAACATGGCACACAGGCCCCAATGAATCAAAGCTATTTCTGAGGTGGAAGAGTTCGATTCCCACAAGGGACTGCTCCAGTTTTACAATAGCAGGCTTGAAGAGGACGATTGGACAGGCAGTGCAGAGGAGTTGTGGTATATTCTGGAAAAGCAAACAAATATTGTCCTTTCCTAGTGAAGTGATGGACTTTTTTTTATTGATGGATAACAATAAAAAAAGGTATTAGTGCAATACATAATTTCTTATCAAGAGTAATTTTAATTACAGAAAGGCCATCCTTTGTGAACAACATCAACAAACTGATTGGTTTGGATTTAATGATGACACTTCTGTGGAGGACAATTACATCACATTTCTTCTTACGCAACTGCTCCCTGCGAGGCAAAGATGCAAAGAGCAGAAAAAAATCAGGTCAAAGGAATTGCACTGTATATATAGAAGCAGTTTATAGGCCTACTTTAATTTCAATTAAAAATATAATATAAAACATCACTTTGTAGTAAAGTTCCACTTTGTAAGTATAGTCTTTTTGGCTGATCCCAGTTTCCAAACTTTTAGTCTATTGGCAGGCAGCCTGGCAGTTCAGGCATAAGGCAAGACCAAGTACTCCAGTTTTAAATGACATGAACATGGGATTGAAAAACAAACAAGGGTTGGGAATAAGGAAGTTCTTGCTCTTATTCCTCTTGGTTAGAACATCTTAGTCAGGTTACTTGTGACTTGTGAATAAGTGTGTGTTACTATGAGTGGGTGGGACTTGTGCAGCACTAAAAGCCTATGTTCATCAAAAGATTTGAGTGCCATGTCAAAACAGTGCCACATTCACAGCCAAAATGGCTCACTTAAAACTTTTGCTGTTTTTTAGGGGGAAAACTATTCTGAAGCACAATGGGACCATTCCAGGATTATGAAGTCAGTTGATCTATATGGTCTTTTATTTCATTAGTGTGTTTGTAATTTGAATCAGAATTCATAAAAATATAATTTTTCATTATAGAAGTCAACACTTAAGTCACCTCGCAGCCGTATCCCACGTCTGGTACTACACCCGTATCGCCCAAAAGACAGAAGCTCAGCCATAGCAGACTCACCATATTCAGAAGAAGAGGGGAAAGACTCTGACCACTCCAAAGGGACCATCAGCACCAACAGCTTCTCCTCTGGTATGAAATTCACTTATGTAATGGTCTAGTTTAAGATTCAGAAAGGTGTTATCTTTAAATTGGCATATAATGACGTAATCTGAAAACTCACTCTATCCATTATTGATTGGCTTCCATGGTATTCACAGTGAATTTGAATTGCACTGCTTTGTCTCTGGGCTCTTTATCAATGTTGTCCTGCAACTGTGTGGAGGAAAGATAGAATATTGAGATAGTAAAAGTACCAAAAGTGTCTGTATAGTTGAACTGTATTTGTTGTTTTGAGTACAGATTCTGAGACCTCCTCTGTCCTTATATGTCATTAAGTACACAGACAAGTGGGTACAATCTGGTTCAGGTCAATAACAGTTCAAATGACCCTTGAACTTAGATTGACTGACTGAGTTCTTTTCTCTCACTATTACTGTTCCTATACTATGATCATTATAAACTAGATGACACTGGCTGCCCCACCAGTAAGTCCGTGTCACCCTCCAAAACCCCGTCTGGTTCAGAGCAGAGCACCCACAGCTCCCCCATGCTTCCTGAACGCACCACCAAAGTGAAGAGGGTCCGAGTGGTCGCAGAGGGATGTGGAGAGCTACACCCCAGAACAAGGCAAAAGAGGGAACTACGCTCTGTTATGAAGCACAAAGGTAAGACAAACTGGACAGGACAGGCTTAAAGTTCCTATTAAATGATCTTGCTTGCTAAATCATATTAAAGGAATAGCAATAATCCCATACAGCCATAGCATAAGACATTGAAATGTGATCAGTGAGAATTTCTCATTGCATTTGTTATTGCTTTCGCTACGATGAGCGTATGCGAGAGGACGTTGTGCAGCTTCGTCCTCTCGGTTGCTCCCTGCATGAACAGCAGTATCCCAGTAACCCACGCCCAAAGCCTGGGCCATATTTATTGTTGCTAAAATGAATGGAAGTCAATGGGAGGTCAGGGGGCGACCCAGACAAGATGGTGAAGACTCGCCCGTCATTCATCAATGACCCCACGGTGACGTGGGGAAGGTTGAGTGCTTTCAAAAAACGTATATGCTGTACCCATGTTAACGGATATATTGTTTTTGCTCAAATTATTATTAGGCCCGAGCCCCAAAAATCCTAACCCTACAAAAGTCAAAATACATTGCGCCTATGGGAGCCGTCCAGACGTAAAGTTTGTCATAGAGCCACTAAATTCGGTACACAAACAAAAAATATTACTACGGCCACGCCCTCTGACAAACCAGAAGGCAGTCATCTTGAATTTTAATTTTCTAAATGCTGAGTCAGCATTTTCGCTGACGTTGCATTTTAACGCACTCCTCTGAAGGCGCTTCACCGACAGGGCTGAAAATCACCGTGCATCATCTGTGGGGCATCAAAAGTTAACCAATTTATTTTGATAACTATCACGGTTTACATGTGGCAAAGCCACAAATTTCAATCAAAATTTTTGATCATTTTCATTGTCAAGATTTGCTCCTGTTCGCACATGCTTAATTTGAATCATTAATGCATGATCTCGGCCTGATTATAATGTACTATAAAGCATATGAAAAATGTACACTATAGCGCCCCCTACCATAGACATGAAACGTCAACATTATCGGATCCGTTCAACGCTGCTTGCGGCTTTAAAAATATTTATTATCTGATAGCTCACACTGTAATATTTTAAGATTATGGTGATTTTAATTATTATGATTATTTTAATATGAACGCTGAAGTTGTTGTCAAAACTGTTCACCATAATCAATCATGCTCAACTCATTAATTTAAATACATTATATATTTATCTTTCTGTCCACTTTTTACTGTGCATTTGACAATTGTGCTACTGAAGTCCTTTTTACTTCAAAATCCAGATTTATGGAATTCACTGCATGATGTTTACTTTGGGAACAAAGGGCAAAACGGCTGGAAACTGTGACTCAAACTGCTATCCCAAAATGACATCTCACACTGACCAATCATGAGACAGAGAGAAGAGGAAGCTGATTGGTTGAGAGAAAGTTTCGGGGGCTTAGCCAATTAAGCTGATTAGCTGGAGGTTACTACACTTGATCTGAGTTGGGTTGATGTGCACACACTTCAGTTGATTCACCAAAGAAAGGAAGATTTATTATTTATTTTTTATGTCACTGTCGTCACTGAATACATAATATGGTTTTGTTTGACGGCAAAAGATGCTTCTCAGGTTTGACTGTAAAAATGACTTTTTAATCATACTGCGAAATGATATCAACAGAAGCGTTTGCAGCACGAATGTTAGGTATTGTTAGATATTTTCAACTGAGCTTCTACAAAATCCGGACTATTTCATTAGGCATGCTTAGTCAGTAAAATGTACTGCTTATGAATTAAAAAAAAGTCATCTGAAGATTTTTTTATTTGAGTTGCCACTTATTTTGCAGGGAGTGAAGCAGATTTCAGCTCCTCCAGCAGCACTGGTAGCCTAAAGGCCAGAGAGACAGTCTCCTCAAATTCAGTTGGTAAAAAGACTCCAACTCGCAGGTACACACCCAGATTGGCAATTAGTAAATAAAATATATATAATGACTTTTTTCCATTTGTCTAACTAAGCCGGACCACTCGCATCAGACCAGTGCCTATTTTTAAACCAGCTGGGAGCCCAGCTGCAAACCGTGATGCAGAGCTGTATGCCCCCTACAGGACACCCCCCAGAGTGACCTCCTCCACTAACAGCAGCTGCAACTCCAGCCCCTCCACAAGGTATCAGCCACTTCTCTATTATTCATAAGTTGAGTGTTTGTGCTGAAACACGTTGAGCTGCATGTGATAAACTCATAGTTAATTTCTATATGGCTAGATGCTACAGATGCAAAAATGTTTTGAAATTTCCAGTGTTTGTATAATCTGTCACTGCCTTTCACTGAACTAATTTAAATTGACTGGGTGTGGATTTTATAACAATTTTAAACTTCAGAAGAAACCTTTTAACCTCAAAATGGTAAATGCAAATGTTTATCCACACCATGTATTCATAAACGGCAAAACTGCAATTTCCTCCACACTAAAAAAAATGTATTAAATGCAATTAAAGCTAGAATCTACCTTGTTTGTTAGCGGTAACTCAATATGAATTTAAAGGAGAGATAAATTACACAATGTTCCTGCCATCTCTCGCTGCCTGTGCAGTTTAGAGTCATGTGACATCTCACCCCCACTCTTTCCCTCTCTCCTCCTCCTGTTTTTTTTTTCTATTTCTGGCAGCAGTGTGGTGCACTCTCATCAAAGCTGCCTGTATCCAGGTTGCCAGAATATTACTGAGGGCTATACTGCCGACATTTAACAATATAAACTGGGTCTTTGTTCATTTCTCTTTGAAAATTGGGATACATGGCTTTTTGGTCATGCATTTGACTTGGGCATAGTCAGTGGGTTCTGGTGCTGCGCCTGTATTTGGTTAATGCTGTATTTGAGGGTTTTTCTCCTGTAGTCTGCACTAATAATGTCGGACAGTAATTCTCGGCTTCAGAGCATCTGCCTCACTGGCACTCATTTCTCAAGCTAATTATCTGTACATGGTGAATAACTGCAAGGTTTTTACATGATTGGTTCAAAATGTTCAGTAGGTGACAGTTGTCAGACCTACTATGAAGTACCACATAGTCCCAAAACCTGTATACTCAGCAGGTGTGGTATGACTATGCGGAGCACAATAGTGCAGCAGTTGGCTCTCGCCTCACAGCAAGAAGATCCTGGGTTCCATTTTGTGAGGACTTTACATGTTCTGCCTGTGCCTTCCCCCAACAGTGTGACTTTTACAAAGCACTTTATGTAAAACTGTTTGTCCACAGAAGAGCCAGCCTGGGTCAGTACCATTCATGTGGAGACAACCATGGCATTAGACCCCCAAACCCAGAGCAGTACCTCACTCCCCTGCAGCAGAAAGAGGTGGCCATTAGGCACCTCAGGACCAAACTGCTGGAATCTGAAAACAGAGTCCAAGACAGGTGGGTATCGGCCAGTGAAGTTTAAAAATTCATATTGTAAATAGTTGTTTATATTGTATGTCAGAATTCATTAATTTAAAATTTGCGTTAACCTTGTCCCACAGAGAAACTGAAATTGAAGAGCTGAAGGGGCAGCTGAGTCGGATGAGAGAAGACTGGATTGAGGAGGAATGTCACCGGGTAGAGGCCCAGCTGTCCCTCAAAGAAGCCCGCAAAGAGATCAAACAGCTACGTCAAGTGGTGGAGACCATGAAGAGCAGCCTCATGGAGAAAGACAAGGGCATCCAAAAGTACTTTATCGACATCAACATCCAAAACAGAAAACTAGAGTCGCTTCTTCACAGTATGGAGTTGGCCCAAAGCGGCAACAGTATTGACAATGAACAGACTTTGGACTTTATCTGCGATGGCTCGAATGGTAGCGGGAAGAAGATCCTGGGTGTGGTGGATGTTGAGATGGAGCAAGGAGCAGAGGCAATGGCAGACAGCGGGCTTCTTGTCAATGATGAGATGGCCAACAGAGTGGACATTTTAGAGCAAGTATTCATGTCCACAGCGGTAGATTGTAGTCAGGATGCAAGTGGAAAGCTAAGGGTTGATGAGGCAATGCTAACCACACTGTCAGAGGTGTCTCCAAGTGAGCAATCTGCTGGACCTGTAAATACCGCATCAACCACTGTAACCCTATCCCAAATCGGACCATGCCAAGATGACAAGGAGGTTCAGACTGACCCAATGTGTTCTGACATCCAAACGCTACTTCTCCAACTGCTCAAGTTTCACGGTGTAACATTCGATGAACCCAATCTATCAAGTTCAGCGAGCTTACAGAAACTCACAAATGGCAGTCCACCATTACCCAACATGCCTGTCATAGACGAAATCCCAGATACCTCCACTGATTCAGGCATAGGGACTGCAGAAGCCACAGAGAGCCAAAAGTTCATGGAAGAATTAGATTTTGACAGTGGGAGTGAGGAGCATCGCCTTACTCCGGGACTTGAGGTTGTGGAAAAACGCTACTGGAGTAACAACTTCCTGGTCGACCTGGTGGCAGTGGCAGCTCCAGTCTTGCCTACAGTGGCCTGGATGTACTCGAGGCACGGGGCAGATGGAAGTGTGCCATTTTATAACATTGCTGCCCTGATTAGGGGCTGTTGCATCATGGGATTGCACTCTCTTCGTCATGTGGCTAACAGGCCAGGCGCTTAAAGGATTCCTGCATGCACTAACTAAAAGCACTTCTGCATCATCTTTGTGAGATTATCAAACACCTTAAATCTGCCAGTTATTTTGAAGCCACTTGACTTTGCACTCTAGTTTCCATGAATTAGATGAACATGGTGATGTGAAAGGGATTATTTATAAAGGGTATTTATTATTTATGTATAAACTAATCATCTAGGTAGATGGTTATGTGTGTTATTGTCCCGTACTGTCCCTAAATGTGTCACAACTTTTTAGGATGGGAAATTTTGAAGGTGAATGTTTGTGTTGGAAACGTCATCAGTAGTCACTTTTTGTGTTTTGTTTAAAAGGAAACCTTAAACCTTCAGCCAAAGCTTTAAATGACAAGTCACTCTTAGTTTTGTGAAAAGCATATATTTTTTCCTCACTGGGAATAGAGCTTTATTTTGTACAACCTCTTGTGTATTGTTCATAGATGCTTCAACGCTGAACACTTGTTGACGTGCCTGAGCTATGTGCAATACTGTTGGTAAACGTCAAATGTCCTTTTAATATTATTAAAGCATGATGAATAACAAATCTGACCACTGTCTTTGACTTTTCAGAAACCATAGTTGAATGCAAGTTAACTCAAGGTCAAACTTAATCTTTGCCTAGGTTGTATGGTCCTTTGTGAGTAAAAAGGGTTGTCTTTTTCAAGTATATTTTTTCTGCTCTCTGTAACTGTTTTAGATGAAGTGGATAAAACCAGATAAGGCCAGGGTTGATGTGTTCTAGAAATAGCCTTTACATCTTATGGCCATGAACTTTCTTTTTTTTTTTTGCCAAAACACGGAGATGTCAGCTCACACCCAATTGCTCTTACATAAGAGTTCAGACACTGACATCCCTTCCTTCGAGAGCAAAATGAAATGCATTAAATCCACTTATCCCAACTCCAACCTGCTGTTTATAATGACCACCCATTGCATACAAGTAAACATGTCTGAACCGATTGTTTGAATATTGCATCTTTGCCAGAGGGTGATGTACAAGTTGT
Organism: Taenioides sp. WSHXM2023; assembly: GCA_029959045.1. NCBI lineage: Eukaryota > Metazoa > Chordata > Actinopteri > Gobiiformes > Gobiidae > Taenioides > Taenioides sp. WSHXM2023. The sequence continues at coordinate 18,459,212 of CM057088.1, read as the reverse complement.
ACAACTATACTTAAATCACACGTCACACTGCAATAGCACATCACCAGTCATTCGATTGATGGTAAACCAAGTGATAAACGCAGTTCAAACAAGAACAAAGATTATGAACCTCAGTGGGACATGGTTACTTGGCTAAATAAAGATAAAATTAAAAATATTTCCATCATGCCATTATTAAATTATATGCACAGTATCTCCAAGACAACAGTTGGGAACTAGTGAAATAAAATATACTTTCACGTATAAAAATATTTGTATATCAAATCCTTTTAATAATTAGATTTACATTTCTCTGTCCGTTGTTCCGGTGTGAAGACAAAGAAAGACAAACATCTTGCTCGTGTCTTAAGAGCATTAATTTACAAATTACATGACCTGAATACAAATTTTTACATCCCAAACTGAAATGACATATGGTGACCTTCTATAAAATGAATCAGTTATACATTATATCAGAAAATCTGGAAGTGTGAATGGCCCTTAGCAACTACATCATTATGGTAAATTTGAATCAAATGAATGCTGGTGGAAACATGGTAGAGAAAAGGAGACATCTCAGGTGAACCTGTTTAACTGATGAATTTAAAAGAGCAACTTCAGAATCAGGGTCTTGGACTGTCTGCTGGCTCATACCTGAGCAGTGATAAAATGTTACGAGAGCTTGACGGCCATTTTCTGCTCTTTTTTCATCATCCTCTGTGCCTCTTTCTCCATCTTCTTCCTCTGCTGCTCCATATATCGCTTTTCACGCTCAGCCATCTTCTGTTGTCTGCAGCAAAAGAACTAGCATCATTACATGAGTCATTAACAGGAGCCTGGTCAGCTGGAAGTGAATGGTCATAATCTAATACTTTCTGATGATTTGAAGAAAGACACCGCCATCTGCTGGCCAGTCCCATATGTTACATCGTTTTAGCACTTCAGCCCTTCAATAAGTTGAAAGGACACATTCTAACAGAACGGATGTCCATCATATTTGAGTAAGAACTTAAAATCTTGTATGTCTCATGATTAAAAGGCTATATAAAAATGTAAATGGGTATTAAGGTAAAATTGATGCCTGGAAGGAAAAATGCATATATGTTTATTATTTACCTTAAGACCTCTTCAGCCTCCCATGCAGCATCAGATTCTTCCTCCCAGGCATTTGTGTCTTCCTGCCAGGTGTCCAGTTCCCCCAGCTCAGCCTATAATCAGGATAAGTCACTATTATAAAACAAACTCCATCTGTTTAATTTTAAACTAAATATTACTTTTGTAGTGCAAAGACATTAACTTGAGCTACACAGAGTGAAAATTATATTTACTGAAGGAGGACTGAAAGTCATCATGTCCTGAGAAGCTGCCAGTCGACTGGAGAAACCTGAGGAGCCATCGGGCACCAGGTAATTTGCAGGTTCCCTTTTCTTTAACACAATCTGCAATACAAAAAATGTACTCTTAATATGTTTGCTTAAATTATACAACTCTGCCAGCTTATCTGGTTATCAACTGTTGTGTTACAATTTGTCAATCACACTTCATGAACTGACCTTTTGTGTTTTTCTAATAGTTGGGGCCATGTCTTTGAAGTAGTCTGGCTCTTCTTCTTGGTCATTAGCAGAAGGGGTTATGTTTCCATTTCCACCCTCAATTTTGATACTGGTAGGAGCATCTTCATCCCAAGAACTCCATTCTTCTATCTCAGGCTGTGCAGACAGAAAACAATTGCCAATGTGTGAATAAATCTCCATGTACCCCATCACAAACAGTAATATACTTTTAACAACAATAATACACCACCAGCTTAATATCATTGTAATTGTAAATGTTATCCATTAACAAGGCTGCCATATCCCATCAACCAACACTTAAATAATACAAAAACATAATAGTGTTAAATACAATTCAACTTGTATGTAATTTACATCAATTGTAATACTGACCTGCTTTGGTACGGATGATGAGTAATCCACTGTTGTTGGGAGAGTTACCTGATCACCACTGAGCTTGCGACCTCTTCCACTCCTGCAGGTAAAGTTAACAAATGTGGCTTTAGAGTTGTAATACTGAGTAATTAAAGCATAACACAGAGACACATTGTTTCATTAAGAGGGTGTGCTTACCTGCATATTAGCTTTTTAAAGAATGAAAGCAAGCTGACTAGGCATGTGCAAATCTTGAAAAGGCGGAATTGAGTGATGGCCATGGCAAAGTATGCTAAAGGTGAGGAGAAATGTCAAACTTTAAGGGAATATTGAGACAAAAAATAGTCTTTATCATAATACACAGCTGTACAGTCACAGTACTGGTGCAAACACACACACACATAAACGCTTTTTAATCCAATTCAGATTATATAATTTTGTTATATACAGTGTTATTGTATATTTGAGTTACCTTTCGAGATGTTACACCGTAAGCAGAGCAGCTGCTTTATCGTGCAGCAGGGTACTCAAATTCATTTGAGCTTGATGCTAACCGCTGTTTGCTAGCTTTGTCCAGAAACAATCATTTTCTGTAGTTTTTGAAGGTGTGCGTGGATAGAAAATAACTGTGAAATATTAGAAAAGATTATAAATTGCCATAGACCAGCACCGCTTACTGACAATGGTTTGGAAATTGTGTCGTCGCTCATCTCTGTCCCATGGCTGCCATCATTGAGGGGGAGCAGGAACAGGGAAGTGCAGTAGCTCCGCTGCATTCACATCCCGTCGGAGACAAATGTGTTGGCTAGTGTTGGTATTTTAGCCATATATAATTATTTGGCTACACACACATCCGATGTTAATATAGGTCTATTATGAGTTTCTTTATTCTCAAACCACACAGTGTCATCAAGAACGATTTAATGACAAACCAATTATTATGTGGCAATATTTCTGGGACACGAGCACAAATTAAATACAAAATAAACATTATTAAACGAGTCGTTCTTACAAACAATAAATGAATGCATACATTGCTGGAAAATAGCCAGATCAATACAGTTTAACTATTAGACATTAAAAAGACGCCAAAGACAACAACTAATATTGTTTATGTGAAAGAAAAATAAAGTGACGCGGTCAAGAAGACGTTTCCCACTACTATCCAATCAGCGTGCGTGTTGAGCGGAAGTGGGATATTTGAAAACTGCCTCTCTGCCAGTTGACGCTTTTTCATCGCATAAAAGAGTAAAGGGATCAATAAAATCAAAGAGGTAGGACACGTTTTCATCATAGTGTATAAGACGTTTTGGTAATATGAAATTAAAGCGAAGAGCTACAGTGATAAAACCTCATACTTGATAAATCTAGAGCAGAAATACAGCAAGGCAGGCAACCGAATAACGCTAGCTAGCTCGCTAACCGTGACATATCTAATAGTAAATCTAGAAAATAATAAGCCATTACTATAAAAGGCTGTATGCTAAGGCATGTCCTTGTATTACAATGTAATATGGTCCACTACCTCTAAAAACAAGCTCAACAAAAGTTGGTAAATCAAAAGTTTTTGCTTTTTACTTTTTGTGGTATTGTTATAGAAACAGAATAGAAATTAATAATTTTTGATCAGCATAGCCAGTTGTAACATTTGTTATCAACACATGTTATTAAATATAATGATTCAAATATGAATCACTTGTGCCACCATCTGGGGCGGACTGAGACCAAAATGATATGATAATATGGTGGCCACACCATATTATCAGTATAAACCTGTGGGAAACACTGCCTTATAACAAAAAGTAAAATTATCTCACAATGTCACTCAGCACAAGTATTTATTTATTTATCTTTTTGTATGTAAGATGGAGGAAGAGGAACACACAGACAGGAAACAACAACTCGCCATGCTTTATCAAAAGCTTAATAAAATTAAGAAGTGTCTTCATGATGGTATGTATTGCCTATAGTGCTCCAGCAAAAATAATGCACATCCATTGTGTTGATAACATATTTTCATTTTGCAGATGACACTGACAATATAAACCAGGTCATTGGGTCAAATTCGCCTGAATCATGCCTCTCATATTTGATGGAGTTGGAAAAGAAAGGAGATCCTCATGTGGATCATGGCCATCTCACTAGACTTCTAGATTTTTATACAAGAGTATTTTCTAATCTGCCACTTGGAAAACACAGTCAAAATGAAAGCTATGCCAAGATGCTGGTCAGATTTGCAGAGCTCAAAGTGTAAGTATTTATGTTTAGTAAGAGGCATAGTTTAGACCAAATATTGTTTTTAAATCTGTCTCCTTTTTTAGAATTCAGGATGTCAATGAAGCAGAGGCTAATTTTAATGTGGCAAGATCTCACAGTCAGAGCTTTGCATTTGTCCATATTGCCCATGCAAGGTTTGAGGTTTCTCAAGGTAAACTAAACGTTCATGCTTTGTTAGATACATTTTGTCTATGCATTGTGCATTGTTTGAGTGTCAACTACTATGTTACTAGAAAACACAAAGAGGGCCATTTATATTCTTCAAAGTGCTATTGAAGTTGGTGCAAAACCAAAGGAGCTGCTGGAGGATGAATTGCAGAGGATACAGTGTGGGAAATTGCAGCAGTCAAATTTGGAAGATAAAGAGAATTTACCATGTTAGTGTTTTTATATTTTTATATGTACAGATTGTAATATTGAGTGCGGGTCTTTGGTCTTTTTCTAGCATTATCAAACAATAATGCCAGTGACTCTGTGAAGAAAGGAACAGAGTTCAGTAAAATAAGCATAATATCAGATGGTACAGGAGATTTACAAATGTCCAGTAATTTTGGTTCAAGGTAGGACTAAATTGGAAAATCATCTATTTAAAAGATGGATTTTTACAAATATTCACTTTTCAGATCTGAAGCATGCATTGGATCAGATGATCAGCTTCCTGTTTGGAGGTCTGCATCTCAACGTAAGAGACCTGTTGGCTTGGTAGGTGGAATTTGCTAACAAAATACTTGAGAGTATTTGTTTGTGTGTTAAAATATATTTTATTTTCAGCCAGGGAGAGTTCCTGTTGTTCCCTTTTCTATTCCAGAAAATGATGACGACTGTATTAATGGAAAATCTTCAGTTAGTGCTCCAAGTATGTCTAGGTATGTCTGTGAACTTAAATGCATGTATCATAATCCACCTGTGATTGGCTGCCACAAGTGTGGCCTTATCAAAAACTCCACTTTATTTTTGTTTTAGGTATCTATCTGGTTCCACTGTGACCAGTATGCCCAAATTGTGTTCTGCTAAGAAAAAAATGGCAGACAGGGACCCGGTCATTAATCAAGTAAGTTCTGTTTGCTATCGCCATTAAAATTTTTCTTCTAGACCTTGTATGAAATTCTCATCTTCACCTGCTACAACCTGGTACGAGTGCCTTTCACCTCCAGGCCTCTCAGTACCTTTCAGACCTCTTAAATGCTTACCGTTGGTCTCCACTCAGCTCTCAGAAAGCTCTTCATCTCATGAAGTAAGCGCCCACAGTCTGGAATTTGCCTGACTAGTGAATTCAGTTGGCTGAATTTACTAGTCCCTAGTCAAAACAGTCCTGTTTTATCTGGTTTATAGCTCTAATGACCAATTTCCCTACAGTGCCTTGGATATCTTGCAAGGCAATAAATCAGTGGCATAGTTATTGCTGACAGAGGGTTAAGACTAATTTTATTTTTCCTTATAGACCTGTTTTTATTTTAAAATTCACAGACCCATACTTTAAGTCCAGAACCCTGGGAAGGTCAAATTGACTCTACCACAACACTTCTAAACACAAAAGACACCTCACGGATGGAAGGTATTGATTTATTTGTAACTTTCAGTAATAAAATTGATTCTTTTTTTGGATGTAGTAAACCTTACATTCATTATCTCTTAGCAGATTTAACATTCAATATTGACCAGATTGTCAACACACAATCTCCCGAGACATGTTGGACTCACCTCAAGAATCTAGAGAAGAGGGGAAATCCACAGACAGATAGTCATTTTCTCAGCAAACTTAAGGATTGTTACTCAAAGATATTTGCAAAAATGCCAATAAGACAATACAGTCAAAATCCAAGCTATGCTAAGATGTTAGTTCGATATGCAGAACTCACAGGGCAAGTATTTCTGGGTGAATGATCTGCACTGTAAAGGAGAAATGATTTTAATATCTCACATTGCATTGCAGTATTGAAGACCCAGATGATGCACAAGACCATTTCATTGTCGCAAGATCAAACTGCAAAGCATTTGCATTTGTCCACATAGCTTATGCCCAGTTTGAAGTCACTCAAGGTAATCCATCTCATCTGTTTGTTTTTTTTGCGCATGTAATTCTATAATTCAGGATGGGACATGTTTTGTCTTCTATTTTAGGTAATGTTATGAAGGCAAATTCTATTCTTCACAAAGCTCAGTTGTTAAATGCCAGACCAACTGAGCTTTTAGATTTAGCCATGCGGAATCTCAAAGATGGGCAGGAGCAGTTGGTACCCAATAAGGAAGACCAGTCAGTGGGTGAGGAGTGATAACTATACATTTGTGTAATGTAAATATATGTCAATGTTGTATGTATTTTGTTGTGTATTTTACACACTAATTAGTGGTGTACATTCATTAAATTAGACTGCCAGACTGGGCAAGAAAATGTAGTTCCTAATTTGGCAAAGGAAAACTTCCCACCTCCACAGCGAGTCCCAGTTAATCGAAAGGTAGAACAACCTGTATGTACCAGTAAGGAATCTGCACCTGAGTGGAAAGTCCCACACATTCGGCAGGTGTCACCAGAGGTATGCATTGGCATCTTTTTGCTGCTAATGGTTTGCCCTTTTAAGATATGTTGTTGTAGCATTACTGTTGTTTTGTAGGATAAACAAGAAACTCCTCCTGATCCAAAGTTAAAGTCTCAGTCTCTGGCCTCCGTTCCCACTCCCTCCTTTCAGCCGGCATCCAGACCTAACCTACAAATGGTCTGTCAAACTCCAAACAATTATAAAAATCCTTTCCCTAACAGGTACATATTTTTATTATTATCAAGTAAACATATACTCTTTTAACAAGTGCATCTGACGGTTTTCTCTGGTTTCTGGTTCTAGCTTTATTACCCCTGTTGTAAAGAGATGTGCTGAAGAGTCTTCCTCCACAGCATCAGCAAACACAGCCAGACCTATGCAGCAGCCATTTACACCACAAAACCAAGTCATTTTCCAAACTCCACAGGTAATGTCCACTCCTCTCTCCTACTCAAAGTACCAAATGAATAGATAAATGATTATTTAGTGTGAATTCTTTTTTTAGTCTTCCATTCCAACAATATCAAATGACTCCATTACGATCAAGGGCAAACAATTCTTCATTCTGAAGATAATTGGCCGTGGTGGATCTAGCAAGGTAAGTTGATGCAGTTTTTTCCTGCACATCTTACAGTATGATGTTAATGAAAATTTTTTGGTTGTCACCAGGTCTACCAGGTTCTTGACCATAAAAAGCAGTTGTTTGCTGTGAAATATGTGGACTTGGAGGAGGCTGATCCACAGACAGTGGAAAGTTACAAAAATGAAATTGAGCACTTAAACCATTTGCAGCAATACAGCGATCAAATTATTAAGCTCTATGATTAGTGAGTCCTAGGATATTATCAGAATACATTTTTATACCTTTTTTTTTTTACTAATTGCCTTTCTGTCACCAGTGAAATAACAAACAGCTACATCTACATGCTGATGGAGTGTGGAAACCTGGATCTAAACACCTGGCTACGAAACCGGAAATCGGTTAATCCTCTGGAGAGGAAGTTTTATTGGAAGAATATGCTGGAGGCTGTACACACAATCCACAAGCATGGTGGGTTATTTTTGTAATTGCAGACAATCATAACAAATGTTTATATTTTAACTATCTCTTCTGGATCTTGCAGGGATTGTACACAGTGACTTGAAACCAGCTAATTTTGTCATTGTGAATGCCTCACTGAAGCTGATTGACTTTGGGATTGCAAACAAAATCCAACCTGATGTGACAAGCATTATGAAAGATTCACAAGTAATATTAAAAATGCACATGACACGAATTATCTAATGAGAGGAGATTTTATTTGTATTATTTATCATCACAGGTAGGCACTCTGAACTATATGCCCCCGGAAGCCATCAAGGACACTTCATCCCAAGGAAAGGCCCGTTCAAAGGTACTTGGTGTATTCAATATAACAATAGTTTTAGTATGTTTTCAAATGTTTTTTTTTTTCCTCTCCTATAATTTTGTTATGGTAAAGCCAGTCTCTGTATCGGATTAAATTCATTTTTATTTCTGAACCGCTAGAGTAATTACAGGGGCTGGGCAATATGGCACAAAATAATTAGAACAGAATTTTACATAATGCAATTACGTAAAAAATAAATAAATAAATAAATTTTCACAGTGAGCGAATACTGACACTCCACCCGCTAATTCAAATAAATTTACTCTTGGTTGGTTCATGTTCCAATAGAAATACATTGCTTTCCAAATCAGGACTAATCACTGGATTTTAGTTAGATTTAGTATTTGACTACACTATAATAACTTTGAAGGAATTAAAGAATGAAGTTAGCCAGTGCATATTATGTTATTTACACAATTTCCAATACAAAACAGATCAGCCCTAAAGGAGACGTGTGGTCACTTGGTTGTATCCTGTACTGTATGACCTATGGGAAGACCCCATTCCAAAGCATCACAAATCAAATTGCAAAGCTTCATGCCATCATTGATCCCTCCCATAAGATTGACTTCCCTGACATATCAGAGAAGGACTTACTGGATGTATTAAAGGTGAGACAATCTTGATTTTTTTTTTGTTGCTGTCTTTTTTAAAACTATATATATATTTTGCTCCCTCCCCAAACAGAGGTCCTTGGTACGGAATCCCAAAGAGAGAATTTCAATTGCAGAGCTGCTGGAGCATCCCTACCTTCAACTAAAGCCACAAGCTTCACCTGAGCCGGGTAATCACTAACTTTATTTAAATTCTAACACAAGTTATAGAACTGTCAAATATATGTTGTATGTTTTTACCCATTTTCAGTGCGACCGTGCAATCGTGATCTTCAGAAAATCTTAACAGATCTTGCAGCTCTCCAGTCTCCAAACAGCATTGTTCGGGCTGCTAATGTAAGATTATGTATTTTTAAAATAATCATTGAAAGTGCTTTGTTTGATTATTATTATTTTTTTTTTTCCCCAGAATCTTGCTCGAATGTGCAGCAGTGGGAGAAAGTTGGATGTTGCTGAGTGTGCAAAGTCTTCAACCTGACTGAAAATGTGTGTATTTTTTTTACTTGGAAACCTTTAGTGAACTATTTTAAACCACTTCATCACTGTACAACTTTCTTTGTGCTTTTTTTTTTTTTTTTTAAATAATCTGTATAGCCTGTATGTTATTTTTCAGACAAAATCATTATATTCTAAAAATATAGTGTTTCATACAAATTTGTAACATTTACATAAATGGCTGAAACCTATCTGTCATGAGTTATTCTGTGCTCATACTGAGTATACAAGCCTACAAGGAGCTCATTGTTTTTTCACTGGGTAGTAAAAAAATAAAAATAAAAAGCACGTTCAACTTACACGATATTAAACGCAAATCTGCTAAGGGTAAAATAAAGTCAGGAGCATCTACTGAATCCATAAAACAGTCCGTATCTGTGGCACAACGCCCTCCTCTTTAGCCAATCACAGCTCTTCAAAACTGACAAAGATTTAAGAAAACAAGGTATCACTTTGGCCTGCTTCCTACACCGAGCCCCTAATGCAAAATGTATTACTAAAACAGCAATTGAAAGAAGAAACAGGAATTATAAAACACATTTTTATCTTACACTAAATTTATCTTAACACTTTCAATTATGTATAATTGACAACATAGAGTGGGACATCATATTAACAAAGTCACCATCATTTCAATAGGCGATCTAAACAGCTCGAGTCATTTCGTTCTTCCTGTTCACGCATAACAACAGTGATGGCGGCGGCTGCACGGTTTTTCGTCCGAGGTGCAAACCCGAAACTGACTTTCTCCGGTGTCTGCGCCGGAGCTCAGGGCAGTCTCGGTGCTGGGCTGCTGAAATTCTCGCCAAGCTGTGTATCCCGAACAAAAACGCACAAAAGGCACGCAGCGCACTTTACTTACCAACCTGACCCCGTCCCCACACAATATGGTGAGTTCAGAGCTAGTGCGTTAGCCACATTGCCCTTCTTCCCTGGACTTGATGGATAATGCATACAAACACTTTAACAGTTTGCTCCTTAAATAGACTGGGTAGATGGTTTATTTTAAATAACATAATATAAATAAACATTGTTTCTTGTACCTTAACCTCATCATACAATGTCCCCGATTAATGCTAGCTCGTATCCCTTGCGTTCATATTAATAATTTAGTAACACGGTGTTTAGTATCCAGCTTTTTGCTTTTCCAGCTTCTTGTTATTACTTCTGTGAAGCTGGTCTGTGAACGACGACAACGTAGAGTAGGATTAAGTCTGTCTCAACCGGACATGGTAGATTCCACCCTCTTGTCAAGTCTCCTCTGACTCCAGAATTGTTTTCTGTATTTAGGATTTGGAAGTTTTAGAGACAAAGATGACATTTGTGTGGAGCAAAAATAGTCTAATATGAGGGATTTGAATGTATATTGTTATAACATCAACACTGGCAAGGCAAAAGTACTGTACTGCATGAAATCGCCCTTGGTGACAAACATTGCTTGTTTGGACAAACCGGCCTGTATGACCATGGACAAATCCGGATAAATGCATGTCAAAAGTGGTGACGAAATTGTTGTCAGGTGTCAGTATAACTACAGCAAAAGTGCTGCACAACCACTATCAGAATAAGATTTAAATAGAGAGGAGAGGACTGAAGACTCTAGAAAATGACTTGCATGTCTGGATATTCTAAAGAGTGAAAATAATAATTTTTATTACAGCAGTGATGGAAATGTACTAATACCCTGAAGAAGAAATCATTGGTGAGCTATTTCTGAACTTGCATGGTTTCTTTTACAAATCTGTTGCACTTTGTTGTTTAGGACCCACTCAGAAGATGAACTTGTTTCAGGCAGTCACAAGCGCCTTGGACAATACTCTGGCCAGTGATCCAACAGCAGGTATGACTTGATTGTGTTTTCCTTGACATCGTTGCACTTACATTTTTGAATGTGAAGTTAATCTAGTCTAATAATTATTAGACATGGTTATTATGGGGAATGACACTTTTTATTCTTTACCATTTTACCCCTCATAGTCTTGTCCTATTTGTAACGTGTTTTGTTGTGTGTTTGTTCATTTGCAGTGATCTTTGGTGAAGATGTTGCTTTTGGTGGAGTTTTCCGATGCACAGTGGGCTTGAGAGACAAATATGGTAGGCCAGTTTAGTTATCTGCTTCTTTGTGTACTTAACATTTTCAATATTGTACGTCCTTGAAAGAGATTTTCTGTAACAACCACTAGATGGCAGCATAAACTTTTAGGCAAACATTCAATCTTTAAACACAACAATGGCCAAAAAGATTTTATCTTTTACAAAATTTAAGACTTACAGTAAGAGTACTTTGTCTGTGAGTACTATAAGTCTATGAAGAATACACTCAACCTTTAACTTGCAAAGTAAATACACATAACATAACCAAACCAGTTAGTTGTGCATAACCTGTCCTATGGCATTATCCGTTAGTCAGTATATTCATAGTATTAACAAAAACAGCATAATAACCTTCTAACACCTGTTTTTAAACATTATTGTGGCATTTTAAATAAAGTTGGAATCTGTTGACACAATTCAAGAAAGATGTTGGCTGGAAGCAACCAAGACGAGCACCGCAGCCTGTCTGTGTGCACCGTTGGAAGTTTAAGCACCATTTTGTAGTTGAAGAGAATGGACAGATGCGTCACAAATTCACCTTAAAGTAGCTGGCTTTGCCTTTTTGTTTTCATTGACGTCAGAAATGTTGACCTTTGGAGGGGGATCATTATTTTCCATCTCATCCTTGTGTACAGTGACGAGCGCAAAGCTGTTTTTATCTCACTCAGTCCCACCACAGAAAAGGACTAGTGCACACCTCAGCTACCTACAGCCATTATAGAGTACAGTCAAGGGTTAATGCATAGTGGTCTCTGTATGAATGAGAAGCAGGTATTTCAATAGTCAGCTTCAACCACTATTTTGTCTAGTTTGTGTTTAAGAGTTTCGTTTCTCTGTAAAATGTGAGAGAGAGAAATATAAGAAAAAATATATTATATTAATGAACATATATTGTGGTAAAATAGTCGCTAAGTGAACTTTGTGAGCACAGGGCACACAAGGGCATTTTTTTTTTCATCTGTGAAGAACAGTTCCCAGCAGAACACAAGGCAGCTCTGGCAAATTCACAAAAGGCAAAAATAACATCCATAGTCCAAATTTAGTGTTGTACCACAGTTGGCGGCTTCTTCAGATTACAGGGTGGAAAAGTTTTTTTCTTGTGTTTTTGCTTTTTTGGACTAAATTGTTATTGGCTTTGACTTAGAAAGGGTCTTTATAATGTCCCTTTTGGTTTTTGTGGACATTATATTTTCAAATAGTAGTTTTTCTTCCATTTTTCAAGTGGAACATTTGGCATACAATATATTAAGTATGTATTATTTCTGGTCCAGTCATCACGTCACATTGCTTTGTTAAATCTCCTCTATGTTTAGGTAAAGATCGAGTCTTCAATACACCCCTCTGTGAACAGGGCATTGTTGGATTTGGTATTGGAGTTGCTGTAGCTGGTGCTACAGCTATTGCTGAGATCCAGTTTGCCGATTACATATATCCTGCATTTGACCAGGTAAGACAAATATAAGTATAAAAACTAAAACAATGCATCGGCCACCACTCTGAGGCCAGTTCAGGTCTCTTGTTTAGGCATTATATTTTCCTTATTTTTCTTTCTTATTTGGGTTATACAATTATAATCTTCATTTAGGAGTATTTCACATTTTTGAGGAACAAATATGTTTTGTGTTAAATGGAAATGATTAAAACTGTATCGTTTCTGTTCAGGAAATGTTGAAAGCGATTGTATTTGTTTTAAGACAAAATAAAATCTAAATACATATTGTAACTGTGCAGAACACTTATGATATACTTTAACTGTGCAATAGTGTTTTCGCACTCATTCCAAGATAAATACAGTCTGTGCTATGTCAAGGTAACACAAAACAGAAAATGTGATAATGGCGCCATTTTTCCTTAAAGGCTCTTGTGTCTGTGCAGGCAGCAGTGAGTTTAATCTGGTAACAGGCCTTGAGTGGGCTCCTTCACGCTGTCTGTGCTCTCACTTGAAATTACTCAGTCCAAACTGACCTTAGTGGCACATAAACTAACATTAACAACCCACTTGAGTTTAGGAAGGAAAATGGGGGACTTTTTGGTATAAAAAGTGGTTTCAAGTTTGTTAAAGATACCAGATACTTAAGGTGATCAGAGCTATTAAAATAATATATGGGTTTTAGTTGCTTTAAGAACATTAACAGAACATGATTCAAATAATTGAAACTGAGATTGAGTGTTCTTCAGCAGCGTGGTTGTCTCTGTACATAAAAAGTTATGCCTTGTTACATAAGTGTTCTTTAATGTGATATTATTTTTATTCTTCAGATTGTCAATGAAGCAGCAAAGTACAGATATCGCTCTGGAAACATGTTTGACTGTGGAAACCTCACAATCCGTGCTCCTTGGGGCTGCGTTGGACACGGATCTCTTTACCACTCTCAGAGCCCAGAGGCTTTCTTCGCCCACTGCCCTGGTCTTAAGGTATGACTTTCTATTTAAACCCACAAAGCCAAGATGGAATTTTATTATCTACTGTATAAAATATAAATTATACAAAAAATTAAGTAAGTGTTGAGATTTGCTTGTTGTTTAGTCGTTATTGGGGCTGGGCACATTAATGCATTACTGTCACTTAAACATTCCCATAAGTTGCTTTTACGTGACTTTTATTTCTTCTAGTTCATACTCCACAGTACACTGTGGATGATATTAACTCAGGTTATTACCTCCGCCAAGGAGGTTATGTTTTCGCCTGAGTCTGTCTGTTTGTCTGTTTGTTTGTTTGTTTGTTTGTTTATTTGTTTGTTAGTTAGCAAGATAACTCAAAAAGTTATGGACGGATCTTGATGAAATTTTCAGGAAATGTTCCTAATGGTAAATCCAACAGATGGTGATGATCCAGAAGAAATCCTGGATTCTGGATCACTTTGAAAACTGAGCTGCTTGGCGGAGGTCTGCTCTCTCTGAGTGCTTTTCTAGTTTATTTTATGAGATCTATAGTACTACCGGGACAGACAATTTTAATCAACCTAATAACCATTTCCCAATTGTTTCTCAACAGCAGTTTAATTTTGATTATGTATTTTAAATTTTCTTTATAACATTATGTAACCTTTAAGTTCTTGTCATTGATGTGTGTGACATTGCTTAGATATTTTAACCACAAATCACCATTGTTTTGCTGATAACAACATGCTGCTGAATGTTTTGCTGGTATTCTGAAAATTATAGCCTTTTACTTAAATGCATAGATTCAGATGAGCAGACCAAGTGTCTTTAGTCTGTTGTTTTTTGCAAATTAAATGTGCGTTTTATATTCCATTGGTTTGACAACAGCCACAGTTTTTCCCCTATGAATAACCAGTAGGAAAAGCAATGAGCATGTTGTCTGTCAGTAAAGGTCAGGCTGATAAACACTAATCTTTATGCATAATATCAGTCTAGTCTGGGGTCATTCCCAGCACTCATCCTCATGAGTGTATTTCAACTGTGCCCTACTTTCTCTTCTCTGAATTTTTATATAGATGTTTTCCATTTATTATCCACAATTATTTAGACAAACTTAGAACAAGAGGGAAAAAACTTTAACTGTATAGTGAAGCATTATATATATTGTTAAAAGGTTAGAGGAACAGGGTTTCTATGCACCTTAACATGTAAAATAAGACGCTACTATGTTTTAATTTGATCTGAAGTCTAAATCTTTTTTTTTAAATCTAGATTGTAATACCTCGCGGGCCAGTACAGGCTAAGGGACTGCTCCTCTCCTGCATTAGTGACAAGAACCCATGTATATTCTTTGAGCCCAAGATACTTTACCGAGCAGCAGGTGAGAACATTATGTTCAATGTCAATGCCGCAAGCATGCTGTTCTTAAAATAACTATAATGAGGTTTTGTCAGTAGTTCTTGGACACACACACACTGTTTACCTGGACCCACCTTCATGTCTTGATGGTTTAAAAGTTGAACTGTTGAACTTTTCTTTTTTTCCTTTTTATAAATGAGTAAATTTTGTGTTTTCCTCTTAAGAGTTTATTGTAAAAGTGGCACTTTGTGACAAAATGAGACTGCTGCATGCTGTCTATAGCTAATAATAAAGTGTTTCAATTTCTTGTAAACCCAGAAGTAAGCACTGAAAGCCTCTTGACATGGCTGCCCTTTGGCGGTCCACCCCAGTTTTACTCTGCAGTCTGAGAAAAAACATTCATGTGCTCTGAAAATTAAAGCATGTGGATATTAACAATGTGCCAATTGACTTGTGAGGGCTAGAGACTTAACTGGATTTAATTCATATGGAAATGCTTTATTTTTGTCTTGCACAGTAACAATGACAATCCGTTTGGCTTATTTTCTCCATAAAAATGTATTAAATTAACAGTGTGTTAAATTAACAGCATATTTTCTGTACTTTTCATCTCAGTGGAGCAGGTTCCTGTGGATGCCTACACCATCCCACTATCACAGGCAGAGGTGCTTCAGGAAGGAAGTGATGTCACTTTGGTTGCCTGGGGCACCCAGGTAAGCACACAAAAAGGTGTAGGTGAAGGTGTTGATTTAAAACGGTTCTTCATAGACTCCTTAACGCAGCATGGTGTCTAATTCTGAAATTTCAGACATCTCCAAAACACAGTCATTAAAATCTCTTTAGCCACCAAGGGCTTAACTGTCTGCACTGGGTGTTAGATTGTTCATGTCTGTAGCTCTGCACTGAAGTGGCTGTAACCCACCAGGAATCATCTCAGTCTCACATTGTGCACACACTTACAGGGGTTCATCCAGGCTTCAATGTACCTAAAACAGCAGGGGGCTTATGAAGGCTATTGAAGAAAAACGTCTCATCAAAGCTAATGTTATTGCAAAGGAAAAGGAACAAGCACCATTCAAAGCAGAGGAAATAATTTTATTTGAAATAAACAAATGGAGACAGGTATAGGTAAAGATAGGGATTGTTTCTGATCTGAAATACAATGTTGTGTAAAAATGTCATCTTTTGTAACCCAGCATCAATGTAAGCAGGAAGATTTGACTTTTTGATTTTACTTCTCTAGATCCATGTGATGAAAGAAGTTGCCAATATGGCACAAGAAAAACTGGGAGTATCCTGTGAAGTCATTGATCTGCAGACCATTCTTCCTTGGGACATAGACACTATTTGTAAGGTAAAATCAGGCTGTAAATGCAGTAGACTTATAATAAAAATAAAGGATGTCAGCTGTTAATTTACATTTTATTGCGGCCCATACATATAAAATATCTGGCAAATTTTTATAAACAAGGTTACACAGCTGTGCCTTATGCTGTTAAAAAGATAGACAACACAGCCATACTATTATATGCCAATGTAATGCATCTCATCTCAAATGTGGTACATCAGTTATAAAATACATTTTTTTTTTGGATGTGGAGTTGGTGTCTAAATCTCAGTGATAGGTGTAGGTTCATACTGCATATGCACATTATTTTGAAATTGCTCAATATCTTGGTTTGAATTAAAACAAGTCACACATTTCCATTGGCATTATGCTTGGACGCACAAGTTGACCAAAGAGATTTACTGTGTTATAACTAACATTTAAGACACATGAAGACATTGTGGGAGAATAGGAGTAATTTTAATATGAGCCAATTGAGCCGGCGTAGTACCACCACAGCGCTGGCATGGAAAGACCCTGGAGTTAAAGTAAGGGATTGTGTGTCAAAACAAAGAAATGTTTCAAAAAACATGCTGCGCTTTTCTCCTTTTGAAGTGTGGCTCCATTAAAACAGCAGCCATGAAATTGAACACAGTTTTATGTGCAGCACTACTGGCCTAATGCCCAGCCTGCCTCTTCAAGCCTGTCAGCATCATCTCTCTGTGTCATTGCCTACAACCCAAAGAGACTCTGAAGGTCTGTCAGCACCAAATGCATAAATGTACTCCCAGCAAAAGCAAATATCATGTCCCCTGTGCATAACTGGTAAATTACTGTCATTTTGCTCCTGTCCAAGAGTTTTATTTTTCTCTTGGACCATTTTGACTTTTTCCCTGGCATGTTACTCTGGTTGAACACTGAACTAGCCTTTTATCTAGCCATTATCATATTTCACTGAGCAAACAAAATCATTCCCAGTCTAAATTATGATTATTATCAGCCAGACTAATGCATAGGCACAGACATTAGGGATGTTCCTTTATCTTTTAATTAAGCAGAAGCGCATATGCAAATATCCAGATGTGCATGAGTCATAACCAAAACAGATTAAGTTCTATGGGGCTGACCAGGCTATACAAGACATCCACTTAGCTTTAACTGATTCAAAGTAGACAAATGTATGCAGTGGTAAGAGGTACTCTATGCCCTCAGTAACCTCACAGTGTCCTAACAATTGGGTGCTACTCCAGAGAGAGATGATATCACCGCGTGACTGTGGCTCTGCCTATCCTTGCCAATTAGGAGTCTTATCCAGGATTAAACCTGTGTGTGCGGTAAAATCCGCCTACACAATTATGCTGTAGTATGCCTCCATAGATTCATTCAGTGCAATTCATTGATGCCTTTTTTAAAAATTCCCTTTTATCTGTTTATTTTTGTTTTTAAACTTGGATGGAAACCTTTGTTAGCAGGAGCTGAAGCAGATAGTTGTGCATACTGTATTTGGTTAATACTTGAGTTCTGAAGTAAAAAGGTAATTGGGTAAAAAATGTAAAATGTTCTTTTTGTTCCTTACTCAGCAGCAGTAGCTTCAAACAACACACAAGCTGTAGACTAAAATGTGGTTAACAGTAGCCCTTAGGGCCTATTGTAAATGTTGGATTCCTCTTTTGATATCACACCAAACAGTGCAATAATGAATGTTTGCAGTAGGCGTATAAATATGGAACTTGAATGTCTGCACTCTGTTAATTTAGCCTGTACTAATTCTTGATGCTTGGAAACACATTAGGAAAGTTATAAAACTTGCATGCAAGAACTCTGTCAGTTGATTTGTTTTTCTTGCTGTTATAATTAACTAATTATAGGACAAAATGTGTATTCTACTAAATTTAAAGCCAAGTCAAACAGGTGGGGAAGACACAGATATTTTGGAAGTTCAATAAGTTCATGATCAGGGTCCCATTTTCTATTTTTAACCAGGAATGGGAGAACATTTGTGTTTTTTCAGAGAGAGATTATTTAATCAACATGTATATCATTCACTTTCATCTGGCAAATAAATCACACTTAAACCTGTCCCGTCTGATAACTGAAATGTTCCAAAGGGCCCACGGAACACTTTCATCAGGCAAAAAACACACTTTATATTTATATTGGTGATAATATCCCAAAATCAATATTGTTTATTGATCTCTAGAACTTTTCTGATACTATCTGTGTTTTTCTTGTCTTTTTGTTTTTTGTTTTGTTTTTGTAAAAACATTTTAACCAGTGAGATAGCTAAGGGAGTTGCATTCCCTTAGTTACAGCCTTGAAAGATGAAGCACTGTAGTGGCTAGCTACATAGTCTAACAAACTTTTATCTATTCACGTCCATTGTATTGTATACCTAGTGTATACAATGCACTGTATCTACGGCTACCTGTCTCACACACTGAGCAGTTTTTTTTTTTTTTTTAACATTTTGGTTTTTGAGCTCACTTTTTATCATACCATGGAATTTTAACCAACTAAGAAGTGCAGCATGTGCATTTCAAAGGACACAAGTAAGGGACTGTTGGATTGTGTGGATTGTCTGTTTTTCCTGGTTCCATGGAGGAGCCAAGGAGCTAGCTATAGACCTCTGAAATGCTACAGACTCGTTCTCTCTCTCAATTTCTTTTTTATCATGTACATGTACATCCACTTTACCCATTTCTGCATAAAAATCAAGAGACTGCAGTATGTTTTGTGGCTGGCACGTGAATGAAACAATGTGGAAAATAAACTAACAAACAATAAAACATGAAGAAGTACTAAATTAAAGGTCAGTGCATACATTTAAAACCATTTTTGTTAAATGTTTAATAATGCAAGTGTACAGGGTAATGCTGCAGGTGCTTTAGGGCTGTTGATGCCCGGGTGCCCTCCCCTGCTCCTCCACTACTACCTCCTGTGACCCTCGCTTTTTTTCAGAGCAAACTCCAGATCGTTCTTCTCCATTTTCTCAGCTCCTCTTGTGCTGAGCGGAGTTCAGAGCACAGCTTCTCATCTTCTTTGTTGGTTAGGTCTCCAATACAAGTGCTTGAGTGTCCATTATAGATGCTTTAAGTTGTTCTTTCATCTTCTCATGAGCTTTACTGGTGTTGGCTAACTCTTGTTTGAGCTGGACATTGTCTCTCACTGCATTGTTATAGAGATATCGTATCTCCTTATACACACCAATTTGGTTTTCCAGCTCTTTATCTTTCTTTTTGGACAGTAGATTTGAGCTCTTTCAACTCAAAGGCTTTTTTGTTATTGTTTTCCATGACTTTTTTCGAGTTAGCTCTTGTTTTACTTGCACATTTTCCTGTACTGTAGAATTAATAGGTACCGGATCTCCTTATGTGCATTAACTTGGTGTTGTAGTTGCTTATCCTTCTTCTGAAGAGTATCAGTGAGTTTTTGTAACTCTGAGGGTAACTCTAAGGCCTTTTCTTTGCCAGTCCTCTCCTGAGTCTTAAGCTTATGGTCCAAAGAATTACTTATTTGGACTTGATCTGCAAGCTTGACCCTTGTCTGCTCCAACTCCTCGCGCAGAGCACTGTCCTCCAGGGGTGTAAGTACCTGGACCAGACTTTGTTCCTCAGGGTTGGAGGAGTCCTGGATGTTGGGAGACACCAGGTGAGTCTCCTCTGGCTCCTGAACACCTCCTGTTGGTGTAGGGCAGATCAGAGTCTCCATGTCGAAGTCCTCATCGAGGAGGTGGGCGTTATGCTCTGATGTATAGTGGTACCAGGGCTTTGTTGAGAAAGTAGTCGAGCTGTCCATGTTTGTGTGCATTTTCACCAGTGTACTGAGAAGTTATGAGCTCTTTACAGAATGTGACATAATTTCCATGGTGATTAGTCTATCTATGCATGGCTTTACAGAATTATGAAAAAATAGCACTGTTAGAAATTAAGTACTCAACTAACAGTTAATAAAACTATACTATTATTATTTTAAATCAATTTCTCATCAAACACTAAACATGTATCACTATCCATTTCTTAGGGTAAGGGTTAGGTCAGCATTGATGATAATCTACATCTTCATCTGTGTTGGAAATATTTGTGTTGCATGTGCGTACAGTGTACATATTATTAAGCATATATATTGCTAATGTTTCTTTATATTTTATTAATGATTTGTCAGTTGCTCATTCTATCATTGGTTTTAAAATGACTACATTTAGGTGACACTACTTCATTTTGTGAAGTAGTGACGAGAGTTGTGTGTTGGTTTTGTATTTCCATATTTTCACATGCACATAATATTTAGAATTTAGGGAGAAAGTTACCATCCAGTACAGTAATTCGCAAAGTGGCGTCTGGGGCCCTCTGGGGGACCTCAGAGGCACTGCATGGGTTGTCCACACATCAAGCATAAAAGAAAATTGAGTTTGACATTAAATGTACATAATTTATTTGCTTTGTTTACTCCTTTAAATCAGTATTAAGCCCATAGACATTATGATATGTACTATTAACATGTACATTTGAGAGTATGTATGTTATTGGTGGGCTGCAGCTCTACAGACTTTGGGAACTACTGGTCTATAGCATTCCAAAAATACATAATTCAGTTTGAAATCCTGGTGTGTCATTTACTTGAAAATGCATAGCTGATCATTTGTATTACTTTTTAATCAAAAATACCCAGTTCCAGCTAACTCATTTTATCACTGAAGTTTAATTCAAAACTTATCCCCCTTGTTAGATCACTTGGTCTGTTTTGTGTCTCCATGCGTAGCCCTGCTTGGATCGAGTGATGCAACTATTTTGGCTGAACTTGTTAAACTCGCATACGGGTCCAGTCACTTAAGAACTTACAGAGCACCAATATGCTGATTACTTACCAAGTATAAATCAAGTTGCGTCTTTAGTCAGGAACAAAAGCAACATTTAATTGATGCCTTTTAGAGAAAGAATGGATGTCATGAGTGCGCTTTAGCAGGAATGTGCATCTGCTCTGCGGCTGTGATTCTTGGAACTGATGCAGCTTGCAGTGTTTGCATGTTCATGTTTCTCTGAAGTCCTGTTGACTTTCTGTACCGATAAGACCGATAAGGCTCTGCTTTCACTACACTTGCTCTTAATGGCTTTGAGCTTTATTGTTTGTGCAGGCCAAAGCCCTCAGGTAAACACAGAATATGGGAGCCCTCAGATGTGCCTGCCCAAGCAGGGTATGCTTAAAGATGGGTTTGTTTGCTGTGCAGTGATGTGGAAACCGTTGGCTACCAGTCCAGCTGTGGTTTATTTCAAGCATAGCCATTCTTATTAAATGCACTGTGCACTATGCATTTCAACATAGACTGCATATGGTTGTTGTGTCCTTAGGCAAGACATTTGCAGTCACCATGCCCAGTGGGTGGTTGGTATTGGTCGAAGACACCTATGACACAGATTAGCAGCTTCACTCAAGACCAGTCTACTCAAGGGCAGCTGTGGCTACAGCACCAAATATGGAGTGAATAAATAATGCAAAAGTAAATCACTTTGGGTTTATTAAAAGGTGCTATACTCTAAACTCCAATACAATAAAGAGAACTTTTAAAAACACTTGTCAACAATATATTTCTAAATGATGCACACATGCAATGAAACAATTACAAAAATTTACACTGCATCCGTCTGTGTTCACCTTTGTTCTTTTGGAAATTTGCAGCTAAAATATTCCGGTACAATTGTGGTTTCAAGTGTGCTTTCTAGGTGATCAGTTTTCCATGGCTGAAACCAGAAAGCAGTACTTTCCATTTGTTCAGTCTGGCATGGCTTTATTCTACCACAGTTGGCAATAGCACACAGTTGGCAATACTTTAAGCCCCTACTTGAGACCTTGAGCTGTGTTGATGATAATGATGTTAACATAATAGTAATCAGAAGTAAGATAAACTTGAGTGGGTTTAAGACAAAAATTTTGATTTCTAATAAGCCAGAGCAATACATTAAACATTGTGCAGTAACAAACCACCTTGTATACATGTGTTTTGAAATGCACCCCTCAGCTCTGAATTTGGAAGTGTTTGGAAGAGAGAACACCTGGATACTGGTGATGTACACTGACCATGATGTGTCTTATTTTAATATGTTGTGTATACATAAAAGCTAGGGTTATATATATTATATGTTAAAAAACAACTAGCTCTTTAAAATGTTTTGATTTATAAGTTGCCAAATGTTGTTATTTCATTTCAATGTGCCATTATTATAGCCAGCATTAAATGCATAATGTAATTTGCTTCAGATTTTAGGATATTAAGATGTTAAACTGGGGTTTGGCACATGCCATTAGTTTGAAGCTTGCTCTTTCGAGTTCAGCTGGTTTCAAATAGTAGGCAGTATCTTTTCACAACATGGACAATATATCTATCTTATACCATAGTCTGTGAGAATTTTGCATAATCGCACAGGTGATCTGACAATAGTTTATCACATTCTATCACTAGGCCATGTGGTGTTGTGTTCTAGTCTCTGTTTGTGTGTTAAAACTCCGGCTCCTTGTTGTTCAATCCTTACTTGTCACACACACTGGACGCAGTCCTTTCAGCCTACTCTCTGTGTTCTTACTAATGTATTCTATGTCTGTATGTGCAGCGTTTCTGTGCAGTACTGTGCACTGAACCTGTAGGACACCACAGAGAGGGATAAGCATGAGAGGCTTTAATGAATAGAGGGTTGTGTTGTGGGGTTTGCATAACTCTTCTTTTGTTGACTTGGCTGTAAAAAATATTCTTTAAGATCATATTGTTTCAGATCAGCAGTTGGCTCCCTAGCAAGTATTAAATGGGCATATGATCTCAGTCCAGTCCAGTATTAAACCCTCCTAAAATATAATTGTAAAATGTATATGATCTTTAAAGTTGTCTGTTTTTACTGATTTAAAACGGAACTAATACAAAACAAAATGAAGTCCAAATTAAATAATTTGTATTCTTTTTGTCATGTTTAGAGCATTTAAGGTGAAATCTTGCAGTCTTTTATCTCTTGCCTTACATCTTGGGTCGTTCTGAATTTGGCAGTAGCTGACAGTACAGAAAACATTTATAGTAGTCCTAGTCCAGTAGTACTGTAGTCCTAGTATCACTCCTCCTTTCATCTCCACACACCCCTCTCACTCTCACTCTCACTCAGACATCTTTCCATTCCTTTTCCTGGCAGTAGCCACTGCTCACATTCCGCAGACAGGCACTGGAGATTTCTCAGATTCTTCCCAGTGTCACTCATGAAGTAATGCTACCTCATGAGCTACAAATGCACAGAAAGACATGAGTTAAGACATGAATCAAGTAAAAAATTATCCTAAGATATTAAAACAAGACACTCAATTGTATGGCTACTAACAAGCATTGAGTCCTTTCCTTAGTATTGAAATTCAAATTTGTTTACTACCCTTTTGGCTATAGAAGCGATGCTAGGCACTGATGGTTATGATTATTGTTTTCTCTCTTAATAAGACACATTAAAAGGCCAGTTGATTTTTTTTTTTTTTTTTTTAGCAGATTACACACTGAGGCCAGAGACTGATCAATAGCAACTGTGCAATACCAGGACACATGTACAGTTTTTTTTTTTTTTTTTTTTCTGTTGGAAGAAATTCATAACCTCTTCCAGACCATTTCTTCAACAGTTGCATTTAATTTAATTGCATACCTCTCACTAGCTTGCCTGGGATGTAACATCCACCGAAACCACTACTTTCTTATGTTATACAATACTTGAAATCGTTGAGCTTTATGGCCTTTCTCTCTCAGCCATGTGGCCTTTAGGATGCTCACCCAGAGCTGTCATCAAGTCGTTTTCTTCTTCAGAGTTGGTGTACACAGAGGCAGTGTTACCCTTTGGCTCAGAGGCACAAAGGTAAGAGTGTGCATGTCTGTGTGTCAGGGAGTAATTGAGTTGAATTGGTTTTAATGCGTCTTTATGGGATGTTTGGAGTTATTTCTGTCTGAGGTCTCCTGGCATCCTGGCCGCGCTGCAGGAAGGCTTGGCCCTCTGCCCAGCTCAGAACTTGCACTGCTCGTTCATTTAGATTCTGCCTTTTCACTGGTTCTCACTTGTCTGTTGTGAGAGAGTGACTGGCACTCAGGAGTTCCCATTGAGCTATAGTGTGTTGCGAACTCCGCATTCTTTATTTTAAAGTAGTCAGCCCATCTTGACATTCATTTGACTTGACTCCAAGATCATTTGGCGGTGCACGACTAAGGACCTACAGCAGCTGCACAATTACAGAGAGCAGAATCATTAGATCCAAAGACCTTGTGGAAGTTCAGAAACCAACCCCTTTCCTGTCAGTCTTATGGTCATTGGGTGCAGCAAAGTCTTTGGGAAATGGTTATCTACAGTTATCTAAATGTGCATACATTTTTGCAGAATAGATATTTTTTTCTCTATGATCTCTATCAGATCATATCCAGTCATATAATCATAAAAAATGACAAAAAATATTATAGCACAAATTTTGCAGCAGGATCGGACTCATTTCACACATCTTCTCTTCATTTAAAAGTTACTAACTGCTCTGTTCATTGTGTATATAAACTGCATATAAACTGTGTGGCTGCATGTGATTGACAGGTTTTTGTGCAGTGCAGAGTGCCTCCAGCCTGTGTGTGTATGTAAGTGTGTGTGTATGTGCGTGCATGTGTGTGCCTGAGACAGAGCAGGAGCCCCGTGGAGTCATGATCTTAGACTCTGGAGGCCAAGCCAGGTCACAGGCTGAGTTGGAAGCAACGATAGCTTAAAAAGTACAACCTTCATAAATAAACATAATTGTATCCTATTATATCTAATGTGAATATGTAATGTATGTCCACCATTTCCTATAGGGAAATTGGTTTTGGACTATGGGAGAAGCACAGGATGACGGCATTCAGAACGGAGGAAGCAGCAGTCTGTTTGAAGGATGAGAAGGAGCACAGCAGAGAGGAGGAATCAGAAACCTGCCGTGGGTACAAGTGGAAAAAGTCAGTGTTGAAGGCTAAATGTTTACTACAGTTTGAAGACAACTTTGACATGGTTACTGCTGGCCCTGTCAATCAACATTAAGTTGATCTTAAATGTCTACTTGCGTCCTATTATTAAAGAGTTTTTTCATGGCTGATGTTGATACTAATTGTTTAGACTCCAGATAGATTGATGGCCGATAAGCTCTGCCGATAGATATTTATTTATTTATTTATTCTCTAATTAGACTTTTGCAGAAACCAAAACCTTGTTTTTCTACAAACTTGTTAAGATTGCAGTGCAGTCACAATTTGTGCAGTGCCTTCCTCGCACAAAAATTATTGATTGACTGTTCTGATATACATTTTCCCCTTTCTGAACATATTGAGGTTTTTTATACTGTGCATCACACCTGTGTCTGTACCACTTCAAAACAACCATAACTTATAGATTTGGTCATGATAGCCCAAAATTCAAGGTGGTTTTCAAAGAACAAGCCATACAAGTTACTATTTAGTATCACTTTGAAATGCACCCAGCAATAATGACTATAGCCAAAATTGCTATGTCGAAATTGAAGTGCTGTCACTGTCTTTTTCATTCATTTTTACATCTTGGTTTTAATCCTATATTAACATGATTGTAAAAGTAATTTGTCGCTTGTGCCAAGACACTATTATGCAGTTTATTATTTAGCTTGCAATCAAAAAATCCTTTAACACTTCCTGAGTGTATTTGTAGCAAGTCTGTGTTAGATGTAAAAGGTCAACCCTTTTGTGTAGATAAGAGAATGTTTTGTTATGTCCCACAATGAGGATATTGCAGAGTTACTATGCAGAGTACAAGGAGAATAAAAAATGCAATCAAGAATAAAGATGAATAACAATTATTAAAAATACACTTGAATTTGACCATTTTAGAAGATCGGATCAGTGCTGATATACTAATACTAATAACGATATACATACAAAATAATAAAGTATAGCACAGTGCAAGGAGAATAGGACTAAGAATAAGCTATGGCTATGGATATGATTAAGCAAACTTCTCCAATTACTATGTTGTTTTTAGCAGCAGTGATAGAGATGGTTTATTAAGCAGGTCATGTTTTCCCATCCCACTGTGATCTACAATCCTAGCACACTATAATGTAAAAACACTGGCAGCTTCTATTATGCCAAAGCATCTGAGGAATGTATTCATCATGCAGTGAGTGTTGTTGGGTGCCCTCTTGCCCCCTTCAGAGCAACGGGAGTCAGGAGTAAAATGGGGTGACACAATGGTACACATTAGAGTGTTAGACATTGCATTAAGGTATTGGAGGGGTTGAAGATTGGACTGCCCTACTGTTTACTCACTGGTCCTGTATGAGTCATCCCACAGCAACATGTCATACTGAGACATCGCCCCTCTCAGTTTCACGCTTGATTCCTGCCTGGTGTGCACATCACCAACTTTAGTCATTGTTTTGGACTTTTGTTATTAAATTCCACATTCCTAAAGCTGGTATCAATCATATAAATGATTCTTGGTCTGAACTCATTCACCCCAGCCAATGATTATTAAAATAATAATTGACTGTTTAAATAATGATTAATCATTATCTGGACAATACAGCCTCTTTATTTATATTCTTTTTTCCTGAAGCTATCAGCATTTTTTCAATGGTTAAAAATGTCTTTTCAATTTACAAAATAATTCTTCTTTTGACTAATCGGCCAATAAAAAAGAATTGCATGCTGACTAGGCTCTACTAAAATAACATTAGTTGCAGGCACCCCTCAATATAATTACTTTAGGATGCATG
The DNA here is from genome assembly GCA_029959045.1 of Taenioides sp. WSHXM2023. NCBI lineage: Eukaryota > Metazoa > Chordata > Actinopteri > Gobiiformes > Gobiidae > Taenioides > Taenioides sp. WSHXM2023. The sequence goes on along the minus strand of CM057088.1, from coordinate 18,432,053 downwards.
TTAAGATCAGAATTAAATCACAGAATTGTAATGTTGATAAATTCTCAGATTTCTAAGACAATTCTAAGACAGTTTCTTAATAATGTATGCAAATAAATTGATGTCATATAGCTAGGTGATCTTCATGCAACGCTTTTATTGTAATAAAAGCACAAATATAATGAGCCATGTGACTAACTGGAAATGATTAAGAAAATGACTTTCTTTCTTTTTTTTATTTATAATTATAATCATGGGGTGAAGGAAGTCTGGGAGTCCCTGCTTAGACTGTTGCCCTCGCAACCTGCCCCCAGATAAGCGGAAAAAAATGGATGGATTATAATCATTTTATATTTTTTACAACTTGGCTTTTGTCAGTTGTCACTGCTCATGGTTACAAAATCCTCTTTTTCTGTTTCTAATTGACCACTTTATTGTGATGTTTGTGTCTTTCAGTCCGTGGTGAAGACCGGCCGCTTGCTCATCAGTCACGAGGCTCCAGTCACTGGAGGCTTTGCTTCTGAAATCAGCGCTACTGTACAGGTGAATGCTTTTTTATGTGCACAAGATAAACACAAACACATGTTATTGCCATGTGTAGCTCTCCCACAGGTAATGGTTTGCTCTCAGGGTTCACGAGACAGCTTATGGGAATATCAATACAGCAATCCCATTTTTTATTAAAGACAAGGATAAGTGAGTCAGTGCTCTAAAGTAAAAGAACCTTCACAAGCCTGGTCGTCATGGTGAACCACGAAACAGAAACTCAAATGAAAATGTTCATCGACGACTGTATAAAGGCTTGCCTTATGACATGTATAAAAAAAGTTCTTATTTTTAGTACAGAGTATGTTTGGGTTGAACGGGTTCACATGCATTTTTCTATTTTTTTTTTCTAATTTAAGTTCTACCACAATAATATTTTTGGTGTGCTATAGGCCTATGTATACATATACAATGCAAAGACACCACAACATCAAAGAGAATATAATATATGTTCATATGTGGATATGATTAGTGTGTTTGCCTTGGTGTGTTATTACTTTGTAATCTTTTTGGATTTTAGGTATGACCAAACTACATCTTTATTATAATAACTGTATGTGTTTATAGATGCTGTGATTACTTTATCAGAATGTCCTGGAAAAGTCCTGGAAATGATTTCAAGCAAAGCATAGGGACCCTGATATAGCTTGAGTATTGTCATTATAATTTTAGTTTGTGACGTGAAGGTTTGGTTCTTGACTTGACTTCTGTTGTTTTCCACTTGGGGGCTTATCATAGTAAATAATCTGTTCCCTTGCTGATGTGGTGTATTTATTTCTTTGGTGTGGGTTTATGTCTGATGCCTTTCCTGTTGTAACTTTGAATTTATTAGTATTTCTTATAATCATTAGTACATAATGTAGGCCGTCCCGGGTGTATTCTTACTCAGAGTTTGTTGATACATTTGTCATAACCCACCAAGCTAACAAAGGCTAACAAAATATTAATCATTGTTGGCAGCACAAAAGGCCTCTATATCGACATGCCAGGAGTGGCGGTGACACATTAGGCATTAGGCAGTAAGGCATGACTAAATAACTGGAGACCTCCCCTTCCTATTGGTCTAATTACATCTATTTTTGCCCCCTGAGATAATTTTGTCTAGTAAATAACTGGTGGGTGTTTTCTCCCTTTGTGCTTCTTAGTAGCAAGTACTTTTCTTTTTAATGATCATTTATGCTGGGGTGGTGATGGTGATCCCTACAGACAGACAGTCACATTTTACAGTTGCCCATGGGATTTGCATGATTTTAGTTTTTATGTTCGCATGTCATTGAGGGCTTAACATGAGTGAGCCATCTGGCCTCATGTTTTGTCTTTGTGTGATGCTGCTGGTGCTAGTGTTTTGTTGATTGGACTGATGCTGCTTTGATGAGAGCTGGACGCCACCACTGAAAAATAGCTGTAAGGATGGTTAACACTGTATTACGGCCTATAGCACCAGATTAATGTAAGAAATGAAATTAAAATTTCATATGTTTTTTTCACAGTGTATGGGAACGAAGTAGAGCCCATTGGCAGACTAGACTAAGAATAAACCTGGTTTATGATATGAGTGTAGCACAGTTTATTGGTTCTAGTGTCTTTTTAGTCAAGTTTTGTATTTATAGCGCTAGGCCTGTCATGATAACAAATCTTGGAAGAGTGATATAGTGCTGAAGTAAATATAATAGACTATAAATGATAATATTGAAACTTTTATGCCACTGATATCTATCCATCCATCCATTTTCTTTCGCTTATCCGGGGCCGGGTCGCGGGGGGAGCAGTCCTAGCAGAGACTCCTGGACTTCCTCCAGCTGGAGAGCTGGGCCTCCCTGCTCAGACTGCTGCCTCCGCGACCCAGCCCTGGATAAAACGGAAGAAAATGGACGGATGGACTTTCAGTGTTCCCAGGCCAGCCGAGAGACATAGTTCCTCCAACGTGTCCTGGGTCTTCCCCGGGGCCTTCTTCTGGTGGGACATGCCCAGAACACCTCCCCAGGGAAACATCTAGGAGGCATCCGGAACCGATGCCCAAGCCACCTCAGCTGCCTCCTCTCGACACTCTGCAGAGGAAACTCATTTTGGCCGCTTGTATCCATGATCTTGTCCTTTCGGTCATTACCCAAAGCTCATGACCATAGGTGAGGGTAGGAACGTAGATTGACCAGTAAATCAAGAGCTTTGCCTTTCGGCTCAGCTCCCTCTTCACCACAGCGGTCTAATACAGCGACCACATCACTGCCGACGCTGCACCGTTCCTCCTGTCAATCTCACGCTCCATCCTCCCCTCACTCTTGAACAAGACCCCGAGATACTTGAACTCCTCCACTTTAGGCAGGGACTCTCCACCCACCCAGAGAGGGCAAGCTACCTTTTTCCGGTCGAGAACCATGGCCTCGGATTTGGAGGAGCCACTGGTATAATAGCCTTAAAACATGAGCTGCCATAAAAGGAAAACACAAAATAATTAGTTTGAATCTATAATGAGTTATAGAAGTTATTAATTATCAACTTTCTACAGATCAAATATTAACATATTGCCAAAAAATAACCAAATATTCCCTACTAGTGCAAAGAAAAGGTACACACTATAAGTTTTGACCCCCAAACTAGTCATATAGTGAACAATAAGTCAGTATGGTCATTATTGTGACAGACCTATATAACACATGTCTCAAATGTGGAATGCATTTACTTTGGAATATCCTCGTATGATTCAGAACAGAAAATACAACTCAGTTTCAACAGTATTGAATGCTAACTCAATTCTAATTCACTACAAGCCCATAAGTCTGGAGTGGAGAAAAAGCAAGTTATCTGCTGGCAAGACTACTACCACAATGCACAGCATTCAATAGTTTTCATTCTCCTGTAGCAAACCGATCTTATTTCCTTGGTTTAAAGGGATCACCGACCTCTTTTGAGCTGAAGGGGTCTTGGGGGTCCTGACTACTTCAGGGGTCTTTGGAAAAAAAAGCTAATTGTGTTAGAGACAAATTTGTCCTGCCCATTCAGTGGAGTTCCTTTAGTTTGTTTACCTTCTTGTTGACCAACAACATTAAACTTTGGTGTGTATTTGCATCTTAGATTTGGAGACAGTACAGAGCTTACTTAAGAAAGTACCCCAATTATTCCTTGTGTTCATCTTACATTGTGTACCAAAACCATTTTACTATAAGTCAGCTCAGTGGCTGTATAATGGTCTTAACTGGAGCTGCCAAAGTCCTGGGGCTCCTTGTTTTACTGTACATGTCATGGCCTTCAAAGGAAAGAATTTGAGCAAAGTCTATGAGAGCCTTGCACACAGGTACCCTGTTGCCCCAGGAACATTTGGGGCTCGTATAAAAATATTATTTATTCTCTACAGTTGCTCATGATTAGGCCTGAGTCTTATTTTTTAGTTTATTACTTCTCAGTATTAAACTGTGTTTTAATGGTTGCAGTTCTTTGCTTAAATACTTTCTGTGCAGCTCAAGACTTTTAGATTTGTCAACACACCAAGATTACATAATATAATTAGCCGCCAAACAAAAGATTAAAAAAAAAAAAAAAAAAAAAACATAAGCGCAGTGAAATATCTGTTTGCCATCAGGTTTAAATTGCCTGTGAGTTAAAGACACCGCATGGTGTTGTTATAATGATTAAATAATTCCAGGGAAATGCAGGTCGTCTCCAGTTCACCACATAAAACATTTTAGGAGGCAAAGCAATTTAGACTTGCATGATTTATGTTTGTGCATCATGCCAGTGTTTAACATTGTCAGTGCTTTACTGCCTTGTATGTTGACTTATGAGGATCAGAAGCAAAGCATTAGCTCGCTACCCCACAGGCTATAGAAGGACTCTTTTTAAATATGTGAAAACCGCTTTTGAGTGTCCTCTCTTGACTACGTTTTGTTTGTTGCCTGATCTTGCCAGGGTGATATTGGCGCCTTCTCTGCATGTTGGGAGTATAACCCTTAATCTGTGGCTGTTTTTGATAAACATAGATCTTTTTATACCAGGTTTCAGAGTATCATCTCTACATCTTCAAAACTCCAAATCCATTAAAGTATTCTTATTTACCTTATTTTGGTACATGGCTGGTTTTGCCCACTTTCAAAGATATTTTCATTCTAACATTCAGTCTGTTACATATAATGATGTTGCCCAGAAGATAAACATTGATTTGAAGGAAATCTGAGTTTTGTGGCCTTTCCCGGTCTGGTTTTGGTAGCAGACAAGTAAACTACTGTACTTTTCTGCCATTTCCAGTAAATGTATAAAAAGGAGATTACAGATCTGAACCAGACAAAAGAGCACATTGCCCGGTACTGTCTGACCGGATGTCTGTCGGCACAGAGGCAGAATAGACCCAGGGGTTGTAATCTCACTGGAAGCGGATTATGTTGTCACCTTCCAAGACAGAGTTCAAGAGAAAGGGCTCATTTAGGCATTTGTGGGGTTTGGATCATTGAGGCCGCTATATGTAAATGTAACAAAAAATGATTTCCTTGCTCATTATGTGGTTAAATGTTCTGTTTCAAACATGTCAGTCAAACAAGGCAGGGCCAAGCCACACTTTTTCTGGTTGTGCTTGTAATGGCCAGGCACGACACTGTGCTGGCCAACTAGCTGTCCACAGTCGACTTTCCTTCAGGTTGACAATGGAGTCAATTTCTTATTTTTATATATATATATATATATATATATATATATATATATATATATATATATATATATTATATTATATTATATTATATTATATTATATTATATTATATTATATTATATATATATATTATATTATATATATTATATATATATATATATATATATATATATATATATATTATATATATATATTATATATATATATATATATATATATATATATATATATATATATATATATTATATATATATATATATATATTATATATATATATTATATATATATATTATATATATATATTATATATATATATAATATATATATTATATATATATATATATATATATATATATATATATATATATATTATATATATATTATATATATATATATATATATATATATATATATATATATATATATATATTTATTTGGGGGGGTGCTTCTAGGTGTCATCAGTCTCAAATAATGAATACACAATGTCCACAAAAAATATTGTTTTATTAGTATAGAAGATGTGTGTTAATACTTACGGTAATAATAACTTAATAATAAGACAGTGGAGGTTGTAGAGAGTTATACGTATTTGGGCCTACAGCTCAACCACTGAGAATGGAGACCTGCTCTACAGAAAGGGACAGCACAGGCTGTACTTTCTCAGAACGCTGAGGTCCTTTAACATTTACCAGAAGCACCTGCTGATGTTCTACCAGACAGTCATCTCCAGTGTCCTCTTCAAAAGAGTTGGGGAGAAAGCCTCAAGAAGAAGGACGCCTTGAGGTTCGATAAGCTGATGAGGAAGGCAGGATCTGTATTGGGTATAGAGCTTGACTCACTCACATCTGTGGCTGAGAAGAGGGCCCTAAACAAGCTCCTGTCCATCCTGGATAACCCCCAGCACCCATTGCCTAGCACCATCTCCAGACAGGAGAGTACCTTTAGGGACAGGCTGTTGTACCTGTCCTGCTCCACGGACAGACTCTGGGAGTCACTTGTTCCACATGCTATACGTCTGTACAACGCATTGATATAAATGACGAATTACTGGTGTATAATAATAATAATAATAATAATAATATGTTTCACTGTAGTGCCGAAAATTAAATTTCTTTCAAGATCGATAAAGTGTATGTATCTATGTATCTATCCCTATTTCTCTCTATCCCAATCTATCTTAATTTATTTCAGTCTATCTAATCTATCTAATAATGTGGTATGCACCTTCTGCCCATTTGCAGGTACTTGCAGTACTACGTTAATAAGAGGGGGCCTTAATTGGGTGAATTTTTTTATGCTCCAGTTGTCCCCCAAAAAAGTCAAAATGTTTTCACACTGAAGGAACTCTATGCAGACTAGACTAAACAAGGAATTTTACAATCAAAGCATTGTGTAAATGTTACTCTTTCTTTATATTGTACTTTATTCCATATTTTCAATCTATGAAGTGTTGTTGTCTCATCCAAACAGTGCAGTTTTTTTTTGTCTAAGTCACAATCTATCTTGTGTTTCTTTTTGTAAATATTTGTAAAGCTCTGGATTAACTGTGCTGTTGATTTTATACATACAGTTGGGTTGTGTATTTTAATTTTCACATGGACAGTGTCTGACCTTTTCAACTCGACAGCTGTCCAGTTTTTCTTCTTTTGGTTTGTTTTTGTTTGTTTTTTTTATACGTCGGCAGTACCTGAGGTGTACTGCTGGTAATACAATGTTATGTGGTTTCATATAGCCTCAACAAGCTACATTCAGTGTGTCCATTAGGCCTGGTTACAAGCAATGTGTATGTCACAACATGTGGAAAGATCCATCCGGGATTGATCAATGAAGGATCAGACTCAGCCTTGACATGGGCTTTGTGGTTGAATTAATCATCTATGCCATCAACTGCCCTCAGTACCTTTGTCATTTCTGAAATGGTAAAAAGTATGAGTGTTTCTAACAAGCTACATTATATTACTGCATATTATTTACTGTATTCTTTAATTTTATTTAAAAGGCATGTAAATATATTGCAAAGTCGAACTAAAGAAAATGTACATGTATTGCAGGAGGAGTGCTTTTTGAACCTGGAGGCTCCGATCAGCAGAGTGTGTGGGTACGACACCCCTTTCCCTCACATCTTTGAGCCTTTCTACATCCCAGACAAGTGGAAGTGCTTCGAGGCCATTAAGAAGATGATCAACTACTGACAGGTAAGCACACACCTCACCAATAGTTTAATCATACTCCCATCACTGCTGCATGTTTTCAGCACACTCCAGTCAGAATTAGATTAAACTTCACAGGGCATCAAGGACTACAATAAGACATCCACTAATTCAGGCAATATATAAAAGTACTATAAGATGCAGTTGTAAATCTTAGACTTAGACAGACTTTATTGATCCACAAGGGAAATTATTTGGACACAGTAGCTCACTCATCACAATATAATATAATAATAACAAAGAGTAAAAAAAATAAATGATAATGATAAATTCGAAATAAGTAGCAAAAAAGATGGCAAGAGACAGGTGTCAAATAAGACATAACTATGTAAGGGTACAAGTCAAAATAAAATAGAAAAATAAGTAATAAAATATAAAATCACAGCTGTATACAAGAGACAAGAAAGGCAGTGTCAAGTCAAGTCATTTTATTTATATAGCACATTTAAAAACCGTAACAAGTTGCACCAAAGTGCTTTACAGCATTAAACACATCATAGTGAAACAATAAAACAAATGTAAAATATCTAAAATATTACATGAAAGAGTGGCTTAATGCACAAAGATGTGCAATAATGATGATTGAAAGGACATAAGGTTATCCGTTACACAAGATTGAGTTGTGGTACAGTTATAGGGAGTATTATCTGTTACATGAAGTTGAGTTGTTGTACAACTGGAGTATGGTATGAATGTAATCTTCACATGCAACATAGCCTAAACCATAAATATGATGGTTTTTTGTTCATTTCCTTTCCAAAACGCAATAAGAGTTACCCTAAAATACATGTCAAATATTAAGTTTATAATAATCAGCTACAGCAATAGCCTTTTTACTAAGTGTAGGTTATGAAGCAAATGGGTATGCACTGATTTAGTTTAAAAGCATAGTATTTTTTTTAACTATACAAAAAGCCATTGTTATTTTTTTTAGATATTTTTATTTGCATGGTTATAAACGTTTTAAGCAATCAGTCAATTGTTTGCATAATAGCGTAGTCATTCAGTTCACTGATTTCACTATGCTTCATCAGTGGCACTTGGGTCAATAACAATAAAGCCCATTACATTAAAATTATTATAGCCTCTTGGTGTGGTGTGGGTATGGGATACATATGTTTTCCTCTGTACAATGTAAACAATGTGCCTTTCTGTGCTTTAAACTAACAGCATCTGGTTTCACTTCATAACACCTGTATTTAGCAGCAGTAAGTTGTAATCAGACCACCCAAGGCTCAGATTTAAATGCCAAATGTTAACAGACCGTACAAAACAAACACTTTAACCTCATGTTGTCTCTTACACAGCTGTCTTTTACTGGCTGTAAGATAGAGAGTTCATCTTTGTTGTCATTTTGCCACTGTATGTAATGTCCTTTTAATTGGCATTGTCAAAATGAGTTAGAGCGGTTAAATTGCCTTGGCTCGGATTAATTGGGAGCATTAATAAGATGCCTAGTTCTATCCAACACGTGTCTCCTCTCATTGCTATGTGTCTCTTCCAGCATTTTCTTCTCAACTGTCATGCACTGTTAACATCCAACTCATTCATTTTAACTACTTATGTTTTTCAGAGCCAACTGCTGCTCTCCATGAACTCCACTCTTGCCTCTTTCCACTTTCTTTTCCCAATTGGAGAAGACCATAAAAGAAAGCCAAGAAAAGAAAAGATGATCATCCAATAGGGAAGTCGTACCCAGACTTGCATTTTGTACCAGTGAAGGAGATAAGTGACTGTCTACAACATCTGAGCAAGAGGGGACTGTTATAAAGTGCCCAGATGCTTTGGTTGAGTAATAGAATATTGTGCACAGTATTTAAGTTCTGAAATTGTTTTGTGTCCTGTTACTTTTGAATGTGTACATTTTAACCTATGCTACAATAGTCTGACTTTCCATAAATCTGAATTATGATGGTTACATGGTTTTTAAGGAAAATAAAATAATTCATAATTGCAGTACTAATATAAGACTGTTTTTTCTCAATCTCAACTTCCTGAACTTGGTGGACCAGTGTTTTTTTCTGGGCTTGAATGCACCAGAAATTTACCTTTCACTGCTGTCTCTTAGTGACCCCTGACCATTGAGATCATATCAGCCTCTTGTTCCCAGTGATGGATAACATTTGTTGCTGCCCTGCATAAATGGTGATTGTTTTTCCCCAGTATCTCAACAGAAGAAATGAGAGGGCATCCCAGAAATTACAGTAGAACACACATAGTTTAGTTTTCCTATACACTATTTACAATCTAATCAATCTATGCCAAATCTACACTTGGGCATTCATTAACTGCTTGATTAAACTCACACTTTAGTGGTTTCAGTTGATTTTGGTGAATATAGTTGTACTGATAACATAATGTGTGGATATGTTGGTGACCCTCAGCTACTTCCCTCTCCTTCAGAAGAGCTACTATGTTATCAAATATAGGAAATTATAATGATTTTCTGTTTATTAAAGCTACCATCTGCAGGTTTATTCACCAGATTTTTATCCATCAGTATATGGCAGATGTGAAACCTTAAGTTGCCCATCTCTGTTTTGTGTTTGAAAGTAAGCTTTTGGTTTATAATTCTGTTGGCTTTTTTCAAGCTCCTTTTCCTTCAGGCACTTCCTGACTTGTGGTCCACTCCCAGGTATTCAGGTCTGTATTCATGCCTCTGCATCTCATTGGAAACATGTTAAAACACTGTTTCATTCTTTGAATTAGTCCAGCTTTTAATCCATCAGAGGTGAAAGATGTTTTTCAAATCTGGACTTGATAAACTTAACTTGATATTTTCTTTACTTTGAGTAACATCACAAGAGCTACAATTCACAAAAAGTGAAAGAATTGGACTGTAGAATTGGCACATATGTACAGAAATATTGAATAACCGTGTTTGAAAGCTTACACAGCAGGTTTTTGTTTGTTTGGTTTGTTTCTTAATTAGCTTCTTTTGTTGCCTTTGTAAATAGCTTTTACAGTATTTCGACAATATACTCATTATTGTCATTTGGCATATATTTAATCCTATTAGGGGCAAAAGAACAATTTGAAAATACACATTTTCAGAGTCAAGATAAAGTTTGCTTGGTTACAGAAATCATAGAGCTTCTGCTTTTTCCTCTCTCTTTACAAGCTTGGGACACACTTTGATGATGCAGGTTTTATAGCTCTTCAGTGCTTACTGTATTGATGGCTGCTGTGCGCTTTACCACTGTACGCCAAAGGGCCAAAAATAATCATCTCACTAATGAGGCCTATACATTGAATACGTAAGATGAACCAGATGCCTATAATGCTCCCAGCTCTTTTAGTTTTCCCTTTTATTTCAGAAGCCATGGGCAGTATTTAGGAACAAGGTGAGAATGGCTTCAAAGTGCAACTAATAATCTAACAATACTTTCCCTTTGGCCAAAACTGGGGCCCCTAAAAATTCTATGTGTCATGTATATCTCATATATGTTTCCTCTGTATAGCTCCAGGTTTGCGAATGACAGAAAATGCCTTAAGATTGTAAAATGAAACCATCTGGACTATTTTTCAGACAACAGTGAACAAGTTTGGCTCATTTTCTTTTGGAATTATTTTGTGAAAAACTTAAGATTTGTAACACGTTGGACTCAGGGGGGACTTCTTTCAGAATGTCTTGGCAGTGATTAGTGCAAGTAATACATAGGCCTGTGGCTCTGGGAAAGCAGGTCTGTCTACATTTCTGCTAAACAGTTGGCAGCAAAAATATGTTCAAAAGATAACTCCAATGAATGGGCAGCACAACTGTGTATTATAACAATGGCCAGACCTCTTTTGCATGGACTGAACACAGCCAACCTCCAGCTGAACTGTCAAGGAGAAACATTTGTCTTCTTGGAACAAAGCAGGAATGTTCATGAATTTTGAGTTCATGCCAAAATACTTAATCCTGCAAGTGTGGCAGATGTCAAGGATCAAGATTACTTTATTTGTACCAACAGGTCATTTGTTTTAATGAGTCAGCTCATCCAGTCATAATGTACATTCCAGCACAAATCAAATGAAGCACACAGGCTAAAATAATTGAAACCATATCAGGATCAGAAAGATTAAAAACACAACACATTCAAATCAGTGGTCAGTAAGTAAGACAACAATAAAAGAAGCTGGATTCTGTACAAGTTGTGATTAAAACATATTGGAAACAGGAGGACGTAACAAAGCATTGTCTGTTGGTCTGCTTAGTCAGTTTTACCTACATAATAAATAAATAAAACAATATATAGGCAAAGCTACAGGACATGAAGTTATGGTAAAAGTCCTATATTATGCAGAACTGACTATTGTGACCTTTTAGTGTTATAATGTTGCTACCTCCTCAAAAACATACCCGGAGTTGTGTTTTTTCTGTTGTTTTTTTTTTTGTTTGCTTTGTTTGTTTGTTTGTTTTACCTTCATGCTTGTTTGAGTAACCATTTATTATTGGTGTGTTTACATCTCCAAAGATCAAAAATGCTCTGTTCTATCTTGTGATGTCTTGAACTGGTAGTTTTCTAGTTAACAGCTGCCTTTTACCTCTTGTTCCTTAGAGATAGGCAATTGTTGGGCTGAAATCATCCTAATGATTCTAGTGAAGGTGTATGGAGTTTAAAAACACAGTAGAGCACTTCCTGTATTACCACATGACATCACAAGGTAGAACAGAGTATTTTCAGTTTGAGTGAAGAACTTAAATATATAGGATTTGTGTGTTAAACATGCGCGAATGAAACAAAACACAATTCCTGGTATGTTTTTGATGAGGAAACAATATAACGCAGATAAGAAAATGGCATAATACAGGCCCTTTCAAGTTTGTGTATCATTTTGGCTATTGCGGTCCACTTATCTGCTCACGCCGTTACACTACTCAATTCTACTTCACCGCTGTTTGGCTGTTGACGCTTTCAATAACTTCTAAATGGGGTCATTTAAAGAGCACCCCTTTCACTAATCCAGAAGCCAACCCCAGTAAATTAGCACATGGGACTCTGAGCTCTGCTAACCCTGCTCCAATTGTAAAGATGAAACATTGTCTGTCATTTTGGTTGGGGTGAAAGCGGTGCCCTGAACCACAGCGGTGTGGTGGCGACTCCTTTTGGGCGGACTGGTAGCAATGACCCCTGCTTGGTGAAAAGGCTATAATGTGCAACTGTGCTCTCAATAGTATGTCATTACACACTATATTTACATAAAAATCCCCAGGGTGGCAGGTCACATGGTGCAGCTACAGGGGGCAGAAGATGTTCCGGTCAGTGCAAACCAAAGATTACCGGAGATTATAGAGGCGCTTTGTCTGTTATGTGGCCTGCTGCGCTTTTTAATGGTCTCTATGTCGTGTTTTACAGCATCATTACACACTCAAAAGCTCACTATTTATTCTAGGTCCAGTGGATATTTCGTTTTGATAGTTCCCTAATAAGTAAAATACATGGTAGCGGTGCTGGTGGTTGCAGTGAAAAATGGTTATGGTGGAGTAAATGAGGTGTGGCAACAGGAAGATGGTGCATTGAGAGAACCCACTCATTTCACATGCTCAGTGGACAAGTCTTTCCACAGCAGCAGTAATTGGATTAGAGACTTTCTTCTCAACAGTGCTATTGACAAGAACAAATTAGAGGAGCATGTCACGGTCAAAGCAGGAGCTCATTTGTGTATGTTATAATGGCCGTCAGTGTTACTGCAGGGGATGACAGCCAATTTGTCTAGTTTGGTTTGATGGAGGCTTGTAAAGGGTGGCCAAAAGTGCTCGTGCTGATATGATTTACTCTGAGAATAAAGTCAATTTTATCCAAAGTTACTCATCAACTCCTGATTACACATAGACTGTGTATATAAATGGACATAGCTAACCTGTTAGCCGCTGCATTCTAAATAGGAAATGAACATGGGTTCATTGACTGTGGCTCCAGTTGAGTTTACATTGAGAAAACATTAGCCCTCTCTCTGTAACTGTTGCATTGAGCCTTATCATTTTGGTATTAAAATGGTCGGATTAACTTACATGATCCTGGTGCTTTTATTTCTCTATTTTGTCTGTAAATCAAGATATGAAAATTAATAACAGACCAATGAGCTGCCTGCTTTCTCTGAAGTCGCTCCGGCTAGCGTTAGCAACAGGTTTGATTGACAGCATTGCTAAACCAGCGGTGTGGGCACAAAGAGGCTTTACCTTCAACAGCATCACTACGGACTGGCTCTTTGGTTGCATTTATTTATTTAGTTATTTATTTATTTATTTGGTTATTTAGTTAGTTAGTTAGTTAGTTAGTTAGTTAGTTAGTTAGTTAGTTAGTTAGTTAGTTAGTTAGTTTATAAATAAGGACGGTGCACAGAAAACATTAATCTCTGTCCTTGGGCAGGTACAAAATACATTAAAGAAACTATTTACATTAGACCAACTCTAACAACATTTCATCAGTAACAGTGTCGCCTTAAAATAACCACTATCCAATTCATCATTAAACATTTAAAACAATCAAAATTAATTCATTCTGATTTCCATAAATACAAGATTTCAAATTCATCATTATCTTCTAAAAAATAGTCTACTAAATTCTTTGTCATCAATATCCTCTAAAATGTACACTTCATCAGTATTATTATCCTCTAAAATACAATTCATCAACAACATGACCATCAAGACAAATGTCTTTAGTCAAACACAACACATTTACACAATACATCTGTAGTACAATCAGTCAGATTGTTCAAATGTTTGAAGAAGCCTAATGTTGACACACCTGCTGCTCAGAAGCCATTGTTTTAGTCCATGAGAGAAAGTGTGGGAGTTAGTGCAAGTTTTAAGATCAGGTGGAAGCATATTCCATTTTTTTGCTGCTGTGTATGAGAAAGCCGACTGTCCCATCACAGTATTTTTAAAGGGAATGGCCAGATCAGAATTTACAGATGAGCGAGATGTTCTAGTCATCTGATGTTCTAGTCATCTGCTCTGGATCTAAAAGAAGCCTCTTAAAGGAGGGGGAGCAGCATTGTGGAGAATTCTATGGAGCAGCCGCATCTCAGAATAAAAAAATCATATTGTCAAAGTTTGTATCTATTCAGCATGTTACAATAATGATAAGTTAATCATTTTTTATCAAAAACTTTGAGGGCTTGCCGGCTGGTGTCCTGGTGCAGCAGCAACAACCTGGAGCTCAACGCCCAGAAGACAGTGGAGATGATCGTGGACTTCAGGAAAGTCACAGCCCCCCTGCCTCTCCTCACCCTGACAGACTCCTCCATCACCACTGTGGACTCCTTCCGCTTCCTGGGCACCTGCATCACCCACGACCTCAAGTGGGAGCCGACCATCAGCTCCCTCATCAAGAAAGCCCAGCAGAGGATGTACTTCCTGCGGCAGCTGAGGAAAGCCAAGCTGCCTGCCCAGATGATGGTGCAGTTTTACACGGCCATCATTGAGTCCATCCTCACCTCCTCCATCACTGTGTGGTACGCTGGGGCCACTGCCAGGGACAGACAGAGACTGCAGCGCATTGTGCGCTCTGCTGAGAAGGTGATCGGCTGTAGCCTTCCATCTCTCCAGGACCTGTACGTCTCCAGGACTCGGGGGCGTGCAGGCCGGATAGCAGCTGACCCCTCTCACCCTGGACATGGACTATTCGAGCCACTTCCCTCTGGCAGAAGGCTACGGTCCATACGGATCAGAACCTCTCGCCATAAGAACAGTTTCTTCCCCTCTGCCGTTGGACTCATAAACACTTTATGAACACTTATAACACCTGTACTAAGGACACTTTATAACACCAGTCACTTTAAATAAGTCATGTCACGTCACTTGCTCTTTGCACTGTCGGTTTGCACTGTTGTTCTGATGCTCTGTATATACTTGAATATTTTTATTTTTATTATATATCTTAATCTTTTTGCATGCTCTTACTTTATTCAAATAGTGATACTTTATTATCATTATTATTATTATTATCCTTTATAACTGTGATATCTCTACTTGTATTATTATTATTATTATTATTATTATTATTATTATTATTATTATTATTATTATTATTATTCAGTGTTCTATGTTGCACCTTATCACCAAAGCAAGTTCCTAGTCTGTGAATTGTGTTCACTGACAATGGCAATAAAAGCTTTTCTGATTCTGATTCTGATTCTAAAAAGAGTCTCTATCCTGCCTGCAATTAACAGATAAGGTCGGAATTCCAAATATGGAACTTTGCTCCAAATTTGCTCCTGTAACTGTTAACCTCTTTGAGCTTCATTTGATTGGAGCTGATGTCACACTCCACTCCACTTCTTTGTCTACAGGCTATGGGCATAAAACACTGTACTTGGAAAACCCTTTGCAATACTTTCCTCCAGTTCCTTTTTGAGAAATGGGCCTTTCTTTTGTTTAGAATGTGATTATGTAAATGATGCAACTCAAAATAAATGTACAAAAATAAATACTTTGCTTTTTGCTGTCTTATACGGGGTTTACAGCATTCTATAACACTCTAAATTATCCCTTTGTCATATTGTATGAAGTGACACACATTTCAGCCTCCATATATCAGCAGCATGTAGCCTTCCATGTCTGCTTCCTCACATGCACATTATGGAACAGGTCCATTGTTTGCCGACTTGAATCACAAGGGAACACAAGCTGTTTTTGTTCCATTTATTCAAAGCTTCATTGCCTCATCAAACATTTACCTGCTGCTGTGCCCACTCTCCACACACAAACAGCACTTACACAGATGTACTGTACAGCTCAGTGGTGTCTTAAGTACTTTGCACTATGGTGTACTGTGATCCGCTTCAGTCCAAATAGAACAAGGAAACACAAAAACATGAGCATGTGCCTGTGTCCAAATGATGAGTTTGTAAAGATTTCACTTCCAGATCTTTATAAAAGTCAGACCCGGTTGTGTTTAATTGTAAGTTTGAGGCTGTTGCTAAGGCAGGCTTCATTGAGAAAAACAAAAGCAGTGTGTATTGCCTGCACAGAGTTTGACGTCTGTGCACCAGTGACTTCCTCCTACTGTACAGTTCAGCGCCATGTGACGTAAGCTAATTTGTGTGGCAACGAAATAATTTCCTAATTGTAGGAGTGTTGCATTATTGAGCACATACACAGAGACTGCCTGTTACTATGGGATTACTGCTGTGTTGAATGGGAAGAACAAGGATGGCAATACAGTGTTTGCAAAGTGGATTGACGTCTGGGAGAAGGATGTTTGTAAAAAGAATAAGGTATAATTGTTTACTATGAAAAAGTGTAAGTAAATTGTTTTAAATGCATGGTTGAAAATATTCAAATAAAACTACCTTTTTCTTTTTAGTTTTTTCTAACAAGGAAAATATTTTTTTAAAGCATAGTATGACTGACTCAACAAAACACTTTTTAATGTTACAAAAGTGTATGTGAGTGCTATGAAAAGATTTGAGGCAATTGTGAAAAAATACACACTTCAACACACCTGTCTGAGTAGTCGACACACAACCGTTGTGTCCAGTCATTTCCTGTACGAATACATCACAAGCCTGACGCACAGCCTTAATCAGCTGCGTAACAGAGTAAAATTGACTTGTTTTTATGAATGGGGAGCAGTAGTGTTATCTTAATGTACCATGCACTCGGAGACAATGAACTGACATCACAGGGAGGTTTCTAGGCAACGGGACAGACCATAAACCCAGTGTCTCATAGGTCTTCTGGCACATCCTGTACATTTAATTAAAAAGCTTAACTTAACTAATGAGGTTTTACAACTTCATCATACAATATGCTAAGTTTAAATCGGTAACATTATGATCTTTACATATTTAAGTGAGTTGTGATTTTAAACTATACAAAAAGACGAAGTCGGTATTTAAGTCTGTTGAACTCCTAACCTTCACGAAGCCTTTGCTACAGCAAGCATGTGCACAGCTTTATAATGGCTTTGTGAAGTGAAGAAAGGTGGACTGCCAATGCTCAGTCATTCTTTGCAACACTTAGGCTTTATCTTGCATGATTGATTAAGTACTTATAAGATGCAGACAGTACACAGGGATCTGGTTTGTCACAAATGAATGCCCTACTTTTAAGAAGGAATCATTGGTGATCTTGCTATACAACATTTGTAGCAAGATCACCAATGGATAATGACGGAGATAAGACATGAGAAGTGGAAGCAGAATTTATAGCTTTAATTTAAATAACTTAAATAGTCCAAAACAAATAAGTAAATCAATACAGACTTCTCCAATACTTTACAGAGATATGACTCTGGTCAATCTCCCTGAGTTCAAATGGGTGTGATTGACAGGCGGATTAACCAATCAGGGACATGGTCCGTCTATATTAAAACAAAAATACCACAGGGAACTGAAAAACAGCAGATTTTTGCAGAATCAGTGAGCAAAGCACTAAACTCTGTCTATCTGAGGTGAGAGAAACTTACTTTGTTGCAAAATGACAGATGACCAATGACCTCTTTGTTTTACATGCGTCACTCAAAAAAAACAAATCTGACTGCACCATTGTCGTGTTTGATCCTGGTTCAAGGGGTGGCAGAGGGAGTGGGGACCAGACTAATATCCCTCTGTATAAAAAATACATTCTGGACTTGCCACGTAAAGGCCAAATACGAGCAAACCCACCATTGCAGCCGTGAGTCTTATAAATAGTCTGTTTTTGTGATTTTTTTAATGGACCATATCACCCTGCTCTATTGTATAGTCATTCTAAATTAGTTCCACCATCATATGCAAACCTTTTTAGTGAATGAAAGACTTTGAATTCCATTTCTATTTTGACCTTTCTGTACTGAGTCAAGCAAACATTTCACACCATTTTACAAGAACACAGTGTTATGCCAAGGAGCTGTATGCGGACAGAGGAGTTTTTATTTGGTGAGGTCCAAATTTAACTCTCAGTTTTAGGGCATTGTATAGAGAGGTGTGGGCTAAGATGATTGAACTGGGGACTGGAGAGTAAAAACTGCTTGTTGTGTCCATACAGTTGTCTTTCAGCTAGTGTATGGTCAGCATCTGGCCAGAGCAAAAGTTCATGATAAATTATGAATGTTCCCGATCAAGTGGATCTATTACATCTAAGTCCAAGTATCTGATGTCCATCTGTGGTTGGCTCATATTGCAGTAACAAGTGTAAACCACTATACTACTCCATGCATATCTCAGCTTTGAATGTAGAGCTTTTTTTGATGTATTACCTTTTTTCTCTCCAAACCTCAGTGAATCCTCGGGGGAAATGACTCATGAAGCTGCACTGTGAAAAAAATATATACATACATAATTCATCCACAGGGAAATTAGATGAGTATTGAAACCAGTAACATTATTAATTATTATCATATTGTCATTTTAACAGACAGTGTGGACTGAGCTCTTTTATGAGAAGATTAACAGCCTTTCAAACAGAAACATTTACTGCAGTGCTTTATAAACAGATCTCATTCAGCTACTTAATTTTTTACTTTGGTTAGCCAAAGCCAGATGGGGTCACACCAATACCGATCCGATACTACACCAGAGACTGAAAACAGCATTTATTTCCTTAAAACAAAAATACAATAAGACAAAACTGATCCATAACAGCTTGTGTTATGTAGCTGTTATCTCTGAACTAAGTACAGAACAACTTTGTATGAATAAAAATTGAGACTGGGTTGACTATATGACAAGGAAATAGTCTTATTACATACATTTTTAGGTCCAACCAGAATATCGGCAGCAGTATTGGATCGGTGCATCCCTAGTCACACTGTAAAAGGTAAAGCAGTTTTTAGGTATGTTAAATTGATTTGAATTAATAATATTTCATTTGACTAGATGTCACTAGAGTAGAGTAGAAGTAAATTACTGTATCTACCAAAGAACATGCGTTTTTACTCATCAAATAAGACAATATTTTAAATCATATTCTATTGGTAGATAATTACTCTTGACAAGTCAGACCTACTCCAAAAGTGTTATATGTTCTTAATTCAAGTAATTTTAACTTACCTAAACTCGGGTGATTGGCGCGGACTACATCACAAACAGCATCTGGTGTGATCTTTTTGTGATGATTATGTTCTGGCTTTGAAAAGAATATTTGTGGGTTATAAAAACTGTATTGCAACCAAACAGTTTTCAAACAACAGTTATCATTTTATTTTGCCTACGTCACCCAGTATTACCATGTGTCAGGTGACCTGAGAATGAATCACAATGCGAGAGAGTCTATTTAGCAAAAACTAAAACCATTTGTAGACACACAGTATTCATTGTTGGACCCAGATGTACCAGATGTGCAGTTGCAGTGGTGCATAAGGATCTCAAGGAACACAGTTTCGCAAGGAGGTATGAAAGAAGTTATTTAAGGTCAGCGAGGATGTGCGAACAGTGAGGCATTTCACCTCCTCAAAGCTTGACTCAGAGTCTGTCAGGCTGAGTGACGGACAATGCAAAGCCTGCTTTAAAGATGACAATAGACTGACTCTTTCCACAGCTGAAACCACAAATAGAATAATAAAGAACATATACCCTGTAAGGCGAGACATACCAGCACAGAACCCTGGGTGTAGCAGGCACATCCTTATTTAGCTCATATTTGTGTGCAAAGCAGTCCAGGCAGAGATATTTTAAGTGGCCACTAGAAACCCAGGGCTGAGAGGTTCACATGCATAATTTGTTAGTTCAAAAGTTGACAAAAATTATGAAACAACAGACAGTTTGCTACACCCTTTGCACAGGCCTGTCTATGCCAACTTTCCTCAAAGGCCTGTCCCTGGAGGGGGAAGACTGGGGTGGATGTTTATGATGCATTTTACAGAGAGCGTTTTACTTGTAACGTCCTTATATGATTTCTCATAAGACATTCCTTACATTCAACGATGGCTTGGACTACTACTTACTATATGTTGAACTCTTTCATACTTTGTAGTTATGGGTAATTTTATTTGCCCTCTTCCTGAAAGACTAGGTGTTTGATCTCTGCTCCACCCTGTGCTCTTGTGTTCTTGAGTATAACACTTCATGCTTTCTCATGGCAGCAGAAGCTCAGTGGCTAGGGTGTATGCTCAGACCCTGCTTGGACCCATGCACCGGCTTCTGTATGAATGTGCTGTGTGAGTGAAGTGGAGGGCTGAAGAGTAGTGGTAGTAGTAGTAGGTTAGGTTGCTTTATTTTTTACCCCTCAGTAAATTTTCATTTTTTTCATTGAATTCTTTATTCTGAACAGAGCAGACAAAAGAAAAAAAAAAAAACATACATGAAATAACATTACGTAATCATGTATGTAAAAGGAGTGGGAAGAAGTTTCAACAATTTATTTAATCTCACTTAATCCCCTACTTTACATTTATTTAAAGGATTTTACATTTATTTTGCTGTTGGTCCCATGTTTCACATTTCATTATTCACACTATAGACAACAGACTCATACTAGTATATAAAGACATATACAGTAAAATGTTACTGTGTTCCAGTGCAGAATGGTTTTGATCCACAAACAATGAATCACACTTGGCTAAAAGTCACAATAAATATTAAATATATAAAAACCTATTAACAGGACTTTGCAAGCCGAGGTAATAAAGCAGTAGTAGTAGTAGTAGTAGTAGTAGTAGTAGTAGTTGTATTCGTAGTGGTAGTAGTGCATCCCTTTTCTATTTTGCATAACTGGTCTTGAGAAGACAGATTTGCCTCTGTTTATTTTGGTTTGGGACTGACACTACTTTGAGACCCATTTAGACTTGACTAGAAAATGGATGAAGGAACAACTGTGAACATCTGGGATTCCTCACCTTCATTCTCCCTCAGTTTGTAATAACATGAGTCATTTGGCATTATTTAAACATATGTCAAATAATTACTGGAACCACTGACTGCAGGCATCCTGGAAAAACAGCGCAGGTCTAGTGTATGTCTATTTCAGTAGTACCTAGTGTATCTTGAATTCACTTTATTGTATTTCAACTAATTTCCTCAGATAGTTTTACAGTTCATTCCCAACTTTCTACCCAAATGTTTATAATATTGTGCTTGGAAGCTGTGTTTTTGTTTTTGTATTTTTAGCTGTCCCTTGTCCTGGGCGCTGTGCCCGCCTGACAGACACTCTCTAATTAGTCCTACACAAATACATATTTAGAGCTGTGTGGCTTTGGGGGGGCTCCTTATGTAAGTCGCCAGGGAGAACAATGCTGGATACAATGGCCGCATGCAGTTTTCCCAATATGACAGTCCATTTTTTATTTGAAATACTGTAACTATTCACAGGAACTAAAACCTTTTAAGACAGACAGCGTTGCTCTTAACTGACTTTGTGATAGAAAGAGACACAAAACCACTCATCAAATGAACATCAATAGGTACATTTCTATAAGTACTAGATCCAGTATGCATGATTAAATAATTTAAAGCTTTTATCTACTCTGGACTCATCATTAGGGGTCTTACTTTGCTCAGCAGTTTTGGGCATTTGCTGGGGTGTAACCTCGGCCGCAGCCCAGAAGGATTGTTTTGTGGTTAGATGAAATGGAATTGAACCCACAACCTCATTGCTAAATGGCAGGAGTATTAACCACTAAGACTTTTCATCGTGTGACAGAAGTGCATTACTCTTCCAGGTTTAATTCTAGAAACTCTCTTGGCTTTTCATTTTAATAACACAGGTACTGCTGCATAAGTAATGATTATTGTTGATATTATGAATATGGTTTATATCTATAATTGAGCATTGTGGGATTAAGCTACTTTCTCTCTCTTTCTCTTTGGTACTTGTTTTGAGGAAGTTGTGTCTTAATGCTGATTGCAGTTTTGGGGTTGGTGTCATCCTCAGAGACAAGCTGGAGCAGGAAGTTTGGGTGCGGTCTCTTGGTTCCCCGCAGAGCATCCTCCATCTTAAATTAAAGCCAGTATGTCTCTGCTCGTCTGTGGGTCCTTAATGAGAAAACAGTGGAGCTCACTTCCACTGCACTAGTAATTTGATCAAATTAATTAACTTCAATTTCTTAAGAAGACCAAATAGCAGTAATTAATACACTCCAAGAAACATCTGGGAATTCTCATAAGATAAAACCAATTAAAACGACTCCAACCACAAAGTGTGGGTGTAAAAATCTTAACATTAAATTTCATAATTAAGACATTGTCTTTGATTGCCAAGGCAAAAAAGAAGACGAAGTAGTTCAACTTTCAACACAAATTGAGACTGTTGAGGGGATATTGCTTCATATGGATAGGATGGCTTCATAGACTGCATCCATGGTTTGAGATGGGTGTACATGTTTGGGTTTGTTGGGTCCTTGAACAGGTCAATTCGTGTTTTGTCTGAGATCTGGCTTTCTCCTGCCTCCTAAGTGAAGGATGGACTCTAAATTACCTTTAATGTGAGAGTAAAAAATAATCAGTCTTTACCTCTGAGTGTTGTCTGTCCAGACTTTGTGTTTTTAGTTACATTTCACTCCTACTTGAACCTGAATAAGCCTGGTTTCTTCCATCAGAAATACGAGCAGTGCTGTAAGATCTTGCTTCAAGGTAGGGCTAGGCAACACGGCAAAAAAAATGTATGATGATTTTTTTTATTGCCTCGTAAAATCAATCACAATTATGACAGGAGTGGCTTCAGACTTCTCAATTAAAAAGGTGGAAGCAGTACTGTAGTAAAAAATTCTGGGCTGTTGGTACAAATCATCTTGGCTGGCCCATGTTACATGTTTTCTATATAATAAATGTTCTATATAAGAATTGCATATTATAGATTTTGTGAAGGGCCCCTCCCTCCTCTGGGCCCTGGATAAATAATACCAGTCAGCCACCCCTTGTTTGAAGCATATTATGAACTATTTGAAATGACTGGATTTGATTGGATTAAAATTAAATTCACTGCACAGGCCTACTTCAGTCATGAAAGTGATCCATAAGCCCTACCTTGTGGGTTACTCACTTCTGTTATATTTCAGTAAGTGTAACAAACTAACCCTTAAACTAGGGTTGTCAGAACTTTTTTTCACTGAGGGCCACATACTGAAACTCACATGAAGCAAAGGACCACAGACTGCTGAATATTTTAAGTGAATCATTCAAAATGTTGCGTTTGATGTAGGTTTGTCTGAGCCACCACACCTGCAATTAAGGTGGTTTATATCACATATCAGTGTTTGCTATTTATGAAATTATAGTAGAATTTTTCAAAATGTTAAGTAAAAAGCTCTATTTTCGTCACTTGGGCCAGTTCAGCAGAAAGGCTAAGGACCAACATAAATCAGGCCATAGTTTGGACACCCCTGCCTTAAACCTAAATTTTGACCTCACTACACATAGGAATAGTATTGCTGATCACACATTTAGAGTATGTCATTGTTTGAAGCGTGCCCTTCAGTGTGCACGTGTTTTCACCGCTCAATGCGTTCTGTGTCTTATTATTTTCCCTCACAGCTCGTCACTCGGCAGCTCACGGGGCGGCCCAGATGTGTAAGTGTAAACATGCTGGTAATAAGGCCCCATACTGCCTTGATCTATGTTCAAAGACACCGACAGCAGGCTACAGACACACCCTCTCTCCCCCCTCTACTCCCCTGCCCCAGCCACTAACCCACCACCCAAAGCAAATATTTAGCAAACTAGTAATGAACCCTGTGTTATAATTATACTCACGTGGGCTTGTGTCAATGGGCTAAAAGGGCAAAGTGTGACCAATAGAAATCAATTTGAAATGCAGATTTTTCTGGGGTGGGTGAGTGGTTGAAACCTCTACCAACATGTACAGTGACAATGGCTCATTTGTCACTGAATTTACAGAAAGACCCAGAGAGACAATAATGACCAAAAGGACAAGATCGCGGATACAAGCAGCCAAAATGAGTTTCCTCCGCAGAGTGGCTGAACGCTCTCTTAGATAGGGTGGGGAGCTCAGTCACACGGGAGGAGCTCGGAGTAGAGTCGCTGCTCCTCCACATCGAGAGGAGCCAGCTGAGGTGGCTCAGGGCATCCGTTCCGGATGCCTCCTGGACACCTCCCTCGGGAGGTGTTCCGGGCATGTCTCACCGGGAGGAGGCCCCGGGGAAGACCCAGGACACACTGGAGGGACTATGTCTCTCGGCTGGCCTGGAAACGCCTTGGGGAGGAGGAGCTGGAGGAAGTGTCCGGGGTGAAGGAAGTCTGGGAGTCCCTGCTTAGACTGCTGTCCCCTCAACCTGGCCCCGGATAAGCGGAAGAAAATGGATGGATGGATGGACGCAGAGAGACAACCACTCTTCTGTTGATTTATGTAGACCCATGTATGGGTAGAGTATGAGCAGTAATAAAAGAAGATTTGTAATAAATTATGATACTCTCTCTACAGTATCTCTATTAAAAAATGCAAAATGAGAAAAATGAGTACAAATAAGATTCAAGGCATTTTTGTGTTAATTTTATAATCTATTAATCAAGTTTTGATGTAATGACTTAAAGGTGCATTGTGCAACTTTTCACGCAGAGGGTCAGATAGCATTACTTTGTCTGAACTGTTTCACAGTGTGGCATTAATCTTGCCAATCTTCCATTCATTCAGTTACGGATGTTGTTATTGCTCAAAGAAGATGCACACCTACAGTCAGTGTGAAACATTCCAAGCAAAGCAATTACATCTTCATGGAGACAAAAATGTAGGCAGACCCTCCACCAGAAAAGTTACACAGTGCACCTTTAAACTGCTTTTTTCTTTTTCACTTATCATTTATTGTCTATGTAATCTCTTATTTGTCCAAGAGTGGTCCATGTTATAAAAGGTTTCCACCCAGATGCTGTTTTCAATCTGAAGTACTGCTCTGAGGAGCCAGATACAATTTACCTTCTGTTTGCAATTGTCTCCTAAAATCTTAGTCAAAACTACAAAGCCCTTCTAATCAGGCAGTTATCAGCTATGAGGAGAGGCTGGCTGAGAACAATAGAAGAATGTCACAAATTAAATCTACCAAGTAAATTTTGGGATATATGTCCTCCATTAGAGCAGGGCTAATCTAGACCCCTTCTTTTTAGGGCAGTAGCTCCTCTGTCCAGCCCCTTCAGATTGAACATTACCCCAGAGTAGCAGCCAAAACTTTCAGAAACCTACTTTTGATTGGATATGGGTGTTGCTGACCTTGTTCGAATAGTTGGCCATATGTATCTAGGAATTCTATGTGTAAACTGAGAAAAAATGCTGTGCAGGCCCTTTGGCATTTCCCTCCTTTTGATAAACATTTTGACATACAGTTTCAGTGTCTAACTATGTTTATAAGTGGGGCCCCCAGCATTACTCACATTAAAGGATATAAAGGATATTTCTCATCCACACACTGTTTGACACACAGTAAATACAGATGAAGGACTTCTATAGTTCTATAATCCATCACTGCCTGTTCTCAGCCCTGACCATGGCTTGAACGTAAACGTTCTGAGACACGTTCAGTCTTAGATCATCTCTGATTAAAGAACAAGCTAAATGTGTTTGTATATATGTGTATGTATGTAATGTATTTTACATAAAACAACACATCCTCAACACTAGTTTGCTAGGGCCATTGTCTCTTTGAAGTAATTTTTGCAAGATGGATCTCCATGTCTGATGCTTGTTGATGTAAATGTACAGTGCTTCTTTTTCAGTGGAAATGTATTGAAAATGTTAACTTGCTTGGTTATGTTCACAATTTAATTCTAATGCAATGATAACTTTGACAAATCATGCTATAATCCCACCGTATTAACCATATGAGCAACTCAATCCTGTATTTTCCTTTCTTCATTCACAGAATAATTTGAACATGAAATTCCTTAAATTTGCATCCATCCTATTTTGCACTGGAAATAAGGAAAGGTGCTCCAACTTTCCAGTTTCCAGTGGAGTGTATGATCTGTCTGATTGCAGCTACAGGTAGGACATGGGCAAGGCGCCACCACTCATAGCTTTTGGTTTGAATTTTTTGCACTAGTTTCTCCAGATGGATGGAGCATACTGTATCAAAAGTCCAAGACCAAAAAAAATATTTGGTCTTGAGCAGCAATTATTAACTCATGAGCACAGTACAGCCAATCTGTAAAGTGATATCTACCCCTTACAGCTATGGATTTTTGGGTGGACTTTCATTATCTTATATTCTCAGAAGTTATTGTATTATAAAGCATGTTCTGGGAAAAGACAATATTAAAGCCAGTGCATGTCACTTTTTAGCCAAAACACATTCCAAAATAAAAGCATGTTTGTTCATTCTTTTTGTTCAAAAAAAAAAAAAAAAAAAAAAAAAAAGTATATAAACAAATGAGCTGCAGCTCCTCAAATCTTACTCTTATTTGGCCTAGAGGAGTATCTCCTCCCGCTTGGCTGACCAGCAGCCAGTCCCTTCTACATTCTGTCTGAATCCAGAAGGGTCTGGAATTGGACCACAGAGCATGAAAAACCTCTGTTCAAACTTGAGACAGCACAAATACAGCCTCTAATTTGTATCATCTGTCTCTCAAATGTGGAAGACATCTCCTCTTGTATCATTCAGAATATAGCTATGTAGATAAGTAATAGTTTGGTGCTTTGTTTCTTTCTCCTTTTCTAAGAATAAGCAGCCACATTTGTTGCACAGCATGCATTTCTCTGATTGGTTAATCGGCCTGTCAATCATGCCCTCTGAAATCAGGGAGATAGGATATCACCTCCAGATCTACTCGTCTTTGTAAAGTGTTGTCAAAGCTTGTGGTTCTGGCTGGCCAGATAATCCTCCCACTTGTTTCCATGGAAATATTGTTCCTTTGGCTATAATCTTCCCCAGTATGGCATAAAAAGTCTTCATCTCCATGGAGAATGTCCCGAAGTGGGATGTTAACTTTAATGATTCAGACCTTAGCTTATTATTTTCAGTACCATTTGTTGGACTTATGTAGATCTGTATTTACTTGTATTGTATAATAGTTTCCACAAGACACAGATTCTTATTGTTTATTAGCAAATAAAAAGGTAATTGCATTAGCATCATTTACTCCTCTTACTCAAATGTAACACATGCGATGTTTCTTTCTTATCCTCTAAAGAGACTCATAGGACGGGTTTGGCTCAGGATCAATTGTACAGCGATATGAAAACACATATTTCATTTGCAGGTGCCTCTTTAGAGCAGCCTGTAGCAAAGCCTTATGAGAAAGCTGTTTATATGAGCACCATTGCTCTTTTATAGTGACTCCACAGTTTCCTGGATAGTATTTTGTATGTTGGTACAGAAAGAGGGTTTGACAGCTCCTGGGAACAGTGAAAATGGCAAATAGTTCAACTGAGAATTCTGTCAGACTGCACTTATACCTTTCATTTTGTGAATACCTTTATATCCATTTCTTGTTTCAGGCAACACAACACAGCCTATGCTCTCACCTCTCACAGTTTTGTTGCTTCAAACATCTGAGTGTCAATTCATAACATAAAACGACAAACAAAAACAAAGCAAATATGTAAGAATTCTTTGATTGGGCAAGTCACTGCTGTTTTGTGGGTGACTAACAAGCTTCCCAATCATGTCCAGTCCCTCTCCTCCATTGCATAGTAATTGTGGAAAAATGACATGAATTGACATTATGGGTTAAGGTCTGTGAAAATGTATTAATTTACATTATTAATTCATTTTCAGTTGTACATAATTTTACATGAATACCTTAATTTATTTTTTACAATAAGAAATACCATATATAATGCCATACTGTAGAACATTCCAGGCAATATCTCCATGGAGACAAGCAGGTGACAGACCTTTCACCAGAAAAGTTACATAGTACACCTTTAAGATAGTTTAACAAACTACAGTTTTTAATTCATACATTTTTCTTTAGATTTTTTTTTTTCCATTAATATCAACATACAAACAGGAAAACAGGTTTTCATGTAAATCCCACAACACAAAAGCCAAAGACAAAGCAAAGTTTGACAATCTAATCCAACAAAAAATTACTGACAACATGAAAACTTGATGTCCTCATTTGACCTTGTGTGCCTCTGTGGGACTGCACTGTTGTAATTACACATGTAGTATTTCACCCTGTATTCATCCTTAAATCCCTTTCCTCCATGTAAAATATTTACCCAGGTCAGCACTAATGACAGTGTCCCTGGTTGCGGATGCCACTCCCCCATAACTCCAGCTTTGTGTGCTCGGTTTTACGATGGCCAGATCAGTAAAATTCACCCTGTTATTTGGGCCACATTACTGAGACTTCCCCTTGATTATGTCACTAACTGTATATAGCACCCTTTTACTCTTGCTATGCTCTATATGTAACAACCATGTAGTTCATCTCCTGTGTGTTATTCCAGTTCAACCAAGCATGGACGTCTAAGCATTTCTACTTTGAAAATTGCTCTGAAATATGTTCCTTTTTGCACACAGTTTGCAACTATGCTACTATAGCCTGTTATGAAGCATGCAAGCTAAGATTATAGTAAAAAGGCCAAACCTCATGGGCCTTACCACCCGGTGTGTCCTCCGTAATAGCCTTCAGATCTCTGCCAAACTGAAAGCTGCATTTTAAAATATAATTTTGGCCTCAAGATGTAACCCCAAAAATCTTCAACCAAAGAGTTGTACAGATGGATAGCTGTAAGTCGAAACTCGTGACAAATGGAGACTGCACGCATCATTGACTTTTTATTACATTGTTGACCTCCTAGCATGTCTGCTAATGATTTCACTTTAGACTTGGCTGTGATGTAAATGTTCATGTTATGTTTCATATCAGCTTGTTGTATTTTGTTTGGTGGATAGCTGTTCTTTTTATCTTCAGAACCAGAGATTTTTATGTCAAACAAATGTCACATGAGAACACACTGCTGTGAAAAGCAAAGACCAAATGACTATCAGAAATACATAATATCATTCTCAACTGTTTTTGTTTTTACTTCAAAATTTCACAAAACAATGACAAACCTGCAGTTCTTTGTCCTTATTTTATCTCTTATGTAAATTGATGTTTTTTGTTTGTGTAAATACAGTATTCTGCAAGTATACATGACAGTGGTTCTCAAAGTTTTCACACCAAGTACCACCTAAGAAAATATTTGTCTTTCCATTTACCACCAGATCTAAACCAGGTCTAAAAAAGGCCTCTAGGTCTAAAATGCCAGGTCATAAATAGGATTACACAGCACACAACAAATGCATTTTGTTTTAAAATCTATTGAAACTTCTCTACTATAATTTGTTTTACCTTGGCGTCATTATTTTTTACACCACCCTAGCTTGGACTGATCAAAAAACACTTTTTTATGTGCACATAACTAATATATAAATGTATTTTAAAAATTACAACAATTTTATTAGAAAACTGATGTTTCTGCAGAAGAATCAATACTTTACGATACCTCAGTCAGTACTGATATATTGATATTTGATACCAGTCTGCCCATGACCAACTGCTATAGTAAAAATCAGGACTTACTTACTTACATTACATTACATTTATATAATTATTTATTTGTTTATTTTCTGTTAAGGCAGTATGAATCCAAACTAACCCAAGGGAGGACAGAAATGAGGATCAAATTGACTCTAAATTCAGCAAATATTTTAACAGCATGAGAAGTCTGCGTACCGCACTTGATGTGAGAACCATTGGCATATGCCATTATGTTCTTGGCAAAAGGAGAAATTCACTTTGTCAACTGAATAAAAGTTTATTTGGTCGAATATGTTTCGCAGCTCATCCAAGCTGTTTCTTCAGTTCTGGTCAGACACTGGTGGACACGGCCTTATATCTTCTTGTATTGATATTAATATACACCTTAGTCATGATGATATATAATATGAGTGAGCTACTGTACCAAATAATTTCCCTTGTGAATCAATAAAGTTTGTCTAAGTCTAAGTCTATATGTAATTAAACATTCATATGACTTTAACTATTTTTATGCCTATGCCATTATGCATACTCTAACAGGGAAGGCCAAGTTTGTATAATGTATAACCCTTATTATTTGTATAACCCTTATTATTAATCCACTCAAACTTGTATTTAGAGTGATTCATGCATGAATAGTCTTTGTTTTCCCCTTACCTTCATAAATGCCTCTGCTCTGTACTTACTTTTTTCTTATTGTTTCCTAAATGACAATACAAGTTCGATTTAGCAGCATCGCAAAGCCATTTTGGCACAAATGATCAATCCACTATTGGTAATGTTACAGTGATGTTCCATAAAAGGGTAGGCAGAAATCAGCTACTTATTTTTTTTAATTATTATTATTACATCCTTTTAGAGTGATATTATGATTTAAAATGTCCAAAATAATAACTAATAACTTACAGGTGTCTTAGATTTCAGACAAATCTTCTTTAATCTTAGAAAACTATTAAGCCTCTTCAGAACACATGAGTGACGTTGTGTGCTCTTTCTCAGGAGGGTCCCTGATTCTGAAGAGGCTGGAAAGAGCTTAGTATTTAATAAGCCACCCGCAGTGATTCATGTCCAGTGGAAGGACGTCATAGGGACTGTCTGTATGTGTGCAGTCACTGAGCTGCACCATTTTGACACAAACACATTAAATTTTCCCTTGGCCTTTGACTCCAGCGTCAACAGAGTAGCTGAAGTGTCACCCACGTTATGAATCTGTAATGACAGTTATGAGTCAATCCACCGTGAGGGTCTCAATATGATGGTAATAAGGCTCACTTCTCAATGAAGCAATTAGGATTTAAAAAGTGACTCGGAAATCCATTCACTTTGATGAAATTGTTGTTTCAGTCTTTTTTCTTGTATTAACTTTAATGATTCACTATGTAACTTCTCTGGTGGAGCGTCTCCCACCTCCTTGTCTCTTTGGAGATGTTATTGGTTTGTTCATTAAACATTGTTTTTCCTTGAAAACATGGATTCTCACTGGTCTTGTCACTTCACAAATCTGACCTGTAACTTGGCCAGGTGCCAACACCTGTTTATCTACTTGGCAATAGACGAGTTTAATGTTATACTGTGGGACATCCCAGGCAGACAATAATATCTCCTTAGAGACAATCTAGCGCCGCATGCTTTATCAGAAATGTTACATAGTGCACCTTTGACTATAAAAAACAACAACTATAAACATATATATTCAAGAAGCAGTAAACATTTTTATATTATTAAGATATTAATACTTACTTTTTGCTATATGTCATTACACTTGTAATTCAATTGTGCACTTTTCACTAAATTCAAAGTACCTATAATGCCAGTGTCCTTAACTGAGTGGTCACATGGATGCCATTGTCCAAGCTACATCAAACAATCTAATAATCTGAGGCTCTGTTGTTGTAACCGCTTCACCTCGCTCCATACAGTTGAACCACTCCCCTACTCATTCCCCAGAGGTACAACTGTGTGTAATATATTCTCACCTTCATGTAAAAGATAACATTTAAGCTCCCACTGTTTGCCTATATTGGATTCTGTCCATTCAAAGTAACCAGTCTGATGTCAAGTGACGCGAACCTCTCAGATATGCACTTACAGCTAGCATGCCATTATGTGCTAGATCATCTGGGTCAGATAATGCTGCCATAGAGCTTGGGAATGAATGTATTTATCTGACAGGGACAGAGCATATTAATGAACATCTGTGCCAAACCTCCATAGAGATGTATTAACAAAAACAATGTAGAAAAAGTAAACAAAACTACTGTGGAAAAATCCAATAAGCTGGTGGGTCACTCCCTACTGGTAAAAATGCTTATCACACTGTAGTATCAGAAAACTTCAGTAATTGTGAGAACACAATCCTGATCTCTGTTGTCGTTCCTAATGCAAATTGTAGTATAGTCTTTGTAGATAAGCCACATTAAAACACTTGTTTAGGTACTTCATCATTAATAACACATGTTTTAACCAGAAAAAGCCAACGAAGATGAAGGATTGATGGTGTATGACACATGTGACACGGCCAGTGTCCAAAGGCTGTAATTAAGTGCTGGCTCGAGCTGGGCCAGTGGAAAACAGCTTGTTCTCATTCATATGTTAACCTGTGTGTGTCCCACTGAAGCTGCAGTCATAAAGCAGCAAATGACATACATCACAATAATGACACAACAGAAACTGTCACAATCACAAACAGAGAGATGAACTAATTGTTAGTTTCTTATTTCAGAATCTTATCTTCAAGAAAAAAACTGAACTTGGAAAGAAATGTGAAATTTAAGACTCCAGATACTACTTTAGTGGAGAGAGGCAGTTATTAAACTGAGAAAGCTCAAAATCAAGTTAAAGCTGATTTAATACAATCATTTGGGCAGTTAATGCATGTTTCACGCAAAACTGTGGAGGGTAAACATTATTTGATATGTTCTTTTGTTTGTTTGTTTGGTTGGTTGGTTGGTTGTTTTTTTAAAGAATAACAAGCATTAATTTCTGACATGTTTAGGTATAAATTACAGTACGGTATTTGTTCATTGGATTTGATTTGAAACGTATAGGTGAAGTGAGAGACGAGACAAATGTAAAATATTTTGAATTTCTGACCCTTGGTTGTAAGTAGAAGCAGACGGAGCATGTGCTATTACATATGGAGCAGATATTGTGTGAAAATGACCCAAATAAAACCACTCAACATGATCCTGTCAGTTGTCCACGTCACAGAACCAGACCTACAAATCACACAGCTATTCTCATACAATATACAAAGTTTATTGTAAATATGTTTTAAATCAAAAGGCCTGTTACCCGTTACATTACACATTTGTTGTATCAATATATGTCTGTCATGATAAAAAAAAATGTTGAAGTATGATATATTGCTAGAACAGAAAATCAACCCCAGTAGGACAAAGAAAAAGTCCCTCATGATAAATATTGACCCCAAAAAAGTATTGTTTCATCTGTCATGTATTGAACAATAACTCAGGCCTATCAATGTATACTTATTAATCATGATTGTGTATTGCAAATCCCATTCTTCTTTTCAGGATTGTTTTGTTTATCAAGAGAGCTTCAATCATGTCATGTAATTCAGTATTGAACAGACCACTGGCGCTTTAACACTTACAAACAACATCCAGAAAACATATTGCAGAGGTCACTGTCAAAGAAAATGAAAGTGAAGAGAGATGAAAGTTTAGAAAAGTGCAGAAGACAGGCTTTGCTCTGCCACATTAGTCCTCTTTGTTTTTTGGACAGATAGATGTTTATTCTTTTCAGCTGAATAAGTTGCAATTTCAGTTGAATCATCATGTGTGCGGCATTCTCCAAGAAGATGTGTAACCATTCAAATAATTTGATCTTAAAGAAAACAGAGAAGACTTTTCTATTCATCTAAAGCTGTTTCAAGGTCAGCTGTCAGACTGTTGCTGGTGCATGTAACCTGCTTGTTAAAGGTCTTATATTATTGTAAGCCATGTTAAAATGTTGTTACCTCATCAAAAATATACCTGGAGTTGTGTTTTGTTTCATTCACACATGTAACCCTTTATTATTAGTCTGTCTACATCTCTGTTCCACCTTGTGATGTTATGAAGTGGTAGTTAACAGCTACCTTGGGTAATTCCAGAGCTGAAGTCATCCAAATGATTCTAGTGAAGGTGTATGAACTTTAAAAACACAATGATGCACTTCCTGTATTACCACATGACATCACAAGGTGGAATGTTTCCTGTTTGAGAGACAAGCTCAATCTAAATATGTGGGGTTTGTGTGTTAAACACGTGTGAATAAAACAAAACGCAAGGTTTGTTTTTAAGGAGGAAACAGCATTATAATATAGCTCAGAAAACAGTGTAACATGGGCCCTTTAATGTGTAGAGATAGAATAGATTCAAAATAATAGCAAGAATTAGACACATGTTGTGTGTGGACCTCTTGTGGACCTCTGTTTTTCCACTTATTTCAGACACAGCTAATTTGTAAAGGTTATCTGAGTGACTCTACTGGAGAAAACATACTTTGCATCAGTGCATTAGCGTGTCTTGTAAAAATCATCAGAATCTCATAAAATTTGGTAAATAGCCGTGGAGTCGGCCCATTAAGCAGATTGTCTGTGGCCAAGTTCTTTAACTTATTACCCCATGATGTCAGGGGACTCCACTATAAGTCAAGTCAAGTCATTTTATTTATATAGCACATTTTATTTTATTTTATTGTTAGTTTATTTATGAGACAGGGACAGTGCACAGTCTACATTAACCTTAACAGGAGAGATGCATTGTGCCAGGTTGTAGCACTAGAGCTAATTTCGACCTGTAGTCCCTGGTGCATGTTTTTTAGGGTTTTTAGATTTAAAACAACCGCAACAAGTTCCACCAAAGTGCTTTACAGCATGAAACACAACATAGTGAAACAATAAAACAAATATATAAAATATTACATGAAAGAGTGGCTTAATACACAAAGATAAAAGTCTAAATTTGACAGTTTCAGAATAGAGCTCATGGGCTGTTGAACGCCATCTTGAAAAAATGTGTTTTTAGGAGGGTTTTAAAGTGAGGGGAGGAGCATGATCTCAGATGAAGAGGGAAGACATTCCAGAGCTTAGGGGCCACAAGAGAGAAAGCTCGGCCTCCCCTGGT
This sequence comes from Taenioides sp. WSHXM2023, assembly GCA_029959045.1. NCBI lineage: Eukaryota > Metazoa > Chordata > Actinopteri > Gobiiformes > Gobiidae > Taenioides > Taenioides sp. WSHXM2023. The sequence goes on along the minus strand of CM057088.1, from coordinate 18,397,219 downwards.
TTTGAGGCGGGATGGTGGAACGGACAGTGATGTACTGTGGCACCAGTGAGTTGAGTGATTTAAAAACAAATAATGAAATTATTATTTTTTTTAAATCAATTTAACAGCTAACCAGTGGAGTTGGGCTAAGATGGATGTAATATGGGCTCTCTTTTTGGACCCAGTGAGCAGTCTGGCAGCAGCATTTTGGACTAACTGTAACATATTGAGGGAGGATTGTGGGAGGCCCGAATACAGCAAGTTGCAGTGGTCCAGTCCAGTTTTTTATTTCCGCAAGACAGGCATGGAGAGTGGCAAAGGACAAGCCATTTTTTGGGGAGACAGGAAGATAAAGCTGGGTGTCGTCAGCATAGAGGTGGTACTTAATCTGATGTTTCTCTAGAATTAAACCCAGGGGGAGCATGTATAAAGAAAATACAGGCGTTTTAGGAGAATCTGGTGGTCAATCATGTCAAATGTTTTTTTTTTTTTAATGAGTGGGTGCACAATAGATTATTTAAAGAATGTAGGAACAATGCCACTAAGTAGAGATGAATTTATAATGGATAAAATACTTGGATGGGTACAGGGAAATACATCTTTAAAAAAGGTTGCAGGTAAAGTGTCCAGGTGGCGGCTAGTGGGTCTGAGATGTTCAAGTGCCTCAGTTAGTTCCGGGAGAGACACTTGCCTAAATTCAGCGAGGTGGTGGATAACACAGGACATAACTTGGGGAGCGCTGGAGGGACGAATGATCTGTGCTCTAATACTGACTATTTTATTCATAAAAAAGTCCTTGAACAATTCACAGAAGTCCACTGAGTTGGTGAGGCAGGCGTGCAGGGATGGAGGATGTAGTAGGGAGTTTAAAGGCTGGAAAAGGATTTGAGGTTTATGAACACTGGATTCAGTGATGTTGGAAAAATACTCACTTTTCGCAGATTGTTCAGCTTTTTGATAGCACTTTAAGGAAGATTTAAATATTTCATAAGATACATGAAGCTTGTCCTTTTTCCATCTTCTTTCCGCTCTTCTACAAGCTTGTCTAAGTGTACGAGTAGAGTCATTTAGCCACGGTGTTGGTGTACATTTAACTTTGGGTCTTCTGGGTTTTTTGGGGGCCACAGAGTCTAGAATTTCTGAGCATAGAATATTAAAATCACCTAAAACAAGACGCCTGTCACTACAAGAAGATATGAAGTCGGAAAATTCTTGAATGAAATTATTATTACATTTTGGAGGTCTGTAGATTAGTGCACATAGAATAGGCACTGTGAGTTGCAATTTAAAAAGTTGCACTTCAAAAGATTGATCAATTTTTACCAGTTTGCATTTAAGTCTTTAAAAACAGTAGCTAGACCGCTTCCATGGCCGGAGGACCTTGGAGTATTTACAAAAAAACTACAGTACGATAGACAGACATCATGGAATGGGGATAAACCATCTGGGATGAGGCAAGTTTCAGTAAGGAATAGAAGATCCATATTATGAGTGGTAAAAGTGTAGTTTATAATATGGGCTTTGTTTTGCATGGATCTACAGTTCAGGAGGGCGAAGTTGAAAGATTGACTTGGAATTGTCAATGATGGGCGACTATTTGTTTTAATCTCAATCAGATTGTTTGGGTTTATGCCAGCATTGTGATCTGATTTGCTTTGATGCAAGTTTTGGGACACCTCATGAGTAGTGTACTTATATTTCTGACTTCTAACAGTAATAATACAGCTAATGGGGAAAATTGATTGTTTGCTAAAGTTTTGCTGCAATTTTGTCAGTTTGTTTGTTCAATTTGGTGTTGTTTGACAGAGAGGGGGCGCTAATCTGAGCCCAGCAGTGGATTGAAAGATCTGAAGAAGAGGCATCATACCTTAAGAGATGCTGCTCACATTAAACATGACCAGAGGGTACAGATTGATGGAGCAGTGCCTGGGATAACACTGAGGAATATGGGTGTGGATTGGATTCTGCTGTTTGGCTCTCGGTGTCTGAATAAAGACATGAAACATGACAATATAGCAACCTTAAGTGCCCCTAGGGGATAAATACGGTTATTTGATCGACTGATCGATTGAACAAAGCTGACATAGTGGTCTATAAAATGTCAGCGCTCTGTGACTGAGTGATTGAGACATACATTCCAACATTTACATATAAGATGAAGTGTAAAGACATTCACAAATGATTTAAGTTTTGCTACAGCTTTGGATCTGCCACAAGTAGTTATATGTGCGGTAGTTCAGATCTTCTCATCTTTCTGTCTACATGGCAAATTACAATGCTTTACCATTGTCTGACCCCAATTCTTCCCATTGACTACAGGTTTCAGCCAACCAAGAAGCCTAATGGAAAATGTAGATAAATTATGCTTTTTTGTTGGAAAAAAAAAAAATAGGTTGCTTTACATAAATATATAACAATGTGCCTGACCATGTTGCTTGAGTTAAAACACCATAACAAACTGAAGAATGACCATTAAGCAAGTTTTATATTTATAATCCCTAAAATAAGGTCCGAATCTATTATTGCGAAACATTACACCATTATTTGTGACAGTACTTGGCCAGAGAATGATCAGCATACTGCCATTCCAAGATCCCTCACACATGGCATGTTTTGCACACAATCTGTCTGGACCAGGCCAAATCTGAGCTCACAGGCTGTGGTTCTAATAGAGCCCTAATGCTGTTTCTCATATACTCATGTGCCACAGAAACCTAAGCAGAAACATGCTATAGGGAATACAACCCCCAAAAACACATCTAAACACCACAACAATGAAACACATATTGGTTACAAAGTGAAACCGGACTATTTATGACGTAGTTTAGAGGGTTGTTTGGGTATACAGCTGGTAATGTGTCTGGTCAAATGAATGCCATTGCACTCAGTGTAACAGCTCAGAGAACAAATAAACAATACAGCAATTATACAAAATATGAAATAAAATAGGTTTGTCAGTGTTTGTTAATACACAGAATTACATACATTACATACAGAAAAACATAGTAGACCCCTCCTAAGGCATTGGATCTAGCTCTAGTAGGCAATGACAGCCTACTGGTTTGGGGCTGTTTGCATTAACCTAACCCTAACCACATGTGTAAATATAAAGAACATGATGTTTTGGACAATAATTCTCTTTATTAGAATATTTGAACTTGTAACCCCACTAACTTTGTGCCTTGCTCTGAACTGCTGTCACTGAGCCTTCAATAGACAGAGACTTAATTAAAACATCCTCGGGGGGTTGGTGTTGGAGAATAACATGTGGATGTGAAATGTACTTGCTCCTGCAGGCCCATGGCAGGTGCAAGAAGCCTGACATTTATGACATTTATTGAATAAAAACCCTGAGTCAGTTTTGTTTGGCCACTGATGGAGCGTGTTTTCTTGTTCTGTGGTTCCTGTTTTATGCAAATATTTGATGCACAAATATTTAATCCTTTGACCGCATGCAAAATTTTTTAGATTATAGATTTATGAATATGGTAAGGTTGTTTATTAGTTCTGTAGCTTAAATTTCGGATTTTCGGTTTGTAGCCTATTAAAGGTCCTATAATATGCTAAATCAACTCTTGTGATCTTTTAGCCAAGTTATAATGCTGTTGTTGTGTTTTGTTTCATTCACACATATTTGACCCTTATTACTGCTGGCCTACATTTCCAAAGCTCAAAATGCTCTGTTCCACCTTGTGATGTCATGAAGCGGTAGATTTTAAGTTAGCTGCTAACTTTTACTTAGTTCAGTAGATATTGACAATTCCAGAGTTGAAGTCATCCAAATGATTCTAGTGAGAGTGTATGGAGTTTAAAAACACAGTGGAGCACCTCCTGTATTACCAGATGACATCACAAGGTGGAACAGAGTGTTTTCAGTCTGAATGAAGAATTCATCCTAAATATGCAGGTTTGTGTGTGAAACATGTGTGAATGAAACAAAACACAACTCCAGGTATGTTTGTGATGAGGAAACAATATTATAACATAGATCAGAAAATTGTGTAATATGGGCTCTTTAACAGTGGAAAATAAGCTGTAATGAAAATTATATTTAGTAGTAACTTCCTGAACAGGCTTTGCTTTCTGAAATTTGATTTACAACTTTAATGATCCCCTTGTTGTTCTATTACATGGTGGTGTCCAGTGAGTCTACAGAAATGTACACAGGGAATATTTATCCTGGCTTAATAAAGGTCTTACAAAAGACAAAGCAAAATTCTGTGTATTGCACATTTTTATTTCAGTTCTCTACCCGGGCTTCTGCTGAGTTTTTACATCATGCAACCCATATTTCAAAATACTTCTTCTGCAGTAAATCTTCCCTATAAATCTTTTGAGTCTGGTCTGAGAAGATACAAATTTTCACTAAAGTAAATGTCAGAACGCAGACATGGCTAAGTGCCTTGAGTCATCCCTACTTGAAACTTTTAGATAGCTTATTTTTTGGAGGTTTCTGCTAAACAACTGAAAAGAAAAACAATTAAAATTACTAATACCAGGGTATTTTTTACTAGTTAAGCTGCTTTATATTAGATTCAAATTATTAGCTTTTACCAAAACAACTCGTACCATCTGCAAAGACTTATTTTATTTATTTATTTATTTATTTATTTATTTATTTCCTTTTTTTTAATGTGGTCTCCATTTACATATTTTTGCAATCTGGTTTCCACTTGTAACACTGACCTACCTATCAGAACTCAGAAGAAACATCTCTTTAACTCTAATGAGGTGCTCTGAAGAAAACATTTACCCCCACCTAAGGTGCACATTACCTCGCAACAGTCCCATGTTTAGTTTAAAGTAGCCTCCACTACGCTATGACTTCTGGCCTCTGCAGACAATCTTGTCTTAGCAAGCTGAAGAGCAGTTTAATGGGTTCAGTTATTAAATATATTATATTATTATACCAGGGACTACAGGTGGAAATTAGTGCTGGTGCTACAACCTGCTACAATGCATCTCTCCTGTTAAGGTTAATGTAGATTGTGCAAAAAGTTCAGTTTGTCAATTTGTCAAGGGATGCAGGACTCATTTAGATGGATGAGAAAATCAGCTGCATAAAAATACATAAAACCCCATGTAATGCATTTAAAGCTAGCGTCTATACTCTATACATTCTGTGTTCAAAATATTAATTTGTTATCTGTCATTTGTTTTGTTCTTGCCCAAAGTTAAAGTAGATGTCAGATGTGAAATCTGTTCCCTCTTCTCCTTACCAAGCCTTTGTTCAGGCTCACCTGTGCTCTCTGGTCTTCTTCTGTCAGGCACATTATCAGACAGCAGTGACGTAGATAGCATCTAGTGTTGATATGTGAGAATACAACAGGGGCGGGTCAGCCAATCTAATTAAGATGGTAGTTTTAAAGGGCCCATATTACACTATTTTCTGATGTTATAATGTTTCCTCATCAAAACCATAAGTTTTGTTTCATTCACACATCTTTAGCATACAAACCCCGCATATTCTTCTTTCAAACACTCTGTTTCACCTTGTGATGTCTTGCGGTAATACAGGAAGCGCTCCACTGTGTTTTTAAACTCCATACACTAGAATCGTTTGGATAATGTCAGCTCTGGTATTGCCAATACTGAACCAAAGGTAAAAGTCAGCTGGTAACTTGAAAACTACCACTACATGACATCACAAGGAGGAACAGAGCATTTTGAGCTTTGTAGATGTAGTCAGATTAATAATTAAGGATTACTCGAACACGTGGTAATGAAACAAAACACAACTCCAGGTATATTCTGGTGACGTATGTACATTCTAACATATCTTAAAGCTCACAAAATTCAATTTTGAGTAATATAGGACCTTGAAACAGCCAAGTAGTGACTATAGGCTATAGGTTAATTTATAATGCATTTAAAATATTTGCTAACTTGAACCTTCACTCATGTCATGGCTATTTCTGTTGTCCATGTAAATATTGGAAAATGCAACATAGGCTACAGTGATTGGACTGCATGTTAATAAAGTAGCAATGTGTTACTAAATCTCAACACAGAAATGCATGTGTTTCCGTTCTTTAAATTATTCTGTGGGTTTGTGTGTGAATGTATACATCCACCTGCATGTGCCTAGTCAAGATCATTTTTCATAACTCCACATTAAAAGTAGATCTTTTACTTAGCCTGTCTAAGTGGCCATAAGGTAAATATAGAGCTTGGCAGTGAACGTTTCCTGTACAGTAAATGGGACCTCATGGCTCAGAGCAGGACTGCAGCCTCTGTCACGATCTACAGCTGTGCTTCAAAGTGGTCCTGCTGTGCTCGGGCCAAACTAAGAAATGCTTTGAGTTATTAACACTCCTCATCAATCAAAGACAATTAACTACAGTCTCAATCCAGACTCAAGTTTAGCCTGAATGATCCCATTTTATACCTAATGATTTTTTAAGACCTTATATAGAACCAGTGTGATTTATGTGCACTGGCCCGTTTTGGATCAGCTCATGACACTCAAGTGACACAGCATGGACTGTCTGAATTATCAATTTATCTTGGCTTTGCAGCAGCACAAATGCACTGTTTTGATATTTGAGATCCATTCTGACTGGATTCAGCTGTGTACAGTATGTGCATTCAGACTACTTTCACACAGGAAAAAGTAGCTCTACTATAATGTGTCTTTCTGTTTGTTCCATATGGGCATCTGCGTGTTGTTGTTCTATTATTTTTGGCAGGCCTCACAGTGAACACAGCTTTTCAGCAGCTGTCCTCACATCTTTTTATGTCCCAATATTAATTTGTCTCAAAAGATTTGCTTTCTCGCGCACACAGCCGGTTACAAGCCTCAAAGCTTTAGACTATTTTATGATATGTAAAAATGCTGCTGAACTTCACTGTGGCCATGAGGGAAAAAATAAACATTACCTACAAACAGATTGTTCACCCCAGGATATGCTGTCATTTTGTGCGCACAGAAATAACAGCTTGACATTTAGTTATGACTTCTGCTATGCACACACAACAAGGAAGCTAAGGAAGAAAGTAACAGTTTTTTGTGAAAGAAATAATACATTCATTAATTAATAAATTAATTAATTTAATTAATCAGTGTATTTATATAGCGTCTTTCAAGACACCCAAAGCGCTTTACAGTTCATTGTTCATTCACTCCACACTCGGTGGTGCCCTGGGGCAGACTGACAGAAGTGAGGCTGCCAATCTGCGCCATCGGCCCCTCTGACCACCACCAACACTCACATCACTTTCATTCTAGGCAATGTGGGCGAAGTGTCTTGCCAAAGGACACAACAACAGTTTTCCCACTGTGGCACCTGATTTTCCCAGCGGTCTCCCATCCAAGTACTAACCAGGCCCGGCCCTGCTGAGCTTCTGAGATCTGACGGGATCAGGCTTTGACCACCTGGTATGGCCAAGATTGTATTAGTATTGGTCCTTCAGTTAGTAAAAGTCCCAAATAGGAATTTTGACTCATCCGTCAACCCATGTCTGAGGGCTCCCTGCCAGGAGCAGAGCAGTGCCCGGGCACCAGTCTCAAGATCATCTAGAGCCAGGGTCTTGGTAGGGATTATCAATATGCACATTTTGTGTTTGATAGGTCAACCAAAAGAAACTTAAGGTCAGAAATGCAAACTTCACACAGAAAGACTTACCTGTCCTGTCACTCCAGGGACCCTCTTGCTGTGAGGCAAGAGTGCTAGTTATGGTGCCACTGAGTAGTTGAAGTAACAGTGTTTGTAAGTTGTAAAAGTAGTAGGTTATGTAGTGTGGTTCACACGCCATTTGTCATTAGTATAGTTTTAATAAATGACATCATTACCCTCAGGATGACCTGAGGTTTCCTGTGTGTTCCTAAATTCCTGTTTGCTTTGAGAAATATATTACATAAAGGTTAATGAAATCCTGGTTTATCTTAATAGAGTGCTTCCTCCATTACAAAACAATGTCATCTCATTTAGAACCAGTTTGGTGGTTAAATGTTATTGGAGGCAGAAAACTGTCGTAGCAACTATGGGCCTTTGATGGGGAAACACTTTGCAAATAGGTTTCAGTGTTTATATAGAAACATGCCTGCACTTTTGCAATTTACAATTTAGGTTGCATTTTATACTTTTAATGTAGTTTATGCTCCTTCAAAAACAAAAACAAAAAAACTAGGTCTCACATGCTCATTTTACTGCACATAGTGTGTCTATACTCACATAGATGCACCACGCAGCTTTACATTAATAATAAAGACTTAAAGGTATAGTATGGAACCTTTCTGGTGGAGGATCTGTCACATGCTTATCTCTATGAAGATATTATTGCTTTGCCTGGAATCTTGCCTTCCACAGTTTGGAATTAAACTGAACTAGCTCCATGGAAACAATAAGCATATTTTAACACTAGCAGGCCAAGTTACAGGTCAGATCAGAGTAGAGGCATCATGGCTCACAGTAAGAATGCATGTTTTTTAAGGTATTTTGGAGCCATGGAACACCTGTAAATGAATAGATGGATGACCAATGTTATGCCATACTTTCCAGGCAAACATTCCAGGCAAAACTATAACATCTTCAAGTATACAATGAGGTGGCAAACCCTCAACTAGTCACACAGTGCATCTTTATATTTGCCTGTACTATACCTGATTTGATAGTGATTCTTTCCACAAGCTAAAACTAAAAATACATGACCATGTGACGATAGTTGTTGAAGACAATATGTGCACACAAGAATGCCAAGTTATCTGTGGTATTGTATGACAAAACGCATCTGGTACCCAAACTGCCACCACATTTACTTTGAACTGTCAACATTAATGACAACTACACAGTGAGATTATAATGAATATAATATAACAAATAATTTCCCTTATGGATCAGTAAAGTTTGTCTAAGTCTAAGTCTAAGTCTAAGATTATATTTTTCAGTCATTGTGAATGCTATAATTTCCTTTTTGTAAATGCCTGTTAGCAGTTCAGTAAAAAAGTCCCAACAACCAAACTCCCCTGGAAAGGCTACATTACCATATGGCAACAGAGACTTGCATAACTTCTGGTAATCTGAATCTGATTAGAAGTTGGCCAAGATCGTTTCTGTTTATTTACTCTGAAAATGTCAGTAATTATTTTGGTCCTCCTCCAATAGTTTCATAACATTTACAAACATGCATAGGTTAAGATGCTAGTGAAAATGTGTTTGTTTTCAGTATATCTGCCCTTTTATTAGATTATAGATTTATATTGCACTGTACCATTTTGACAAGCTTTCCACAGCAATGCAATAACAGTTATTTTTTATCCTCTCTCTACACCCAGTGAATGTAAACTGCAGTAGCTACAGCTGCTCACCAACCTGCACCAATAGCTCCGGCAACACCAGTCACTCACACTACATTCACACAGTGTTAGTGAAGTACCTTGCCCAAGGACACAATCACAGAATAAATTAATTCAGTTCCCCCAGAAATATGACATCTTATTAAAAATAATCCCTAGTCCTTGATTTTGGGACAGTTTTAGCATATAACTACATCTGTACAGGGATGTAAACATTTCCAGTCTACTAGTTACTAGTAGAACTAGTAACTAGTAGACTGGAAATGTCTACTTCCATCTATCTATATAATAGATTACCCCAAACATAATCTTTATGTATTGCTTTTTGGTATAATCCCTTCACAGATCAATTTACACCAAACACATTTGTATGATTTCAGTGAGTCAAGAGGAAACATTGCTGTATCTGAAAATCATAATATTGTCAAGTCAAGTCATTTTATTTATATAGCACATTTAAACAACCAAGTTGCACCAAAAGTGCTTTACAGCATTAAACACAACGTAGTGAAACAATAGAACAAATATAAAGTATATAAATATTACATGAAAGAATGGTCAAAGAGGTCAAAAGTCTAAAGTTGACAGCTTCAGCTCATGGGCTTCTAAAAAAAATATGTTTTTAGGAGGGTTTTAAAGTGAGGGGAGGAGCATGATCTCAGATGAAGAGGGAGGGCATTCCAGAGCTTAGGGGCCACAACAGAGAAAGCTCGGCCTCTTTTGGTTTTGAGGCGGGATGGTGGGACGGACAGTAGGTTGAGACAGTAGGTTGAGTTTGACCTGAGAGACCGAGGGGCAGTGTGTGGGGTTAAAAGATCAGTAATGTGGAACGAGTGATTTAAAAACAAATAATACAATTTTAAAATCAATTCTGTATTTAACAGCTAACCAGTGGAGTTGGGGGATGGGTGCAAAATTGGACCTGGTGAGCAGTCTGGCAGCAGCATTTTGTAACATATTGAGGGAGGATTGTGGGAGGCCTAGCGAGTTCCAGTAGTCCAGTTTATTAGTTACCAAAGTGTGTATGATTGTTTCAAAGTTATTGCGTGTTAGGATTAGTTTTAATTTAGCAATTTGTCTTAACTGAAAAAAGCTAGTTTTAACAACATTTGAAATTGTAGAGATTAATTTATAATGGATAAAATACTTGGATGGGTATGGGGAAATACATCTTTAAAAAAGGTTGCAGGTAAAGTGTCCAGGTGGCGGCTAGTGGGTTTGAGATGTGAAAGTGCCTCAGTTAGTTCCGGGAGAGACACTTGCCTAAATTCAGCGAGGTGGTGGATAACACAGGACATAACTTGGGGAGCGCTGGAGGGGCGAATGATCTGTGCTCTAATACTGACTATTTTATTCATAAAAAAGTCCTTGAACAATTCACAGAAGTCCACTGAGTTGGTGAGGAAGGCGTGCAGGGATGGAGGATGTAGTAGGGAGTTTAAAGGTTAAAAGGATTTGAGGTTTATGAACACTGGATTCAATGATGTTGGAAAAATATTCACTTTTCGCAGATTGTTCAGCTTTTTGATAGGACTTTAAGGAAGATTTAAATATTTCATAAGATACATGAAGTTTGTCCTTTTTCCATCTTCTTTCCGCTCTTCTACACGCTTGTCTAAGTGTACGAGTAGAGTCATTTAGCCACGGTGTTGGTGTACATTTAGTTTTGGGTCTTCTGGGTTTTTTGGGGGCCACAGAGTCAAGAATTTCTGAGAGAGTTGAATTTGTTAGTTAAATCCTCTGTGGCCGTGCAGGAGTTTGGGCCCTCAGGGGCCCAAAGCTGCTGACGAGCAGTGAACAGTTCAGAGAAACGTGGAGCTGTGGAAGAGCGGATCAGTCGAGCAGAGCTATGAGGTAAGAGTTTTATTATGAGGCATGTTAACAGGCACTCAAAAGTAATCATAAAATGATCTAATACACTACAGTCAAAAATATCTATATTTGAAACAGTAAAACTTGATGAAGAGACAAGGTCTAAAATGTTTCCTTTTCATGAGTGGGTGTTTGTATGAGTTGGGTTAGATTGAAACTTTCAGCTGCCATTACAAAATCTTTTACTAAAGGCTTTGAGAGGCAGCAGATATGAATATTAAAATCACCTAAAACAAGAATCCTGTCACTACAAGAAGACATGAAGGACAACAATTCGGAAAATTCTTGAATGAAATTATTATTACCGGTTTGCATCTTTAAAAACAGTAGCTAGACGGCCTCCACGGCCAGAGAACCTTGGAGTATTTAAAAAACTACAGTACAATAGACAGAGATCATGGAATGGGGATAAATCATCTGGGATGAGGCAAGTTTCAGTAAGGAATAGAAGATCCATATTATGAATGGTAAAAGTACAGTTTATAATATGGGCTTTGTTTTGCATGGATCTACAGTTCAGGAGGGCGAAGTTGAAAGATTGACTTGGAATTGCCATTGATGGGCAACTATGTTTTAATCTCAATCAGATTGTTTGGGTTTATGCCGGCATTGCGATCTGATTTGCTTTGATGCAAGTTTTGGGACACCACCTCATGAGTAGTGTACTTATATTTCTGACTTTTAACAGCAATAATACTGCTAATGGGGAAAATTGATTGTTTACTAAAGTTTTGTTGCGATTTTGTCAGTGTTTGTTCAATTTGGTGCTGTTTTCGCCGCGACAGGGAGCGCTAATCTGAGCTCAGCAGTCCGTTGAATGATCTGAAGAAGAGGCAGCTGGGCGGGGCGTGTAGAAAGTAAACAGTCACTCACGTGCAGGTACCACAGCAGGCACGCTTATCAGGTTGTGGACAGAGTAAACCATGTAGTTTGCAAGCAGACGGCTCCCGCGTCTTTTTAGGTGCAAACTGTCTGCCTGGTAGTGTGAGGGGCAATCCCAAAACAAACTGAAATTGTCCATGAAGTTGATGAAGTGGGACGTGCACACAGAGCTGAGCCAGCTGTTTAAATGAAGGGTCCTATTGATTGTGATGATGCCTGGATGTCAGTGCAATAAAGAATGCAAATTTGATTGATTACAGTTGCCTATAATTTAATTAGGATTGTATGTACTGGTTTGTGCTCAGATCCTTCAGATTTTTCAATAACTTCACAAAAAGTCAAATCTCATGGCAAACTGAAATTTGGGAAGTCATATAATTAGTGTGTAGATTACATTACATTACATACAGTGTGTGTGTGTGGGTGTGTGTGGGTGTGTGTGCAATGGTTTGAAGGTTTTTAACATGCATTTTGCAGCCACCTATCAGACCTTTCTTCTTATGTTATTGTTTTTCATTGTCATTGACTGAATTCAAATGTGACTACAGCCTTTTCTTTTTAGCATCATCTGGATTTCAGTTCTATTTCATTGTGAGGACTTTTATATGAAAGAAAAATCTTCTTTGAACTAATGCTCTGCTTTGATCCCCGTTCTCTTATTTGAGCTAAACTACAAAAGCTCACTATTGATTCCTATGGCAACCCATCCATCCACTGCTGCCAATGACAACACATAAAAATCCCATTCATCGAAAACAGAGGCACATGATATGTAATTGTATGCGACAGATGCAGGGATTACAGAACCTTCCGCACAGGTAAACCACAGTGCGATTTTTACCCATCAGCCCTTGTGATGTGTGTGAGTGTTTCTAAGCAACGGGGAAGCAGAGCGCAGGCTGACGTCAAGTACCTGACCTTGAGCCTAAATGTGTTTACTGCTGTGTGAAGTGTGCACAGTCCAGTCAATGTGCGCCATGTTGTCTCAGGGGCTACTCTACAAAAGAATAAAAACAGAAAAAATACAACAAATTTATGTTGATGTTAAGTGTTGATGTTGAGTGTTTTCTTTCTTTTTTTTTTTTCATTGAATTGTTTCACTTGCAGGTAATTTAGCTTAAAATAATTAGACAATATATTTAAAACAAGCACTAAAGGCAACATATTTTTTTCAGTGTATTATGAATGCAGGGTCTGCCCTACCATCCAGTCTGTATAGTGTCCAAACTTAGTCTCTAAACATGAGACAACCAGAATAGCCTCTGTCCATATGCACACACTCTGAGTGCTGCACACAGTGGTAAACAGAACATTACCTCCAGGGTTTTGTTTGTCTGTGTTTTATCAACTGTCAAAACATACATTACTAATATCACAACTCATAAGAGGGGACAACAGCTACTGTACACAAACTATTAGGTTATGGAACAATTTTTTGGGATTTTCAGTTCAATACTGAATCTCGTTTATAAAGTTTACACATTAGTTACATACTTTATTTGTCATTGTACAGAAAAATACAGTGAAATTTGTGTTAACGGTCAGGATGCAGACTCAGTTCAGAATAAATATAATATATTATTGTTCAAGGTAGTTATGGCATTTAATTTGATTTTCTGAAATTTTGTTTGCAGTTTAAATTTAAAAATTTAGTTAAACTGTATGTGTACACACCTGTGAAAAGGTTCATAAAATAAGCACTGAACAGGATAGGGACAGGATATTTGTAACACTGAGTAAAAGTGAGGGTTTCCCCAGCAATTACATTTTGTTGTTGTAATTTCACTTAAGTTTCCATTTCACCTGCAAGTTCTCAAAATACAGACAAGAGGCTTAGAGGCTTTGATCCCATAAAATGTTAAGAAGCGACATTCATCGAGTAAGACTTTTGCATTAATAGTGCAATAGTAACAGTGTTTTAAAGTGTGCCATGTTGGACCGTTTTGGAGCTGCTCTCTTAGACCAGCTTGAGCCTGTGATGTCTTTGCTGCAGCCGCCAGATAAATGGATAAAATTATAAGGGCCAGCAAGTTCAGTGTCCGCAGAATTCTAGCTCTATACAGATTGAGTAAAACCACTTTCATTTGACCAAATGCTGCAGTAGCAAACCCCAAACCTCCCTTTAAAAGACTCCAGGGCAAAGAGGACTATGGGAAAATTTCTGTTTTCTGTTTTCCTTTGTGAAATTCTAGTCAATCATTGTGTCCATGATAACAAATTTAACTTTTGTAAATTTTATGTCTCGGATGACACATAAATAAATCAAAACCGCTAAACAAAGCTAATCAAAGTCATCAATAAGACATGTTAAATGCAACCAAATGCAGCCCAAAAATTCAAATTCATATTGGCCAAATTGTGTTATTCCATGACCACGCCATTAGAGAGATCACTGGGAATACCAGGTGCCACAGTGGAGCAGCAGTGGCTCTATTGCAACCTGTTGTTGTGTCCCTATCAGCTAATTCCCACAACATGTTTAGTTTGAATGTGGTGTGTGTGTATCGGAGGGGCTGATGGTGATTGGCAGCCTCACTTCTGTTAGTCTGCCCCAGTGCAGCTGGGCTACAATAGTATGTTACCACCACCAAATGTGAAGTGAATGCTTATTGCTCTGTAAAGCATTTTGGGTGTCTTGAAAAGTGCTGTATAAATCTAATGCATTCATATTATAATATTAAATATATAATATTCACAGTATGTTTTTAAATGTTTACTTTCTTTTTCTTGTCTTTCCTTTACTATTACCAAGAGCTATTTGATAGTTAGCATCTTTTAAATGAGTTTCACACTCATATTTTACTGATATTTTCCATCATCTCTGTTTTTTGATAAAGAGGACTTATTTGTTTACCATCAATCACATTTTAAGAACTCCCAGGCTGTAGTAGAGTCACACTGGAACAGATGACTCACCATCTCACTGTGGATAAATCAAACATACCTTTGTGTATAACTGAAACTTCAGTGAGTCACAAGTGATCTTCTTCACGCCTCATACGGCAGACTAAACAGACACACACAGAGTGTTGGAGAGACAGAGGAATTATGGGAAACGCAGTACTTCCTGTTGTTGGACAGTGTGCCCCGCTGAGCTTTCATGTTTCAAACACTCGGGAATCATATTTGTGATCACAGATGGGACCTTGGCGGTCCACATCTGGATTTTCTTGCATATTTACATTTCAAAAGGTGCTGACTGTTATAAGTACAATAGGATTACCTAAGTGCTGGGAAATAAGAAGTCCCTCATAAAAGCCAGACAAAAACTTTATTGTACGGTTCTTAAGGTTATTTAGTAGTTCTCATATTGAGTGGAATACAGATGGTCATAGA
This sequence comes from Taenioides sp. WSHXM2023, assembly GCA_029959045.1. Lineage (NCBI taxonomy): Eukaryota > Metazoa > Chordata > Actinopteri > Gobiiformes > Gobiidae > Taenioides > Taenioides sp. WSHXM2023. The sequence goes on along the minus strand of CM057088.1, from coordinate 18,381,855 downwards.
GCAAGAACTAGTTTTGGACCGTCCTAGAGTAGGATTTTATTACTATAACTTTATTTTTATAGATATGTTCTTTATCATCATCATCATCATCATCATCATTTTCACATATGTTTCCTAGACAAACATTGCTTTTTTTTTTCCCTCACTGGATTTTCTTTTCTGTAGAGCCAGGGTCTCTTGACTTTGGCATTGGCTGATTTTAGATATAACGTTACAGGATTCCTACTTTTACACTGCAGCCATTCTACTCATTTGCAACCCTACTGAAAGAAATATGTGTATTTCCTGAGAGTGAATACGTGGATTTATCTGATTGTGAGGTTGTTCCAGTTTCTTTGGACTGGTCTCTGGATCCTGTGTCTGTCTCTCACCTCATCACTCAGCACCTGGAAACACGGGCTCAAAGAAATGAAAGAGGAAACACTCAGTACACAGCCAAATGTGATGACTACTTTGCCTCAGTATTTGAGAAAAGTTATTTTATCATCTTTTGGCCATAATCAAGGATATTGTCTAATTTTTTCTCCCACTGCTCAAACACATGTTTTGGTGATTAAGATTTTTTTAGGAATGCTGTTTTGCTTTAAAAAAAAAAAAAAAAAAAAAAAAAAAAAAAAGCTCTTTAGAGTGTGCAGCATTCCTTCACTGCACACTTGGTGGTGAGGCTGCCAATCTGCCCCTCCAACTCACGCACACACCACTTTCATACTAGACAATGTGGATGTAGGGTCTTGCCTAAGGACACTGACAATGGCAGTTTTGCCACTGGCACCCCACTGTGGCACCTGGCATTCCCAGTGGTCTCCCATCCAAGTACTAACCAGGCCCAGGATCTGACAAGATCAGGTTTTGACAAGCCAGTATGGCCACTAATATACAGTATATTTATTTAAAAAGTGACAAAAATTATTGTGACAAGGAAAGGCTTTGGATATGGACTCTCCTCTAAAAAAAAAAAAAAAAAAAAAAATGTTCTCAAAATGATATTGCCATAATGACCCCAAACTTGCAAATTATGATTTGGCACAGTGCAAAGGCTGACTTTGGATAGCTATGCCTTTACTGTTTTGCAGAATGGCTTTGGATGTCCCTATATCAATTAGTTCCAGTTAGTTCAACTGACATTTGAAACAATATGACATTTTAAAATAGACATTGCTGCAATCCCACAGCTCTCCCATTGCAGCCCTGTTTATTGTCACAGCACAGAGCCAGGTCTAATAGCAAATCATTTCTGGCAGCTTTAGTGCTTTTTACCATTTATATTTGTGGATATTTCCCATGATCACGCTATGAAATGAATACCCACCTTTGCATGTAAACTCTAATATCACCAATCTACCTTAATATGGGCTTTTGTCTTGTTTTATTATGTGAGAAACAATACAGAGTGAGCCTGGTGAAGCTCAGCTGAAACCAAAATAAGTTTTCTTGTTGTGTAAAGTTAAACAGGGGAACATTTGCGTAACAGCATATGACACTACACACAGTGACCTTTCATGGCTTTAGCTGTGGGGGACAGGTGGTGACTCAAGCACAAAGAGATTAAGTGGGTCAATTGCCATCTAAGTTACAGTTTTGAGTGCGTCTTTGCTTTGCCCGTACATGTCACATAGCGGACCATGTGTATTCCTCGTATTATGGAAAACAGTGCACTCCTTTCTTCCTGTTCTTTTAAAACACAGACAGACAGCTGCACTTGGACAGGGGCAAATGCTCTAATGCAAGTTAACTGCTGACTTGGTCTTTTCCTTTAACTGTTGACATCAGTAACCTCAGCTAGGTCTCCATGTAAAAAAGATACAAAAACAAGCTATTAGCAACAGTGTGCGTTTGATGGTGGTCAGTAGTGATGGACTTTCGACTCTTTTATGGGATTCGAGTCTTCTGAATCCATTCCTTTCAAAGTGCTGTTCAAAAGACATAACAGAAGCCAATGTGAGAACTATTTTATTCATAAACTAATCACAGATAGAAATGACTAAGAAATGGTTCAAACTGAGAGTGCTCTAAATAAACTAGCTGCACTACAAGTTTACTAATAATAATTCTTTAAAAAACAAAGTATATTATGATGCAGAATATATCTTTTTGTGCATAAACTCTCGTTAGTGTTAGTGCCTACTCTGCTACTCTGCTGATTCTTGTGTTGGTCCGACATAAACTGGTTTAAAATTCTTAAAATAAGAAAGAAAAATTATTTAGCTCTTTTTAAAAATTAGATTTGGTTCGACCATTCACATTAACACTACATCACTAGTAGTCAGAGGGGTACACAATGTTGCCTGCTACATTTTGCTACTGCCCCAAACCTGACTCACATGAACACAAAATTGCAAAAACACATTCAATGAGTAAATCATTAAAGGTATATTACACAAAATTGACTCTTGTGAGCTTTAAGCCATGTTATAATGTTGTTTCTTTAATTCACATGTTTGAGAAACACTGTATTATTGGCCTGTCAACATCTCCAAACATTTGCCACCTTGTGATGTCATGAAGTGGTAGTTTTCAAGTTAATAGCTCCCTTTTACATTTTATTCAGTAGAGAACAGCGCTGAAATTATCCAAATGATCCTAGCAAAATACAACATTATAACATAGATCAGAAAATATCATAATATGGGAACTTTAAATTTTGTTGCTGTTTATTTATCTTGAGACTTATCCATGTACTTGGAAATATTTTAATTTGGAAGTTCAAGAATTGCTGCTATTGAGTTCTAAATCATTAACAAAATTGTTTACTAATGGGTTTTCAAGGTTGTAATATGTGTAACTATGTGACTATGCGACCGGTGATAGCCAGGTTATTGTGTTTTGTTGGTGTAAAAGCTTTAAACCATTAAAACATAATTTATCAGTAGTCTGGACTTTACTGGCCAAATGATGTTTTGAAAGTCATACTTGTAATGTTTTTGCATCTGGCTTTCTGCCCCATTCAAACCCTATTTGTCAAAACACAGTTGGTCAGAACCACCTCCTCCATCTGTCATGTTTTCTGGCATGAATCTACATCTGCCCCTGTATTTCCTCCTATAGAAACTGACCTTTGACATTGAATCTACAACACAATATTTTCCTCTTTTCCCAAAGAGCAGGTTCACGTATATGTTGTTTCTTCAGTTACCTCTTCTATCATCCTGCTGTGAAGGTTACGACTGTGGAAGATTATCATCCATCACACATTATCACTGACAGAAATACTGAGTGAGTGCTGCATGTGGGAGCCTATTGGCAAACCAGTTTATCAAGCCAATGTTTGACTTCATTTTTATATCACTTTTTGGATGTTGTCTCATTGTTTATTATTATTAATAATAATATTGTCTCAAGTTATGTGTCAGTTTTCAAATCAATGTTAACTACATACGAGAAAATAGTTGAAAAGAAGAATAAAGCATGCAGTATAGTGAACATAATACAAAAAAAGCGTCACTTGGTTCACCAAACAGACCAATTTTAATCTAAGCACACCACTTGAATACTTCTCAAAATATTTTTTGGTTCCCATATTTTTGGTTCCCATTACTCCATTTGTGAAAGTACCTGACATATGACCAAGAGGCTGCTTTTTTAAAAATTGGATGTCTCCATGGTATTTGGAAAATGGGAACTTGGTGCAAAGCTGGGACTCTCCACTGAATTAGGTAACACTGTTCTGTGTTCCATGGACCCACTGACTGTGGCAGCCATGTTTGCCTATCTGATCCAATCTGAAGGGTTGGCAGAGCAGACAAGAGACTATAGCCAGGTTATGGTGCTTCCTGTTGTGGGAATGGGACATGCTGAGCCTATCAAGGCACAGGTCATTGCGGTCACATCTAATAGGAACCAGGATTATATTGTTCACACATTGAGCTCACGAAGCCAAGAGAACAGAATGGAAAATAAAACATATGGCTTGCTTTTTCTCATTTTAATAATGTGTGATCAGGGAATAGGCCCAGGAATTACAGAGATTAACAAAAATCAGGTCAAAATGTGACATGAATGCAATCTATTAAAATATATGTAACTTGATTAACAAAATGTACATTGATTTAATTTTCTTTAAAGTATTTTTTTTTTTTTTACATTTTTGCATTTATATTTTGATATCAGGCCTTTCTCTCACATTTTGGATAACTTCTTTGGATGCATGTATTGAGCTAAGATGAGGAGTTTGTGCAGCCTGGAGAGCCCTGTGGTCAAGCTAAGTGTGTACAATTACAGGAGCAGGAGTGTGAGTGGTTATGCATGCTAAGTGTACAGCAGCATCTGTCCTCTGTCAGTTTTATGTGCGTGTGGTTCTCGCAGGTATTATCAAAGTGAAAGGAGGCCGCTGGTCAACGCCTTCTAAACCTCTACATAGTGGTTACAGTATAAAGATAGAAGCCCAGCTGTGAAGAAAAATGTTAGGTGAAGCTGTGAATTTTATAGAGAAGTACTAAATTAGTATGTTGTCTGTCAAAAGTAAGGCTTGACGGTCTGCAGTATTTATGGGAGGTTTTACCTGAACATAAACATACTGGTATAAACTATACTGAGGCAGGGAGTGTCGTACTAACACCTTTTCAGATAATGAACAGGTGTCAGTTTCACTGAGGTGGACAGAACCAGCATCTTTGATGTATGGTCCTCTGTTCTATCTCAAGCCAGTTTACAGTTTCTCTTTATTTTTACTTGTACATATACATTTATATATGCCTTATTTGACACCAGTCTCTTGCTATTTTTTGTTATTTAGAATTTATTATTTTATATATATATTATATTATATTATATTATATTATATTATATTATATTATATTATATTATATTATATTATATTATATTATATTATATTATATTATATTATATTATATTATATATTTCTTTTTATTCTTTGTTATTATAATATATTGACGTGTGAGCTACTCTGTCCAAGTAATTCCCCTTGTGGATCAATAAAGTTTGTTAAAGTCTAATATGAGGTTGAGGTGGTATACTCATATGTACAGTATATACTGTCCTCCACTAGACTCATCCCTGAGTACAAGAAGAACAACCTGTCAAGTAAGCAACCACAGTGCACCGCTCTGAAACCCCAAATATTGGACTAAGATCTCAGAAGTTCTTTTCTGAAGGACAAGGCTAGTGTGTGTGTTGTTGGTTGATGAGGGGGGCAGTCAGGAGCACAGGGGAAAATCCATCCAGACACATGCAAACTCAGAAAGGTCTAACAGTCTGTGAAACAAAACCCAGAGCCTTGTAGTAAGGCAATCACTGAGCTATAGAAGGTCTTTTACAAAAATGATTCTTGGTCTGATAAAATGTAATTGTGTAACTATTTTAACATGTCTCTGGGGTCTACAAATTCATTTGGCATACCTTGCCGGATTTAGTCACTGCACCCACCCGGGGCTGCATATATTTGGAAGAAAGAAGAAATAACAAAGACTGAACAACCCAATTGTTCTTCATTAGACCTGGAAGTAAATGCTATTTGTTGCACACCAAAATGTGTTTTCAATTGAAATCACGAATTGTTGATGGAAAGATAATCCAGAAAGTTATCCATTTGGTTGCAGCTGCTCCATCCCAATCCAGTTCTCTAAACTGGGACCACACTGACAGATATTTTGACCAAACACAACATCAACCATCCACCACATTGCAATGATCAAACCGAATTCTTCAACCCAAACCATCACTTTAAAGTTCCACTCAAAACATACTTTCCTAAGCAGAAAATGGCGAGGAAATGGTGAAGTCATTTCTGGTGGTGGGTTTTATTGGTCCACTAGAATCTGACAGACAGTTGGCGGGCACATTCTCCACTTTGTGAACCTCTTCTGATGTTGTTTTGATTTATGTGCAGAAAGTTCAAAACATCACAATAAAACTAACCCCAGGAAGTTGATAAAATGCTTGTTTGGCTGGTTGCATCAAGGTCACAACTGTTGTACATTCTGTTCACATATCCACTTGTTATATATTGTGAGTCACTTTAGGGACAAACGGTATATGAGAACTTGTCCGTAAAGATGTTTACAGGTTAGGGCAGGATTCAGTTGTAAATGGAATGATCATGCTTAAAGTGTAATGGGAAGATCGAAGGAGCTGATAAGGAGAGGTATAATCAAGAAGTAGAAAATTGGTATTGGTTTATATTGATTAATATAGCAATTTCCACCTTCAAAACACTCACCCATTCACACACTCATTCATACACCAATGTACGCAGACACTAGGGGCTCAGTGTCTTGCTCAAGGACACAAGACAGCATTCCATGTTTAACACACAAACCCTGCAGGCTGAGTTCTTCTCACAAACAGAAAACACACTGTTCCAGCTTGAGATGTTACGTGATGATACAGGAGGTGCTCCACTGTGTTTTTAAATGTCATACACCTTCACTAGAATAATTTGAATGATTTCATATCTGTAATTGTCTGTCTCTACTTAAGTAGGTAGCTGTTAACTTGAAAACTACCACCACATGACACATGGTGGAAGAGAGCATTTTGAGATTTGGAGATATAGACTAGTAATAATAAAGGATTACTCAAACATGTGTGAATGAAACAAAACACAACTGGGTATGATTTTATGAGGTAACAACATTATAAAAAAGCTTAAAGTTCACAAGAGTCAATTTTGTCCTTTAAACCAGGACAGCTGCAATTACTTGTGGTTTGTTTCTGCATTACATGTCAATATAACTTACCCTCTCAACCAATCATCTCTCAGTGCACTCATTTATATTACTTATCCCTATCAAACCTTACTATTGTGTGTAGTATTTCTCCTCACTCACTCCTCACATGGCTTTCCAGATTTTTGGCTGTCTGTTGAGGGCTAGCACAGTAGGGGCCCAGAAAAACAGTCAGTCACATGTGGACCTCAGCTGAACTTGACTGGCCTGTGACCATGAGAGGGACTGTAACCCAGGCACAACGACCCCACAAAACATCCAGGAAAGAAAATGTGTAATATCACAGTAAAAAAAGTTGGCATTTATGTTTATGTGACATTTGTTAAAGGTCTTATATTACGCAATATTGACTCTTCTGAGCTTTAAGCCACGTTATACCTAGAGTTGTGTTTAGTTTCATTTACATATGTTTGAGTAACCCTTTATTATTAGTCTCCAAAACTCCAAAGCTCCAAATGCTCCGTTCCACCTTAGGACGTCATGTTGTGGTAGTTTTCAAGTTAACAGCTGCCTTTTATCTTTAGTTCAGAAGAGCTTGGCAATTACAAGGCTGAAATCATCCAAATGATTCTAGTGAGGGTGTATGGAGTTTAAAAACACAGTGGAGCACTTCCTGTATTACCACATGACATCACAGAGTGTTTTCTGTTTGAGAGAACTCAGCCTAAATATGCATGGTTTGTGTGTTAAACATGTGTGTGTGCATGAAACAAAACACAACTCCATGTATGTTTTTGATGAGGAAACAACATATAACGTAGACCAGAAAATAAAAAAGTAATAATAAAGTAATATAGGCCCTTTAAATGAGATCTAAGCATATCCACATTTATTTATGTATTTATTCACTTTATCTATTTCCATGGAGACAAGTAAGTAGCTTTGGTTAGATTGTAAATTTGTGGAAAGGCGACCCTACTCACTGTAATGCATGCATGTTTTCAGTGTATGTTTGCACAATGAAATCACCCATGTTAGATATATTAATGCCATACTGTGGAGCATTGCAAGCAACAAATCTTCATACCAGCGGGTAGCTTCCCTCCCACTAGTAAACAACATACCATCTGATTTATTTATTTCAGGCACATTGCATATTTATGAGCATTTCTGTAAATATGACAGAATTAGCCAAGGATATTTTGTCATCTGTAGTCCCATGACAGATCGGTCGGCCTAACAAACAAAATATGGGGGCTGGACTCTAGTATGTCAATTTATAATGTTGGATTTTCTTGCTTATTTTGTATACTTTGGCATAATTTTGACAAACAAGCTCCCATTAACCACATAGAAAAGCATACCAACGGCTGTTCCTCGCCAATTTCCTTTCGCCTTATGGTGGAAGCAGTTTGTTGCTCCTGTGTAGGGCTGTACTTATTGTGAATGGGCAGGTGTGTACAGTGCACAAGGCTTCTGTTAGCTCAGGTATGACGACAGAAAACCTCATAATTAATGTCATCCTCTTCCCAGTAAGTATAGTTGTGCAGGTGCTCTGTGGATGTGGATATTGCTTCATCACTTTGAGGAGCTAAGGCTAAGTCCAGAGACATGGGGGTTTCACTGTCAGCCTGCTGCTGCAATACAGTGGTTTATAAGGCTCCAACTGGTGTAATTTTAGCTTTAATGAGCACTTGAGGAGAGAGGTATGTTCAAAATTGGTACTCAGCTCCAATAAAATGTTGAAAAGAAGAAAAGTCTTATCTTTAAAAGTCTGCATACGCATTTCAGGATTTCAACAGTAATTCTTACATGGTGGTTCCAGAGTTATAATGGGGCTTGTTGGACTTACTGTATGTTATGATGTCTGAGTTGCTACTGTCCTAACACATTGTGAAAAGTAACAATATGGCACAATATGATGTGTTTTAAACCATTAGACAATTAATAATCAAAGAATTTCACACTACGTGTTTACCAGTGTTTCGGTTTGTCTATCCGGTGGTGAATTGCAGTTTGGCTACAATATGGCAGAATATTGGACTAATGAAAAGCTTGATGTGATTACAAAAGCTTTATATAATGTATGTAACTCAGTTAATTAATATTACTGATTTGCATATGGACTTGTAACATGAGTCCTATACCGGCTTGTCAAAGCCTGATCCCGTCAGATCTCAGAAGCTCAGCAGGGCCGGGCCTGGTTAGTACTTGGATGGGAGACCACTGGGAAAATCAGGTGCCATAGTGGGGCCGATGGCGCAGATTGACAGACACACATCCGTAAGTCTGTCCCAGGGCAGCTGTGGCCACAATAGTAGCTCACCACCACCGAGTGTGGAGTGAATGAATAATGATCTGCAAAGCATCTTTGTGTGTCCAGAAAAGCACTATATAAAAATGATGCATTATTATTATTATTTATTTATGAACATTAACACCTAAAGGCTGGTTTATTCCAGTGTCAAATGTGGATGAGCTGCACAGCTCACTAAATCAAAGGCCAGTCCAAAAGCTTGTGGTGTTTGTGCTGTGTGTGTGCCATGCACGTGCACCTTGGCCGAAAAGTTACTACACGTTGAATTTCCACCAGACGCAAGAGCTGTGATTGATTCATTAACAAAGACTAAATGGACAACTGATGAAAGAGCAGCTCAAGTTTGGCCCAGAAACATCTGCATATGAGCCTAATATTATTATTTATTGACCCAATAAATAAATAAATAAATAAATAAATAAATAAATAAATAAATAAAGCAAATTAAATTTGGATTCCTATGACGCATCTGGGCCCGGATTAGCTCCACAAAAGCTTGTCTGGCTCGAATCAGTCCCTCGCTCAGCTGAGACCTGATGTCCTGACGCTGGACTATACATCAGCCTTAATCTAGGTTTGAGAAGAGAATATTGTTATAACTAATTTGCCTTGAATTTTACTTCAGATACTGTTCTCCATTAGAGTCTTGATTTATCCAGGCTTGTTCTCAGCGCAAAAGTATGGCTTCCAAACTGCTGTGGCTCTATTTTGCAGTTAGCGGTAGACTACTAATAAAGTATTTATTAGGGGGGACAAATTTAATGTCTTTGTTTACTTGGAAGGCCAGATCAGTGTTTTATTGTGAAATCATTCCAGATATTGGCTCAAATAACAGTAATGCAATGCTTCAGCTGCAGCACACCCGTGAAATCGAATGCTACTTTCACAAGTGTGACACTGTAAATGTTCATCCCTCGTGAAAAAGACAAAAACACACTCATGTTATTGCACCATCTGGGACAGCTCACAGGGCTCCCCTGACAATATCTCTAAGCATTCTGGTTAAACATCCGCTCTGCAAATGAGGGGCACAGATGAAGCTGTCCAAACCATGAGCGTGTTAGGGGGATACCCTCCAGAGACTTGGGTCATCCCGACAGGACATGAACAGGGAAATGATTGTAAAACATGTTCTGCTTATGAGTCATCCAGGGACTGACCCAAACAGCCACACAGCTTCACAAGAGTTGTCGTTTTATTGATGCAAGAAAGTATTATATTTCTTAGTTACTCCTGACTGTTTTTAGTAAATCTGAGTAAGTCTGACGTTGATGTTTTTTACAGGCTCAAAATAGTTCTTTCTAATTTTCTCACAGCATTATTTAGAAATGACGGCACTTAAGTATTTTTCTTTTTTTCTCTGTTGTAAACTGTCTCAATGCATTTTTGTCATTGCTAAAACAATTTGCAAAGTATGCAATTCCAAAACGCATGTCATTATAATTTTATAGGAGTATGAGATCACTTGATATGCATGTCCTATCTTATGAGTCATACCACAGACTGTTTCAGTAAATGGTGTAAAATCTTCCATCATATTCAGCCATGCATTCAATTACACTTGGGTTAGGGTTCTCAATTTATTTGCCTCTCAACAAGGCTTTAATTTTTTACATGGTTGACATCTTACAAAGTGAATATCATCTATTTCTCCTATCAAGAAAGTGGTATTTTGGTCAGATATCAGGCGTTTTTCAGGGTTGTAGAGATTTCAGAGACTCCATCAAACACATAGCCTTGCCAGCAAGATGAATTCTCGTGATTTTTGTGAGCTCACAAACTCGTGAGAATCCGTCTTGTTCGGCTCTGGCTGAATCGTTGGCACCACCAGTGGTGCAGAAACTGACCAGTCACAGGGCAGTGAGTTTTAGTTTGAACGCTCCAATCATTGGGCCTCATTCATGAAACTTTTCTTTAAAAATGTTCGTAACTTCCACTTTAAAATGATGCTGAGAAAACTCTGCGCCAGATTCTCAAAGCGTTCTTAAGCTCGCAAATTAATTAAGTGACAGTTGCGCCAAATTCACCAGCTACGAACACCTCCACGCTCATTTACGTTTCATTTTGGTTAGAAAGCGCGAAAGTGGAAGTGAGGTGCGCGTCTACAGACTATGGCTGTCATAAACGTATTAAAATAAGTGGCCGCTTTCGTCGTATTCATCGCGCTTTCCGCGATCGCGGACCCGCGGTAAATAGCGAGGGGGGTGCGCATAAGAGTGCGCTGTGGACATGGGGGGTCAGGGGGCTGATGGGAGTGTTGAGTCCAGCGCGGTGACCAGGCGCAGGGCTGTGAAAGTGGAGAACACTGGGGCTGGGACAGACTGAGGCTCACTGAAGCCTGTAGAAAGTTTGTTAGACCCAATAGACCACATGCTCTATAAAACGTCTCATAAATGTTATTGGATCACATAGTAATATGTTTATAGGAAATCGTGTAAGAAAATATATAACTTACAATCATGGAGGAATTTGAATACTACTACTACTACTACTACTACTACTACTACTACTAATAATAATAATAATAATAATAATAATAATAATAATAATAATAATAACATTCTAAAACAGTAGAATTTTTGTTCTTACGAGTGTTCCTGACTGTTCTCAGGATTTGTTCTTTCAGAAGAACATTTTCAAATAAGAAAATGTTTTGTGAATACCAAAAATGTTCGTAAGAAGGCCTTAAGTACAAATTTGTTCGTAAGAACGTTTCATGAATGAGGCCCATTGGTTCTGAACCCTTTCAGTGAGAGCCATCCCAGCCTGATGTGTGGAGCTCTATTCAGAGGACTACACAAATCAGTTTTGCAAGAGCCAGGTTATCAAGCCCTGGGTTTTCATGCTTTGTGGGGCCATTGCACTGGCTTACAGTCAATTCACACTGATTCTAAGCTTAACCTAAAATGAACCCATATCTTAACTTTAAACCATGTTATTGATCTAATATTCCTCTTGGGATCTTGCTCTGGTGAGTTTTATGTCCCCACAACACCAGTGATAGCCACCCACACACAGACACAAATGTCTTGGTGAAATGGAAATGTCACAAGTGTCATGGAGGCTTAACCTCAGTCTCAGTGCAGAGTGTAGAGTGCTTTCCTGTTTCTATCTGCTATAACAGTTTAATGGCTGCGTGAAGCAAAAGTAATATAATCAGGTCATATCATCTTGGCACTTGGCACATTTGGTATATTTTAAATAGCATGCCCTCCCTGAATAAAGTTTCCTCATGTATCAGGCTTGAGAAGGGCACACAGTGTCAACTGATAAAGACTATTAAATGACAAACAATTATTAGTTTTGACACCTCCTTTTAGCTTTGCTTATTTCCATTTGCATATTGAGTATAAAGTTACAACATTTCTCATTAAGAAGCTAGTTATATCTGATCGGAATGATGTATAGCGGGTAAACAAACACTTTTAACTATGAACTATCTGTGTGATTCGTTCAATCAGGAAGCATCTGTGATATTATGTATTTTGGATGTGCAGTAGTAGTGTACAAACTAACTGGAGGTGACATTTTGACTTCTTGATTGGTCCTTAAAGCTATTTGCTGGCAGTTATGTAAGCAGTGGACTCTCTCTGTCTTCTTTTTTAAGGAAAGGCTCCAGCTGGCTCTGTGTTTGGAATTACACCCCAGTATCCAAGCAGGATGGGCTCAGAGAAAAGAAAACAGCTGTCAGACAATGAAATACTGTTGTGTGACCAGACCAGTCCTTTCTGAAGAGAGGATGAGGAAGCTGGGAGTAGGTCAAGAATGACACGTGCACACTTTCACATGTACTCTGTTTCATCATGATTACACTATGGTCATGAGGTCATATACAAGTCCAGCATCAAATGTGACCCTGAAAGATAAAAAGAAGCACTGTATTCATTTACCATTATGCCATTAAAAGTGTAATTTGACACATAACTTATCTATCACCTTAGAGACAAACAGGTTCTCCAGAGATCACCGGGAGACAGGAGGCATGGTAGGTCTGAGAAACCTGCCAGATCCGTCACGCCTCAGGAAGTAACAACAGGAAGTAACAGCTGATATACAACACATCACCGTCAAGGCCCGTGACAGTTCTGAAGATGGTCTCCAACTGGCAGCCGAAACATGTCAGCAAGGTACATACATCTACTGTATTATTGTATAAGTTGTTAATGTTAAAAGGAGTCAAAATGAACATTTTTGGATTACAAACAGGTGCGACCACCTGGCCAAGTTAGGGACATATCTGTGGAGAGGGGAACCCGCTTACTGTAAGAGTCCATGTGTTTCTTTCAATTTTGGGGTAATATTTGTTATTAAATAAATGAAGTAGAGAAGAAGACATACTGTGCTTTGTCTGCTATATAGTTATAATCTCTGACACCCAGATCATTGTTATAATTTGGCCATTTCAAATAGAAATATTGATCTAAAATGAAATAAGACTTCCAACATCACAGTAAACACCATAACAGCAAAGAGGTGGCACCTACGATGCATAGCTGCAGAAAATAAAATAGGAGAAGTAAGTAGAGAGCAGTGGGTGTATGCCAGTGAAAATGGGAGTTGATTCTGCAATATGGCATTTTGAAAATAAGCAATATATATAGTTATTTTTTTGCATATAGGTCTGCTTTAAAGAAGTGAAGCTGTATTTTCATATGCATGAAAAACACTGTGGTTAGTAGTATTCATGAGCATGTTGAACAATCAAACCTTTCTGGTGTTTTGTCATAGAATGTTTTCCACTGACTATTTTCTAAGGGTACAACAGTTTCAGATAATGTTTACTTAAGCATTAGATACTAAAAATATTCCCATGATATTTACATCTGTCTGACAAATGTACTGAAGCCCCCAAAGTATCACTAATGATCACCGTTCTAAGGGTGTCACTAAATATTTTGCTTTTAAGTCCCTGAACTGTAAAACTGAAACTGTAAAAAATGTCTAATTGACTTCCTTTCTGTAAGTAAACATCCACATCCAAAGTTTGAAAGTGAAGTCTGAAAAATTCTGAAAATGCCAGACTTTCCAAAAAAATGCAGTTCTTTTTCTAGTCTTACTTGACAGACTTTGCAGCAGTGTGGCTTTGCTGTTCAAACAGTGGACATCCTCAGTCTGACCCCTCTGAACCTGGTCTGGGATCTGGACTGTAAGTCCAGAGTCTGCAGGTCTCAATGCAGTCTCAGTCCTGCATGTGACCCTTCACACAAAGAGGCCTCTCACACCCGCACGCATACACTGGCCTCCCAGCTCATGTATGTTTGTGATAGGGCCAAGCAGAGGATCACACATATCTGATGTAAAGAAGCACAAGTGTTAGAGTTGAGCTCAAGAAAAGAGCCTTACAAAATGCTCTAATGGGAATAGTCGGGAATTTAAGGGATGTTTTTCCAGAGCAGGTTGGCTGAAACTGCTTAGCACTAGCCAACACAAATGTTATACCTTTTTACAGTTGACATTATTGATTTGTTTTGGTTTTGCATCACTATTTAGTAACCTGCATTGACCAGACTGTAAAAGCGTACTGACCACTGGTAGATTCCAAGTAGAAGAGGCACAGTTGTCCCAGGAATCTTATTGCCTCACAGCAGTAAGATTCCTGGGACATTTGTGTGTGGGTTTCCTCTGGGCACTCTGCATCAATCCAAAGCAAGCTCATTAAATACAAATCCTCCAGCTAAGGTGGTCCTTACCAGGCCAAGTTCAAGATCTGGAGCTGTGGCACCCACGGCTCCTGACAGATTTTTCTGGTATAAAAATGCTCCATATTTTATATATATATGGAAGCTTTAAAATAATTACTTTAGACCATTATAAAACTTTAGAGAAAAGATACAATTTTCAGGTATCACAGTAACATAGAGAAAATGTCTTTGTGACAATGGGTGGAACTGTCACTTAATTGGCCCCACTGGCTTTTCACTTGAGATAATATTTAAAGTTAGTAATCTGACACTTGTTTGCAGCACACAGAGTATTGCTCTTGTGTGGGTGTGTAATCACATTTAACAGCACTAATCAAATCCGTCTCGTCTGCTTCTTACTGTGCTTGCCAGCGCCTGTACTCTTTCCTCTTCCAGCCAGGTTTAATTGAAAAGTTGTACGTTTTCCTTTTTGGGGAATTATGCAAGTGTTTACAAGGCTTGTCTCATTGCGTAGATATGGAACAACAGGGTTATCTTGGGTTGTATTGTATTTAACATTTGCACCATGTGAAAAGTGTTTGTGTTTGTCCTCATGTTTTGAAATTACCTGCGTTTTATATCAGCTCCACCACCTGGGTCCTGTTACCTCAGCCCCTCTAAACCGTTTCATTTGTCTGTCACAGAATCACTCGCTGTTTTAATAAGCAAAGGTTCAGTTTGTTATTGTTACTGTCCAGCCCTCCACACTATTTAGTGGTACTCTCTCCAAATCTGATCCAAATACATCATGAACATGTAATTTATAGCAGATTATGGGCAGAGGTGGGTAGTATTTGCATTTAGTTAGTTTAGTTAGTTACAATTACTTGACTATTTTTTTAAAGAAATTTAACTTTTCAGGTACTAGAGTACTCTTATTTCAGTAAAAGTTTTGGTTACTTCTCCCAGGCTTTACTTTGAGATATCCTTCAGATATGATCTCATAGTTGATGGTGCCAGATGTTATGTCCAGACAGTTTCCCCAACTACTTTTTTACTCTTACTTGAGTACTTTCTTTAACTTGTACTTCTTCTTCAGTATGGATATATTATTATATTATTATTATTATTATATTGCACTATGTAGAATGATAAAAGGAATTTAGAATAGTTTTATAGCTTATTCTATAACGTTTCAAATAAAACATGAGAGTTATCCAAGCATAGTACTCAATATGGGAGCATAGGACCCACTTTTGACTTTTTGGTAGCTGCAATCCCTCCTGCTCCTCCAATGCATCACCATAAACAGTGCATTTTGTAATGAAAGGATGAGCAGCCGAAATGTGGGTGGCTTTGGCAGCAACACTCAATTGAACCAAAAGTGAGCCTAAATTATCTTTCAGATCACTGTCATGGTTTGGAAAGAAGAGTATAGCGAAGTTTATGTCAGTGTATAGGCATTTGCAGTGAAGCGTCCAAATAAGCTCTTAAAGCTACTATTAGTGGTCAGAGGTATGTGAGTGGTATAAGACACCTGCTAAATTCAAAAGGATGGCTTGTGTGAGGGTCATGTCATCTGTTGAGAGACAGTTACAAATAGGAGTTTAAAGACCGATTTAAGAGCAAGAAGATGAAATGACTTGCGTTTGCTGAGATTTTTCATGGCTTCTGGTTGAATGCTACACTGTGCACAGCCAATACAAAGGGGATAGAAAAAGAAACTGAGAAAAGCATAAAGTTTGTCTATGGAAAAGTTGTGAAAATGGACATTTGCATTTGTTATCGTATGTGGTTAGAGAATAAGTGATTTATTTTATTTTTCAAATGTTATTCCATTATTTGGGTGAAAGTTAGAAAAGCTGCCAACTCACTCCATTAACTTTTAGATCTAAGGTAGCGTTTGCCAATTTTATCACAGTAAAATAAAATTGCACACTGTAGCACAATACAGTCAGGATAAGTATATGCATGAACTTATTCACCTTTACTGTAAACAATGTGTTTGTTCATGTTATCTTTATTATGTTATTTTAGTCAGTTTATATCAACATTCCTCAGTCATATGTGCAGTGTTGGGAAGTGACTGAATCTATGTACCGAAAATATGTATTCTCAATACTAATTCTGAGTAACTATTCTGGCACAGTTACTTTTTCATTTGATGGTATTGGTATTCTACAGTTAAAGGAATACATGGCGGTCCTTCATCATGCAATTTTGACTTTGAACTGAACAGTATTAGTGAGAAAAAAAATAAAATACCGCTCTTGCAGTCCGTGCATGTGTGACATCTTGTCTCTAGCTGGACATAAATTAATGCATAACAACAAAAATAAAGTTGTTTGTAATTATATGTCATATTTTTTACACTATGATATAATGCAGCTCAGTGCAAAAGTATTGCAACTACTGAGAATACAGAACTCTGATTGGAGCATGTATCATAACATTTTAATGCAGGTATTCAATATTCTGTAAATAAATTTCCAAAGTATTCTTCCCATCACTGCATATGTGATAGTCTTACGGGAGTCTTCCTCTTGTGTATAAAATGATGAGTTGATGATAGCCCTTCCTTGTGTAATGACTATGTATCCTGGTGTTGATATAAGAACATGGTGTTTACTTTGGGCGTGTGACAGGGGACAGTCATTTGTCAACAGTGGTTATGTGGACTGCCCTGTGCCATGCATAAGTGTAACCAGTGCAGCCAATGAGGGGCCAGGGCAGAGGCTCAGAGAGACCACAGCATACTCAAGACATGTTTTGGAAACTCTCACCCCCAAACTAAAACCAGTCCAGTATTATAACACATTTTATTTAGTGGTAATATTTTATCCATGGTAAAGAATTTTGTTGCTTAAAGCTACCATTTGTAATAGGATTGGCGGGCCCGGGTGTGTTGTATTCTCACATATCACCATTAGATGCTATCTATGTTACTGCAGTCTGACAGGGTGCCAGCTTTTGTCAGTTTTATCAAATGAAATCAACAGTTTGGCTTCAAAAAAGACAAATATCTTATCTTAAGTAATCTTATCCCATTGAACTGTCCACTTCAATGACCAGTCCTGCCCAAACGATTTGGACAGTTGCCTGCATTCTTAACTCAAAGTGAGATCAGGAGTCAGACATCTTTGATATAAACAGGTCAGAATTTCTGAGTAAAGGTCACGCCATGACTGTCTGAATGCAGAGGTAATCACTGCCATAGAGCTTGTAAAAGTAATTCACATAGAAATGATTTTACAACATTTTGTGGATTTATAGTCCATGTAGGAAACTATTCTCGTTATATCTTATCCACACTTTCCCTCATATGTCATCACCATTAGGACAAATTTTTTCAGACGCAGGATTTTCTCTAAATCTGTGGTCTAAGAAGTAGTAATAGTATTCTGTGCAATTCCCAAACATTGATGAATGAAAAGGGTAAGGACATGAGAGGTACGCAATATAAAGTCTAAGAAGAAACGACAGACAAATTACAGTGTTTAAATAAATACTTCAGAAATATGCATATACTGGCTGGGAGGGTTGATGGTTTTGCTGCTGCGTAATGTCTAATGGTTTGTACTTAAGTGTTTGAATGGCTTGAAATGTTATGCTTGTTTGTAACAAGATTTAAAACAATACATTTTACAATGTCACTGCTATTTACCTTGGATATAAGCAGAAGCAAAGAAGATGTCCAAATCCCTGAATACTTTCAGTTTCAGTAATTTCAAGCAGATCTTGAGGTTCTACGCATCCCACTGCCTGCGATATAGAAAGGACACAGTCTTGTCCTGTGGCTCCTGGTGCTTATATAAGATAAACCTGCTAACCTCAATGACGCTAAACTGTGAGACAAGTGGATCACCTTCTTCCCCTGCCCTCTCTCACCTTCCCCACTTCTCTCTGTCTTTCTCTCTCTCCCTCTCTGTCTATCTCTATCGCTCTCATTCACCTTCCCCACTCTCTCTTTCTCTTCCTCTCTCTCTTTCTCTCTCTCCCTCTCTCTGTCTTTCTCTATCGCTCTCTATCTTCCCCACCCTATCGCTCTCTTTCTCTCACTCTCTCTCTCACCTTCCTCCCTCACTCTCTCACCCCACCCCATTCCTTTCCCCCTCTCCCTCTCTCTCCCCTTCCCCTACCTCCCAACCCCTGTCTCTCTCTCTTTCTCTATCTCTCTCCCCCTCTCCCTCTCTCCCTCTTGTCTGCTCATCTGTGTCTCTCCGCATCATCAAGTTGTTTTCCGGATTTCAGGTCCAATTTGACTCCCGTTCCAGCCGACTTTGCCACATCCACATTCCCAGAGTCACAAAGTTGAATAACCATGTGATAATGTCAGATGAAGTTCAGATTTACACAGCTTCATTAATCTTTTGCTCAGAACAACAACACTGAGCTGACAGTTCCCCATCTCCCCCACTGACCTCTCTGTTTGTCCATCTCAACAAGTGTCTGGTTTCCAATGAACTTCCCATAAGAGTCACTGAAAAATACATGTATTACATTCTACAAAGTGCTACTATTGCTACAGCATGTCATTTTTACAGCAACGAGTGCCACTGTCCCCATGAAGCTTATTTCAGCTATGGATACCAGTGGGCAATTTGCCAAAAATATTCATATTATATTATTCTTTTAATATTTTATATATATTCATATTATATTATTCATGTATTTTTTTCGAACCAAATCACTATTTTGGATTTTAACACTATTAATGTAAAAGTTAGTATCTATATTTTCTTGAAGAGGTAAAAGTCATCTGCTACTTCTGAAAGTTCACACAATTTACATTGGGTATTTTAAGTGTTTTAAGATATTTCACCAATTAAGTGCATGGGTAGTGGGAGCTAAATGAAGTACTCCCTAAGTTGCATGTTGTGTCAAGCTTTACAGGTTTGATTTACAGGTTATTTTACAAGTTAACAGTATCAAAGACATTCCTAGTTTAAGCATGAGAAGATAATTCATGTGCTGTACATTACAATTATGGAAAATTAAAATGTCTGATTAGCAGACACTACGTCGTGTTGGTTGAAACTGAAATTTGTATGCAGATTTATTGTGACAACATTGACTAATATGTATATAAAGTATTTTATACAACTTTAGATTGCACTGATGGATGAGAACTGAAAGCTGCTTACCAGTTTCTGCTAATAAATTATTACCTGGACTGATGTTTTGTTTTGGTCTGCTTGTGAATCACATAGTAGCTGAACTGGACAGTTGGATTTGATTAATACTTGAAAAGGTCACACATCTACAAAAAACATTATATGGAAAATTTCATGGCAATAGATCGAAAAAGGAGGAGTAATCCCATAAAGCTTACATCAACCCCTGCTGTAGAAAACCCATCAGACAGTAAATGGGATCTAAAACTGCATGATCCTCAGATAATGGCAAAAAGCCTTCTGTATAAGTAACATAAGATACAGCTTGAAGGTTAGTATAGGCCTATAGTTCTTATAATGTATTTCAACATTCTGTGTCTTCAACTAAATGAGGCTAAAACCCTCATTTAGAAAACCATTTTGCTTGACAGTAACATAAATTAAACAGTGTACAGGAGGCCCCTTTTGTGTTGCAGTTATGTCAACAAAATTTATCTTTAGCAAACCACAAGAACAAAGTTTAAAAGGGATTAAGGAAAAGACAGCCTTGAAATTATAAGAAGTTTCATCAGCACATTTAAGAGTGTGAGTAAATGAGAGTCCCTTTGAAGAAGCAGAGGGGGATTGGTGATGTGTATACTTAAGCAAAACCTTTATGTATTCTGGGTGTGGAAGTGAAGCCATTTAAGCTCTTGTGATATGACTGTGAGGCTAATTGTTTGCATATGTAAGACAGCTATCATAGGCCACTTATAGGACACGTGTATATCAGATTGGAACATAATATTACAGAGTTTTAGTGAAAAAACCTTTCTGGTGCCTTCCTTAAGACTATGTTTTAGTTAAATTGATGGGGTAAGGGATATACTGAAACTTTGGTTGGTCACTCCTTATGAAAATAAGCAATACATTTCACTGCTTTTTACATGTATTTCCTCATTCTATAGAAATTTTCTGAAATGTTCTTTAAGTGGCTGTTTATTTACATTTTAGTTTTGCAATAACCAAAACAAAATTTGTATTATCCCAAATACATTCCAAGTACAGAGACTGTGTGGCAGGCCCAGAGATCAAAGTCACATCTTGCAGCTTGCTACAGCTTGCATTGGTAACATTCACAGTCCGCTTTCCAAATGTTAGTAACTCTAATTGCGGTGCAGATGCACTTAAGTGAAATTGATGATGTTCTTATCATATCTGCTTATTATATAAGCATCATACATCAAATCTCTTTCTCATGCTGATGTTGTGCTTCTCCCTGTGTCCAGGGCAGTGAAGGCTGATCTGCTCTAGAGGAGACATTATTAGACAGTCTGCACTGAGACTACCAGTGCCCTGCACTGCTGCCTCAGAGGGAGAATCTGCATAACAACCCAATACATTCAAGATATACAAGTGGATGCAAATCCCCTTGCCTGAAACAACACAGCTCTGTCTAGCATGAAGGGGCAGGTTGAGGAGAAGGTTCACGAAGCGGGTTCATGCATGGACCATGGTAATTGTGTCAAATCCAAGGTCCAGGGTTCTTTTCTAAACAGAACTCATAAATACACAAAGTTGGTAGTACATTTTTCCTGAGACAATGCCAATTTGCCATTAGATTTGGGCAGTTAGGTCAAATGTATGTATTATATACATAGGCTATATGCAAAATATGAATGACATCTTCATCACTACAGGCCAGAAAAAGCATTTTGTCCTTCACTGTCACTCTTAGGCACACTCAAATAGAAGCTTGAGTATATGTTAAAGGCTTAATGAACAATAACACTTACCACACACTTGTTTTGTCTATTTTATTGGTGAAAACATCTTAAACATTTTGACCTATCTGACATATATAACATGGCAAAACGTATCGAGAACATTTCCTTTGAAGCAAAATCACAGATTCAAAAACTGCAACATTTGCAGTGTCGTATACATTTATAAAAATAACATGAACAATCATAAAAATAGACAAGACAAAACACTTTTTCTCTAAATGTTGATTGCAAAAGACTGCATACAGAAATAGATTTTTTCAGACAATGCAATACAATGAAGTGACCCACAATCTCTATTTTATTTAGGCACAATCACTAAAGAACAGACAGACTGGAGCTAGATAACTAGGCAGCTGTAAGAACCTCATTTAGAGTAAAGCACTATACATGCCCTGTGGAGTCCTAAGTAGAATTAATCAGCTGAGATTTGAGACACATGTCTGAAAGAAGTACTTTTGTGGCAATGAACTGTTGCTGGTCTTTTTTGCTGTCCGTAAACACTGCATTGTTATGAGATTTGGCAAAGCTGAAGCATGTCATATATACAGTTTTATAGGTGGGAATGAAGTATAAACAAAACAACAGACATAAGTGGAGCAACCCTATAAAAACACATCATAGGTTGAAGTGTTATGTCAGATGCAATCTGCGTTCTCTTAAAAGTGCAGCAGCTGTACAGTAATCATCGAGCCTCAGATCAACCCCAGCACCAGCTGCACCCATCTGTCCAGACTCACTCTTCTCCTACAACTCTGAACATGCTTTGGATATGGATCCTCTTACTGATTTCATCCAACCAGCAAATGATCAACACCACAAAAAATTTGAATATAGGTCTAATGATCTTTGCACCCCAGAAGGCTTGTGTGTAAACCCTGAATGCATCGTCTGCAGAGCTGCCCCTATAAGTTCAAGCTCTTGAGTAGAGGCTGAGGAATTCCCTGCCCGGGTGCTACAGCAAACAGTGTGTCATCATCCGAGGTGTTGGCAAATATCTTTCCTAGAGGAAGTCTAGGAGCACATACCAACCAATGGCCCTTTCTGCCCTTTTCTGTGAATTCTACCTTAAATATTACATAGAAGCACCACCATAGACTATATAGGAAACTGTAAGTTGCTGATGATCTTATACATGTGTAAACCTTATTTACTCTCAAGAATCAAGCTCATGCTAAAAATATGTTTGGTTTTATGTGCGCACTTTGCACCAGTCCTCCCATATTAACATGAAAAATGTGAATCTTGCTCCAACTTGTCTCATAATTCTAGCAGAATTCTACTTGCTGAAAAATGCAGCTATTTTTCGTCCAAATTTACACTGCAGTGACTGAGCAGGACTTAATTACATTCATGACCCTTTGTCTAGAGGCTACTGCCTTGTGTCTCCTATGAACTAAGAAGCGCTTATGGCCACAAATGATTATTGGCCAGCTCACTCTTTCTGCCCCAACAGGCTTTAGGCACTTATCAAAATGTATGTTCATGTATACAAATAGACAGCTTCATATTTAACGTTAATGTTGCCCACCAAAACTGGGTTTTATTATCATAAGAAACAATCAAATAATCTTTGGTCTGTAAACAACCGTACTCAAAGCTATTTTTGAGGTGAGATGTGTGATATCCAAACTGTAAGTGCCATCTCACCACAGTTCGTCTGTCAGGTGTTTGCTGTAGGATGTTGGACACATTCATGCCACAGCAGTAACAGCCTAATCATATCACTAATAAAACAACGTGCCCACCAACAAAGTTTTGTTACTTCATTGTTGGGCACCATTCATTTCTAAATGTAGTCTTTCTATATGTGACATATTCACTTTAACTACAGACCAAGAGGATTTTATTTGCTAGCCATATAAACTTATGTAGGAAAACAGAGCTTTGATGCAAAACATTATCCTCCCATAAGTCTCCTTTATAAGGCTCTCAGCTGTTTGGCAGAGCTGACTGTTTAAATAAGTGGGTCCCTCCCTCTCATGCCAGACTCAGTTACAGGGCAGCCAGGTGGAGTAGGCAGGCTGCTGGCAGGCAAACACTGGCTGAACCTGTGCAATATAGTAGTTACTGAAGTTGCCGTCTGCTACATAAGGAGCAGGTTGGTAGTAACAGGTGACATTGGCTACGTTAGGAATGACATTCTGCTCTGCCAGAACACGTACCGCTAACATGGCTATAAGTCCTAAAGTCTGCCGCCTCTCATGTCCCATCAGGCACACCGTACTTTCATTGACCACTCCATGGAGGGTCATTAGGTAGTCATACTTGCGATCCTCAAGGCCCACAAAGTGGTTCTGAAGGTAAGACTCCAGTTTGCGCTGTTGCTCACCAATGTCAGGGAAGTCAATGAAAAATCGTGAACACATGTACCGCTGGAGAGACTTCATCTCAGTCTCAGAGGCTGCCCTGAAACCCCTCACCAGCAGGTGGCAGTACTTGAGCAGACCCCCGCCCCGGATCTCCTCTGGGTTTCGGGTGCAGATGATCTTGTGCTGTAGGTGGTCCAGAGCCTCTCCAAAGTCCCCGTAGACACTCTCTCCCATGATGGTAGGGTGGAAGGTTTCAGCCATGGGGTTCTCAGAGCATTCATAAAACAGCAGCAGTGAGTCCAGTTTGATTTGAAAAGAGTCCACACTGAATTCAAACTGCCGCCTCAGAGAATCCACAAACTTCAGCTCCACATTCTTCCCTCGGTTGTTTGACAGAGAGATGAGGCTCCAGCGGTCCGAGTCAGTGCACACCTTCACCATCTTCTGCACATAGGCTTCCTGTGTGAACAAGCAAGTGGGAGACACAACAAATAAATGTGTGACTCTGAAAATACAAGTGTCATCTAGACTATTTTTAGGCTACTAAATGTAAAAATGGTTCTAATTGTGAAAAGTTTTAATCACCAGTACAGGGCTGTTTCCAGTGAATGAGCTTGGAGTTATTAATGTTACTGACCCAAATATAAGTCTCTAGTTGGATGTGGGACATAGGTGCCTGAACTCTGGATCCCTTCTTAATTGGTTTAGTCTAATCTTCTTAACCACAGAAAAGCAACATTTTACTATCACTGAACTAATCTAATTGCCCATTAGGCTGTGCGTAATGGTCTTTAAGCCCAGCTGAAATAACGGCAAAGCAATCTCAAGACATGTATAAAAGTAAACATTAAAAATACCTTTA
Source organism: Taenioides sp. WSHXM2023 (assembly GCA_029959045.1). Classification (NCBI taxonomy): domain Eukaryota; kingdom Metazoa; phylum Chordata; class Actinopteri; order Gobiiformes; family Gobiidae; genus Taenioides; species Taenioides sp. WSHXM2023. Next base: position 18,357,243 of record CM057088.1, on the reverse strand, counting down.
ACGTTAGAGGCGTTATTTTCTCTTTATTCACACAGTCGGGTAAAAAGTCCAGGAGACAGTCCAGCACTATGTTCTTCACAGTCTGGAAATCACTTTCTCCTTTGATATGAGCGCAGAAAATGAGATCCAGGTCCTTGTACCCCAGTCCGCTGTCCTCGTGCAGAACGTGGCTCGCAGCAGAGCCGTTCAAACGCACCTCTCGGACGTGAATGTGTTTCTCCTCCATACGGCTCCGTACCACTTTCACTATTTGCCGCGGCTGCATCTCCAAAGTGGGGAAATTGCCCCTGCCATGGATCGGTATGGTCTCAGTTAGAATGGAGTCCAGGCGCTGTACTTGTTCCCAGCTGAGCACGCTCACGTTTGCGTTTTCAGAGTCACTCACTGAACTGACAACAGAGCTCTCGTCTTCTGACATTGTGCTGAAGGTTGACAAAGAATAAATTGAAGCAAAAATATTCTAACTTTTACGTTACTTTTTTAAGTAATGTGCAGAATTCTCCATCTGGTGGTTATTATTCAGTTAAGTTGTTGAAAACAGTCAATCGTAAATAGTGCGTAAGTATGAACTTTCTCTTCCCCCTCAGTGCGTGTGTCTTCTCTATGGACCACAGTACGTCTGTCACTGCGTTCGTGCGCAGCGCAGTTCAGTCTTTGAAGGTTGCTGATGAACCAGGAGGAGGGTTCGCTTTTCCGCCCGTGACTCCATCGCCCGAGGGCACGCCTAGGATTTGATGAATTTGCATGAATAAACTTCTCTCCAGCTTGAGTCTGACGTGCACACCCCCCTCGTCTTCACGGCCGAATCAGACCTCCACTTTGCCTCTCAAGAATCTTGCTGCCTATTTTCCACACATCTCCTCTATATCCGACCTTATTTCCCGGGTAATATATTCACGTTGAAATTGTTCCACTTCTTGGACCAGTTAACAGCGACCTGCTGCGCAGTCTTTACGCGCTCTGAGCCAAGTCCGCGCACTGAGGAGCAGAGCCGTCTTCACCACGCCCACTCTGTGATTGACAGCTCGCCCTCGATGTGGATCATGAGTGACGCTTATAAAGCAGATCTTGGGATTTGTTTATGAGAGGCTTTCTTCACAGTCAAATTAAGATAATTTCAATTATAGTTTGTTGCATGACTAAGCCACGTTTTGCAACATAGCATTCGCGCGGGTCTGCAAAACTTTATTTCCAAATAAAAATCAAACCAGCCTTTACTAGATTATGCGGGAAATGTAAATTACATCCATAGAATTCACAAACCCCTGGCGCCCTCTGTAGGCTAATTTTAATAAAAGTATGAATACAGCATAGCGCAATGGCGTCTACATACACTGCACAACCAAATACTTCTTACGTGATTAAGAAAATGTTTCTTCTGCCGTTTAAATCAGACGACAAACAATTTGCTAATAATCGAATAAGCCTGTTATATCCAGACGCCTAATATGTTTGACTCAGGATGTCTTAGCTTAAGTCTCAGCTACAGTTTGTGTAACCTTAGAACCCACGACCAAAATAATGTTTCCATGTAAAACTTTCAGTTTTATTAGATCATGTTTATATGAATAGTACCAATGCATAAAAGACAGAAAGCTTGTGGGTAACAGTAGCCTACAAATATTTATATTGTCAGCACTGTCTTGCATTGCATACGTAAGGTGTCGATGAATCTATTAGGCAATGCAAAGCCCTGCGTCACTGAAGCTGCCCGGTCTGTAAAACCTCATGATCCCATTTACTTCATGGCGTTGGTTTAAGTCGCGCTCCTCTGAGGATAATACTCACTGTCGGCTGGGAGATGTGTGAGACAAGAGTAGTTTTTAATTGTGTTTGGTTTTCACGTTTTGCTTTGGAATGACACAGACAGGTCGTGAAATCCAGTGCCACAACTGGAAATGTACACGGACGCAGTGTGAAGCTATGAGGAGATTAGTGAATGCGTTTTACAAATTGACTTAGTATTAGATACACCTGCATAATAGGAAGTGAATATATCTATAGATTTATAGATTTGTGACAGTCACAGATCCAAATAAATCTGTGGCCCTGGGTACGGAAGGGCATCTGATGTGAAACCTGTAGTCCATAACATGCAAGCCTAACAGAACAAGATTGTAAGAGCTGCTGTGTGGTTCTATAAAACCTTTTAAATATTTTTTTCTTCTCCACAGTATTATGCAGTGTTATGCTTGAATTCAGTATCAACACAAATCACCATAAAAAAAAAAAAAAGTAACCATGAAAATGTACCTGTCTACACCTGCTTTTGTATTTGCTTTACTTTCCAAATGTATCCTCCAGGCTTTATAAATATTCATGTGTCTCTTAAACATTTTCTGAATGGAGCAAGCTAATAAAACGTACAAGGAATGTTTTTTTTTTTCTTCATAACTATAACTGTGGGAGTTACATTTATATTTGTCAAAGACGTTTTCAGTTTCTGTTTGCTTTCTCTTCAGTTACTGCATTGCTTTTCTACATATTTGGGAATACATACTCCCACACAAATGTTGAAAACAAATTAAACTTTATCTTATGTCGGGACAAATCCCTGTCTTCTACTCAAGAACTTGTCTGTTTTTCAGATTACTTTAGTTTGTTGTTACCTCAGAGTTTCATTAATGCCAAACACAGGATGCACAGCAGTTCAATACTAATAGATTTTCTAAGATGTTCTAGGATCTAAGACACATTAGATTTTAGAGTGCAGGGTAAAATATATGTTTGTAAAAAATTAGTCAGCCAGGGGCCAAATCACTGTATGCACAATTTATTAATTGAATCATCTTGTAATGATAAATGTAGAACATTACATCATCTCAGCAGATGTATGCAAAGAACTATGTATATCTATAGCAGCAGCAGCAGTTTTGTTGCATCGTAGCTGAGTAGTTAGCACTTCCACCTCACAGCAAGGTTCTGGGTTCAACTCTCAGACAATGTGTTCCGATGATGTGGGTTTCCTCCCATCACTCCAGTTTCCCTATCAACATAAAATATGCACAAAAGATAAAACACACACGCACACACGCACACACACACGCACGCACGCACGCACACACACACACGCGCACACACACACACACACATACATTGATTTAGTGTTAAATAACTTATATTCTAGTCACTGTGGGCCAAAGAAGGATAGTAGCTAAACAAACACCAGTTCATTATTGGCCTGTTGTTCGAAATACGCCCCTATATTAAAATATTCTTCTAACCATTCACATTTGTGCAGTTTTAAAAAATCCACACTGGCATCTAAATTATGGCCTAACAGCCAACTACTGCCTTCCTCATCCTCACACATTTCTACAGCACCTTTCATCATTTGTGAAAACGTAGCTTTCATAGCAGTAACTGTATTTCCAATAGGCTCACATTAGTTTTCCCTCTCTGCTGAAAGAGAGATACTCCCTGTGCTGACGGCATAGTTAGTTTTGGGGGAGGTTCAAAGGCACATGGAGGGGACACAAATGAGATTCCCAGGCTTCTAGAGACAAAAAGTGCTCTTGACACTCGTCCCTGAAACCTGGAGAATCGCTTGGCTGTCAAGGTTAACTTAGGTCTTTGAAGAATCCTCACATACGGACAAGTCCTTTATGTCTAGTCTCTTTAAAGATTATGTATGTCTATGTCTCTTTAAAGGTGCACTAAATGTAATATTTCTGGTGGAGGGCCCGCTATCCGCTTGGCTCTATGTAGTTGCAGTTTCCATGGAGATGCCACCAGATCAAGTTACAAATTCAATCTATGGAGACGAGAATGCCTGTTTTTCAAAGAATGTTTGAGCAATAAAATACCTTTACTTTTTCTGTAAGTTCGTATGCATTATTATGACACCTAAAACACTGAGGCCTGGTGTTCAAAGTAGTTAAAAAGGTTACAAATTTATGTTTTTGTAGGTAGATGTTCTCAACAAATAATGATAACTAAAGATTAGATAAGGGCTTGTGATTTCAAATACAATGTTATATACAGTACTTGTCTTGATAAATCTGGAGTCTTGGACATACAGGATCATGTCACCATATTTATAGGTTCCCATTGAAGACTATATTCACTCTGGGCCATTGGTCTTAAAAACCTCCATCTCACCACAAACATATTATAGTGTGGTTTTATAGCCTGCTGATACAATGGCTAGTGAAGGAAAGCTGCTGCTAAAGTGCTTGAGGGCCAAAAGAAGCTCCAGACCTGCAGAGCTGTCTCTGTCTTTATGATGGCATTTCTCCACCTGGACATCATCCGAAATCTTCCTCCAAGGCATGTTGAGAAACTGCCACACCCTACACCAGAATGTCTTTAAGTGAGTCCCGTTAATCTCTAATTCCCTGTAACCGTTCCTGATTGCACCCTCTGTCTTTGATGGGTGTGTTCATTTACAGTAAGGACATGTCAGAGCAGTGAGCCGTGAGATGCAGATACTTATCTTTATTGCTAAATGTTGCAGTGGGTGGCTGATGGCTACAAATAAAGTAAGATATTTAGATAAGCTGAAAGCGTTTTAGAAAGATAAGAGAAAGCACATTTTATTGGGGTAGTAACATATGACAATATATACATTTTTTGCATTGGTCTCTTTTTCAGATGCTCAGAGTTACTTAATAAGATGCCGACTTGACCACCACCATTCACTCTCTTACACACCATATTCACACATACATTGGTAAGGGGTAAGGTCTATAGTCATATTTATAGTGATAATGTACTAATATACATTAAAGCTTCACTATGATACATTTAGACTTGGACTTAGACAAACTTTATTGATCCACAAGGGAAATTATTTGGATACAATAGCTCAGACATCACAATATAATATAATAACAGAGTAACAAAAATAGATGGTATAGCAAAAAGAGTAAGAGACAGGTGTCAAATGAGACATAATTATCAAAATGTATATGTACAAGTCAAAATAAAATAGAAATATAAGTAATAAAGTAATAAACTATATAGTCACAGCTATATACAAGAGACAAGAACGACAGTGCAAATACTATGCTGACTGACAGGGCGTGAGGTAATTTCTAGTGAAGTCTCTGCTTGTCTCCGTTGAGATGTCTTTGTCTTGAATTAAATGTTCCACAGTGTGGCATAAATATTGTATTCTTGTTATTTGCCAACTGGTCACATGCTAGTATCCGGGTATCCCTACTCTGGCTCCGTCTCTCAGAGTGGCAGACACACTGAGCTGATCCACTGATTTGGCAGAGTTTAACCACAAAGCTCTGCTGTATGTCACAGGTCAGCGCTGGGCCAGACACATGTGATTCTTAGTGTGGCGTCATCAGAGCGAAGAGGAGAGAGGAAGTCACATTCGCACTCACTCACTCAGAGTAAAACACTTAGTGAAGCCAGAGGGCAGATAATCCACAGATTAATGTCCACTAAATAGGATTGGGAGGGCTAGTGGAACTTCACCCCTTTACGACTCAGGCTATTAAGAGAAACTAAGAAGCCGGAAGGGTTTGAGCCACAGGGCAGAAGTCACACAAAATGATCAACTAATAGTGTAGCTCTTAAGTCATTAAGGAGGGTCGTTTAATAGTCTTTTTGATGGAATTGGTGCTGTGGCCAAAGGCAGCGGGCGGCACAGGGCACAGTATTTTATCAAAGAAGACAGATCATCAGATACTCTTGTGGTCTGGTATCATCCTGGTTTGCAGTTCTGGCTCATTTCTTCAGGACGCGTTTATAAGTTTGGAACTTATTTTCACAAAGATAAGTGATAAATGATGAGACTGGTGTTGAAAGATCATAAAGATATAGCCACTATTCTACTTCTATTATATATTATATTATATTCAATGAATTGTAAAATAAGTTCTGCTTAACTTTAAAGGTGAATGTTTCCTGGCAGTGGTCTTTCACATACTTGTCTGATCAGATGTTTTAACTGGCTTTAACTGGAATGTTCCACAGTATGGCATTAAACTTATCTTTCATTTATTCAATTACAGCTGGTTTTATTGCCAAAAATACTTGGTTTGGTGAATAACTTTGAATCATCCACTGGAAAAAGTACGTATTTTTGAAGTTTTTGGACCAATCACACCTGAGTTTTCCATCTCCAACTCTAGGACCAGCATATCACTATGACGACAGGGTTTTCCTTGATATAATAATTCCGTAATAATTTTCCAAATTCAGCAGCCCCATTGTACAACCTGAGATCAAATACCTTGGAAGTACAGATAGACACTAAGTACAGATAGACACTAATTTATCATGTAAATCACAAGTCAAGAAAGTCTGTAACAAAGTCTGTAACAAAGTAAACACTCAATAACGCCACAGTCACACCATGATAGTCTCCCATATCAAAATACTGTCTAACTACCTGGTCACATGCAAACATCACTACCCTCTAACCACTTGAGTCATGATACAAAAGAACAATAAAAACTCCTGACAGGAACCAATCCATTATCATCGCTATGCAGTATTAAACAGGCTCCAAAGTCCTGAACTGGGACATGTTTAAATATACAAATCTCTGTCTTCTGTTTAACGTCATAAATTGTTTGTCTTCACCCACACTTACACAGTTCATTACCATAAGATCATCAACAGGCCAGGTCACTACAGGGGTCAGTTAGAGGGGACTTTCAGGTCATTATAGGGGTCAGTTAGAGGGGACTTTCAGGTCATTATAGGGGTCAGTTAGAGGGGACTTTCAGGTCATTATAGGGGTCAGTTAGAGGGGACTTTCAGGTCATTATAGGGGTCAGTTAGAGGGGACTTTCAGGTCACTACAGGGGGCAGTTAGAGGGGACTTTCAGGTCATTACAGGGGGCAGTTAGAGGGGACTTTCAGGTCATTATAGGGGGCAGTTAGAGGGGACTTTCAGGTCATTATAGGGGGCAGTTAGAGGGGACTGCATAATTCCACTCAGAAGAAGCACATTTGGACAGTCATTTTTTCCTGTCAGTGGAATTCTACCCCCATTCACATAGAGAAACACCAACCTACACTATACTTAAAACCCTTTTAAAGAAATGTCTAATTGAAAACCAGCACTGCTCACACTGACACAAGCTCATTGTTTGGTGATGCCTTGTCTCCAGTTTATGTCTGTCTATGAGCTTTTCATGTTCTGTCTTGTTCTAGACATAGAAGCTGTTTATTTTGAATGCTTGTGAACATGTCTGTCTGTTGCATGTGTTTTAATGGTTGTGTACGTAAATAGTTGTAAATAGTATTGTACGTACATTGTTTTAACCTGTTTTTTTTTTAGGGTGACAATTAAACATCTGTCTAGGAACTATACGGAAGATAGAATACAGAATATATATAATAAGTAAATAAATAAAATTAATAAATTAATAAAATTAAAATCATGTTAATAAATGAGCTGGTCCATGTTGGCTCAGTTTGTCTATTCATGTGCTTTCTTTTAGTATGAAGCAGATTGTGAATGGACAATTGATTTATATTCTCTGGACGCCATTCTCTGCTGTACTTTTCATGTTCTGCTTAAAAGAAGTGGACTTTCTGATCACAGGCTTGTATCAATCTGCTCCAGCTAATGGAGCATAATATCTAATTAATATTTCCCTCTGTGCGCGGTCTCTTACTGACTTCCAATGTGATGCTCTGTCTGTAATTATGGCCAATAAAACACCTAAATCGCCACACTCTTTGTCCAGATTGGGGTCATTACAGTTAATCAGCCACTGAGACTCAATAATGGTGATTTAGTCATTCAGAGCAGGGCATGCGGCACTAGACGGCTAGACTGAATTTGAATTGTACATCTCTGTGGCCACATACGGCCCTCGACTCTGACCGGCCCCTTTGAGCTAATTTGGAATTACAAAATAAACATATTTTATCATTTTACCTCATGCATTGACTAAAGCTGTATTGCTTTTATTTTAGAGGTGTATCAAAACAATGCTATTTACTGCTTTTTATAAAGAAATACAATTAATATTAAGCATTTTATCCCGGCCCTCCACAGTATTTTGTTTCTCATGTGGCCCCATGGAAAAAATAATTGGCCACCCCTGCCCTAACTGATAGCATAGTTAAGTGAAAGAGATGCTGTTGGTAAGATTTAAGACTATAATGGAGTGTCTTGCTTGTGCTGTAACTGAAGTTAAAAATGTAAAGACAATGCTTTGATGTATAGGTGAGATTTTATTGTGCCATTTTTAGAAAGTGCCTCTTGCTCTCTCAGTCACACACAAGCAAACACACGCACGCACACTCCTTCATGAATGGCAATGATACCATTTTTAAGTACTTATCAAGCTTACAATGGCTTCACAAAATGAGAACAAAACTAAGGGAGGGAAAAGAAAAGGAGAAATGTGACAAGGGTATCAGAATAAACCAGAATCAACCCTAAACATGAACAATCTTCACAGATATTCTGTTCATGAAAATACACAAAAATACCATTTAAAGAAACTAAAGATACTTTCTTGGTAAAGAGCTCTCGTCATTCTTTTTGAAAACCACTGGCACAATAACATTGTTAATCACATCCAATTAAATGCACACAAGCCTCCAGATGACAATCTTCAGTTGCTTTAGTCACTGATCTTGCAGGCCAGTGCAACTGCAATATGTCAACATTTAACAATATTTTTAAGGACTGTTTAATTTTCATTATGTTGCTTTTCAGGGCATGACAACAAAAGCTAAACACGCATAAGTAAAATCCAGAGATTTTAAAATACATTTTCCTTGTTCACACACAGCTACAAAGAACACTGCAGAAGAGAAGCATAGATTTCTATTTTACTTATATCACATGGAAAAGGCTGCATGAGTAGTTCAGGTTCAAATTTCTGCCCTTGTTAAGTAGTCCTTTGATAGGGGATTCATTTTGTTTATACCCAAGTCATCTGTAATAATTTAACCCTAGTTAATTGATAGTTTTTACTTGTTAATCAAGCAGATCCTTTGTTCCATAAAAACAGAAAATGTCCAATAATTTCATATATAGTGGTATTCAATTTGAAAAATTTTATGTCTTCCCTACACAGTCTAATAAGAAACTTTGTGATACGTTGGCTGTTGATGGATAGTAACTTTGTTTGTTTCATGTTGTCTCTGGTGATTCAGCCTCACTGTTTGTTCCACGTGGGGGCAGCCACAGGGCCTCTGGAAGCCCTCTCCACCACAATCAACTCGTCAGGGTTGTCCCAAGCCCTGTATTGAAGCAGAAGCTCTTGGATGGCACGCTCCTCAATCTGGGATTGAATAGAAGAAGACAAGAAGAAAAGAGATGGTTGGTTAGAGTGGCAAACCACATGACAATTAGTAGTAGCGAGAAGATGCTGACTCGGAGAGCTAATGATAATAGGGACATTTTATATAATGACAACCAGAAAGCCCCAGGAGAGAGAAATGGAGTTTGTGGTGGCGCTGACAGGAGCCAGGCACAGCTGTAAGACAGAGCAGACGCACTTCATTTTTCACTGTGTGATGTGAGATACATGTGGCAAGTTGGCAACCATAGCCCTTATTTGTTTAAGAAGCAACACAGATTCTATTCAGTAAATTTGTTTCATGAAGTAAAAGCTTGCATTACATTTTCTACTAGTACAAAATAGGTTCAATAGAGATTTGAGGATAAATGTAACATTGCTTATTTTAATACAAACTAAAATATAAAGGATCACAATGCAAACAATAAAAATAGGATATACATATAAGTTATGGAGGGTCATTGGCTGTCATTACATGCACACATTCGCACACTGAGGCGATTGTTAAAAACACCAAAATCATTGGATTTCTTTCTTTGCATGTCATTTAAATAGTCTGATGTTAGATCAGATATTCTGATCTAATCTGATTTTGTTGAGCATGTAAACACAGCCAGAGTGCATATAAAGATTTTGTTTAGGAAAGACATCCAGTGTAAAACCTATGCTAAAATAATAGTACATAATACATTAGATCTCACACAGCTACAGAGAGTATCACTGAAAGCCTCCATGTATCTGCACCGGGGCTTTGTGGGCAGGTGAGTGTGATACACCTTACACAATGTGTTACCTGGATGAGTGCCAGTGGCTTCTCTCGGCTGCGAATCAGCGCAGCCTCCTGCTGCCGCTCTTCCTCTACGATGGAGGCAAAGGTCACCGCAGCAACCCCAGAGGATGGGGGAGAGCTGCCCACAGCCCGCAGCACCCAAGGCCTGACAAAGAAAACACCAGTTTAAAACAGTGTGTGCGTGGATGTATACACTCACAGATGCTTCTACAGACGTCTGGATTTTGTAACCTGGAAGTAGTTTTTCTTGGAGATAAAAGAAATTTCTGGCCATTCTGCTGAGATTGTGCAGCAGAATAGCTCTTCAATACAACATGTAAATATGTTTTGTGTCTTCTAATTAAAAACACTGGCTTCCTTACATATGATTACTATGTGGCAGGAAAAAAAAAAACTAATGCGGCTCAGGAGGTTGGAATTAAATATCTTCACATGAAGAAAAATATTTTTAATACATTGTTGCTACAATTTTGACAAGCTTATCAACACTGATCAATGCAACTGATCAGTGGTTATTAAGCCTAAATTAGACCATGTTCCATGAACAATATATGTTAGTACATTTGAATAAGACCAAAGGAAGACTATTCAGAATAAAATCAAACCCAAAATATTACGGTCTTTACGGAATTTTCCATGAGAATGTCTCTGGCGGCCACCCTTTCCTGAGATGTTTCTTTGGCTCATCCAAACACCAAAAGGAATCTGAATCCTGCTTCCTGCTCCGTATGATCGTTTGAGACACGGGTGCTGCCCTTATCAATCCTGGTTATCGTCACTGGCTTCACTGATCTGACTCACAGCTGTTTAAGATCTGCACTGACTGCCCCATACAGTGTTTCAGAATGAAAAATAAATATATAGCAACAGGAAGAGCTGGGATATTATGTAACACACAATATCTGAAACACCACAGCACTGGAAATAAAAATAAATAAATAACTGAGGATTGTAAAGAAACACTGAGCCACTGTTGCAGTGTTTAGGGGCTGTCTGGGGAAAGGTCAGGATGGCTCATTGTCTGTATAACTCAATTGACCTTATCACATCTGTTCAAACAGACATCAAAATGCAATGTTAAAAAAGGAAGGAAATCAAAACAAGTGCCAAGTTATAGAAAATCTAGACCGACTTACAAGGAAGATAAGGCATCTGTGTGTTGTGTATGTGAATGACAACATAGTTCTGCTGTACAGATGGGAGGAGTGGAGAGTGGCTTTCAAGGCACCACACTGCACCCATGTGGAGATAAGTATTAAATACTTCTCTGCCCAGTATTGTGCTATGACTAGTGTGTGGCTGATATGTGTACTCACCCATTAGGTTTTTCTGTCTCACTGCCATCTGCACATTTAAAAGTGACCCTCTTTGGAGCAGAGCTGGTGTTCACAGGGGAGATCTGACCCGCTTGGCCCCTCTGAGCTCCAGCTTGTCCTAGTCGAGTCAGTCTCTTCTCCTCCTCCTCCAGCAGCGCGCGAAAAGAGCTTGAAGACGGAGGAGACTGGACTGCTGTAGCCCTGTAAAACAAAGAGGGAAAAATCTATACAGTTTCTGTATTAGGTTAGATAAAACATTTTGTTAATAGGTTGGGTTCATGAGCTATCAAAACAATCCTGAATCACAATACTCCAATAGTGTAGGGTAGCTAATGATTCTATGGTAGAAGTTGCTGTTTACCTGTCAAAATGTCTCTGTCTCTATAACTATGAGGCCTTTCCTAATTAATTTCCAATGACATGATGTTTAATGCCTCTGTCAGCACAAATGAACTAAGTTGTGTTTTTATTTTCTTCATTTTTTTGACAAATGATTCAAAAAGTGGTGCAATTATTCAACCTCAAAGAGAAGCATGGTATGAGTTGAAAGAGAATGATCCCCCAAACTTTCCTTATTAAACATGGTCTAAAGTCCTAATAGATGATAAGGTTCAACATTTGTCGTCATAAGTTCGTAAATTTATAAGCAACCACCTACCAGGAGACGTCATACTCACCAGGCCTTCCCACTGGCTGTTGATGGAGTGACAATAGGGGTTGGTTTGGATGCTGCTGGTTCCACAATGGGCTCTTTGTTAGCCAGAGCCAACATCTTTCTCTGTTTCTGGGACAGTTTTGTGGTGGCTGGAGATTGTTTAGTGCTGAGGCAAAAAGATCGAAATGTACTGTATTATACCCTTATACTATTGATAGAAAGACTAAAATAACCTTCACAGTATCATCACACCTTCCTGGGCTTTTTGGTGTCGCTTTAAGAATCTGCTGAGAATTTGCTTCCATATCCATGATAGTTCTCAGGTTCAGAACTCGTGTAGGTCGAGAGCTGTGCATACTAAAAAGTAGAGAAATAGTCTCAGAGACAATCTTGGATCATTTCACAAAGTATTACAGTATAATTTATACCTGGCAATAACTTTGGGGATGTTGTGGGGGGCAGAGTTGGGAGGAGTAGGAGGCCAATTTTTCAGAGAAATAGGAGTGTTGGGTGGGGTCTTTAGTTTCTGGCTAAATAACTTTTCATCCTGCAAAACAAAGTCACATGCAGTAGGTTAGAATCCTTGTAACATACACATGGCATTGTTTTTTTTTTTTTTATTCTGGTGAGGTAAAAAAAAAAAATTGTGATTAAATTACCTCTGGCTTGTCATGGAAAATGGGGGACTGAATCTCTCGAGGGCTGCCCACTCCCATGTAACTGCCTTCAGAGTCTGAAGTCAGTAACTCTGGCAAAGACTCTATGGAGTTGGCATTTTGGCACTTCACAAAACATGGAGTTACCACTAAAAACAGAGCATGATTATATGTCAGATTTTTACAGCTTTTATTGTATATCTGTTACATGTACTAGTAAAAAAAAAAGTTTCACCTGCAGTAGTAGGGGGACTTTGAATTATATCTGAGAGAGTGTAGCCGCCTGAACTCTCTGAGCGTCGTCTTGGTTTCTTTTTTGCCTTGATCTTTGCTTTCTTCAATAATATTTCTCTAAAATACACAATAGTACAGTGTAGTAAACACTAATAATCCATTTTTTTTCAAATGGGTTCGCAGACATCTGAAACAAAATACCTGCTAGAATGATCTCCTTCTGTTTCAGGTTTGAGGGTGAATATGGAGTCCAAATCTTCTTCATACAAACTGAGATCAGGAGCTCCAGGATACGGGGTGATGATCCTTCTCTGCATTGCTGGTATCTTAACAAAATATTGCAGTGAATAAAAATGAAAGAATAACAAAACTTAAAACAAGTTGCTATTTATTCATCTAAATCAACCTATTGTGTCAAAAAAAAAATCAACTAAAGACTGGATGCAAAGTGGGATATTAGTTGGGGATAATAAGGCAACTCACCATCCGCCTGTATGCTGCAGTGAGCTCTACAAGCACTTCATCACTGAGAATATCCAGTGCTCTGGGGTAAACAGCAAAAAAATGTAAATAAAACGCATTTGTTAGACCTCCTCAATTTGTTTCATTAGAATAAAAAGATTCTGTGTTTTACTTTGAGTCCAGGAGGGCACCAATGTTAAGAACAATGAACTGGAGGCAGGAGAGTTTGAGCTGGTCTGCACTGTACATGACAGCAAACTCCAGGAGCTCTGTAGCATTCTTTAGAGTTACTGGAGAAATGCAGATAAGAAGACAGTATAAGTTTAGCAGTATACGGTAAATATAGCAGAAGAATAGACCCTGATGTAGTTGTTTAGTAGTGATGTAGATCGGATTAGGTCTTCCTCTAGCCCTTGGTTTAGTTCTAAGTTTTAGTTCAAGTATAGTCCTGGTTTTGTGTAATTGCACACATAGCAACAATGTAGTATAAATGTACTTACAGTTTTCAGTTATGGCAACTTCACACATCTCCTTTAGTCGTGTGATGAGAAGCTGGTCGGCCACTATCAGCACATTGCACACAAACTCCACATTGAGAGACTCTGCGTGTTGACAAAGTTGTACAGACGTTAATGCTATTACTTCACACAAAATATGATATACACTGCTCAAAAAAAATGAAAGGAACACCTTGAAAACACATCAGATCGCAATGTGAAAAAAAAAAAAAGGATGCCACCTCTTTCAATGGAAATAACATTTTCAGCCTACAGAGAGCTTAATTTTATTGACACCCTGAAAATCAAAGTAAAATACAATGTGGCAGACTAGTCCATTTTGCCAAAATTTTATTTCTACAATTCAAAACACTTGTCAATATCTTGTGTGCCCCCCACGTGCTTGTATGGATGTTTGACAAGATCGTAGCATGCTCCTAATGAGATGACGGATGCCATCTTGCGGGATGTCCACACAGATCTGTGTAAGGGCATCACTGAGCTCCTGTAGAGTCTGAGGAGCAACCTGACGGCGTCTGATGGACGCAAACATAATGTCCCACAGGTTTTCTATCGGGTTTAAATCAGGTGATCGTGGGGGCTATTCAATTTTATCAATCCCTTCATCCTCCAGGTACTGCCTACATACTCTTGCCACATGAGGCCGAGCATTGGAAGGAACCCAGGACCTACTGCACCAGCATAGGTGGCAATCAGACTGGCATTTTCTAGCCAGTAGAGGACTGTGTGTCCCTCCACATGCCCAGCATTCTTCTTGTCTTCTCCAGACTCTTTCACAGGTGCTCAGGGTGAACCTGCTCTCATTTGTGAAAAGCACAGGGCACCAGTTTTATGTTTGCCAATTCTGGTCTCGTCTAGTAAATGCCACTTGAGCTCCAGGGTGCTGGACGGTGAGCACAGGGCCCACTACAGGATGTGGTGTCCTCAAGCCACCAGTGACACCCATGAAGTCTGCTTTTGATTGTTTGGGCAGAGACATTCAAATCAGTGGCCTGCTGGAGGTCATTCTGTAGGGCACGGGCAGTGCTCAACCTGTTGCACCTTGCACAAAGGAGCAGATATGCGTCCTGCTGATGGGTTGAGGACCATCTACGGCCCTGTCCAGCTCTCCTAGAGTAACTGCCTGTCTCCTGAAATCTCCATGTTCTGGAGATTGTGCTGGGAGACGCGTTAAATCTCCTTGCAACGGCACATCCAAATGTGCCATCCTGGAGAAGTTGGACAATCTGCGCAACTTCTGTAGGGTTAAGGAATGGCCTCATACTCCCAGTAGTGATAATAACTCTAGCCAAAGCCAGCACTAGTGGAAAACCAGCCAAAAAAGACCAAGAGAAACTTAACATAACGACCTCCACATGCAAAACCAGCCGTTTTATGGGTTGTCTCATTGTTGCCACTCTAGTGCACCTGTTGTTCATTTCCATGAAAAGAGCATCCTTTTGTTCCCAAGACATTGCCCTGTCCATATTTGTATAAATATCCAACATCATTTTTTTCACATTGAAATCTGATGCGTTTTCAAAGTGTTCCTTTATTTTTTTGAGCAGTGTATATGATATAAGTTATTTGTACCTTTAATGGTGGGAGATTCATCTGTGTATAAGTATTCAAGAATAACCTGAAGGATTTCTGAGCTTGTTGGCATCTCCAGAGCTGAGCAAGATGTCGCCTGTGAATATTCAGAAGAATCGAGTCACTATTGTTTTGGGTTAAAAATGTCACAGTGCTGTAAATCACATCAAGTACCTCAATCCAGGGGTTTCCAAGCATACTGTTAAAGTACTCTGGGTAAATAATATGGATAAACCATCAGTCAATGTAAAACAATCTTGTTGCGGTAAATGTTGGTGTATAAATAGTCATTACCTAGTCTTGCACAGAGGACACTTTTGTGACATGGAAACTCTTTTCCATCTTCAGACTTAAGCGTAACATCACACAGATAAGAGCTATGAAAAGATAAACATGCTATTTGTCAAATGATACCGCATTACAGTACAAATGTAGTACTTGGGATATTTGGACCAAAATATTCTGTACCATTTTCTCTGGTTGAACTTGAATTTGCTGCTGGTTTTCTTCTGCACAATGTTTATTTTCCCATGATCATATTTGACTCCATCCAGTCTGTGAAATGAATTAAGGCTATAATTAATCATGATCTGGCAGGCGCTCACAAGCACTCCCATTCATTTTCCTCACCGTGCAGATAAGCTTCCCAACCCAAGCTTCTTCGCCACCCCTTGTAAGGTCTTCACTGGGTTATAGCTGCTCTCACTGACTGCTGCTTTGTTTCCTTTGGGCTTTTTGTTCGCTTTGGAGCCTTTAGCCTTGGTCTTGTCATTATCTCTTTTGGTTGTTGAAGTAAGGGAGTTATAGACCTCGAACGATGAGCGGCCACGCAAGTCCAAGTCCTGCAGCCCGCTGATAAGCCTGCTCTGTTCTGTATCCTGACCAGTACAAAAAGGCATGCAATTTGTATGAGAAAAGAGCATTTGACATGTCTCGGTGCAATATTTCTTTGGAAATGCAACAATTGTTTGTACCTGGTTTTGTCCCTTGTGAACCTCTGGTACACGTGGTCGAGCCCCATGTATCAGAAGCTCACAGGAGTCTGTATAAATGAAGTGCAGAGCATACTCCAGCATTTCAGGGGCAATCTTTTCAAAAATTATCAAATCATAGCCCACAGCATCTTCACTTTTGCTTATTTCTTTATCAGGCTCTTCCTTATCAATTGCTCTGTTGTTCACTGAAAACAACCTTTGGAAAAACTCAGAGCGCATGGACAATATGTATTTGTGCGCAGGAAAGGTGTGATTTCCGGCCTGAAGAGTGACGTCATGAATGCTGTCAGTTTCATCAGCCTCCTCCAGGAGTCTTCGGAAGTGTTCAGGGAAGGAGGATGGAGATAAGCTGGGAATCTCATACAAACTGAGGACAAATGTGTATTAATGAATGAATGTTATTAACATGTTATTAACAAATGGACTAGTAGAAATCTGAATTGATTTAAACAACAGATTCCATAAACATTAGAGTTACCTTGTTTTGGGGTCAACTTGAAGTACTCCATAATTTCGGCCTTTAGAGTCCATTGTGACGCTCACAGCTCGGTGTACAAAGTTGAGCCTTTCCAGACGGATCTTCTCATAGAATGTCCCCGTTTGACCACAAACCTCCATACAGCTCTCTGATTACAAGAAACGTGTAAATAAATACAATACATTTCTAAATTTAAGATGACAAAAATCAGGTATAATTCCTAAAGATTGTGTACCTTTCTTCTCTTCAAACTTCTTATACTCTCCAGCCCAAGTGCCGCTGAAAGCCTCCCCGTCATGAGTCACAAACATCAGGCCGTTCTTGCTGAGAGCAATGTCTGACATAAAAACCTGCCGTGCATAAGCCCAGCGGCACTGTCTCACCAAGCTGCCCGAGGACCGCCAACAAAACACCTGAGACAAGAACAAAGAGAAGAAAAAAAATGATTACAGCAGCAACATTAGCATAGCTACCGAAAATGTACAACCAATTTTCTATTCACAAACCCTTCCAGCTTCATCCAGAGCTAAAATGGTGACTTTCTCCCCTCCCGTCTCACGTAGAAGCTGTGTGTCCACTCTGTGA
Source organism: Taenioides sp. WSHXM2023 (assembly GCA_029959045.1). NCBI lineage: Eukaryota > Metazoa > Chordata > Actinopteri > Gobiiformes > Gobiidae > Taenioides > Taenioides sp. WSHXM2023. Next base: position 18,339,752 of record CM057088.1, on the reverse strand, counting down.
TCAAGAGTGCCTCCAGTAACCAACACCTTTTTGATGTTCAATTGCCTATAAATCACCATGTCATTACAATGTAATACCATACAGTATTTACTTCTAGTGAAGTGCTGATTGTTACCTGGAAGCCAGTTTCTTGCACTGGTATTCAGCCAGTAGGTAAACATCTCCTTTCTCTGTCACAACCACTGTTGCACCATCACTGGCAGCTGCCATGGCAATGCCAACATCTTTGTGGTGAAGGGCAGAGACCTGCCTCGGGGCAGTGACACACTTCTCACCATTGGGATCCAGCAGATAACCTGATAGTTGTATTATGAAAGAAGGTTTTACTTTTATAGAAACAAATTAAACAAGACAAGATGGGGACTTTTTATTAAACTTGCCAAGTTGTCCGCCATTAAGACCCATTGTATAGACCGCCTCTCTTGTCCATAGCACAGTATGAAACCTTCCAGCGGCAACTCCAGTCACAGTTCTCCCTTTCAGCGTTTTTGAAAACACCTATAAGAATCATGCACAAAACATACAGAAGTTTAAGGTTTATACAGTTCATGCATGTAACATAAAGCAGCAGTCCTACATACCTGTTTGGGGAGATGGGCGGAGGCAGGAGGTGGAGACAGGCCCAGCTGATGAAAGGTATTGAGGCCAAAAGTGTAAACGTAGCCTTCCTCTGTCAGCACCACCGTGTGGTCTTTGGCCGCTGCTATCTGAGAGCAATGATGAGACATGAGACCCTCTACCATCCGGGGAACCTGTGGACGCATTGGACAAGGACAAGATTCAGTCAGCATAATATGAAACAGTACAATGTGGTTTAACAGAAGGTTACTCAACAGTATTTACTACATCTAGTGAAAAGAAACAAATGCACTGATCTACTCAGAAGACATGTCTACAAAAGATTGATTAGAACAAAATAACAGCACTGATATGTTATCAATAGTCTTCTCACTGACATTTGGGACATTTAGGGTTAAACAAGAGTGTACCATATAAGTCTGTTCATCTCCATGACCAAGTCGACCTCCTTGACCATGCCCACAAGTGAACACCTGGCCTTTCTGGGACAGGAACACAGTGTGGAACTTGCATAGGACCACCTAAGGATAAACAAGATATTACATATAATCTTTTAAAGTTTTTTTTATTATTATTATTATCTGATTTGATTGAATTGTTGTTCAAAGCCAAAGACAGCTATAACACTTTTTCCATAACCCCATGCCAAGTCCTCTTGTAATAATAGTAAAACATTATGCATACAAAGACCAGAAGACAGTGGAGAAGCAAACATCATTACTAATGCATTGCTCTACTTCAGACTTTAACTGAGCAAAGATGTTTACCTGAGCATCACATTGATCTGGACATTCATTTACTGGCATATGCAGTAGGGTGGATCATTTAATTAAAAACATGTCATTGTGGAATTAATATTTAACCTCTGGCACCTGTTAGATTGGGCCATGAATACAAAGACAACATGAAGCACATATGGGTCACTGAGTGGTCAGGAAACTAAATCCGCCTGACCCTAATCAGGTTTTATGAAATTACTTTTTATTTATAAAAACACTATAATTCTTCTGTAAAAACACAAAATCATATCATAAAACAAAGAGAGAAAGCATTTATAGAGATGCACACAGCTACTCATAAAAGTAAGCTTTTAAACTGATCCAAAGGTACAATACACATACATGACCATCTGTCTCTAATCCACTATGACTACCACCTGGTTTGTACACTCATAGCTGAGGCAGCCAGCACCTGCAGATGTTTGGGACATAGTAAACTCCCGAACACCGATGCCAACTTTATACAACCCTCTTTATACAACACAAGGGGCCTCTTTATACAACACAAGGGGTCAGTGTTTAACACAATGCCAATATTATGTTTCCATTAGTTGAGTGTTGAAGAACCAGCTTGTAGAGGTCAAGTACCTTATTAATACATTAATATAGAACAATTGTGGCACCAGTTTGAACAAAAAATACTTTAAAACTTTGAACAAAAAATACTTTAACACACATTTATACTATGCTCTGAAACACAATAAAAATATAATTTTTTTTACTAATTAAGTATTGAAAAAATAAACTTGAGTGTGAACAGTACAAATGCTATTGTGCCGTGAGGACATGTTTTATAACAATTTTAAGCCTCAGGGGAGGGAGTGTTTTGCTGCCTTATCTGGAGTACCCAAGTGCATTGGGAACACATGTTGGCATAGAGCTGAACCTTGTATCCATTGTGCTTATGTGAAGCAGCCATTTGCATGTGTGGTTTGCACTGAGGGAAACCCTATGACATTTCCTCAATAGCCTTTAAAAACATTTCAATTGTCTCTGGGGAGAACAGATAATAACAATGTGTAGCTTACTTGCTTGATGTAAACTCCTGTCCTCGCAAACACATCTACAAGCTCAGGGTGCTGCCGGCTCTCTTGATTACCATGGCCAAGGCTGAAATTTGTGTTGTAGCCCCAAGTGTATACCTCTGTTGGGTCTGTAATAGAGGACACAGTTATAATTCTCACCAGAGGAAAAGCACAATCATACAGAATTACATTCAAATTATATCATGATAAATTGATTTTACCACTGTTTTTAAACACCACATGTGCTGGACGGTCCTTCATTGTCAAGTCCAATACAGTGAAACCCTCTTTATCTTGGGTGGAAAGAAGGGCACCATGCTATATATGAAAATAAATAATTACTGTTGGCCAGCTGTTGTCAATAGAGATTAGAGGAGCACCCTTTACCTTCACTAATGAGATGAGACAGTGGATTTGCCCATAGAAGGCACTGCGATGCAGTGCAGTCCAGCCAGACTCCTTATCTTTGGCCAGAAGATCTGCACTCTTACTCTCCAGCAGCCACTCCAACAGAGCCTTCTTTCCCAATGAAGCGGCCATGTGCAGGGCAGTCCGACCAAAGCTATCCCGTAGTGTGGCTGCATTGTGACAGTGAGTGGACAAAAAGGCCCCAAGTTGCCCCTCTGTGCCACTCGTTAGCGCTGCCACCACGTCATCAGCATGCTGGAGTGAGCGGCATTTCACAGTGCAGTCTGGAGATGCAATACTCATCTTGGTCCACTCCACAGTAAATCCTCCTCTCTAGTACCTCTAACTGCGCACCACCCAAAAGTTTAAACAAACTTAAAAACAAAAGAATGGCAGCTCAAAAAAAGCAACAAAAGAAATGGGGCTTTTCTCTACTATTCAAAAATGTGATGGCAACTAAAGGTCAAAATGGCTGTGAAGCGCTAGAATTGTGCTTGTGTTGAGGTTCCACTGCACCCTAGCAACTCCAGATTCTTGGGGGGACTTATTTCAGTCCACCATTTTGACCCTGAGCTGAGCACAACACAAGGTGCTTATTATAGGTCTTGGCATCAGGAACTCGGTAATACAAAAATTATATACAAAAAATTGTGTTTTAGCAAAAATACATGTTGTGCTATAATGGTACAAAAGGCAAAGATGTCATCTACCCTCTAACCTTCTGATCCAGAAGCTGAAACATTAATCCAGAGGGGAAAGGGGACCCTTCCCCCCAAAATCCACTTTCTTCTTTTTAGAACTCCATAATTGTAAAGTGTGCCTGTAAATCAGAAAGATATATATTTTAGTTGCATAAAGTCAGCAATATAGTGACACATAAACTTGTTTATCTTGAACTGTTTTAAGCATTTGCTAATATACTAATATAAACTAATATATTAATGATCTGTTTGTAGTTCCTTCAGTTCAGTGCAGATGTTTGAGGGCGTGTCGTGTTAACACTGAAAATTGACTTAATAAATACACATATTTATTTAATTTAACATCCAGCCATATGGTTTGAGGAAACACAATGCTGCATGTTTACTTTGACAGGTCTGACACACAATCTCTCTAGGCAGTTGTGCGTGTTATGCAACAAGCCCAAAATTACCAAGTAAAGCTAGTAGGAAAGACACATTGACCTAATAATGTCGAGCAAAGGATACGATCATCATTCTAAACAATTTTATGTATCTTTGTTTTATTTCCGTTTCAGTCTTACTAAGGTGAAATGAGTAAACTGCTGTAACATTTAAAATGTCAAATTTTGGCCAGCCCAGCTTTGACTTGACTGACACGTAGGCTAGTTAGCATTAGCAACCGGCATCACTGAGTCGCGATTTGTTGCTTTTCCTTCTTCTTACCTCTCGTTAGTTAAACAGAAAATAGTCCACAGACAGAGCGACAATAGCGGAGTACCAAAATTCTGTCATTGCTACGAATTGGGGAAAAGATCAATTTTGAACTAGAGCTAATTTTGACAGGTATGGAAGCTGGAACCCTTAGCTTGAGTGAAAGCCGACTAAACACGGAGACTTCTGATTGGCTGAGCAAGATAGATACAACAATCTGATTGGCTGTTTTTTTCGGGCGTTCCTCTGAGCAGTTTGGTCTGCTGCTAATGTGATATAAGAGCAACCAATAACCTACATGTAATTATAATTTTATTTTACCATATTGAGAAGAATTAATTAAACAAGCACACTACTGAAAACTATATGGTCCAACATTTAGATCACAGTAATTAGGTTACACGACGTTTCTTTATTTTAAATGTAGGCCTAACTATTTCTCCCATTTTTTGTTTTGTTTTGTTTTTCAAAGAAGACCTTTGAAATGAGAGTGGGAAATCTTGGCGATATTAGGCCTATTGCAGTGCAGAGAGTAGCATCATGAACTAGATAAATTCAGTTATTGGGCCTACAAGTAGCCTACTGTAGGATTTCATTTCACATGTTTAAATACTGTTTAATGCAACTATGCACTCTCTGTCAAAATGACCCATGGCTAAGAATAGGGAAGAGTCACACGAGGTCAGGTCTAGGGTTACACAAGGTCTCAACTTGGGGGGCTCTAAATATGACAAATTGATGAGTGACTTCTCCCCAACCACCATCAATGAGTAGCTCACTCAAGTGAGTTTCTCAGTATACAGTAGGCCAGTCCTGCATAATCCAAGGGACTAATACTTTAGGAGGATATAACAAAGACTGATGATATAAAGGTTGTGGTTAAGAGCCTGGCCCCTTGTGAAAAAGGTTTGGACACCCCTGGTTTAAACCAGCATTCTTAATTTGAGTGCCAGATTGCCCTCACTATGCAGGCAACGTCTCTGCTATGCAGCTCTTCCTTTTTAAGGGCCCATATTGCGACATTTTCTGATCTGTCATAATGTTTTTTCTTCATCACAAACATACGTGGAGTAGTGTTTTGTTTCATTCACACATGTTTAACACTGAGTTATCTAAAAACAGAAAGCACTCCATCTTGTAATGTCATGTGGTAATACAGAATGTGCTGCGCTGTTTTCAAAATCCATACATCTTCACAAAAATCATTTGGATGATTTCAGCCCAGGAATTGCCAATCTCTACAGAACAAAAGGTAAAAGAGACCTCTTAACTTGAAAACTACCGCTTCATGACATCACAAGGTGAAACAGAGCGTTTTGAGCTTTGGAGATGTAGATAAACTAAAATAAAGGGTAACGTGTGAATAAAACAAAACACAACTCCAGGTTCTGATGAGGAAACAACATAACATTTTACTTAATACAGGATCTTTATTTGCATACATCATAGGCTACCTGTGCTGCACGTGGAGTTGTGACGGTAACTTTGGTGCATTTTCTAAATAAGACTCGTGTGTTTTTAGCCGAGTTGTTACAAAGTTACTTTTGTGTGAAATAGCCTGCTACAGGTTATTTTTAAGGTTCTTTTCCCATCTAAATGCAAAAACGAGGTTGGCATAGGCCTACTACACGATCTCTTTAAATAACACTAATGTGTTTGTCACGATAATCATCTGCTTTTACGCACGACAGAGGGAGGGGCTGGAGCCAAAATGCAGTTGAGAAAAACTACCGGGAGCTTCCCGTCCACCCCTTTTGAAGTGGAGAATGGTATAGTCCCTCCTTCCAATGGTCTGCACAGAGCTCCTGTGCTTTAGTCTTTCCGTCTCGTCTTCCACCGGTTTAGAGGACGAGTAGTTCAATTATGACTTTATAGCATCTTTGTAAAGTGTAACCTGTTATCAATGATCCACAGAGTAAGTGTCTGAAACAAACTTATTATCTTTGTAACATAATTACTTTTGTCTGTTTGCTGATCGATAATAATACTGTGTGTTTTGTACTTCTTTGTGAAAGCTATATAGAAAAAAGCAGCAAGTTCAAGCTCTTGGAGATGTAGAGCTACGCCAAAAAGGATGATCCGGAGGTAGTTCTATGGGATCTGCATTTGATTCACGAAGATTTTTTTCCCTCAAGGATAAAAGTGGGAGGACAAAGCTGAAAAGTTTCGTGCTCCCTCACAAAGGAAAACACTAGCTGGTTAATTTAGCAGCCTTTACGCAGACGTGGCGCACACAGAAATTACAATATGTGCGTTTCTTCAATGATTCGCGGACGTTACAAATACAAAAGAATTGTGCCGAACTATGACATGGTGCGACTACTTTTTTTCCTTCTCGTGGTCATCGCGTGCTGTCAAGGCTGCCCCGAGAAATGTGTGTGCTTCTCGCAGACTGTAAAATGCCAAAACCAGGACTTGGATGAGATTCCACATTCATTACCGAACAACACCAAAGTCCTGTTTGTGACAGGAAACAACATTTCCCGTATCAGTGTAGACTCTTTCCCCAGTCATTTGGATCAGTTGGCAGATCTGTATCTTAATGGAAATGAGCTGGAGTTTGTGGACGCTATGGCATTTGACAAGCTGCCCAGTCTCGTGCGCCTGGATTTGAGCAACAATAGCATCTTAAGTTTTAGTCAAAAAGCTTTTCCAGTTGATAATAAAGTGCAAGTGTTGAACCTCAGTAGGTGTTTCCACAATCATTCCTTGGCGGATCTAAGCTTTCTACAGCAGGGTAACCTGCAGCAGCTCACTGTCCTGGACCTATCCAGTAATGACCTTGTGTTTCTACCTGACAACATCTTCTCCAGCCTACCTAACCTGGAGAACCTCAGTTTACAGAACAGCTCCATTGTTTCCTTACAGAATGGGACACTGAAGGTACCACCTCTTCAGGACTTGGATCTGAGAGACAACAGCTTGAGACTGCTTCCGACTTCCACTATGTCTGAATTCAGCCAAAAACCTGGTCTCCACATACGACTGTCAGGGAACCCATGGCGGTGTGACTGCTTTATTGAAGATTTCCTCTCCTGGCTGAAAAACAGCTCACAGATTACTGATGTCCAGAATCTGACATGTGTGGAGCCAGATGAGCTGAGACATGTCCCTTTAATCCATATCCAGAACTCTCAGATGAAATGTTCAGGTGACATGGAAGGCGTTCTAGAAACTTCTTATGTTTTCCTGGGGCTAGTTCTGGCTTTGATTGGTGTCATATTCCTACTTGTGCTCTACCTAAACAGAAAAGGCATTAAGCGGTGGATGTATAATATTCGGGATGCTTGTAGGGACCATATGGAGGGGTACCATTACAGATATGAGATCAACTCTGACCCAAGACTTGGCAACTTGAGCATAAATTCAGATGTGTAAGGGAACAGACTCATAATCACAGACTTTTGGACTATTTTGGATTTGCATGAGTCTTCCATCCCCTGCTCCCCTCTCCCTGAAAATGACACATTCTACCAAGGTTTCTTCCTAATTAACTCAACTGCACTTCAGCACTGCCGCATGTCCTGTTATAAGCACCTGGCGGCTGTGACAGTCGATTGAATTTTTAAAAAATACACGTAGCATTGCATGGACAGTGAACAATGCCCCAAAACTGACAAACTCAACTCAACGGTATGCATTATTTTTTATTCTATTGAGAAAAGCTTGGAACTCTAATGAAAGAGCATATACTGTGCTGGCCAATGCATCAATATTGTTATGCCTTTGCTGCATAGACATACAGTTATATTGCTTGTTTATGAGTTTTTTATAACGTCATTGTGGCTAGTGAAGATTGCATAGGTTTGGGTATTGTAAGTAACTGATGTGATTCTTTGTGTCTATTTTGTTTTTTTTAAGGCTAATTGCTAAATAAAATGTTTCTGAATTGTTGGTATCTGTCTGATGTAAAGGGCATTTAAGCTTGAGGAATGTGATCTGAAGGTTTTGATGAAGGCCACACACACACCCACTATGTGCCCGCATGCCTGCTCTCTCCCAAGGCAGCGCTAACATGAACCATATGGCATCTATTCCAGCTGACAGTGAGTTCAATAGTGTGTGAATCATGCATGCTTTAGACATGTACTTTTAAATAAGCAAGCAGCAAGTTTGTTTTCTTGAATGCAGTGTATTAGTCAAGTTAAAGTTGAAATTATTTTTTATTTAAGACCCATGTGTGGGTTCAGAGGTGATGACAACAGCAAATTGTTATGTCTGATCTAATTTATTACCTACTGTGATTCAAATTAAGTATTAATCCCTGTGAATTTCCCAAAATGGTGGGGGCATAAAGAGAGATAAATTAGAATTCTCCCCCTCTAGCAAAGAGGTTGTAGGTTCATTTTAGAGTTTCCAACAGGATGCATGTATTGGTTGTTTTTATGATTGCTCAAAATGTTTACATTAAAATGAATAGTTGTAGTGTTCTGTACCCTATACAGTTGCCACTGTATAGGGTACAGTACAAATTAAGTTCTAGTTGAAGACAATCAAACAATCTCACTTTTTTTTTTTTTTTTTTTTTTTTTTTCCCAGATAAGCCGGGGGGTATGTTTACCACCTAATATAAATTAGCATAACAAGCTACAGCATGGGGAGTTGCAAAAAAGTAAAATGAGATGTTTATTATTGCATTGTGGGGTATGCAAATGAAGGCAAAGTTAACCCCAGATTCTCACAGAACACTTCAAGGTATTATGGAAATTGCCTTTTATGTGGCTAAAGCAGGCTGGCACCCTTGTTTGAATTGATACTGTCTGTGACCTTATTGTCTAGTATTGCGAATTATTATTAAAAGGGTAGTTCAGTGTAAGTGCAATAGGTCTATAGGATATGCCTGTTGAGTCAAATAATGATGATAATGATAATTCAGCATCTTCTTGAACCTTTTAATTTGAGGTACATCTTGCATAAATTCCAGTTTGACAAGAACATTATGTGCCTTTAACAATCTTTTTTATCTTGAAGTGAAGCTCTGTCCTCTGAGTTTGATCTTAGTTTGTGGATGTGTCAGATTACTCCCAGTTAGTGATGTGTAACACCATCCGTCTGGGCTGGAGCTGGTGTTAATTCATGGCTGCCTCCTGACGCACTCTGCTCAGCGTCGCTCACACCTTTAGTTTCACACCTCACAAATCTCCTGTGTGAGAAACGTTTTGTACCGAAATAGGACCCAGACTTGGAGATCAGAATAATGTGGTGCCATAAAATATAAAATTAAGATAAATTTTCTTTCTCAATATTGTCTTGAATGATATTTTGAAACATTTGCTGTTATGAACATGAAGTACATGAAGTCAAACCTCTAATACAGTATTATTCATTTTACAGTAATTATAAATCCAGTCTTTCATGCATTGAGTGAGGAAATAACTAATACTAATACTAAATAACAAATACTAAATCTAAATTTACTATATAGCACAGAGTTTTATTTGGCAATCATTGGAGGATAAATATCATCACTGAGTTGGGTTAAGTTGCTTTATTAGTACCCGTAGTACTCGTTCTGCAGTATGAGAATGCTGGTCCCACATTTATGTACTAAATGTTAAAGTGATCCACAGAAAAAAAATAAAATAAAATAAATAAATAAATAAATAAATATATATATATATATATAAATAAATAAATAAATAAATAAATAAATAAATATATATATATATATATATATATATATATATATATATATATATATATATATATATATATATATATATATATATATATATATATATAATTGTGTATTTCAATTTGTTGTTGTACTTAATCCTTATTGTTCATGTGTAATTGTTGCAGATGAATCTAGAAAAGTAGCAACACTTTGCACTTGGTGCACAGAATCCCCCTGTGTGTCTCTTTCTTACCTTTCTCTCTCCCAGGAGGGACTTACAGGAGCAGGCTGCTTACAACCTAATGTTTCCACAGAGACCATCACCCACCCAGTTCTGCACGTGCACATTAACAAAGTGAGTGTGCCCGGCCACGCCTTGAGCTACGCTTGGCAGGGCAGGTGTAATTGCAACGTCCAGAAAGAAAAATGTACATTAGAGAAAAGATGGTTGAAGAGGAGAAGAAGCATGGGCACATAAGCCTGGAGGGTATGACTAAAAATTATGTTTATTAAAAATGTTTTCTTCTTTGTATTGAGATTTAGGGTTTATGTATTATAAAAATGATACTGTGATTTGTAGTGGTATAGTAGATTGTGTAGAATTGTAATGTCAAAATAAAATTACTTAAGGAGAAGAAAAAAGTATTCACAAATAATTAAGCAAATAAAAAAAAAAAAATAAGTAGCAGTATTCATGTCCTCAGAGATAAGGATAAACAAAATCAAATCTTCATCTTTATTTCTTAAGTTTTTCACTTTTTCACAGTATGGAGCCTTTAACTTACATAGACAGAACTGTGTCCTTGAGTAATAATACTATATGTTCAAAATTGCCCTCAGAAACAGTGCCTGGTTGGTATTATCCAGCCCCACAACAGTGACACCTTATCTGGCTTGTTCAGTGTATCCTTTGTGCTTGTTAACACCAGTCCCCAAACTGTCTTCACGTCCAAACACTGGTCCAATGAGTTATGGTGCTTGCTGTAGACCCATATGGACTGCATTGTTGTGAGGATAAGACTGTTCAAATAGAAGAGCATGGAGATATTAACCTGCATAATTAATCATAGTAATGATCTGTTCCTTCTCATTTTGACACATAATCATAAAAGGCTTTGAGTGTCTCTAAACAAAAGTACAGGAAGCTATGGGAGTTAGACCAGCACAAAGGCTTGTCTCCACTTTCTGATGTGAAGTCTCATCACATGCATAAAACTGTTATAAGATTACTGCCAAATAATTGTTTTGATTGCTGTCCTCTTGTTACCTCGGGTCTGCTTCATGTTTTCAAGATCACTATAATACACAAAGACAACATTGGCCAAGGACACAGTAAATATGGTAATAAATTATTTACAGATTCATTTTTAACTTAAATGGTTAAAGCTGTTGCTAAGGCTCATTAAAATGCCTCCACTGTAGCAACTGAATAGCAAAGTTAAAACATATTATAAAGGTCACTATGACAAATATCTACAGGCTTAATAGTAGTAAAAAGTCAGTTGGGGCTTTGTGCCAATTCCAAAACAAGGTTAAGGCAAGTTGCTCTAGAAAGAGGGCAACTGCAGCAAATCCTGTGTCAAATTAATGGGAACATAACTGCAGAACCTATTCTGCACTTGTCAAAAACACCAAAAAATGTGATATGTTATCTATACTGATACTTACTGAGAGATCCAGGTTATAGATGGACATAGCTAACCCGTTAGCCGCCGTGTTCCAAATAGGAAGTGAGCCTGGGGTCGCTTCCAGCTCCAAGTGACATAACATTGAAAAACTGTACTCTCTGCTGCAATTCGCCTTGCCATTTTGCTATTTTGTCCCTTAATAAATTCCTATTTGTAGTATGGAACTTGGCTCTAAATTTGCCCCTATAACTGCTAGCCTTGTGAGCTTCATTTGACTGGAGCTGAACACTGTGGGTGATGTCACACTCCCTTAGTCCACTTCTTTATACAGTCTATGATCCAGTTGTGTGCACCATTTTAGCAATTTTGTTTGCCAACAGGCTCCATAAAATGTCACAAGTAAAATCTCAGCTTAAAAAGTGTCAGTTGAATAGATGGTGCACAGTGACCTCAAACGTACACATTAGTCATTCCTTTATTCTACTCTTGTCTTCCTGACAGCCATGTTTGTCAAGGCCCATTCAATATGCCAGCGCACTCTCTAGTGTTGAAACACAGACGGGCAGGTTATCAGTTGCCAGAGCTGTAATTACATTGTCTGCTGCCTCACAACCATCTGGCACTGCCCACACCAATGACCTTTATCTTGAGAAAATTCAGATCGTAAATCTGGAAAATACTGAAGATAAAAAAACTGTATGTATAGTTATTCTGTGAGAAAACTGAGCTGTATTTAAAAGCCAATAATTATTACCAAACAAGTAAATGTGGACAGTAGAATACTTCTGCATTATTGTAACAGTAGAAAAGGCTCTTACACAGTGTAGTGGGAATTTAATTTAATGATGTAGTGATAGTTGTTGTCATCATTGTAGTAGTAAATCATGTAGAAGTAGGAGCAAGGGTGGAAAAAGAAGTCAATGTTGTTACTTAAAAGTACAGATACTGGAGAAAAGTAAAAAGTAAAGTAAAAAAAATTGTAAAAGTATCACATGAAAAATCTACTTAAGTAATAATATTAAATTACTCTTTTAAAAATGTACTTAAACAGTTAAATGCAAAAGTATTTTTCACAGATTTTGAGATCAAAGCTTCAAATGTAGTGATTTCAATTGTGATTTGTCCTGAATTTTGAATCTATTTTTATTTGTATTTTTGGTTGTTCAAATTATGAACGTGTTAAAAATAAACCCCCAGCCTTTTTAGCAGGTCTCAAACTATAATAAAAAATACTTTTACAGTCAAAAATGTAGTGGGATAGAAAGTATAGATACATGCTCTCAAATGTAGTGAAGTAAGTAAAAGTATCCACTTTAAAATGTACTTAAGTAGAATAATTTACTGCTTTTACTTCATTACATTCCATCACTGAGCAGGAGTAGCTGTTGTTAAAAATAAAGTTCAGCTTTTTATTATTAGTATCTCTGAGTTATATTAGACATATGGTTGTAAAAGTGTAATGTAGTTTTAAAAGTATTATATTAAGTGGCCAGCTCATATGAATCCATGAATTTACTGTATGTAAAGTTCTTTGTGTTAATGATACTAGTTCAAGTAAGCATTCTTCTTGTTGGTAGTCTGTGGATGTACTGATGGCCTGGTTTATCTCATGTCATGTAGATCATCTCTGCTCCACATGAAGTGCCTCATATTCACTAATGTGGATTTATGCTGCTGTACATAAGTGTGTTGTGTTATAGAGGCCCGCCCCCCTGTTGAGACACACTGTCCTTAATGAACAAGCCGCGTCCCAAACCAAGATGGATCTGAGCTGACAGCACCACAGCCTCTCAGAACTGGACCATGCAGCTCAAACGCTCCAGGGACAGAGAAACACAGGGAGCAGGAGGCCAGGGCATCGAGGAGGCTCAGGCACAGAGATGTGTGGAATCTGCTGAGTGAAAGTGTACAGTAAAAAAGCAACATGGACACACCAGCAGTGTAAACTGATAAAATACACACTAAGATACGCAGTTCTATCAGCATTTTGACTACATTTTATGGTTCGTATAAGGTCAATTTTAAACTTAAACATACTCGCTATTTATGGTAAATAGGGCACATTCATGACACTAACAACATATATAGAGAGTGTAAAAAAAAAAAAATGAAGATATATACATACAGCATAAGGCTTAGCCAAATGACCGCCTGACTAGTTTTGATTTGATGTTAGGGACATGTCCACGAAATTGGGATAGAACATTAAAGCTGGAGAGGGGATTCTAAACATGGAATGAGACACATACAGTATACTAAAAGGTATTTGATAACACTGCAGTAAGATGATGGGTGTAAATTTTAAACAGCTGCATAACTGGGACATGCCTCCTCTTTGGACTAATTAGGTTTGCCTCTTTAATTTTTTTTTAATTAATTTAATCATGAAAGATGTTACCACAGTCTATTTTATTTAAAAGTGCTTTGCTCCAGAGAAGAATGGCTGCTTAAATACATTTTGAAACATGATATAAACAGTAAGCCTTAGTGTTTTACCAAATTTTCTCAAAGGGTCTATTCTTTTTCAAAGATGCCTCTGACGTACATTGCATTAACCAAAGTCGTACTTTGAAAAATTACACTGTTTAACTTTTTGGAATGTGAAGCCTTTGAAGTCTTAAAAACACAGGGCAATCACAGCTGAACTTTCATCAGTCAGACTGCATGCATGGGTATAGAGCCCAAAGAGTTATGGTATTCTTGAAAAAGTAAAATTATTAACATATTGGCTGTATGTGCATCACTCTTTTGATTCAAATGTAGCCCATTAGTTCCCAATAGATTTATACAGTATAGGTCTATGTATTTGGATGATTAAAAATCACACTTAATTCCTTCTCTGCCAATACCACAATTTAGCTCTACCCCCAAATCCTCTAATCTCACTTCAGAGAAAATTGTGACCTTTTTCACCAGCCTCATCAATCTAAATAACATTATATAAGCATTTGTGGTGTATTGAAGACTATAGCTAAAATGACACACACAATAAAAATCTTACTAAATGTCTCCCTCATGGCTCATAAACCTATGGAGGTATGCAAGTACCTGCAGGAAGAGTCCAGGTTCCATGGAGTTACTTTCACAGATAAAACTGTTTAGACATTTGATTTTCAACAAAAAATGTGTGAGAGACTTGTTTAACAGTACAAATCATCTCACCTGTTGTAGTTCCAACCAAGTCAACTCTTTCTGGTCATTGTATTAGGATAAAGCTCAGATCAAGTCTAATTTGAGTAACAGTGCTTATAACAGAGTAATGCTTCAGTTAGCTTCACCCCTCAGCTCCAAATTGTAAATTATGGAACATTACAAGCAAAGCAAAAGCAAAATCATCATCCATACACAACTCTACACAAGAAAAGCTACATAATGAATAATTATATAGAATTATATTTATTATAGTATTAGTTCTGCATAATTACTTAGTGTGGCTCAGCACAAGCTGTGCCATGTTTGTATAATCTCACATTATGACCTTTGTCACATTTCTTCTCACAAGCCTTTCTAATGGGTAAAATATATTAAATAAAGTGTCCGTTTATCGTATCAGCTCTACATTTTGCACTAAAAACTCTGAAGAGGTTTTTTTCAATGTCACATGATACATTCCCCACATCGAGTGAAATGTTGTGAAGTTTTGGTCATTTTCTCCTCAAGTTTATTTAGCTCACATGTCATCTGCCACTAATCGAGAATGTCACAAATGATGCAAGTTATAGGCCTATTACTTACCACTTGGCATACAAAAATATTTTTTTAATTAACAATGTCAACTTATCATTGTTTAAGTTTCAACAACCTAAAAGAAATGTGAGGTGTAGTACTTACACTTACCCTTTCTTGTTAGTCTGTCTACATCTGCAAAGCTCAAAATGCTCTGTTCCATTTTGTGATGTCATGAAGCGATAGTTTTCAAGTTAACAGATACTTTTTACCTTTTCTTTAGTAGAGATATGCAATACTAGGGCTGAAATCATCCAATTGAAGGTGTATGGAGTGTAAAAACACAGTGGAGCACTTCCCGTCTTACCCCATGACATCACAAGGTGGGACAGAGTATTTTCTGTTTTAAAGAAGAAATGAGCCTAAATACGCAGGGTTTGCGTGTTAAACGTGTGAATGAAACAAAACACCACTCCAGGTATGTTTTTGAAGAGGAAACAACCATGGGTTCTTTAATTAATTGTTCATGAATTTTTAGTGATAGTTTTGCAAGGCCGTCCAGTCAGCAGGGAAATATTAAATGCTGGCTAATATGAGGTAGATGAGCAGAGGGTGTCAGTGTGAGTAATGATCCAACCAAACCCACGATGTAAGCCAGAGTGGAGACTGCCAAAAAAAGAGCCCCAGCCATTGCACTGCGCCTCAAGGTTTTTCATGAGGTCATGTGGTACAACTGCACAATGTTAAATTTCTTGGACCAATGAATTATAATGCTTGGCGGGCCTTGAAACTCTGAGTAACCAGCCCACACTGAATGTATAAAGCTTTGCCATTAATCAAGCAGGAGGAGTGTGCAAGTTTCACTGGGGAAGGTCTGCGAGGAAAAAAACAGTAGGTGATCCGTAATGGAGCAATTTGTTAAAATAATTGCACTATGAGTATGAATGCTAATATGGAGCAAGGGAGGCATTAGATTAGCCAGATTGTAAAGTCTCTGGTAAAAACAGAATGTGACTTATGTAAGGTAAACACAAGCTCTATAGATTTAAACAGCAGTGTTTATTATTTGCTTAGTTCTGGAGTTACCTGAAAAGGTTTTTGAACCATTGCATATTTTATGACTTACTACAAATAGTCTATCTGAAGTGAGAGTATGACTTGAAGAAGCTACATACAAACTTTTCTTTCTGATATATTAAATTGCAAATATATATTGACCTAAAAAGACTGTGTTTCAGATGACATCACCACATTCTATAGGCCAATCATTTAATACAGATGGAGGGCTGCTAAAATGAATATTGTTAAAATGCTGTTTTTTGTTGTAATATAGTGAGTTCTTGGGTCTAGTAAATGTTCCAGTTTAACCTTTGTGAATTTACATTTTGGATATTTCACAGCAAAATACAAAGTAATCATTAGGAAAAACTGACTCTTGCTCCCCATGTGAGAGTATCTGAGAATCTGAAAAACACCAATTACAGCAGATGGATTAAGGCATCATCATGCAATTAAATACTCTACCAGTAATGGCTGTTTTTATTTATTGGGCCGATAAAATACTAGATTAAATGTCCATGCTTTAATATGATGTTCCCTCATTAAATCAAATACCTGAAGTTGTGTTTTATTAGGGTTAGGGTAAGATGTAATCCAGCATTTTAGTCTATCTCCTTTTCAAGTCTGTGTGTTTCAAAAACTAGTGTCATGCAATGGTGCCCTGCTTCTCCAGTAAATACTCTTCCATGTTTTAATAAATCCCTTAACTTTCATTTAATCATTTTTCCAACAGAGAATGCCTTGTTAATATAGCCATCAATATATTCTCATGGGCTTTGTTTTAGCCAGTCCATCTGCTGACAGTAATGACATTTTGTGCGCACAGAAATGAAAAACTAAAAATTTCAAATTTGCTTAAACATGAAATACTAATTCTAAAGTGTCTGAAAGTATTTTAAAAAGCCTGAGTAATGCATAGTATAGGCCCTTAAATACCACTCACTTTTACCACTACAATTCTATTTTCTGTTAAAAAACTCCCCCTTAAATGCACACTTTGCAGGTGTTAAAAGCCGCAAGCCCAAACCCCCATGAGGCGAGAGTAAAACACATTTACCTCCATACACTATGAATAATGGAAGTGGCTTTACACATGCATTACATTGTTTTTATGCAAACTCTGCATTTTGTTGCTTTAATGCTTGTTCCACAAACCATAAATCTCCTGCACCTTTCCGCATATAGAGAAATCTTAAATTCAGTCTCAATTTGCTGCTATTATGCATCCAAATGGTCACGAATAGGCCTAGCTTACTCCTCACCACTTTTCTTTCAGTGCGTAATATTGTAGGCCTATACCTCCAGGGAGCTCCAGTCAATGTGGAAATACTTACATTAACAATTCTCCAGTTACAATCTCTGCTTGTGGTTGTCAGCTATGCCGTTCCGCCCCTTTGCGCTCTCCGTCTTGTCATTTCCTATTCTCTCTATGAAATGAGACGAGCCCCGATGCCAGCAAAGCAGCCTGGCAGCAGCACCGGGAGAATAATGAACCAGCCTTCACATCCAGACAACGCACCCCTGCCACAGATGAAATGCAATATACTCAAAGTGCTGTGTGTAACATGAGCCTCATATGTAGCTATCAGATAGAACTTGACGATAGCGCTTTTAACCTTCCACAAGTCAACGCTTTAAGCAATTAGGGTCTCTCCGGTTACCCCCCTCTTACACGGGCCAGTCCC
The DNA here is from genome assembly GCA_029959045.1 of Taenioides sp. WSHXM2023. NCBI lineage: Eukaryota > Metazoa > Chordata > Actinopteri > Gobiiformes > Gobiidae > Taenioides > Taenioides sp. WSHXM2023. The sequence continues at coordinate 18,321,912 of CM057088.1, read as the reverse complement.
AGATGAGGTGGATAAAGGGACAATTAGCTTTTGTAACATGCTGTCTACGCCATGCCAGTTTATATATTCCACTGCTCAACAAAAAGTTCAAGCTATTCAAGGGCCCATATTACACTGTTTTCTGATCTATGTTTAAATGTTGTTTCCTCATTAAAAACATACCCAGTTATATTTTGTTTCATTCACACATGGTTAACACACATGCACATTTAGGTTGTGTTCTTCTCTCAAATGGAAAACCCTCTACCCTGTAATGCTCCATTGTGTTTTTAAACTCCATACACCATCACTAGAATCATTTGGATGATTCGAGCCCTGGAATTGCCAGTCTCTATTAAATAAAAAGTAAAGGGCGGCCGTTAACTTAAAAATTACCGCTTCATGACATCACAAGGTGGAACAGAGCATTTTGAGCTTAGGAGATGCAGACAGAGTAATAATAAAGGTTTACTCATATATGTGTGAATGAAACAAAACACAGTTCCCGTTATGTTTTTGATGACCTAACAACATGGCTTAAACACTAAAAAAACTCTCTGGCAACTTTTACGAACTCAATGTCCAATTTCTTGAAATGAAATTCTTGCATTTCACAAGACTATAAAGCTGGGTTTAATCTACCCTGCCTTTTCTTTTGAAATTAGGAGATAAACTAAAGAGAAAAACCTGATGTGACACTTGACGAAGGAGCTTAGTAGAGCTTTGCTGGGCACCCATAAGAACTGAGTCAAAAGCATGTACTAATTAGTGGGTTAAAAGGTGACTTAAAAGATAGGATAGACTACTGAACAATGTGAACAATGTATCGGCTGTGATTGAATATATCTTTGAAATAAAAACAAAACAAGCGCTCTTGGTTCATGTGTACTCACGCTTAATGTAATTCTCATTTCCTATAAGCTTCTTTGAGATAATACAGCAAAGTAATGCGATATAAAAGCTTCAACTTCAAGCATTGTTAACCAATATATTATAGCTCATTTCCACCTTCAAGGCACTTAAAGCGTTTTTACATCTATGAATCACTCATCCATTCACCGATGTACATAGACACTGAGTAGTGAAACTTTTGCAGGAGTGAAGGATAGTGACAAGATGAGGCAAGATAGAACCTGTCCTACATAACACTATGAACAAGGCAAAATCTAACAGTTTCTATTGTGTACAGGGCATTGTTTCCCAGTGTGTTTGTATCTAGCCACACAAGCAGCTGTTCTGAAGATTAGTGCTCTGTACACATTTGAGGCTGGCAGTCTGGAGCCAACGTAATGTGTACCTCCTCGCTGCCTGTGTTGTTTTCATACCATTAAATGATGCCTCTCAGGGCCAAGTCTCATGCAGAGGATGTTATTACTGTAGCTCATTTTACTCTGATCTTCCCTGTGCAAGGTGCTTGTTAGCCCATCTCACTTTATCACTCAATCACAGGACCAGTAATGAACCCTGTGTAACTAATATTATCGGGCATGTTGTATACGAGACAAACCAGGAAGTAGTCAGTGGGTACATTTACGTGGCTAATATAAATCTAATAACTAGAATAATCACATAATAAAAAATAGTCTGATCAAAAATACCCTGTGACATGTGTTAGTTAACTAGTGGATTGTAACTTTATTTGGAAGTACAATAAATAGATAAACACTTTTCTTTCTGAGGAAGTATCAGAAAGAAATAAGATTGGGCATTAATTTATTAACTCCACCAATCAGAAATTATTCAGGGTTTTTTTTGCATGTTAACATAGCCAGTGTTGAATGTGATTACAATGAATGTGCATGCAGCTCCAATCTGCCACATTTGACACTGTCTGTAACAGGAACGTGCCTTGGCCCCGCTGTAGCCTTGCGTGCCTACTTCAGGATCACTGGTGACCAGAGCGCCAGGCCTCAAATCGGTCCTAATGATTGCAGCGTGGACACACTTCAGCAGCAGCTGTCCTCCACTGGCTCATATTAAACACACTCATGGCCTGTATCCACAAGCGCTGGCATCTGCTTTGCACCAGTTACAACAGAAGCTCTACCTGAAGTCTGTGAAGAGAAATCAATCGTTTCTGTGTGTTCAAATGGGATCAATCCTTAAGTGAAGGTACCGTAATCGTGCAATAAATGTACGGTACTTAAAACAATTAAAATATAACTAACTGTGTAAATGTCTTATCTATAATGACTATGAATGGAGCTGTTGCAGTGTTTTGCTTGAGTTTAAAAAATCAGTACCTTATTAAACATTAATGGCAGTTCTGGGATTTTGGCTCTCCCAAAAGTAAACAAACAATGTTATTGGGAGCTTGCAGATTTAATAATCATAAAAATAAATTGGTCTTATTTAGCACTTTTCAGTTCAAAGCTCAAAGTCTCTTTTTAATTCTGTGCATTATTAATTCCATTCTCTGTGGTAAGTGTAGTGTCACAAGTGGGATAGACTGCTGGAAGCTAGGCTGCCACACATCACATTCATACTACAGGCAAGGAGAGTGAAGTGTCTTGCCTAAGGACACAATGGCTCTTTGAACTAGAGCCCCTGCTGTTCCACTGTGGCACTATTAACCTAACAAATCTAACTAAGTACTAACCAGGCCCATCCCTGTTTCTGAGATCAAACATGATTGGGCATTGACAAAGATGTCTTAAATATATGTATTTATACAATTAAAAAATGATGGAGATATACTTATAATGAAAAGGTGTCCTCTAGAATGTTGTAAAATAAGTCATTAATGGTGAAAAAGTTATTTCACTACAGCAAATAATTTATTGAAACTATGCAAGTCATTCTTAATGGCAGCAGAACAAAGCCAGTTAATCAGTCAGTCGATTCTGTCGTTATCTTAGACCCATGAATATCCACGTAGTCCATCTTCCACAGGGCTATGATGTGAAGAAGCTATTTCTGGTGAGAGACGGTGAGGCAAAATTTTATGGCAGTTCATCTGACAGACAGCAAGACATTTTAGTCAAAGCCAAATTATCCTTGTCGGGTTGGAAAAAAGCAATTCTCCTGTCTAGCCATGCTAGCTCATGTTAGGGGAAGTATATTTTACTTTTGTTATCATTTTACTTAAGTCATATTATCCAAGTCCAAATTAATTCTGTTGTTATTCTGGTTCAAATTTGATATGGTGTACTTGTGGTTCAGACTTTCATTCCTGGACTAGTTAAAGGTGCACTGTGTAACTTTTCCTGCTTGTCTACATTGATTCATCATTCCTTTGCCTGGAATGTTCCACCGTAGGGCTGGGAATCTGGGTCCCTCGTGATTTGATATGATACTCGATATATATGGCTAACAATACAATATTATCACGATATGGCGATATATACAATAATCAATATATCGCACTTGATTTTCTACAATATATCACAATTTTTAAGAATCATTTTATCAACAGCATTTATTTGTTAAACCACTACCTGTACAAAGTCAATATGGAATAACGCAATTGTAACTATTAAAACAGTGAATATGTGAAATCTACTGCATGAACAAGTTTCCTTCCTCTGAACAAATATAAAAATTGTAACTGTCACAAAATAATTTAGTAAAAGATACCAAATAATACGTATGACGATATATCGATACAGCAGCACACAATAACAATATTGTATCACCAAATTTAGTATCACAATATGTAAATATTATATTTTAGCACACCCCTATTCCACACTATTCAGATTTTTTGGAGAAGCCAGTCCTAGTAACTAATATATACAAAACATTTAAGTCTATTAGTGTAACTTGAAGGTAAATATTTTCTGTATTGCTTAAAGGTGCATTGTGTAACTTCTCTGGTGGAGGGTCCGTCAAATGCTTTTCTCCATGAAGATGTTATTGCTTTGTCTGGATGGTTTTAAATCTTCATCATGGAGACCAAACCACACCATGTTACAGGTCAGATTAGTGGATAGGCAACCCCGCTCACAGTCAGAGGTATTTAGGTATTTTTGAGCTATAAATCCACCTGTAATTTAATAACTGTAAGGTATAGCTGTTTAATGTCATACAGAGGAACATTTCAGGTAGAGCAATAACATATCCATAGAAACAAGCAGGTGACAACCAAAAAGTGATATAGTGCACTTTTAATGCACTGATCGCTGTAGGATAAAGTGAAAGCATTATACAATGAGACAAGATTGACAGAAAGAACCACCGCATGTTAATTACAAATAGATCACCTCTATAGACTCCTGCAGACAGTTACACAAGCTGCAAGACATAAAAAAAGTTTTCCTCTTCTTCAGTTCTCAACTAGAACCATTAAATTTAGAGAAACCCAAGTGTAAAGCTCCGAACAGCAGTGTACAATATGTAGCCTTCAGCAAATTGTAGTCAATCAATTCTTAACTTGGTTACAGAAGCTGGAGGTCTGGACACAGTGCTACCAGATACATCGCTCTAGGCAAGCTGTGCACTGGGTTTGCTGCTACAGACATTAGTGCATGTTGAAAATTTGGTGCTACAGAACAAGCCTTGTTTCTCAAAGCCAAAAGATCTAAAATACTAAATCTTTAATGCCAAACAGTGCCAGGGGGTAATTAAATTAGCCTGTACTGAAAATATAAAAAGCCACCATTTAAAAAAGTACAGTGAGAAAATATATCAATCCAAACTGTGACCTTGCAATACAAAGACCATATTTACAATAGAAAGACGATATTTAGTTTTTGAGTGTTTTGTGTTCCCCACATTTTGCACTATTCTCAAAAGGTCCTATATTACACAAAATTGACTTTTGGGACCTTTAAGTCATGTGAGAATGTTGTTACCTCATCAAAAACATACCCGAAGTTGTGTTGTTTCATTCACACATGTTGAGTAATTAATGATTTAACATGATTTATTAGTCTGTGTACATCTCCAAAGCTGAAAATGCTCTGTTGCACCTTGTGATGTAGTAGTTTTAAGTTAACAGCTACCGTTTACCTGCAATAGAGGCAATGCAACTGCAGGTCTGAAATCATCCAAATGATTCACGTAAAGGTGTATGGAGTTTAAAGTGGAGCACTTCCTGTATAACCAAATGACATCATAAAGAACAGACTGTTTGAGAGAAGAACTCAGCCTAAATATGCAGTGTTTGTGTGTTAAACATGTGTGAATGAAACAGAATCCAACTCCAGGTATGTTTTTGACAAGGAAACAACAACCAGAAAATAGTGTAATATGGGCCCTATAAAACAATTGTTTTATTTGGGCTAACAAAGAAGAGTAAGAATTTTACAGAGACCCCTGAGAGAGCCCCTGGCCACTGCAAATGTACCGTAAGTTTCAAATCAAATATCCTTTGCCATTGCTGCACAGTTTTATTTAATAGCAGTAAGAATAAAGAGTTTTAGTCTACATCAAGCTGAGAAAACCATTATCTAGATTACCCTCTAGGAAACTACACTGTCAAATCGAAACATTTGACACCCAAGAGACCAGTAATATGCCAGACCTGGAAACATTCACAAAACCAGCGTCTAAAGATAGATTCATGAAAATTCACTGGAACGGGCTGAAAAAGAGTGGATTGGTGAAGCATTTTTTGGCAACATGCAATGGCTACAACACAGAGACAATACAAGCTGTCCTGGCTGGCCACTGGGAATGTGTCTCTGCCTATTACAGCCTGCTTTAGTTCCAGGTTTTCTCCTTTTCTTTTAGGTTTACCGTCTAAAGGATGTGTAGCCATGGGCTGCTCTGGGTCAAGTCTGCTACACCAACAAAGGCCGCTTTATCCCCAGGCTACAATCAACTGAAACTCCCTGAGAAGGAAGAAAGAGCACAGTAGAGAAATGTGCACACCAATTTAAGGGACTATTGTCTTTCCTGGCAAATAGTATTTCTTTGGCACTATGTTGGAAAGATGGGTGATCCAATGTTTATTTCGACAGAGAGAAAATTGCCAATGTTACTCCCTGTGTGTACGTCTGGCATGACTGTTTTAGTTTGATATCAGTTTTAGTTTTATTCTTCTAATTTAGATGAAGAAATCTGTTAATAGCAAACATTGGCAGTGTTTCTTAATCTGGGCTATGGGTATGCTTTTGTTGGTGTGAAAGATTCTTCTGGTGTTAACAAGAGTTTTATCCAGTATATTTAAAGGAATTCGGTAAATTTTTGGTATTCTTTCTAAAAGTCCTGTCATGTCAAGTCTTGGCTTGTCCTAATAGGTTTACAAATAACTGAGTAATGTTTTTGTCTACTTTTAGAATTGGTTTGTGACAGATTTAGTCCTGGTGGTAGTTATAAAGCAAAATTAGGTGATACTTGCAGTCAATGTAGATCTGGAATCTGGGAGCCAATTCAGTCTGTTCTGTCAACTCAGACAACTTTCATCTGGCCTAAGCGTTAAATTGCATATTTTATTCATTTGCTATACTTTGTGGAAAAGAAGGCCATATACATTGGGACCAGTATTATAGAAATAGGATTATCGTGGATTTTCAGACATTCCCACTTGACACTGGTGGAGATAGCCCCATGAGGCTGCTGTGGTGACATGCACAGATTGGGCCATTTGTCTTAGCACTGAGTGTTGACAGAGTGCCTTGTCATTAATGTTTCCATCATTCTGTCTCTTCCTGTTCCTGGTTCTATCCATCCTCCCTTTACTTCCTTCCTGTAGGAGCCCTAACACAGTCTATATGCAGTACATATCTGTCAGCTCTTTCAAAAGACTTGGATAAATTACCTATTCTTTTCAGTAATTCAGTAATCTTGTTTTGAATTATACTGAAAGCAAAGAATTAACATTCGCCGAATGTCAAAGTCAGGGAGGAAGACAGATATAGCCCTTGTTTTTCAAATCCAGCTCATTTGGAAATTCATTTTAAAGTGAATTCATTGATTATACCCCCTCCTTGAGCCGCCACCTTAACATGGTGGAGGGGTTTGAGTGCCCGAATGATCCCAGGAGGTATGGTGTCGGGGGCTTCATGCCCCTGGTAGGGTCACCCAAGGCAAACAGGTCCTGGGGGACAGGTCAGACTAAGAGTGGTTCAGAAGCCCTTATGATGAGTAATAGAGCAAGGCCAGTTACGTCGCCCGGATTGGCTTTACTGGGGCCCACCCTGAAGACACGCCTGGGGTGGGTGCTCAACGGCGAGCGTCTGGTGGTCAGGCCTTCCCCCCATGGGGCCCGGCCAGGCACAGCCCGAAGGAGCGACGTGGGGCTGCCCTCCCGTGGACCCACCACCCGCGGGAGGATCCATAGGGGGCCGGTGCAGGGATAGCTGGGCAGCAGTCGAAGGCCGGATCTCCGGACATGGAGACTAGCTCTGGGGACATGGAATGTCACCTCGCTGGGGGGGAAGGAGCCCAAGCTCGTGTGGGAGGTTGACTGTTACTGACTAGATATAGTCAGCCTCACCTCCACGCACAGCTTAGGCTCTGGAACCCAACTCTTGGCTGGACTCTCCATTTCTCTGGCGTTGCCAGCGGGGAGCGGCAGCGGGCAAGTGTGGGCCTGCTCATTGCCACGGCTCAGCCGCCATGTATTGGAGTTCACCCCGGTGAACGAGAGGGTGGCGCCCGTGTGCCTTCGGGTCGGGGACAGGTCTTTCACTGTTGTGTTGGCCTACGGGTCGAACAGTGGTGCAGAGTACCCAGGGCCTTCTTGGAGTCCCTGGGAGGGGTACTGGACAGTGCACCAACCGGGGACTCTGTTGTTCTACTGGGGGACTTCAACGCTCACATGGGCAACAGCAGTGACACCTGGAGAGGGGTGATCGGGAAGAACGGCCTCCCTGATCTGAAACCGAGTGGTGTCCTGTTATTGGACTTCTGTGCTAGCCACAGTTTGTCCATAACAAACACCATGTTCAAGCACAAGGGTCCATCAGTGCACGTGGCACCATAGCCACCCTAGGCCGGAGGTTAATGATCGACTTTGTTGTTGTGTCATCTGACCACCGGCCGCATGTTTTGGACACTCGGGTGAAGAGAGGGGCAGAGTTGTCAATCGATCACCACCTGGTTGTGAGTTGGGTCCACTGGCAAAGGAGGAAGCTGGAAAGACCTAGCAGACCCAAGCGTATAGTGAAGGTCTGTTGGGAACATCTGGCAGAGCCCTCTGTCAGGGGGACCATCCACTCACACCTCCGGGAGAGTTTCTCCCAGATTCCAGGGGAGGCTGGGGACATGGAGTCCGAGTGGGCTTTGTTCTATGCCTCTATTTTCAATGTGGCCGCTCGTCGCTGTGGTCGTAAGGGCTGTGGTGCCTGTCACAGTAGCAATCTCCAAACCTGGTGGTGGACACCGGAAGTAAGGGATGCCGTCAGGCTGAAGAAGGAGTTCTATAGGGCCTTGTTGGCTCATGGGACTTCTGAGGCAGCTGACAGGTACCAGCAGGCCAAGCAGGGTGTAGCCCGGGCGGTCGCAGAGGCAGAAACTCGGGGTTGGGAGGAGATCAGAGAGGCCACGGAGGAGAACTATTGGACAGCCTCAAAGAAATTCTGGCAAACCATCCGACGCCTCAAGAGGGGGAAGCAGTGCTTCATCAACACTGTTTACGGTGCGGGTGGAGAACTGTTGACCTCGACTGGGGATGTTGTTGGACGGTGGAAGCAATACTTCAAGGATCTCCTCAATCCCACTGTCACATCTTCCAAGATTCAGGAGGAGCAGTGTGGTTTTCATCCCAGCGTGGAACACTGAACCTGCTCTATATTCCTGAGGGATCAAGGGTTCATGGGAGTTTGCCCAACTAGTCTACATGTGCTTTGTGGATCTGAAGAAGGCATTCGACCGTGTCCCTTGTGGTGTTCTGTGGGGAGTGCTCCGGGAGTATGAGGTTTGGGGCCCTTTGCTAAGGGCTGTCCAGTCCCTGTATGACCGGAGCAGGAGCTGTGTTTGCATTGCCGGCAGTAAGTCAGACCTGTTTCCGGTGCAGGTTGGACTCCGCCAGGGCTGCCCTTTGTCACCGGTTCTGTTCATTGTGTTTATGGACAGAATTTCTAGGTGCAGTCAGGGGCCAGAGGGTTTGGGAACCGGTTTGGGAACCACAGGATCTCATCTCTGCTGTTTGTGGATGATGTTGTCCTAATGGCTTCAACAGACCAGGACCTCCACCATGAACTGTGAAGCGGCTGGGATCCTCCAAATCTGAGGCCATGGTTCTTTACTGGGAAAAAGGCGGCTTGCCCTCTCCGGGTGGGTGGAGAATCCCTGCCTCAAGTGGAGGAGTTCAAGTATCTTGGGGTCTTGTTCACGAGTGAGGGGAGGATGAAGCGTGAGATTGACAGGTGGATCAGTGCAGCATCTGCAGTGATGTGGTCGCTGTATAGGACCGTTGTGGTGTAGAGCGGCCGAAATGAGTTTCCTCCGCAGAGTGGCTGGGCGCTCCCTGGGAGATAGGGAACACCTTGGGGTCCCCCCGGAGGAGCTGGAGGAAGTGTCTGGGGTGAAGGAAGTCTGGGAGTCCCTGCTTGGACTGCTGCTCCTGCAACCCGGCCCCAGATAAGCGGAAGAAAATGGATGGATGGATGGATTATTGATTATACATTCCACTGTGATTTGAAGAGCTCATGATGGATGTTGTTCCTGTTGCAACTAACGGCAAAATATAATTGAAATGAGAGAGAGATTTTATTTTGTTTTTGTTTTTTTTTTTTTGGTAAGATGACTCTGCAACAATAAGAAATAACAAATTTATTTTGTTAAATTATGATTCAAGTTCTAATGATGAATACAAAACATGTTCTTCTATTCTAAGCCACATAATGAATGCACAAAGGGTCTATTGTACTTTTACTATTACTATTCTATTGGAAACAACAAGCAGCAAATTAAAGCTGATGCACTGGCCTCCCTCAAACACTGGGAGATACTCCTCTATCTCCTGCCTCTGATTCATATACCTTCAGGCTGAAGGAACATCAGCAGCACTGGGATAGCCTCCCAATACTGTCTCCAATAGGCCTCTCCCCTGTCATCTGTCAGCTCAACATGTCTCCTGCTTGTCACAATAAGGATTTACCCTCTCTTTCTGCACTGCAACTATTTTCTTTGCCCAAGTTCAAAATCAGAATCATAATTCTGCAACTTCGACAAATGTAGTGCTGCTGACAGCTTTATGTTTTCATGTTGGACTGTAGCTTTCTCATGACTGTAAGCACTTTTCCCTGGCTGCCTTGTCATACACATTATAGGCACGCTGCAGACATGACGGTTTGCCTTATGCTGTAATTGTCAGTGCACGTGACTGTGGCCCTTGTCATAATGTTGGTTTGATCATATTTGCTACAAGCTCGTCACTGACTCTGAATTTGAACTGGAGGTAGCCCTCTGAATACCAAACTATAGCCCTAGAAAAGTTATTAGAAAGACATGAATGAAAAGCATAATATATGATTTCTTCAAATTCAATATTTGAACACAAATGATCAACATTTCATTAAAAACGCAGACATTCTTAAATGCATTCTTAATGTATTTTGTAAGCTACTTACTTTGCATCATTCAAGAAGTACAATTTCACCTTAATGATTAAAAAAAAACAAAGCTGACAGAAGCTACAGATAATGCAAGGAGGTTGTTTACGCATACAAATAAAAAGTGTACAAAGACTAATATGGCATGCTTTCACTGAGACAATGGTGACATAAACATAATCTCCTTGCCAGAAGAAACAATATTATACAACCATATATGCTAACTGCTGTAGTAAGACATTGTACACAAAGTACAAAGAAGAGCTTCAGGCTAAAGGCTAAGGTCAGGGTAATGAGATGACCATAACGGCAGCAACCAGTTTACTCACAGTTTGAGTGCAAGCTGTATACAACATATTAACCTAGAAATCCTTAAACAAGCATCATGCCCTTTTGTGTAATGTCTTTGTTTTGATATTCATTGCCATAATATTCATTTATTAAGTACTACTTGGAGTAGCTAATTAAAAAAAACATTAAAGTACTGAGATGAGAAATTAAAAGACTGAATACTGTTGAGATACCTCAGACCTGCATTACAGTTTCAAGGCTTCAGATAACAACAAACAAGTATGATGAATGACTAAAATACTTCCAAGTGCATACTCTATAGCTTTATTTTGATATCCACAGTGGTAGTAAACTATAACAAACTATCTGATTCCTCTTTCTTCCCAAGTTTGTAGATGGTGAATATAGATGACGCATTAGGACTGGGTGACTAAAATGGGAACTCAATCTAATGGCTCATTTCCTCTGATAGATGAGACGAGCTTTAGACGCTTGACCTCTCCCCAAACTACCCTCTGTAACTGCGCCGGCCTTTGTTGTAATCTCACACATCACTGTTTCACTTAATCCGGAAATAATATCAACGACATTAGGAAATGCAAAGAGCTGTAAAATTCAATTTGAAATGTATTCTGGTAGTCTTGATCGCTCCATATGTGGGCTATCACCATGTAGCGCAGGGAACATTTTTTTCTCTATGAAGTAGAAGATGACAGTGGCAAGGTATAGTATAAAAAACTGCACTGCCCTTTACAATCAGCTGCACATCTTTCACACCACGTGACAGTGTTGATTGGCAACCTATTTCTAGTTTGTTTGACAAAGCTTATTTGATCTGGAGGTAATTTTATTGATTTAGAAAGTGCTATAAACAAAAACGGAACATTAGGTAAAATAGATGTAATCAACCCCTCAACTGATTAACATACAGGCAGAGTACAACCCACAATACAACCAGTCAAAACATAATACTGAATGCTATAAGAAAATCACTGAAAGGTAGAAGGCAGATAATTTGCTGTGGCAGCCTCGAAAGGAAAAAAAAATCAATTTCATCTTTGAATAAAAATCCCCATCTTGGTATGTGCACCACACAAGCAGAAAGGCTATCCTCTAAACTAACGTGTAATTATCATCCCTGAGTGTAAGACTAGTATGACTAGACCTTTGTACTGGTATTTTTCATGCGCCGACTGTCTCAATGGGCTAATGAGCTGCACAGTGTCAACAGACCACACTGCACTGGCCCCAAACCTTTAATTTGACACTTGCATTGTCGATCATCAAGGAGAGAATGACAAAGAGCTCCCACAGTTCCTTGGGGCCGAACGGTTCAGTCGCTGTGTACTTCAAAACAGCGGCAGCAGTGGCAGCCAGTATAATGTGGAGTGGCTCCTTAGGCTCAGCAGGCTTGAAACAAATGGGTTATTTAGAGCCTACTTCATTTGCACTTGCCTGGAAAGGGCAGAAAGGAAACGAGGAGCCCTTGATGGTTTTGGAGTTGGACGTATTTAATTAGTCAATTCACTCCCAGCTTTGCCGCCTCAATGGGCACAATACTCCTTTGTTTTTTCTTGGAGTAATAGTCACTAGCAGCATTTAACAGACGCATGCATGCACTGATAAGAAAGAAATATATGGTGAAGGTTTAGTGTATGATTGTGTCATTATGTGGCTGGTGCTGATTAGTTTTCTGCAACTGCATAAATATTAAAATTGCAATTACTGAATATTACCTACCCAATTACAACTTGGAAACAACCTGTGACTATTAACTCCCCCTTAGTTGTTCTGCGTCATTCTAGCTGCTTTGGGCATGTGGGGGAGTTTAGTGTAAAAACTATGGCAGAAAAGAATTAGCCTTTTTCCACCAACCGCTATTTAAAATTTCCGAACAATTAACATATGCATGCAGAAGTATACCAGATGGTGTACTTCCAAATTAGGTCAGACAACTTCAAAGAATCAAAATAAAAATACTGTATCATGTTATTAAACTGACTCACCTAAGTGCTTAATAAGGGTGTACAAAACAAAGTGGTAGAAATGTCAAATCCTAGCCTAGTTGTAAAACTGCATTTGATTAATAAAAATAAACTTTTTTTTTTTTTTTTCCTACAAAATATCAAACAAAAAAACAGATTCAGAGACAAACATCACCTAACTGCACAAGCTGTAATTACACTGGAGTGCAGTACGTAATGCTGTGCACTCTGGCTTCTGTGTCTCTGTAATAAGCTTTTACTAGAACTTAACTCCGAAACAATGTCCCACCAGTAATTCCACAGAACAAACAAAAGAGAAAAACTAAAGAACTATGATAGAAAAGCACTGTTTAATGTGTGTGGCATAAAAAATGAATACATAAATTCCAAGGATCAAGTTTGAGTAACAGAAGGTTAACACTTAAAACTACTCAACTCCTTTCACGGTCTCAGAATCACGTACTTTAACTTTAGACCTGCTTGCATGTTAATACAGCATTTAGCAGTTTTGAAATGTGACTGAAATAATACAAAAGGAAAAATTAAGAGCACTTGTTCCAAACTGTCCTCTCCAGTCTCACAAAACAGAAGTGTTAGGTCTCTGTCACCTTAACCGGATGGCACGTTTCCACATGTTGGTCCATCTTCACAGTGAGAGCTTGGAACACACAGTCTCAGATAGGCCACCTATGAGACAGAAACAGGAGGGCACTTGTGAAAACAAGTTTCCTTAAATGTATTTTTGAATTACATAGTAGTATATATTTGCACAAGAGGTTTGAATCAAAGTTTGAATTTAATGGATTATCTAAAATCAATTTCATTCACCCAACAATCCAAAATACATCATTGCATATTTCAAAAAGACAGCTCTCTACAAAATGTCAGTTGATCCTATTTGTATTTGGAAGCTGTGGCTCGAGCTACCATTTCACATTCACACATTCACATTTTCACATGTAATGTGTCATTTTCTTTTTTTTTTTTTTGTAAAAATAATGATCAGGAGTGTCTCCCTGGCCTTGACATTGAACTCATGAAGTAACACACTGTGTGCAATTGCATTCTTCAAACAAGTGAAAACCACAGGTGGGGGAGGTTTTAATCAACTTCAAAAACACACATTCAGATAAACAGCAATAGAAAATAAATGAGCTCTGTCCTCTCTCTCCATCTGCTCGAGCTGGGCGTTTGCCTGCTGCACACAGCGTCTCGCTCCACTGAGGGCTCTATATTGGGAAGATGGACGAGGGCATTTGCCACACTCAAGGTCTGGTCTTCTCTGTCCCCTACACCAGTGTCTGCTCCTGCTCCTGCGCATCAATGGTGGTAATTCATACAAATGATTCACAACCAGCAGGGACTGGAGGTGAGCTGCTGGTAACACAATGACAAGATGACGACAAAATGTGATAAGGGAAAGTAAGAGAGACTTATCAGTGTGGCACGGCTAGTGTGAAGGGTGAAAAACACTAGGCGATTCAATTCCAGTCACCATTCTGTGGTTAACACACAAACAACACTACAACACTAACAATAAACCCATTTAATGAAAAAGCAATAAATCAAGCAACAAATACAATTTAAATTGATTATGAATAATAAATAAACCATAATTCAATCACAAAACACTAAACACAGACACACACTTTCTACTGAAGCTGACTGAATAATTTGTATTGGGGTCTTAAAACTTACTGTAAAACAAAAACGCCACAGTATTGGGTATTATAAGACATAATATATTTTATATTAAGGCAACATACTGACTACATCTATATTTTTTTTCTTTCTCCAAGACAACCCCCTTTAACAAACAGACAGCTGAGAGTCAAAAACAGACTGCTCACAAGGTTTTCTAAGGATGATGCAACTGAAACCAACTACTCTGGGCTGTGGATCAACTTGGAACCATAAAAACTCTTTAATATGACACCACACACACAGATTGGGCGTTGTGTCAAACCAAACAATGACAATGTTACTTCGATACACATTAGCGTGTTGGGAGAGGCAGGGGAAACAGACCAAATGCTATCAACTTGAGAAGCCTCCAGCACATCATTAAAACTCTGTTGGACATTCTTTGGATGTACAATTCCAAGAAAAAGTAGCAAGTCCAGCAGATCTGTCATGTTCTGTTGAAATAAATCCCCAGGCTTTTCTCCGTAATTGCTTATGTGCGAATGCGCAGCTAACATGCCAACATCGCCTATTTTAGACCCGTGGTGACTCCAACACCACAACAATATCTTCAGTTCCAAAGTGTCAGAATGCAGCTCATAGGTCAGATTTAGTGTTTGGACAATTGGTAAAGTGATGTGATTGTATAATAGCAATGTTTTTTTATTCTTTTTTTCCCCAATTTTGAAATTTTACATAACCAAAAAAACCAACTAAACAGAATCCTCCCACACTCACCCCTCTCTCCACACTACCCATGAAAAAAAACAAAACAAAAAAAAACACACATATTGGGAAAACAAACCTCAACTGTCACTCAAGTCCAGTCCAGTCCTCTCTAACACTACTTTGGTGATTACTACTACTTTGATTGTTGTGGATATGTATTCAGAGCCATCTCTAGTAATGTTTAAGTATATATATAATGTAAAGTAATTCCCCCAAAAATTTAAATCAAAAGTATGAACACACAGCTTTCTGCAGGAGGTGCGACGTCACCAGCGTGATTCGTTGGAAATAGAAAGTTAAAACCATACTTTGGAACATTCCCCATGGAGATAGATATGTTACGCCATATAGTGGAGTATTTTAACTGAAGGAACAATATTTCCATGGAGACAAAGAAGCAGGAGGCTCTATTCCAGGTCACAGTAAAGATACACCCTTACTGTAAGAGGTTTGCTTGTTTTTCTATGGATTTTCACACAATAAAATCATCCAAAATGAAAATGAAATCCAAAATGAAAAATGTATTATTTTATTATTATTGTTCTGGCTACAAATGTATGCAGTGGGGCTTTAAATAGTCAGAGGGTACCTAAAGAAGGACTACTAAACTACTTCCGGCTAACTCAGAACTAAGCTTGAAAATAAACCAGGGCAAGAACAGACTGGCCCTAATCAGGACTACATGACAACCACTGTATTTGACTTGTTTAATCAAACCAAAGCTGAGGATCTGGTTGCATGGTCTCATCTTTGTTGAAACGTGTTATTAAAAGGGCATAGTGAAACAATAACAGCTGCTCGGTGTTATCATAGCACTCCATAGTTGGCACGCAGCTGGGAGGGATATTTTCACACATGAGAAACCTAGACAACAGTGTCAAACAAGCTCAAGATGAGACTAAACAACACTAATACACTGCTTTGCTGATTGCTCTAAGAAGTTCATCTAATATTTATCACAATGAAAAAGAAAAAAACTAACTAACTGAATTGGACACAGATTCTTCCTGTCTGAAGACATCCAGAGCTCCCAGTCATCCCAGTGGAATAGCTCAGTCTGTAAGCGCAGCTGTCATCGGCATTATTATTAGCTTTGGTGATGCTGCACGGCCGCTGAGTGGAGAGATGATTAATGGGCAACATTCTCTCACCTGCCGTTCAACACACTTTATGTGGTTAGTAAAGAGTGGAGAGCCAGATCACTCAAACCTACATGCAAGTCCAGCAAAATGGCACTGTTTTGTTACCTGTTTTGTTACCATCAATACCCTGGTTAACAAACAAGTAAAATGTTAATTAAAAAGGTTTTTTTATGGCCACCCATGATTTTTCATATAGTTCTACAAAGAAATAAGGTGAAACATGATAACTATTGGTTCTTTGGCGCAAAACACTGGATCATTTTGAGTCTAACCTATACAGCGCCCGGGTGTACATAGTGAGCATATGGAGAGATTAATAAGCCAGTCAGATGAGATGGGAGGTGACTCTTTATGGGCCTATAAGGAGGAACTCAAGAGATAGTTACAGCCCATTTAACTGGTATCGGGGTAGAGGGTGCAACAAAAGAACATTCCATATGCAATAACAGGGTAAGAGCTAGCTCAGGCTTTGATCCACTAAAATACAAGGACTAAAATAAATTTAAAACACATGTTTAGCTGGGGAATGCCCATACAAATGGGAGTGCACAAATGAATTCTTTTGACTAGAATATGGTCATCAAAAATATTGTTTTCTTGTATTTATTCATTTTTCATAATTGCTGTTTCTTACATGACACATTTATAGCATGGCCTTTTCATTGATTAAAATGTCCACATTGTCCCTGTAATTATATAAAATGGAAAATAGGTCAAATGCTCAATCAAAATTTTTCAATACAATTTTCTAGTCGATACTGGAGTAGTATTTTAATTGCCTTTACCCATGTTTATACAAGTTGGCTTGATGCTTTCAAGATTATGATCTTATACCAATTATCTCTTGACTGCAAAACTAAAAAGCAAGACAAGCAGATAATTGAAAGTTGAATCCATGGTATGAAGCATGGATCAGAAGATACTTCCTGTTAATTACGGCAAGTCCAATTATGCCATGCTAACATGTAAAACAGGCTTGTTTTGATAGGCCTCTGTTGCAATACATCAGCAGTCCATAGAACAGAAAGTGTCACACTCACTGTGGGGATCTAATAAGCAAACGCACACGCGAGAAAGCATAAATATGAAGTCTATGCTTTGTTTGGAAGTTTGCCAATTAAAAAGTTATTAACCGGGGACTGATTGTGACAAAAATAAATAAATAAAAATAGAGAAATAGTCACAAAACAAAATAGACTTTCTTCATTAGTGTCTTGTTAAAGTAGGTAGATTAATCTTGTGATCAGCTGAATAATTCCTAGTTTCTACTGGTAACACAACATTACATTGTGTAAGAGCTATTTCTAGACCGCAAAGCACTGCGTTTAAGCTTTTTCATGGGAAAGATTCATTGCTTAGTTTTCCTGAATGTCATAGAAAAGACTGTATTTTGTTGTATTTTGTTTTAGTAATCCATAACGGGACTGCACGGTATGGCTATTTCATTCATGACAGGGATCAGAATCACAAGTTTATCATTATCGTCACATTGCCTGCCCTATCCATATTAATTCTTTGTTTATGACTATATGACTATACTATATACTCTGGCAATTATAGGAAGTACCAAACATGTGAATGCAGAATAAAGTATTGTTTCATGTTGAATTTAGGCCTGTCACATTAATACATTTTGAAGTACGATATATAATGAAGTAAATAAAGATGGTAAACGACATTGAAACTAATCTATGCCACAGACACAATAACCCAAGAGCAGATTTAAACTACAAAAACTATTCTATATGTACAATTTGCAATAAATAAATAGCAGAATGAAACACTTTAGTAGTTAGTTCTGTAATGAGTCATAGAAGTTATTAATTCAACCTTTTATGGCTCAAATCTTAGCCAAAAAATAACCAAAAAATTTCCAGTACTGCAAAGAAAAAGTACACACGATAAATACTGCCTTCAAAAATATTATTCCAGCTTTCATATATTGAATGATAAGTCAATATAGTGATTATTATTATTAATTATTTGCATTTCGGATTCATCAAGTCAACCTACCTTAACTGCCCTTTCTTTCTTTAAGTTATAATGACTTTTACAACTTTGTGCTAAGCGAGTAGAGAACAATGGTGTTAATTACCCCATCACTACGTTTAAAACTGCTTTGGGAATATAAGTGTCAGACAATTTAACACCTCTTATTTTCTAGTCAAAAGCTTTCTTCCTTGGCAAGTCGGGCTAAATATATATTTTACACAATAGCAGCAGGTTTATTGAGAAGAAGCAAGGAGCTGCCAGAAGTAAAACCTTTCATCTGACCCACATAATCCCGAAGGCAAAGCTGTTAACGGAAAGCTCAGAAACATGAAATTAATTAAAGAAAGATGAAAACACTGCCGAGCATGACTGAATATCGGAAAAAACAAGGTACTATAAGTTAATACTAAGCTGAATAAGTGATTGGTGTCAGCCTGGAGTCCTGCTGAGCTGCTGATGGGGAGATTTTAAATAAGATCAAGACGGGTAGATGGAAAATAGTGCTTCTTAAAGTGTGGTTTCTGTAGGACTCTGAGTTCTTTGTAGTTTATCTCCTGGTTTTGCTTCATTATCACTTATCAGTCAGTCTACCATGTGTCAGTCTAGCTGTGGTTTAGGCTTTTTACATTTAGACTACTGCTCTGTAGAGTACTTCTAGTGTAGTCTGTGGTTAGTCCTTTAGTTTTGATGTAGGACCGCTTAGTATCAGTTCAGTTATTGGTTTCAGCCCTGGTTTATCACTAGTTTAGATCCTGATTTAGTTGTAGTTTATAATATTTTATTTTTTGCTACTACACTGTTTTCATGTAAAGCATTTTAAAGATCCTGTTCAAAGTGCAGAGCTTCAAATGAAGTTGTTGTGATTTCAAATCTCCCAGATGCTATAAACACATCTGGAGTTATCCAACCGTACACATGTATACAGATGTCACACTCTGATCATCACTTTTTTATCTGATCCAGAGACAAGTTTCTGACACAAACCCTTTTCTATTAACACTACAGTCTTTGGAGAGGCAAATATATGCTTACCACTTAGAATATTGTTATTCCTTCAAATACCACTTCTACAGTTTTATACTTTCTGTTGAGATCTGCCTCTTTCTTATCCTCATGTCTTTTACAGTATCTATGGACGTTTCACCTGATATGACTGCATGCATCTCAGAGACGCGGGGAGTGTGGCGTTGCTCTCATCCATCACTCGCTGCAGCTCTTCACACACCTTCATTGGCAGCACCAGTGGATGTCCTATGGAGTTGGCCTCCCAATTCATCACTATGCTGGACACACACAGGAAAAAGATTTATAGAAACTGACATGACATTAAACAACCACAATGTTTCCTACGGTGTCAGAAAACCCACAGGATAGGTTTAATTTTAATTAAACAGCTCTATGTCATAAACTCATGTAAATGGTAGTTGTGAATAGATTTGAAACAAGTGTGTCATTCATAGATGTGTATTTACTGTTTTAGGTTTTAATTGCTTATTTTACAAAAAGCAATGGTCATAATTTGTATCAGTTTGAAACTATGAATATGTGAGAGGGAAGGATTGTGTCAGTTCTGTCAGTGTATGTGCTGTTGTACGCGATTAGTTGGGTGGAGACAACAAGTTTCATCTCATGTTTTAGCGCCTCAACTTCATTATGCCCTAACATTTGAAAGATTACCTCAGTAAACAGGTACTATGATTTATCTGATCACTTTAACCAAGTAATTGTGTTCTGCTAGTATGCACACCCTCAGATCACACTAGTTCTCTTGTAAATGTGCTTTGAATTTAATCACTGCCGAATGAAAATGATTGGCAGCATCAGCCCTCCTCCCGCTCAGCAGAGGTTGCCTCCGTGTTGCAGCTGACTACGAATTGTGAAGAACAGTATAGATCTGAAAGCTGTGTCACAATACGCATCTTCTAGGAGGAGCGGCAAAATGTAAACTACCTTTTTGTAAGTCGTATATGTATTTTTATATTTATTCTAGTAGATTTGTAAATATTTTTATTGGAATATTTATTACCTTTATGCCAGCAATATTATGGTTCAACTGAGTCTTTGAGAATGAACGTGAGAGTGAACGGTTGTCTGTTGTTGATCAACCCTGCAACTAACTAGTAACAAGGAATAAGGGGATGATTAATGAAAAAAGACTCACTTAAACTTTCCCTTGATCATTTCCAAAACATATACAATTATGGAGGCTTATTAAACGTACAATCATCTCACTCCTCCAAGTGATGAATGTAATCCACTTACTGACTACAATTACTGAGCTGTACTAATTTGTAACCAACTCTGTCCTGAAAAAACAGGAGTTCGGCACCCAGGGCATAACATTTAATTTAAAAAATGTCAGAGATGAGTGATGCCAGTTGAATGGGAGATTATATATGGGAGAGAGGAAATTAGTTTCAAAGAAATCTCTAAAATACCACTCCTTTAGCAAGAACATGGAGATTACTACTCCCCCACTCCCACTCCATATTGAATAGACTCACCTAACTAACAGAAACTGTAATCACTCCATATTGAATAGACTCACCTGACTAACAGAAACTGTAAATAAATATGTGTTGTCTCAGAGTAATTTTCATTGTAATTAAGCTCCTCCCTTCAAGCAGATATAAGGCAGTGTCCACCAGCATCTGACCAGAACTGAAGAAGCAGCTTGGATGAGCTGCGAAATGTATTTGACCAAATAAACTCTGTCCAGTTGACAAATTAAATTTCTCCTTTTGCTAAGAACATGGAGATGATAACATTGCCCCATTTTTATAGAAGTGACAAATTACATTACGTGTCAATTTTGTTAATTATAACACATTACTACATTGCTAATAATTCCTTTGTTGCAACTGCAGCAGAGGTCAAAATCATCCTCAGTCTCAGCAGCTTAAAGAAAAAGTAAAGGAGGAAAAAGTGCTGAGTACTCACTTCTGACAGAAATAATGAGAGTTCAAGGTCTTTCCAGTGGGATGGGAACCACATGCAGTTTCCTCCACACCTCTCAAAAGCCTGACAGTGGGGTACACGTGGCCTGAGCTTCAGTCTAAACAAGACTGCCTAAGTGTGCAACAAATATCAACGCTGCTTATGCAACTGACAGCTTCAGGATGATAAACACCTTTGATGCATTCTTGTATGAGAAATATTAGACAATTATTTCTGAGCAGGGAACCTTTGTGCAAAGCGTTCTATTAAAACCTGAAATCCCTGCACCGACAAAATAGTCTTTCAGTCCCTTGCAGCGAGCAAGTAGACAGGTACTGATTGAAAGCATGCGTGGCAAGATGAAAGGAGAAGATTAAGGAGCGCAAAACAAAGATTGAGGGCATGGAGGAGAGAATGCATTAAGGCTTACTCTTTCTGCTGGATGCCAGTGTCAGAGCAGGAGATGTAGAGGAGTTTCAAGGCTCTTGTAGCACTGGGTGAAGGACTCAGAGGGTCTAAGGATGAGGACCTCACATTTTCAATGTGTGACCATGGGATTGATGCTACAATGGAGTCACTGTTCAAAAGCCAGATCTAAAACATAAACAAAAAGACAAATACAATTAAAACTTTAAAACTTTTTAAAAATACAAAATTAAAGGGTACAACAAAGGGATGATTAAGCAATATCATGTATCAACATCAGCCTTGAATGAAGAAAGTTGATGTCACCAAATATAAATTAAATTCGGTTCATTATGTAATGAAAAAGCAAGGCTTTTGCCAAATATAAAAGACCATCTAAAAAATTAAATACAAAAAAAATACATGATTATTTCTGAATTCATAAATCACTTTGTGACACGGCGGATATGCAAGTTCCATTGAAGATCCTATACAGAGGATCATCAGATGGTCACAGCTGTTTCCATCCGTTTTTCTTCCGACCAATCCTACCAATATAAGTAATAACTGTCACAATGAAACACAGAAGCTCAATGGCTAATGTATTGCATCCCAAACAAGCAAGATGGCACATGGCGCCAACTTGAGTTGGTTCAGTTCTCTCAATTCTGTTTACATTGGCTAGATTACACACTGGAACAGAGATAGTGGATTAATTACTTGCCAATGATGGCAAGCAGACAAACTTTTAGGATTACTGTTTCACAACCATAGACTGTATAAAAAAGTGGACTAAGTGAGTGTGACGTCACCCATAGCGTTCAGCGCCACTCAAATGAAGCTTACGATGTAACGGTTATAGGAGCGAATCTGGAGCAAATGTTTTTTTTACGAACAAAATAGCAAAAAAAAAAACAAAACACCAGGATCATGTAGAGCGGGTTAATACGAACATTTTAAGACCAAAAGTAGTAGTAGGAGCCAGAAGAGCCCGCATGCGAACTTCCTATTAGGAACATGGTGGTTAGTATATGTATATGTATATGTATATGTATATGTATATGTATATATATATATATATATATATATATATATATATATATATATATATATATATATATATATATATATATATATATATATATATATATATGTAGCTGATTCTCACCAACAAAAAAGCCTTTCCATCAGGGGTCTGAATAGAAAAGTGGAAGGTGCTCAGAGAGTTGGAGAGCTCACACAATTTGTCTGCCACCGTTCTCTCCAAGAAGAGAGATCTGAGGAACAAAAGTGTACATTTGCATATTTAAATTTCACCCTGGAAAAGAATATGAACCTGACCATTTGGGAGACTAGTACTGGAACAGCTTTCAGTTAGATGCAGAAATGGGACATGACAATTTTGTATTATATCTATAAAACGTTCTTTAGTTAGCGCTCAGATAAAGAGCCTGAAATTTTGTAAAAACAATATTTACATGTATATATTGAGTATAAGAGATAGCTATAGCATGCAGTGTACAATAATAGGTATTTTGTTATAATTTAAAAAAAAACTTTGTAAACTAACATAATTGGTAATTAGTCTACCAACACTGACATCTCCAGGATTATTTAATCTGTAGCATTGATGAATGGACTGCATGTAATTCTATCTTCTGTGTTATAAATGTAACAATACTGTAGGCCTCCTTCACTGGAGGAAATTGAATCAATGATCATGAATCATTTTGTTTTGCAGTGTCCTTGTTCCTATTTACCTGCTAAGTGAACACTCTGGCCTTTGGTCTCCTACACATCGCTCCACAACCACCTGCGTGACGTACAACTTTAAAGTCTCTATGAAATTCAAAAATTGGTCAAAATCAGTTATTCACAGTTCGATGTTTAATGTAGCTTATAAATGCAAAATATAGTGTTACCTGGTGCTACTGCTTCGCCCAGTTCTGAAGAACAGCTCTTACATGAGAGGACTTTCAGCCTACGGCATGGCTTCTGTCCATTAAAAAAAAAAAGAAAAACATAAATGAGACACCAATCACAGTTGTAGACCCCTGTCATTAGCTTGGCTGCTTTTAAACCACAATCAATAGGCACTATAACCAGGCAGGAGACAATGGGGGAGAGGCAGAGAGAGATATATGGCCCACAGGTTGCCATTTGTTCTCTCTCCATTTCTCTCACTTTCAGTCATGCAAAGAATGCCACTTGTGCAGCGAATGACTAATAGAGGATTGAAGAAATCAATCCTCATCAAAAGTGCTTCAGTCTAACTTACTCATGACACTTTCTGAGAATTGTCTTAGGGTGGGGTGGGCTAAACTTTTGAATCTGGATCAATTATGATAAATGTATTAGAGTTGTATCTTTTTCAAAATGTAAGGATAAATGAGTAAGCAATTATAACTATATAATCATCAAGTATGGCTGCACAATATATTGCAAATTAGCCAATTAGGTTCTCCTTACCTTGGGATCCT
Source organism: Taenioides sp. WSHXM2023 (assembly GCA_029959045.1). NCBI lineage: Eukaryota > Metazoa > Chordata > Actinopteri > Gobiiformes > Gobiidae > Taenioides > Taenioides sp. WSHXM2023. The sequence continues at coordinate 18,297,847 of CM057088.1, read as the reverse complement.
GGCTGTCCACTGCACTAACTGGGCTTATTTCCTCAGTAAGGGTGTGTTCACAGCTCCCATCTCTGGCTAAAAGCAGGAAGGTATCGCCAAGTAAACAGTCCTCTGCTCGAGGCAACAACTTCTTGTTAGCGAAGGGATCCGGATGGCAACACCAGTCATCCACAATAGCATTCCAATTTCCATTTGGGAGAGGAAGGACTCTCTGGAACGATCTAAAGAAAATTAAGAGCAATTTTAATTAGCATAATTTAAAGAAGTATCTGGTGTTATTTTAGAATGATAAGCAATATAGAGTATGTATATATTTAACTTTGCTTGTAACGCACTCTAGGCTATTTTAAATGTAGCAAAACTACTTTATAACCAATAATAGTCCCAAATGTAAATTAATGTAAATGTAATTTATAGTATATTAGTATATTAATAAACAGGAAAAAATAATTTTATATGGTTATGTGCAAATAGCATACCCCATTTTCACATTGCAGAGAATTGAAAAATCCAAGCTAAAAGTAATAAGAAAAATACCACCATCTATCCGATTCACTTCGAGCAAAGAAACACAATTATTTTTTTAATAGGTGTAGCAGACCTTTACATTGCAGCAAACTCCATAGCACTACTATAACTCTCACACAGTCTGACAACTGCAGACTCAGATCCAACTGCATCCATCAGCTTTCTTCCCATCAGTTGTGCGGTTGGGTCAGCCCATCAATAAACACTGGCTTCTCCTTCATTCACCCATCGCCGCTCTCATCCGTCTACTCCTCACCTGTCCTCCAGCAGCCTGGTCATGCAGGCCTGGCAGTGAAAGCAATAAGTCTCTTTAGCCCGGAGTGTCTCCATCACCTTGTCAGAAACCTCTGTGGAGAGCCCCAGGAAACAAATATAAAACACATTAACTTATTAGACTTGGACTGTAATGAGGCCACTTGATCACTTAAAAATTGGGTTTGTCAATGGCAGCAATCTTTTGGCAGGAAAAAAATACATTTGGCTGTATTTTTGGTTGTATTTTATATTTATACTCAAAAAGCAAAAACTAACTACCATTATTGGATGAGTATGTGAGTGAATGAGTGAATGTATTAACTAACATTGAACATTTATTATAATTAAATAAAAAATGCATGAGATATTTCATATTTAGAGTAGAACTTAATGGATTATAATGCGTTCACACTTTTCCACACTATTAATTAGATGTCCTTGTATTAGTGATACAGTGATAGACGCTTATGCTAATTACACGAGTATGTTTACCTTTGTGCTGAGCTGTAGTAATGCGCAGCCTAAAATGCAGCTCCTCTTTACAGTGGTCTCCAGCTGATGTAGGTATGACAGATCCCGGCTCAAAGGTGACCCCTGGTGGTAAAGTCAGGTTTAGCTCGACTTCAGGTGCTTTTATGTGAAGCATGGACTCCCCGCCAGTAACAATGGCATCTGAAGGATTTTGAGCCACATCTTTTCTATAGAGCAGAAAGTTGAACATTATTTCACAAAATTTTAAGTTTTAAGTTACACTTTATATGTGTTCTGTGAAACAATGCTTTCACAGATAGGCATACTAAGAAAGACAGACATTCAAGTAATGGAAACAAGTGTGATAAAACACACATAATAGAGACAATACGCCTAAGATGTGAAGTGATATGAAAAATGAGTTGGGATGTGTGTTCCTGTTCATGGGTTTCAGGTAAGTGAGTCCTTCCAGTTGTGAAGACATTCCCATGTGATATTATTATTGTTGTTGTTTAGATAATGATGATGATAATAATAATAATAATAATAATACAATTAAAATGCAATTATACAATTAAATACAATTAAAATACAATTAAAATTGTATTATTGCTACAACAACTAAGAGCTGTTGTCATGTCAAAGCCGTCACATCAGGAGAGAATCCTTTGCCAGAATCTACTGGAATAAAGTAGGGGTGGCAATGTGCAACATCTCAAATTCTACATTCAAAACTGTGGTAATGGGGCATTTTGAATCTCTGACCAAAGACTTGCCATAGAATAGGTGTGTCCAAACCTTTTTCACTATGTTGAAACATATTTGAAGTGAAGGCCACAGATGGATTAATTTAGAAGCAAAAGGCTTGAAACATTAAGTTTGGGTCTGTATCACAAGGTAATGTGATATTAGTCAGATAATAGTGGTAAAATTACTTCAACTTACTGTAAAAATAATACTGACTAATTTAGCAGAAGGCGTCAGGGCCAGTAAAAATTGCATTTTGCATTTAGCATCCGGGCCATAGTTTGTACACCACTGTACAGGAAGGGGAAGGCAGAAGTCAGGTGGCCTTCCTTTATTTTGACTTGGACTGCACTGATGTTTCCATATATCAGTATTTTTTGGCCAACATATAATCTGTTACTCAGTGGTTCATGGTGTTAAACTAAAATCTATAAACCATAAACCTTTGCTTTGGTTCTACAACAATGCACTCAACAGTCCTGCTATTGATAGCGGTAACCTACCTATAGTTGGGGCCTTGCTGTGGTGTTATAGGCTGTAAGATTTGAGTTTAAAGCATTATTCCTATAGTTGAAAATCCAAATCGTATCAGATGGGTGTATCATGACTTATTTTAACATGAAGTCATTTATTGATAAGTGCTGTGTTTTGAGTAGCTAACCTATATGGTCATCAAGTGAATTATCTGTTCAAACTAATTCTGTCACCATGCCCGTAAGAGCTACTAATGTTAGCCTTTACACAACCCAAAGATTTTTAATTGTGCTGCAATATATACAAAAACTATTTCCATGCATAAAGGAAATAGCCAGTGAACTGACAATTAATGGAACTTGGTGACAAAAGGTAGCTATATTTTAGCATACAACCTTTATTTATTAGCTGTTTTAAAAAGGGCATGCATTCAAAAACTTACCTTATGATGACCAAACCGCTCTGAAGCCTTTTCCTAAGCTCTAGAAATACTCCAGTTCCAGCCCTGACTGGCATCGCAGTGTTTGCCATTCATTCACAGGAGTATTCACAATTTATCCATAAACCTGTTTAAAACACATATGTCCGGAAAGTATATGTAAGATATTAGCGTACTGAATACATGCTGAACAGTCAATGTACTGAACAAGAAAAAACAAAGCAAGACCATGCAGCACGAAGTAGCGTGACTTTTTTTTCGACGTACGTTACCGGTTTAGTGAAGCTACTGCAACCATCAACCATTTCCGGATATCTCCAACAAATACATTTCAAATTAAATGCATAAAGATACTCTGACCTTCAGCACATAAGATAAACATTGATTAATAACCTTGAGTATTTACTTATATAGTATCAATAAAATAAATACAAATCAAACTAAAATTCTTGCGGCCTTTTGCCATAAGTGTGAAGCAAAGCCATGAGCAAAGCAAAGTCGACAGTGTTGTTGTTTCCGGTGTAATGATGGTGACTTGACCGGAAACGTGCATGCGGAAGAGCGGGGGACGTACGGTTCCTCTGCAGTGCAGTCTGGGAGCTGTCAATCGTATCGCATTGTACCTTTGCCAAAATATCTGTCCTGCTCATCAGTGTTTACGTTCACTCATAGTGGTGATAAGTGATGAGAAATGCAAATATGTAGTATAGGACACAGTAACGTCTTTTTTATTCCGTTTGTAAAAAACACTCTTGAACTGGCGTCTGACATCGCAGCCGGGGCCCTGCATCTCCATCATTTAACAACCTGCTACCATCGTTAGCCTGTTTGCTTGTCTTTTCCCTGATGTTGTCAGCTATTTTTGGTCTAGAAACATGGCACAGTAACTGTCATCGGCCAGTGTACAACAATGGTAAGATATGACCATTTGTGTTGCTGATTAACGTTTATATTCGTAGCCTTAGCCTTAGCTCTTGTTACATACGCAGAGCCCATGAAGATCAGAAAATACTTTGAAGAGCGCAAACAACCACTGCATTAAAACGTATGTACTAAGAACAAAGCTTGTACTGACGGTCTCAGGACTTAAATAAGTAATATGATACTGAATAAAATGTATAACGTCGTCATTATGTTTTTGTTAGTTTTTATGTTCTTTTGTACGTTTTATTGACATCTTTCAACAGAAACAGCTGGTAGTCTAGGCTTTCACATACGTTTGATTCATTCACAATACAGTCTACAGTGATTCTGACTGTACATAAGGGTCCTGATGTTATTTTTAGTATGATGATGATGATTAAGGATGACCTCATAATGTCCGTGGTAGATAGTAGTATTATTCATTAAACCCTGACTCAGACTGGTCTATCTTAATTGCTACAATCCAGTGTGTAAAATATGACTTGAGCCCACCTAGTTACTCTTTGTACTTAATTGAGTGATTTGGGTTTAATGATTATATTTTTACAGGTGTGATGTGTCTATGTGTGCTGAGTGTTTAACATCACACAAAAACACCCAGGAGGATGAATGCAGAGGAAGTGGAGCTGCTCAGTGACTCCAAGTACAGGAACTATGTTGCCGCTGTGGACAAAGCCCTCAAGAACTTTGAGTATTCCAGTGAATGGGCCGATCTTATCTCAGCTCTGGGGAAACTCAACAAGGTGAGTTTAGGTCGAAGACGACAGTAAAAAAAAATGTTAAATTGACTTTTGTACAGTATTACTGTATTACTTTTTCCTGTTTGGAATAAATATGAATGCAGATATATTATCATTTGAATTTAACTTATTAGAGTATTTAAACAGCTTCTCATCCTCCAAATTGTGATGTTTATTTGTCATCTTCACAGGTTTTACAAAACAATGCTAAATACCAAGTGGTGCCCAAGAAGCTGACAATAGGCAAACGGCTGGCCCAATGCCTCCACCCTGCCCTTCCAAGCGGGGTCCACCGCAAAGCCTTGGAAACCTATGAGATAATCTTCAAAATTATTGGTTCCAAGAGGCTAGCAAAAGATCTCTTCCTTTACAGGTAATTATGCAGCTCTTGTTTTTACACCACTAGGGGCCAGTACAGCAGTGTTTATGTGTCTTCAACATGATTTTCTGTTTTATGATATTTGTAGCGCTGGACTCTTCCCTTTACTGTCCAATGCTGCTATGTCTGTAAAACCTGTGCTCCTTGGACTCTATGAGACCTATTATCTACCCTTGGGAAAAACTCTGAAACCAGGCCTACAGGGATTGCTGACTGGTGTACTTCCCGGTCTAGAGGAGGGCTCTGAGTACTATGACAGGTATGTAGTGTGTAAAATACAATTAAAAGTCTGCCTTAATTGTTTATTCATTCATTTATATATTTATATATTTATGTATTTATTTAGAAAAGATTTATATGAACAAGGATCCCTATAATCCCTACCAATTATCTATAAGTATTTTTCAAATCATCAACTTATTAGCATTATAGGTAGTCCAAAATAAATATTTATTTGTACAGTGTATTATAAACTTGAAATATTCAGCTTATTATTGTGTATTTTTTATCTATGTTTCTCATAGAACCAACGCTCTGTTAGAAAAAGTGGCTGGTGCTGTGGAGCAGTCAGCCTTCTACAGTGCCTTGTGGGGTAGTATACTGACTAGCCCTGCTGTGCGTCTGCCTGGGGTCTCCTTTGTCCTGCTTCATCTCAACCGCAAGCTCTCAATGGAGGACCAGCTTTATGTCATGGGCAATGATATTGAGCTGATGGTATGTACAGGATAATTGTATCAACCAATCTGCTCTGCTGGACATAATAATTTGGCCTAATGGAAATGTAAGAATTCTTTATTGTTAGAAACAGTCCCCCTGATAGTGTGTTGATTTTGCTGACAGGTGGAAGCAGTCAGTACCTCTGTCCAGGACTCAAGTGTGCTCGTCCAAAGGAGCACCTTGGATCTGATACTCTTCTGTTTTCCCTTCCATATGAGTCAGGTAGTATAATACTTTGAGCTCTGCAACATAATAGTGCTGTTAATATTGATTTTTATATCAACAACAGTAATGGTCAAATTGTACAGTGTTTCTATAATTAGATGTGTAAATCTATAACTTTCCTGGTGCAACTCAGTCAACTACAGAAGTCTACTCGTGCTGAGACCCATTAAATCCTTCATCTCAAAAAATTCAGGCTCCTTACAGATTCTCTTTGGTTGAGTGTAACTTTATGTGGGAGGTAGGCTGCATAAATATTTTGCTATATTGTGTTGTAATCAGGCAACCCGCCCAGACATGATCCGGATCCTATCGGCAGCTTTGCATGTGGTTTTGAGAAGAGACATGTCCCTAAACCGCAGACTCTACGCCTGGCTGCTGGGTGCGAACTTCAGTTACTCACACTGACATGTATATCAGAGACCTAACTTAAATATTAAAGGGGGCTGCTTCTTGTGAATAACTACATTTTCCTTTTTAATCAATAGAGAATATTGCAAAATTTGACAAAATCAGACTGCATGCAATTATAATTGCCTCCTCCTTTCACTCTTTAAAAATCGGATATCCCATCTTAAATAAAGTAATAGTGGTGACTGGTGATACAGAATTTACTCATATCAACAGGCATCTTAAATTATAATATAACAGCCCTATTTTCTATGATTCACGTATACTTCTTCATTCACTTGATGAACAACATAATTTTGTGTTTTCCTGATGGAACCTCTGATATACATTTTACCAAAGTATTACATAGAGATTCACACATACAGGATTTTCACTGTAGTCATATTATATTTTTTCTTACTTGCATTCTTGTTGTGGAAAATCTGGTAAGTGTGTGCATTTGCCAGGAAATCACACTTGGTGTTACAGTTACAGTTACAAGCTGGTAATCATAGCATGCTAATAGTGCACAATGCATTTTGACCTCATTACATTGTAGTAATTATCATTATTAACCCTGCATGTGTATGATTTTAAAGGCTTTGACAACAATGGGGTGATGGTAGGCCCTCGCAGTACACGGCAGAGCAATCCAGAAGAGCACGCTAGCCATTACTTCAACGCCTACTCTAAAGATATGTTGGTGCAGGTGAGGCTTGTGCTTTTTGAGGACACTGTTTTAATTCACCATGATATTTTAAAAAAGTTTTTAGAATACATTAAGCTTTAGACAGAGCTTTATTCTGCTGTTCTATTTGTTTTTTTTCCTCTTTCATACTTTCTTTATCAACCTCCCATGACCTCTCCTAGGTCCAGATATGTCCTTCTCTTTACTCTATTTCCTGCAGCTTGGCTTTTGAAAACTGTTTACCATAATTGAACACTGAACATTGCCCTGGTTGTGCCAGTTCCGCTCTGGTACACTAGGGATTGGGAGTGGGTTGCAGAGAGCAGCAAGTTTTTGTTTTTGGTTTACTCTTGTGCCATCTGGTCTGATGCAGTTTTGCAGCTCCCTCCATGGGGAGATGTTTGGTACTACAGGGACTGTCTGTTCAGCCAATTATGTGGCAGGCCATGCATGAAGCACACACGGCTAAGATGAATGTGGCATAAGTCAATACAGTTTTTTTACAGAACTGATGCATTTATTGTGTTTGAAGGGGTCTTTATATCTGTGTATTGTTTTTAGGCAATGGTGGGAATCTTGCAGGGCAAAGCCAGAGGTGGTGAAGAAGAAAGCATCCTTATGCATGACCTTAAGCCATTTCGCATTCTCATCAGCCTCCTGGATAAACCAGAGCTGGGTAAAAATTTATTGATTAGCAAATTACTATACTGAATCAAGATGACAATGTTTTAAATGTTTTAAATCAATTCACAGTGTACCTGAAAAAAATAAACAAATAAAACCTGTCCTTTTCCAGGTCCAGCAATCCTTGAAGATGTTTTAATTGAGGTATTTCGTACTTTACATACACAGTGTCAAACAGAGTTAGATCTCCAAAGTCAGAGTCCATTTAGCAAAGATCACACACACCTCAGCAGGTTGGTACACAGTATACTCTCTAATTGTTCAATTGGAATATAATTCTGTCATTGACAAATGTCTTTTTTTCAGTAAACTACGAGAAAATAAAAAGACGGCGGAGCTAATAAAAACAGCCAATCTGCTGTTCAACTCATTTGAGCCCTACTACATGTGGGACTACATCTCCCGCTGGTTTGAGGAGTGTTGCAGGTGTGTAAGGATTCCACATTAGAAATTTAATAGCACATATTTATTTGCGCTAAAATACAAAACTGAAATATGACTTTTACAGAAGGACAGTGCACAGTGAAGCTCAGGGCCCCCAACACGCCGGGGCCATAGACTGTCCAGAACTCTCTCTGGTGGAATTTTGTCAGCTCGTCGATTTTCTTCTGGATATTGTTTCCTTGGTGAGTTTGTTTTCTTGATTAATATTTCAATGTATTAATTTCCCTTTCCTAATTTCCTAATTCCTTTTATTGAAACTCCTTAATTAAAATTCCTCTCTAGTACCTACATCCTTCCACTGTCTTCCACTGTATTAATTTTACCTAATGCCAGAATATTCTTTTTCCAATTCATATTATGTTTTCAGCATATGGTTAGTAGTATGTTATTCTCCGCTATTTCTGTACACTGCCTAAATCAGGCTTGGCTCTTCCACCAAAGTGACTCTGACCTTGTTGTTTGTTTCAACCTTATTCATAACATTTTCAATTTGACATTTACTTGTTAATTCTGATTGATACATCTCTTTGGGTTTGTTACTGGCAGTCACTTGGGTGTGTTCTTTTCTGCAGTCCTTACACAGGTTCAGACGTGCCTGTGAAGTTTCCCTGCTACAGTACACTACCTAAATAATATTTCCAATCTGAATAGTTTGGAAATGCTTTTGTTTTATGCTTTGGTGTTTCTGTAGTGTTCTGAGTTTGTGAATGAGAGAGAATTTGAGTGTTTACTGCAAACAAAGTCTTGCCTGTGCTCTGCTTGCTCCTGTCTGTTGAAACTATCTGCTCTCTCTCCCTGAAGCCTACTAGAAGCATGAGGGTAATCTGCCAGGTAAAGTACTGCTCTTTCCTGCCTTTCAACCTTACTCTGCTTCACTCAGGCTATGATCACATATCAACATTCCTATGACCATTTCTTCTTTAGTTCTTCAATTCATCAATTAAAATATTGGGTCATCATAAAAATGCCATGTGTCAACTGATGATTTGGTGTGGATCTTTCACAAGATTTAAGCAGTGCAATTTAAGCATGCATGCATCTACAACTGCTAAACTCACATATTTAGAAGAAATATAATGTAATGTTGAATATGCTATACCTATTATGGCTTTTTATTCTTTTGACGCATACATGTATTTTGCATTTGCTTTTGCTCATTTAAATAAATGTTATGTTATTGTATGGGATTAAGAAATATACTAGATTTAGTCAGATCCACAGATTTTTATTTTCATTATAATACACAGTTCATCATTTAGAATCCATTAGAGGTTGTATATGCTTTGAGTCAAAAGAAATATGGCTGTAGTTTGTCAGACTTCCACATCTCACTTCTGTAACTGTATTTCTCAGGAAACATACATAGAGATCCAGACAGAGCATCTCCCTCAGCTGCTGCTGCGTATGGTGGCTGCTCTCACTGCTCACCTCCAATCTCTGGGTCTTGGAGAACTGACTCATTGCCTTCGCCTCTGTTCAAAAATCCTCAGTAAAGTACAGCCCCCTCTGGTGTCACCTCTAGTGTTACCCCTGGGCCCTCAGGCGCCGGGTATTTCAAACCCCACTACTGCCCCATTACATTCAGCATCAGACAGACCCAAAGAGAAGGAAGAGAAACGGGTAAGGATTCAAAAGTTTTCTATTTAACACTCGCTTTTCTGCAGTCCCTTCAAACTACATTTCAGGATTGCTCTGTACCAAGTGTAAGATCTGTGTTTGAAATTGTGAGCCTTCTGTCCAAGCAAATCACACCTTCAAAGCTTTTTTCACCAAAATGCTGTCTCTAAGGCTCTAGTTGTATCTAGCCTTTTTTCAATTAACAGTGAATATAATTTAATCAGGGTATGGTCTTTTAGGATTATAAAGAAAAAATGCCCTCTTGATCAAGAGAACCACTGCAAAATCTGAAATTCTAAGCCCCAGTGAATAAAAGTGTTTCAGACTCGTGAGTCCAAAGCCGACAGAAAGAAAACAAAAGACCGAAGATGTTTCACCTACAGCTGAGCCCAGTCTGGCTTTGCCCTCAATAAATGAGAAGACAGGGCTTTGAGAGCCCCCTTGGGATGTCATAGTCATCAGAGTGGAAAACGCTCTGCACGTGTCTATGGGATACCATAACAGACTCAGCCCCCACCCAGAGGAACACAGGGGGAATCTGGGTTCTCACATGCCATCTGAGTCCAAATGCCAAGAGGTGTACTGTAGTCTTGAGTTTATTTTTTTAAAGATAATTTTCAAACATTTTTAGTTGGATTCATAACACCTGTGTACACTTCTTTAGTGCACTGAACTCATCCAAATATTAAAACTTGTATGAGATACATTCATAAAGACATTTTGATTTTCTACAGACTCCTCCTTCAACATTAGAGCTACCCATAAGTGCAGAAGTATTTGAGGAGGGTGAGAGTCTTCCCAGCGCGCGCTCCCCTGAGAGTGGGTTTACAGACTTTGTGCAGTACCAGGGCGAGGAGGCCGACAGGACCCCTGATGCCACTCCTACTCTCAAAACCGGCCGACGCTCTTCAGGCCTGTCTCAGGCCAAACCTCTGGATAAACCCATCATGCAGTGCTGCCTGGAGCACTTCCAGTTGTTCCTCTCACGCCTCATCACACTGTATGTTGTCCCTGCTCAAGAGAGAGTGGAGGCCCGGCACATGGCAACCCTGGAGGTGGAGGGCTCTGTATCCAGGGTTCAACAAACAGAACTATTTGAATCAGAGTTGGCCCAAAAAGAAATTGTTGCTGCATTTACTGCGGCCTGTCAGCTCTTCCTGGAGTGCTCTAGTTTTCCTGTCTATATTGCGGAAGGCAACCTGAAACCCTCCACATCACAAGACGAGCAACTTAGTAAGTAGGCCTACTCTCTGACTGTAATATTGGAGTAAAATCATCATCATGTATATGCTAAATCCACTCCTCTATTGAAACAGACAATGAGCAGGTGGGCCTTCCCATCTGGCTGCAGAACCTGATGGATGCCTGTTGCTTGGCCACAGACTTCTGCTTTCAGGGTGTAGCTATCTCGTTGCTCATGGATCTGGTGGGTCTCACACAGTCTGTTGCCATGGTGGCAGCTGAAAGTGTGGCATCAGGGTCAACCTCTGAGTCAACCCAACCCATGAGCCCCAGCCAGGGACGAGTGGCTGTGGTCATTAGACCTCCACTCACTCAGGGAATCCTCAAGTACATTGCAGACAAGACCAACTTCTTTAAAGTAAGTCATAATGTTGCAAGCGTTGTTTTAAGTTGGAAAAACAACATTTTTATTTTTGCTCTTTTTTTAGAGTGTGGCTTTGATTCTGTGGGAGCAGCTAAGTGAAGCAACACCTCAGCACCATCAACGCAGTGTGGAGCTTTTCTATCAACTCCACAACCTGGTGCCATCCTCCAGTATCTGCGAGGATGTTATCAGCAAGCAGCTCATACACCGGGATAAGGTCTGCAAAAATGTGCAATTACTTTAATTTTATGTTTTCCCTGCTTTATGGCAGACTGAATTGCTCACAAAATAAAGATTTTTTAGCATTATCAAGCAGAGCAATGAAAGGGTTGGCTTGAGCATCTAATTCAATGAAACACCCATTTTTTTTTATTTTTTTTTTTACTCTGTATGTATGTATTAATGACAAACTTTAATTCCAGAGAATACGACTGGAAGCCCATGTGAAGTTTTCCATTCTCTGGCACTTAACAAGAGATTTGAACATGACCAAGTCATCTCCTTTTAATCGCACTTTTGACAGGTTTGTGTGCTAAATTCAAACTTGTAAATTCAAATTGATTTCAAACAGATTTACTCACTCATTCTTGCCCTTTTAATTTTTAGGTCACTCTTCATTATGCTGGACAGTCTGTGTTATTGGGACCCTTGTACCAGTGCAGTGGGTCGAGCTTGGTTAAATCAAGTCCTTCAGCGCCATGACATTGCCCGAGTTTTAGAGCCACTTTTGCTTCTTCTGCTTCACCCAAAGACCCACAGAGTGTCCATTCAGAGAGTGCAGGCCCAGCGCTATTGGTCCAGAGTGTTTCCAGCACCCTCTGAACAGGACACCCCTGATACGTTGTACAATAGAGACTCCGGCTTCTCAGAAAGTAAGTGCAAATCACTTAACAGTGGTTAGATATTTATTAGCTTTAGATAAAATTTGTAATATTGTCTTTTTTCATTTATTTTCTTTCCATTTAGATGTGAGTCAGCTTAATGGGGCAAGAATGACGCAAGAGGAGCTGCAATGCTTGGCATTAAATGATATGGAGCCATTTTGCCTTACAGTTAACCCTTTGAGTGACAGTCTGTCTTTGTTAAGTCTGAGTAGTGAGAATTTACAACTGGCTTGTGAATACCAACCAGGTGACCAGCAGGGGGAGCCACAAAACTCCGAGTCAACTGCCTCACAGTCATCTACAGTGGAAAACGGTAGTTTTGAAGACCCTGAAGGCGCAAATCTCACTACATCTGAGCAGCAAACTGGCTCATCGGATTACATGTCAGACGATTCAATTGAAATGGCAGTGTCCGGCGTTATGCAAGAGCTAATTGAAAGAGTTTTAAATTTAGTAGATGAGGGAGAAGGATCAAATGTGAATGAAAACTGGCCACAGACTGATACAGACAGTACTTCTTCAGATACCTCCACTGGGATCCAACTTGACCAAGGCCCCCCCCTTGGATCTAATCATCAAACTTTACCTGAAATGTTAGCTGAAGGCACACTGGAGTTTCTCTCTGTCCCATCATCTGAGGTAACAACAGAAGACCAGCACAAAGAGGGAATAACTCGCCACAGCTCTTCCCCTTCAATCGTAACATTGCCAGATAGCTTAGATCCAGCCACTCCTGACCACAGTTTGCACGTGGATGACCCCCAAACACGCAAGCGTAGCCATAGTAGCACACAGCTCAGTTTAAAAGGCAAGATTATGGAAAAACTAGCTGAAAAATCTCCTGGTGCTAAACCCAAGATCAAAAAGTCAAAAAGGAAGGAAGAAGAGAGGCAGAAGAAAGCTGCCAATCAAAATGACAAGCTAAGACCGCCAAGTATTTTCTTTGGAGACAGTCTGGATTTGGAAAACTGGTACAGTTGCGGAGAAGGGGAGGTATCAGAGATTGAGAGTGACATGGGCTCTCCAAGTGGAGGATCCGTTGGGCCTGTGGGTGGTGGCACTGTCCCAGGGCGTAGAGCATCCTCTGCACCACCTCGCTTCAATATCCATCCTCTATACCAGCATGTTCTGTTATATTTACAACTATACGACTCGTCTCGCACACTCCACGCACTGTCAGCTGTAGCTGCAATGTTAAGAGCAGCTCCTTCAGGATTTGTAAGCGCCATCTCCACAACTAGCATAAATAACACCTACACTCCACAGCTCTCCCTGCTCCAGAATCTCCTTGCCCGTCACAGAGTTTCAGTAATGGGCAAAGACTTTTACTGCCCCATACCACAGGACTCACACTCCCATTCATTTCGCAGTGCAATGTATTTGGAAATCATCATATCTTTGTGTCTTTATTTTCTGAGAAGTTACTATTCTGCGCATGTGGCTGTTGGTTCACAGGACTTGGCTGGAAACAGAGCCATGCAGCTCACCAGTGTTGAGGTCTTGACCCTGCTTTTCAATGAGCTTGCTAAAGCCACTGGAGGATCTGCTAAGGGCTTTGCCAGTTTTATCAGCGATGTACTTTCCAAGTGCAAGGTTCAAAAGGTGGTACTTCATTGTTTGCTCTCCACAATATTCAGTGCACAGAAATGGCACGAGCAGAGAGTTGCTGGAGTCAACGTAGCAACAGTGGAAGAAGGCTTGTCAGAAGACAGCATTATTAACCTTTCCGAGGACCAGATAGATAGTTGCAGTGCTGTCCAGTCTCAGCTGTTAAGATTATTGCAAAGCCTGGTTGTCCTTGAGCATAGGGTGATGGTGCCAGCCGAGGAGGGGGGAGAAGGTGGTCCTGTGGGGGGAGGAGCAGGAGGATCTGGGCCGGGCACTGGTTCTGGGGCAGGTTTTGAAATTCTCGGAGAAGTGGAGCATGTGAATCCTCAGCAGCCAATGACATCGCTGCAGTACCTCCCTGGGCAGCCAATCACAGCACAGGGTTTGTTTCTGTGCGCGGTCATCAGGGCGCTCCATCAATATCACTCCTGTAAGATGCACCCCCAGTGGATCGGGCTCATCACAGCCACCCTGCCGTACATGGGGCGTGTTTTGAGGAGGGTGGTGGCTTCAGTCACTCTGCAACTGTGCAGGAACCTAGACAACTTACTGCAGCAGTACCGCTATGAGACTGGAATTAGTGATAGCAGGTAAAGTATTATACTGTATACTGTATGCATGCTACAACTTTTACTCTTCTTTTTCAGTGCACCTTCTTAAGATCCCTTCTGATTCTGTCTAGAAGCATAAAAAGCTAATAATACTGTATTTTAGATCAAGTAATTAAGACATTCCTATAATTGGACTCTAGGTGGCAATCTTGGCTGTAAAATACTGATGTTGAACTGTTGCATGTACTTCTGATTTTTGTGTTTGCGGCTTAAATATATTTTTCCAATTCTATTTTTTTTCTGAAGACCCTCTTGGATGGCCCTATGTATTCCTCCTGATCTTATTCTAACTGTACTGGAAGGAGTGACTGCCATAATTCACTACTGCTTGCTGGACCCTACTTCCCAGTACCACCAGGTGAGAGCACTATGATGCAATTCGTGAAAGCCTTATATACAGTTAAATTGTGTGCTTCTGTACTTCCTTGTATAATTATAACTTTCTTTACCACAGTTACAAGTGAGTGTAGACCAGAAGCACTTGGCAGAGGCCCGTTCAGGAATCCTGTCCATCCTCCACACCATCATGTCATCAGTCACTTTGCTGTGGAGCCTGCTTCACCAGGCAGACAACTCAGACAAGCCTGCTGCTGCTTCTGCCTGCTCAACGTCCAACATCAATCTGGGCTCCACGAAGGTACTACTGACCATGTAGTGCCAATTATGATTTATTTTGGGCATATTCAGGGTGTTTTTGGGTGAAAATAAAACTCATGGTTTTGTATTCTCTTTTCTGTGTTTTCTATGAAGAACCTTCGGCAACAGATCCTTGAACTGCTGGGTCCAATTTCCATGAACCACGGAGCCCACTTTATGGCAGCAATAGCCTATGTGTGGAATGAACGCAAACAAGTCAAGGGTCCTGTGAGAAATAAGGTAAAACACTTTAGTACTGCTTAACAATTCAGTGACATGAAAATAATCTTTATATGGTTAAAATACGATTTAAAATGCTTTTCATGTAGGTTATCCCTTTAGCCAGTGAAGAACAGCTGCTCCTGGTTGAGTTGGTTCGCTCTGTGAGTGCCATGAGGACTGAAACTGTCATGCAAACTGTCAAAGAAGTTTTGAAACAGCCTCCTGCTATTGCAAAAGACAAGGTTTGTTTAATATAATCTACAATATTATATATGTATATGTGTGTGTGTATGAGAGAGATTTTTATTTATGCATAGATTTAGATTTATGCATATATTTATTAATTATTTATATTAAATATGTATGTTAAATATTTTATTCCTTTTGTAACCACAGAAACACCTTTCTTTGGAGGTCTGCATGTTGCAGTTTTTCTATGCTTATGTCCAGAGGTAAGCCACTAATTTTAGGGGGAAAAAAAACAACATACATGTAAAATGGTTTTGTCATGTTTGTTTTCTTCCAGGATTCCAGTTTCCAGCCTTGTGGACAGTTGGCCATCTTTGCTGGCTCTGCTCAAGGACTCTGTACAGTTGGGCCTGCCTGCCCCGGGACAGTTCCTCATTCTGGGGTTGGTTTCATAATTAATGACATCCTCATGTCTCTTAAGACTATGCGTGTAGTGAGTACGTCAGTACGAATTCGACTTGATGACCTGTCTTTTTTTCCTACTCAGAGTTTTGAACGAGTTCATATTGAAGAACCCCAACCTTGAAAGCAAAAAGGACCAGAGGGAGCTGCAGGTATTATTCAGTTATTTAAGATTTTATATTTGATATACACTTTTTTTTTTAATTAAAGATTACAGAGAAATTTGTCCCATCTATTTAGGATGTAACGCATAAAATAGTAGAAGCCATTGGTACAGTTGCTGGTTCCTCTCTTGAACAAACAACCTGGCTGAGAAGAAACCTGGAGGTGAAGCCATCTCCTCAGATTGTTGTGGATGGAGCCAACCTGGAGACAGATGTAGAAGGTCAGACACTAATTGACATAGTTTGTCTAATACAAACATCATTACTACATTTTTTGTAGACAAGTAAATGCCAGATACAGTGAAGCTATTTGTGCTTTTTGTGTTCTTCTAGATTTAATGCTGACAGTGATGGAGGCCTCCAGCTTCACTCCGTCAGTGTACAGTGTTCATGCCCTCACTTTGTTGGCTGAGGTAAAACACACATACAGATAATGCCCTACATGCAGTTTGTCTCGTAGCAGACACCTGTTGTGCAACCATATTTATAGTTCATCTAACCAATGTTTTGTCAAAAATATCATGTCATCATACAAGCACACTTGACTTAAACTGATAATTCTCTCCTTAAAGAAGCAGAGCAATTGAA
Organism: Taenioides sp. WSHXM2023; assembly: GCA_029959045.1. Classification (NCBI taxonomy): domain Eukaryota; kingdom Metazoa; phylum Chordata; class Actinopteri; order Gobiiformes; family Gobiidae; genus Taenioides; species Taenioides sp. WSHXM2023. The sequence continues at coordinate 18,281,167 of CM057088.1, read as the reverse complement.
AGAACACACTCAGTGCTATCGCATTTATCTGCACATTGTTAAAGAGCAGATTCAGCTAACTCCTGCCACATTGCTGTTTACTGCACAGATTACTGGATTAGTTCATGTGACTGGACAAACACTGCATTGCACCTTTTCATGCTGATGGGCTTTGATTTCCATGTACCTTTTATTTGTAGGTATTGGCTCATTTATTGGACATGGTTTTCTACAGTGATGAGAAAGAAAGGGTAATCCCACTGCTGGTTAATATTATGCACTACGTAGTACCCTACCTCCGAAACCACAGGTGGGGACAGAATATGTTTGCTGTTGCACTAGGTATGAGAGGAAATACTGTATGACTTTGTGTGGTGTTCTGTAGTGCTCACAATGCCCCCAGCTACAGGGCTTGTATCCAGCTGTTGAGCAGTCTCAGTGGGTACCAGTACACCCGCCGGGCCTGGAAGAAAGAGGCTTTTGACCTTTTTATGGACCATACCTTCTTCCAGATGGATTCCTCCTGTGTCAGTCAGTGAGTAGACTTGGGACCAGTTACATTGGTTACTTTTATGTGCAAATTGAGCATGCATAAATCTGTTTTTTCTGAATATCTTGCTCATAATTGATTCATTTTCTTTTCAGCTGGAGAGCTATTATTGACCACTTGATGACTCATGACAAGACTACATTTAGGGACCTCATGAGTAAGTTCCAAAATGTATATGTGATACTGGTCTTTTGTGTGAATGATTATTCATATTGTTAATCAGTATCATGGTAAATAGCTCTGAGCAGTGTGCCTTGTGTTGTTCTGTAGCTCGTGTGGCTGTGGCTCAGAGCAGCTCCTTGAGTTTGTTCACAAACCGAGATGCTGAGCTGGAACAAAGAGCCATGCTGCTCAAGCGTTTGGCCTTTACCATCTACAGCAGTGAAGTGGACCAGTATCAGAAATATCTACCAGATATCCAAGGTTAATCATTTTGGTTTTCACTTGGTGGAAAACTAAATTGTTTAAATCTGATAACTGTGTATTGGCTTTAGTAACTTGCTGAACAGTAACTTGCTGAAGAGTTGATAAATAATGATCTTCTTTTAGGTGCTTTGAGAAACTTGTGAAGTGTGTCGTCTGTGCTAGTATTGCAGAATAAATTTTTTTTTTGTGTTTATGTAATTGCAGAGCGTCTAGTGGAGAGCCTGCGTCTTCCTCAGGTACCAATCCTTCATGCTCAGGTGTTTTTGTTCTTCAGAGTGCTTCTACTGCGCATGTCCCCTCAACACCTCACCTCTCTCTGGCCCACAATGATCACTGAACTGGTAAGTCTCATCATTGTCTTTTCATATTAGATAGTTGATACAGTTACAACCTCAGGAATAAATATAACAAAAATATATATTATAACCATTCTAGGTTCAGGTCTTTCTTTTGATGGAACAAGAGCTCACTGCAGATGAAGATATATCAAGGTAAACTATTTTATCTATATTTATTTCATTAGGGCAAAATGCTACCTCTAGTACAAGTTAATTTCCTCTGCTGTTGTGTAGGACTTCTGGGCCATCTGTGGCTGGATTGGAGACCACTTACTCTGGAGGAAATGGTTTCTCCACATCGTACAACAGTCAGCGCTGGCTCAATCTTTATCTGTCCGCATGCAAGCTCCTAGATCTAGCTCTGACTCTTCCTCCTGAGAGCCTCCCACAGTTTCAGATGTCAGTAAAATAAGTCCAAAAACATGTATTTGGTTTTACATTCTATTGTATTTGCTTTCATCATTTATTTTCTTCTTTTATAACAGGTATCGCTGGGCCTTCATCCCAGAGGCTTCAGATGATTCAGGGTTAGAAGGAAGACGCCAGGGGACTCATCAGAGAGAGTTCAAACCTTATGTCGTTCGGTTGGCTAAACTTTTAAGGAAGAGAGCAAAGGTAATGTTCTGCTGGCTTCTCAAATACTGCTATATCTATAAATCAAGTAAAATAAGGACATCCTCTCCCCATTTCACTCTGCAACTGTTCTGTCTAATGAAGCCTATGGGCCATAAAATATTAAAACAGTGATTATAATAAATGTAATAATAATATACAGTTTGTATCCACATCCAATGCTGCAATGAAATGAAAAGGACTAAAGTTCAACAATAACTGAGACTTTATTTGTTCCATAGAAAAACCCAGAGGAGGACTGCTCCACTCGCACTTTGTCCTGGGAGCCTGGTCATCTAATGCTGACCCTTTATGTGATCCGAAGCCTTGAACAGCTACTGCCCTTTTTCAACCTGCTCAGTCAAGTTTTCAACAGTAAATGCAGCAGCAGATCAGGCCCTGCCTACAGCCACAACCCCACGGACGCCTCATTCCCAGGAAACAAGGAAGGCCATAAGCTGGAGAGCCAGAAAGTCTTTTGGAGCAGAGCTAGACAGAACATTGAGGAGATGGTGGAGAAAGACTTCCTTGAGGGCCTTATCAAAACGTAAAATGAAGTATACAGATCAACACTAGTGACAAACCTCAGTTTGTACATGAAAAACAAGGGATTATCAAGGGGAAATAGTTTGTACATGTTTTGTATTTATTATAATTTTAATTTTCAAAGCCATTGTATTTAATTTTAATTATCTGTAAATATGGGGCAGAGCTTTGAAGACTTTAAACATATTTCATTTACGTCCTTCAGGACAATGTAAAGATGCTGTGCCATCCCATATTGATGTGACTTAATAAAGATTTCTATGAAGGGTTACACACTGCTTTAATACATTTAATTTTACATGGTGTAAATGGTGCAATTATATCAGTATGGTTCAGACATGCAATCAATAGGGTTCAAAACCAGTATAAATGAGAGGAGTTCTTTGCTGTATTAACCACCTGGTATTATATGGACGTAGATGAAATTGCAGCACCATGGACAGAGGCAGAGGCCTGTAGTTCTATAATGCCTAAAACATGAGCCATAAAAGAGGGAAGTGAAGCTGTATGGTTTGTATGACCTTCATACTATGTCAGCAGCATGACAGCATCAAGCTAGGCTGAAGAGGAGCTTTTTATTTAACCCTTTACTGCTCAGGCGCACAGACCCCTCTATGGTTCTCGTCCATTCCCGATTCTCGCGATGAAATTGTACCAGCGCGGTTGGCAGCATCGTGTCAGCTGACTCAGAAAAAAGGCGGAGTCAGATGAGAAATTTAAATAAATAAAAAATGAAATGAGCGACATGATTCGCTTCCACTGAAAACAACGCCATCCATCGACCCGGTTCGAAGCGAGCGTCACCGGGGGCACCGAGGCTGACGGTCGGCCGCAGAGAGAGGACGCATCCCGGGGAGAGGGCGGAGGAAAGAGTCGCTTTGGATGGGGGGAAGATAGGTCCTTATGTCCCCTACCACTCTTCACTGAAAAGCGAGGGGTCGCTGGAGAGGATAATCCGGAGGCAGGAGGAAGGAAGACAGGAGGAGGGGGAGCGGAACTGCCAGCATCATCGGAGCGCTCCATATCTGAGGCTGGCCCACTGTAAACCACACAGTAAGACGCTACTCGATCAAATTAAAGGGAATAATGATGGATTGTTAGCGTAGAATATTTTATTTGTCACCAGGATATACTTTCAATTACAAAGCCTTATGGGAAAACACACTTACGCTTATTCCCTAAACGCGTTTGAACTGAACCAGCTCCAGTATTGTTATGCAATTCACATAAATGTGCCTGAAGTGCGTTGAAAGTGGGCTACTCCATATTCAACCAACCTCTTTTCTTGCTGGTGCTATCTGTGTGTGTGTTATCTTTGAAGACAGCTGGGATTACGGAGGCTCGTTTTGGTCTTGGGGGGGTAGGACCAGATCGGACGCTTGACTGACCGTCGGGCTTGGACTCAGCCGAGAGAAGATGTCGGGTCAAACGCTGACGGACCGCATCGCCGCGGCGCAGTACACGCTCACCGGGTCTGAGGTGTGCAGGGCTGTGTGTAAAGCCACGACACACGAACAGACTCCCCCAAAGAAGAAGCACCTGGAATGTGAGTAACCTGCCATCTGTCTATTTGCTTATCCCTTTTCCTTTCACGTACAATCAGGCCACACTGTAGTGATGCTCTTCCATGTAGGCTGCACTTTGCTCAGCTTGACCAAGTTCACACGCATACGTCAACTGCACGTTTTTAACCAGATGTCCACTAAAGTAGTTCTCTTATCTCACTGTGATGCAAATGATGCCATAAAATCCCACAGCATTCTTAGACCAGTCTGTCTCATGCTGCTGCTGATGGCCATGCATTATTGATTGCACTGGTAAAAGTAGTGTTAGTGCCAAGCTGCTGAAAAGATCCAAACACATTTCACATATATGTTTGGGTCAAAATTATATGAAGAGATATTCTGTAAATAAAGTACATTACAACTGACAACAGTAGGCCTTTTCACAGTAGGCTATGAGACAACACTCTTGATTTGTGCCTGGCAAATATTTGATTCAGGTCATTGTTAGGGCTAAGGTTTAATCAGTATCAGCGTCTTGCTTAGAATCATCATATTCCCTGCAAATACACAACTAGATAAGACTCGAACTGCTAACAGATTTTTCACAGTGATGGACTTGGCTATTGACTGAATCTTATACCTCGTTTCGATTGTGTCTACTCACACAGCTGACCTAAGAAGTGATAATGAAGTGGGTTTAAAGAACTGATCAAAGAATGAAATATTTGTAATTGTTTTTTTTTTTTTTATTTCTATAAATGAAACAGTTGCTGAAAAAAATGTATGGGTTTTTTGCAAATTGCAAAATTTGGCCGACAACTTTAATTTTACATCACCATTAAAGTGCACTAAAGCTGACAAAGTTAAATGCATTAGAAGTGTCCATTCACTTATTGTCATAATAACACTGAATGATGGAGTGGGTAGACCATGACTTAACAAAATAGTTTGCCAAAAGTCTGAGTCAGTAATTTTCATTGAAGCTTTTTACTAAATTGGCACTGCCACATTACATCTAAAATGAAATGGAGCTATGTGTAATAGACTGGTTTCTTTTGTGGCTTTAAAATACTATGTTATGGAGAGCTCCAACATCAGATAACTATTAAATGGTCTACTGCACTGCAGAACCTGTTCTGTTGAGATAGAAGCAGAAACATGCTGTGATAAATTGACTGAATCAAAGAATATAATATTGGAACATGAAAGGTCCTAGAAATACTGTACTGGACTGAGCACTTGAATAGGGGGATAGTGAGCGTCATATAGTCGGAGTGAAATGCAATGTCAGAGAACTAATACAACCTACAAAGCAGAGTGCTTTCACTCTGTTTTGAATTTGATACTTGATACTATAGATGTCTTGTGATGTTAATGTGGATAACTGGGTTATAATACATATATAAACACCCTCAACTCCAGGCAAGGCCGCCATTTTAATGCTGAAAGATAGTAATTCAAATAAATAATGACACATCAGGTGAAATTTATTGTATTTATTTTTTTACTCAGTTTGCACTTGGTAGGTTCAACAGCCAAATCAATAGGGTGCATGTTTTTGCCTGTATTTTTATGTATGGGGGCTAGTTGCTCTTGGCAAAGCTCCAACACAAAGACTGGAATGGCATTTTGAATGGAGAGTGCTTCTGTTCAGAGCAGGGTGGGATTGAGGAGGTGCAGCTGTGAGTCAGCTGCCTGCCTGGGCACCACTTCTCAAGGCACGAATACTTCAGACAAAGCGAACTATCAGAACGCAGATCAGAAGAGACTGTCACAAATCCTAAATGGTTTTATTGCTCGCCATCGTCTGAATAATATCTGACTGCAGACATGTGTGACTTCTTTTCACTTGTACCTACAATAGCAGACAAGTACTATTCAATCATCTTCATCTTAGCAGTCTTATTCAGCTCTTCAGTTACAGGCGACAATGTTAAAAATCAACCTTTGCACCATTAATCCTCTCAAAGCCCACCAAGGATCCATTGTAAATCCCATCCAATTTTCCCATATACTTTTCAAACATTAAAATATTAAAAGTTTAAAGGCATGACAGAGGCTAACCAGCTATATGGTAACTCAATAATGCAGTTGTTTTCAGTCCAAGTGCATTTAATTTAATAATTATGTGAAATGTTTTAATTTTTTTGTGACTTATAATGTTTCAGTTACAGATTTTAAATACAATCATTAGTTGATTAGCATCCAGCAACTGTATTTTATGTATTTATTCACTTCTACTTCTGTATATTGTATTTATTGGCAACATAATGCAAGTGTATTGATTCCACTCAAGTGAATAGCTGTTTTTGTGCAATGCAGTGCAGTGCTATTTTATACACAGGGCCATTTTTGTTTTTCTAATCCAAAGCAACCACAGTGAGCAATGAAGCGTTCTGCCTTCAAACTGTGAGGGTTACACTTGAAAGCAGCATTTTAGCACTTCTTTTTTTAGTGTCCGCCTAAAGCTTGAATGGTACATGCAGGCACGACAGATACCGAGTGTAACAAGGTCTTATTTTGGCTAAATGATGATGACTGTTCTCTAGACACAACTCTCATAATAGCTCTTCACCTATAGATGTTGTTTTACTTCAGACATGAGTCGTTGTTGATGACCTTTTAATAAGCTTGAATAATACTGGAAGTTATATTCTGCCACACTCTACTTTACATTCCCTCCAAATCCTTGTTTTGAGAAAAATCAGCCTGGTATTTGTGCAGGAAAAACAGTCACTAGCTCCTCTCATGTTGCTAAATCTGTCTTTTCCAATTAACAGCTGTTTTCACACTAGTGTCATAATACTTTGCTCCAAGTGATGCAAGATACAGCCCTTTAATATCATGTACCACCAAGGCAAATACAGTCTTTCCAAGTCAAATACAATCCTTATTGAACTAAAACTCAAGCAGACAACAAAATATAGATATAGATATATAAATTAAACCTATTAAACCTTCTCATTTACTCTCTCAAAGTTGTATTTAGAGAGATTCATACATGTCTGAGCAATCTCTAATTGCTTATTTTCAAGACGCCATATTACTCCTGTTTTCACAGCCACCGGCATACACCCATTACTCTCTATGTACTTTGTTCTTCCATTTCAATAACTTAATCTGATGGTGAAACACACAGGATTCGGCAGTGTCACATAGTCATTTTGGTACAAATGAAAAAAAAATGCTACACACTAGCGTGATCTGCAGCTACCCATCGGGTGCCAATAGCTACCCAGCTATTAAGTCGTGTTATTATAATTTTAAATATGTTAAAATATTATTAAATATTACTATTTAACATGTGCAAATTATAATATAATGATCCATGGGTGTCATCAATTCTGTACTATCTATACAATTTTATACTAACTATATAGTGGACACAATACAGCTTCTTTAATCGGACTATATTAGGACTATCAAAGGCTAAACTAGGACTAAATCATTTGTTCCATTTTATGTTGTTTTTTTGTTGTTGTTGTTTTTTGTGTATTTTTTTCATAGTGTAGCAACTTGTCTTCAGGAGGAAGATGTTTGTTTTTCACCCTATCTTTAAAAAAAACAAAACAAAACAAAACATTGCTCCTCCTAAATCCTTGATTATATCTCTTTATAGATGTCTTGTATATCATACTGAGTAATAATAACCCTGCAACGTAGAGTTTAATGGCTAATAACACAATGTCTACCAAAGGTTCTACATACTATACCACTAGAACTCAATTGGTACTGAGTAGAAAATTGGATATGCTGTGTTTGCCCAGTTGGTGCGATGCTTATGTATGAATGAGTTGCAGTACACAGATAAAGAGAAGTAGGATGGTAGTATGAGAGGCCTCACAATGTTTTTTCTATAGCCTTGTCTCTAATGTCTAACCCTGTGTGGGTGCATGGCCATCGTATCAGTCCATGTCCAGATTAATGAGCAGGATCCAGAGTCGAGGCCCACACAAACCCCCAACTACACCATTATCTCTTCAAGATCTGAACATCGAACGACCTCCTCTAGACCACCCACTCCTGTCACTAAATCTCAGACTAGAAGGGGCTTTAGAGGGCACTAGGGCCTTGAACCTGATCATTGGGGTCTCAGTATTATGCCACTGCAGCTTGAGTGACTTATTACGCTCAAGCCCAGAGAATATATTTCTGGGCTTGGGTTTATCATACAGTTGCCTGGGTATGCTTTCAAGTGGATTCATTCAAGTGTATTTATAAAAATGCAGTACACACATGCAGTACAGTGTAATTTATTTTACTAATAGTGTTCTTAAAGGGCCCATATTACGCTATTTTCTGATCTATGTTATATGTGTTATATGTCTCATCAAAAACTTATGTGGACCTTTAAAGACTACCACACTGTTTTTTTTGTTTATTTGAGAAACACAGTGTCAGGTTCAGCCTGATTGATCATCTTCAGCTGCAGTAATGCAATACTCAATATAATATCAGGCTATTCAGCTGTATAGAAACCAGAAACCAGTCTTACTGACGACAGGGATCGGATGGACATTTCAAAATAAAAATCAAATGAGCTGTACCTAAAGATTCAATGGCGAAATTCAAAGAGTATTGTGTTTTGTTGCAGTTTTGGTCCCTGTGAGCACCAGTTATCAGCCATTGGATTTGAGCAGCAGTTAGAGGAAGGACAATTAAAGTCATTAGAGAGAAATGGATCGATTTGCACAGCAGGGAAAGCAGATCTGATCTTGGTGATGCATGACTGGTTGGTTTGATCAGCAATAATTAAACTTTGTTTTGTTCTTTTTGCTCAAGGTGGTGTTTGTGCATTGCAACATTAAAAAGTGGTTACATAAAATCCACAACATCTAAATGAGCATGTATCCTCTTTCACCACCAGCTGCATTGTGCTGGCTATCTGCCTGTTCCTCCATGCCTCCACAGTGTCTCCAGCCCAATAGCTTCCTTTTTGTTTGGCTGCCACACCACATTGGCACTGGTACACTATCCTATGCTGGGTAGCATTGCATTGTGGGTACTTTTTCTCTTTCTCTGTATGTAGCTGGAGGCTGGTGGGAGCTATAAATAAACCCCACGCTTTCACTATCCCTTCACGTGTGCCTCTGAACGCAAGCATCTCTCATCATCAGGCAGCATGGCTTGTTCTGCTCAACAGCAAGTCTTTTTGTCTAGTCCTAGTCAACTTCTGGTTCAGTTCTTGTCATGATTTTGTCCTGCTTTAGATCTCATATAAACATGATTTTGCCCTTGTCTATAAATTGTTTTGGCTAGTTAAGGTTCAGCTCTGGTCTAGTCTTGACAGACAGAAATTGCATTATTGCTGCTGTCCACACAGATCTAACAGTTTTTCCCCTTCAGACCACTGCATACTGCTGTTGTGTTATTAGGCAATACACATCTCCCACTTTATCTAGTTACCTGGTCAGCCAGAACCACATGCTTTGACAAAACTTTCAAACATGAGTGGAGTTTTATCATGTCTCCCTAATTCCAGATTGTGTGGTTGACAGGCGGATTAACCGATCAGAGAGACACATTTTGTTTGTGTCAAAAACAAGTATGGCTGCTTACAACATAAAGCACAGAGAAACAGTGCAGATTTTTGCAGAATCAACTGTCAAGAGAAGTTAAACATTTTGTTCAGAATGTTATGATAATTTTTGAGAGGAGATGTCTTCCACATTTGACAGACACGTGCTACAAATTAGCGGCAGTGGTTCGCCCATCTCAAGTTAGGACAGAGGATTTTCATGCTCAATGTGGTGTGTGCATGAGTGATTGTTGGTGGTCGTAGGGGAACCTGTGGCTCACCTGCGGCTCACCTGGTGTTGAGTTAACAAATAATAAAAATATTTTGACCAAAAAAGTGCTATATAAATTTAGATGATTAATTATATTATTATTCCAAGGAGCTATCAACAACATCTTACACTAACTGAAGACAAAACATGTAGCCTGGAGTTGCACATGTAGGACCACTTTACAGGGGATAGTCACACATTTTATTCCAAATTAAGGACTTAATCACCCAGGTAACATTGCAGAGCCTGTGCACCCACCCTCTATAAGATAAGCCTCATCAGAGCACTGCTGTTGGAACTGATTTCCAAATAATTTTACACTTTCTTTACAATTTGTTCAAGTAGAAAAGCTTGTTACCATAGAAACCACCTTGGCATGTCCCCAGTGTGTGTAAAATCCATCCATGAAAAGTCCTAGGAGACTTGGTTTACTGACAGTGTAGTGTAGGTATGTTGTGGATTGGCAGCAGTTGTACTCACTCACAAAATATCAGTTACATTTATCGATGCAAAGCACTATGGGAAACCAGACTCCAGTGCTCCTTGTATTCTCTTTGATGACTTCTGAGTGGGAATGAGACCACAGCCTTCTAAAAAGATAGATCAGAGTTGTCAGTTGGATTGTACTGTGAGCAGGCCTGTGCAATTTGGGTAAAATATTTTGTATTTCATTTGAGATTAGATTTGCAGTTTACACTACACATCATGTACTGTACGTCCAGAATGAATTATGAACTGCTAAAGTAATACAACATCCCACACATTTCAGAATAGTATTAAGTTTCAACAGGTTTAACAAGATATATTATGTAGACCTTTCTTTTTTCACTTACCCTGCCTTTTCAGTAATTTGGAAAAATAATTATCTATTAACGACATAGTTTAATACTACCAGAAAAAAGTGTTCTTTAGAAAGACCTGCAATACCAGTTCAAACTGATTTTGATGCAAGTGCAGTATATTGTACAGCCTTGTGTTGTTAAAAGATGTCAAGATAAAAAAGACACATCTCCTAGTTCTGTTGCCATTCTTTGCTATGAAGTTTTTTTTATAGTTGTATAATTATCTAATGATATTCCCAACTATCAAATCTGTTTATGTTGCTGTAAAATTATAGGTGCAGTTTGCCTTGATACTGCTTCATGACTCATATAGCTCAACATGCATTATTAGCTTGATTGCATTATTTGAACTTGGATTGTAGCTGCAGATAAGGTGGCATCACTGTGACATCATCCAAAAACATCATTTTTTTACATTTGAAAATTTTGTAAATTTTAGTATTTTAAAACTGTTTTTTAAATGTCTGACAAATCATGTGTCACCACTGTTTTCTGGTTTGGCCATCAGACGTCAGGGCTCAGTCAGACCTAACACCAGAGCCTCTGTGAGTGGAGACTGTGTAGTCCCAAAATCCAGAACATCTTTTGGACAGTCCAGTTTCTCCTCCAATGGATCCAGGCTGTGGAACTCTCTTCCCACAGACCTAAAATTACAGACAGATCCAAACATCTTTAATAGACGTCTGAAACTGTGGCTGAAATCAGGACAGAGCTGTGCACATGGGATTGGGTGAATTGAGATGAAATGTAAATTGTTTGCTGTGTATTTGTTGTTGGTGTCTTGGTACTGTACTGTACTGTGTTTTTCTAAAAGCCTCCTGTGGACAGGTGTTGAAAATTAGCACTTGTGCTATAACACTGGAAACAATGCATCTGGTTTGTCCAATGCAATTTGTTATGTCCACATCAAATAAATAAATAAATAAAAAATAAGTAGCATTTGTGCACCCGTGTAGATAATGTAGCTCTGTGAAACTAGGGCTGTAATCCTGGTGCCTGTAATGACCTTGTGTAACTGCTACAACACTCCCTGGGCATGTTCTGTGTCTCCCCATGCTAAACCACCAAAGCATGTTTTTGAAGTCTGTGAAAATTTGGCTCGAATAAGACTTTATTATTGTTTTTATTCAGTTGGTTTAAATAAGATTTTGCACTTTGCTTTTCTGGTGCTCGCTGTCCCTGTCACAGTAATCATGGGTTAATGGCTGTGCAGCTGGAGACAATTACCCCAGAGATCAGTACTACCAGCTCTGTGTGTTCTACCAAGTGAAGATTACCAGGCATGTGCCCCTTGAAGTATTCACGTAGCAATATAATTTACTAAATACAATGAAATGAAATACTGTACTGATAACCATTCATTTTTTAATTTCTATTGTATAGTGTAGATACAGTGTACAATAAATATATTAAATAATTAATCAAATTTATATGCCCGTCTTATGATTTTTGAAATTTCAGTTTAATTTTGATAACTTATTACTATTTGTCTATTTAGCCATCAAAGCAAATCAAATAAGACTGAGAGCTAAGTTAGCTACTCATCATTTTATAGTCATTGATTCATAGTTTCATTAAATTGCATCATGGATTAATTGAAACTGCCTGAGTGCTGGTGCCCTAGTTTGGATTATACCACCCTCTGAGCTTGTGTAGAGTGTGATAATATTGTACAACATTAACATTAATTTGTACTCCTGTCTAAATCCCTGCTTGAAGGACATTGTTGATCAGTCTAACATACCACAGCGTGCTAGACTTGACTTCACCTCCTCCTACTACCACTCTCCCCTCTTGTTTTCACACACAGTCATGAATAATTAAGATCTGAGCAGGGGAAAGACAGTGAGTCAGAAGCTCCTGCTGAAACCCTGTTCAGCATCGAAAGCACCTCTCCCAGCAGTGCACTTTTCTCTTTTCCCCTCTGCAGGCTAGTCACGACATACAACAACAGAGTAGCTTCAGTACTCCAAGGAACATTGAGAGCAAAACTTACAATTTCATTTACATAAAAATAAGGGAACCCCCGTGAATATAGAACTACTTGCACCAGTATATGTTTTGCTAGGGACCTAGATCTTTACTACAAAAACAACTACTGACTATTGGCTATTGGTATTACTTATTAATCTTTCCACTGTAATGAATTAAAAAAAAAATGTGGGTAATACTCAATACTCTAATTTACTCTAATACTAATTTAGACCAATAATTGTACTGTTACTATGGACATGAAATAATGGGCTCTGGATTACGTAGCATCAATTTGCCAAATGAGGAAAGGCAGAGTGAAGGAGCGACAGACAGACAGAACTCAAAAGCGTGGGCTGGAGAGGCAGCTGCTGAGTCATGAGGGATTATTCACTCGTGTGTTTGGGATCACCTCTGAGGAAGTGTAGTGTTACTGCATGCTCAAAGTGTTGCATGATGGAGCATGCATATCAAAGCATACTGTGTTTCTCTTATTAATTATTAGGTTATACTTTTGTATTCAATAAAGTAAAAGAATTAGTAAGTCCCAGGCCTGGTGATACTGGGACGAGTTAAGCATAACCTATCCCCTTGAGAGAAAATGGGCCCATATTACACTAGTTTCTGGTCTATGTTACAATGTTGTTTCCTCATCAAAACATACCTGGAGTTGTGTTTTGTTTCATACATGTTTAACATCCAACAACTCCACTGTTGTGCGTTTATGGCTTAAAGCTCACAAAAGTAAATTTTGTGTAATATAGGACATTTAAATCAGTATAGCTTGTAGAGTAGTGTAGGCTATACCATGTTATACTTACCTTGTAGGCTACTGGACAATGACATAAAACATTGTTCTAATAAAACAAATGTCCTATAAAGCAGACCTATTCAGCTTGCAGCCCAGATGTGAGATATGGCCCATGAAACAGTCTGGCAGTAAGCATGCAGGTGCTTACTTGGCAATATTAATAAATCACATGTTAATAAATGTCATATCTGCTTTTCTCTGCCTGTTCTGCTGAATAAGATCTTAAAGTGAGTCTAGCGATTCTAGTCAGATTGTCTGCCTTTCATGTCCAACATGCACCTTTTTATCTCATCCATCACTCTGGCTCAAGATATGGCCCCAGGTTTTACCATTTGACAATCTCCCATTGCCAATACATATCTTTCCTCCTGCAATCACAATTGTACCTGGGGGAGCAATCATGGCAGAATCTCTCTTTTGTGACATATTTGATCTTCTCTATTGTGGCATTTTTGCATATTTGTCTAGATTTCTTGTTCGAGTTAAAAAATTACTAGGAAAACAGGTTAAATGGTGAAGGATTCTGTTAGGTGATTGTGGTAAGCCAGATTCTTAAGAGTTTGTATTGTGATTTTTGAGTTGAAGATGCTTTACTGTGGGGAAAGATTATTTTTCTCCGTACTGAAGAAGAGCTTTAGGGTAGTCTCATTGCCTAGTAGTTGAGCTCGGTCTATCACAGTTACACTAAGTTAATGAAAATGTATGGTGGTCATTATTGTGCTAATAGTCAATTGATCATGCAATTGACCAGTGTACTGTGGTTAAACTGTTTTCTTTACTCCTAATGATGCATAATTTCAAAGCTGAATTGTTTTAACAGATTAAACACTTAATACTTAAATACTTAAAATTGCACAATCTCACTTTGTTGAATGTTGACAAGATTGTGGTGCATTGTGGGTGAGAATCCTGTTTTGTCTCCTACATGCTGTTTAATAAAGCCATAAAGAAATATTGGTGAAAAGTGTGAAATTGTATTTTTAGTGCTTTAACTTTTTGCTCTCTTAAATGTAATTATTTAGTGTTAATTATTTTTTGCCTGTACAGACCAAACATCTTGCTAAACGCATAAACCATCATACAATACTACAGAGAACAAACCAGACACTACCTTTTGACATTGTTCTTCATCTCTGCAAAATTCTGTTGTTTTTCAGAAAAGCACATCCTGTACCTGCCCCTCACCATGTACCTCTTTACTTGTCATTAAAACCACACATGTCTCTTTGTAATTCCCAGATCTGATCCAGGCCACCCAGGAGACCAATGTGAATGTGCCCCAGATGGCGGACACTCTGATGGAGAGGGCTGGGAACGCCAGCTGGGTGGTGGTGTTCAAAGCCCTCATCACTACACATCACCTCATGGTCCACGGCAACGAGGTATGCTTCTCTACCAAATCAATACAAACAACAAGGGATGGAGACTATGCTAATAGTAATAATAATATAATAATTTCAACTACATAATTTGGGGAAAACATTCCAACATATTGGCCAAAAAATAAAGGCTGCCATCGGTTCTAAACAACATAAATTATTACTCACAAATGTTAGGTTGATCATGAGCCTTATAAACATACTGCCTACTCTGTGTTTTTGCACTATACTTACTAGTGCAGTTACTAATGCCACCTAAATTTCTGTAACTACTCCAAATTACAAATACTGTGTAATCCATCACTGCAGTTGCTCTTCCTACTACCAGTATGACCTCTTGTACTTCTACTTGAACTATAACATCAGCCTGCCCAGGGACTACAGGTGGAAATTAGCACTAGTGCAACAACCTGGTACAATGCATCTCTCCTGTTAAGGTCAATGTATATTGTGCACTGTCCCTGTCTCATTAAATAAATAGACTAAAATGAAATAAATGAAAACTACATACTTAATTATTATGTATTACTGCTTATACCACTACCAGTGCTGCTGTTCCTATCACAGAAAAAAATCCCAACTATTTTTCATAACTTGTGTTACTACTATATTTACTACTACTGTAACCCTTTCTACTTTTGGCACTTTTGGTGATTCAAATAGTTCGAAAATGTTACAATTCGGGCAGTGCGTAGCAGATTGGATGAAGGCATGAATTTTCTGAATGATCAAGTAAGTTCTTTCTCAAAAAATGCTAAATTTCTCATGTAGGTGAGAGCTCTAAAATAGCACTTTTAACACTTTTCTAAGACATATTTTACTTTAAAGGTGCTATGTAACTTTTTGATTGGTGTTCTGTCACCTGCTTGATTCTTTGGATATGTTACTGCTCTTCCTGGAATGTTCCACAGTATGGCATTAAACAGCTCTACCTTACACTTATTAAATTACAGGTGGTTTTATGGTTTGAAAAACAGCCATTCTGACTGTGAATGGGGTTGGGTCTCCACCGATCTGACCTGTAACTTGGTCTGGTTTGGTCTCCATGAAGATAGAAAGGTTTAATGCCATACTGTGAAACATTCAAGAAAAAGCAATAACATCTCCATGAACAAACACCTTGATGGACCCTACGCCAGTTACACAATGCACCTAGAAACACTTTACTCCCAATTCATTTATGTACAATTTATGTCCTCCCAAAATATAATACCCAGGTGCTTATTTATTACTACGATTAACTATTTTAAAACTGGAAACTATCATAACTTCATGGTAAATGCTCTAGCAGTATCCGAATGAAACAACAGATGTCAGGCAAAGGGCAAGTGACCCTATGTTCCAGTGAGAGCCAGAAGGGTTGTGGTCATTTACTGATAAGACTAATTAGCATTCATTTAGCCAAAGTGATGAATGGATTGCTTGATTGTTTCTGCTTGTTCTTGAGGAAAACTGCTACCCAAGCTTTTAGTGCCTTGTTGTGGCTCCCTTGTGTTTGTGTCATAGGCTGCTACACCGCACATAAAATGATAATTGTTCATGTTTAATATATAAAACTGTCTGCCATATCTTCCTCAGTGCTTCGAAAGGGACCTTATTTGTCAATGTCATATTACCTTATGCCCCCACACGCTACTGCTGTATTGCTCATTTATTATACTATCATTTTTAATTGCAAATGGGACTGTGGTATGCCATTTAAATACAGTATATTTGTGGTCAAGAATGCATGGCAAGATTCTTGTGCTGCAGGGAGATTAAGGTTCTTTTCGTGCCTTATTAGATAACCAAACTTTTGTGCTATCAGTGTTTTCAGTTTTCTAGTTTTCATTTGGAATCTAACTTGAAGGCACTATCAGAATGCAAATTAACCAAATAATAACATTGTACACAATATTACTGCTTGGACTAGGCATACAGGGTTTACTCTGCTCTGATATCAGTTAATATCAGGTATCAGAAGATGCTTAAATCCATAGTACCGGAATCTGTATCAGAACTGAAAAAGCTGGAACGGCGCATCCCTAGTTACTTACTTCTACTTATATTACTACTTTCACTATGACTACTGTGTTACTACTTTCTTACTGTAACTGAGACTATCACCTCAAAATGCTTAACTCAATTGTGCATAATATTAATTGTATCTCTTTATAAATAAAAAAGCAGTAAATAGCATTGTTTTCACAAGCTGGTAAGAGTATATGATATGACTAAGCAATGAAAAAGTGAGGTTGCCTTACAAAAAATGTCATTTAAAAAAAAACACCTCTAAAATAAAAGCAATCTAGATTTAGTCCATCCATGAGGTAAAATGATAAAATATGTTTATTTTGTAATTCCAAATTAGCTTAAACGGGCCAGTCAGAGTCAACCAAAGGGCCGTATGTGGCCCCAGAGCTGTACAATGCCCAGGTCTGACCTACATTATTCCAGCTCTGTCTGAACTCAACAGTGGATTCGTGTCATGGGATGCTCTGGGACAGTTATCCATCTGCTTGTTTCCTGTGACTTTTGGTTCGTCTGCCTGTCTGTTATTGACCTATGACTGTTTCTCTGTGTGATTTCCTAACTTACTGTTGGTTAAAGGTGACTGCCTTTGTCATTTTGGGCTGTAAAAAATGTATTGAATTCCTGCTAATCACTAAAACACATTTGCTTCTCCCAATATAGTCATTTTAAAATCAGACACTAATCAATACTTAAAACTAGTATTGAAACTAGATACTCAGTGAGCATGTATCAATATTAAAAATGTCACATTTACAGGACAGAAATTAGCTTTTCCTTACTGACTTGTATCAGAACAAGTATAAGACCACATAGACTAATATACGCCCATGGAACGTGCCTGGACGACTGAAGGTTTACGCAGATAAAACACCACATGGTAATATACTAGAAAGTACTATTATGTTTTACATTGCTATGTGCAGCACTTTGGAAACTGTCTTGTTTATAAAATGTGCTATACAAATTAACTTAGATTAGATTGTATTATTTAATGTTAAAAATCACATTCAGTTGTCTAAAGAAAGTGTTTCTATCATCATGGTATCAGAAGTATCAAATCTATTCTTTAGTTTTGCAATCAAGTATGACATTTTAAGGTCGTGACAACACTACAATCGTTGCATGCTATCTGTGGGATGCAAACAAAATACATCTTATTATTCATTCCTCCACAGTATTTGTTGGCATTTGTTGTTAATATAGTAGTGCTCTGTGCATATCATTAAGTCTGTATTCTCTTACAGAAATTTCTACAGTTTCTGGCATCTAGAAACACACTTTTCAACCTCAGCAACTTCCTGGACAAAACTGGTTCCCACGGTGCGTAGTATTTGCTTCTGTCTTTGTGGTTTTGTGTTTTGTTTAACAATCCAATGTACAACATTCAAGAAAACATGATTGTTATGTAACTCTCATACTTAAGCTTTCTTAATTCTTCATACCTTTAATTAAACCAATCTACATAAACAAAGTGTCTCCCACGGTGGTAAAGTACTGTTGGATGGCTTGCTGTCAGGCATTGTGCACAAATGGCAACAGATGTATTCAATAAAACAAAAATGTTGTTCTTTGTGCCTTTGTGTCTTCTCCTTCTCCAGGCTATGACATGTCCACATTTATCAGACGCTACAGTCGCTACCTGAACGAGAAAGCCTTTGCCTACCGACAGATGTCTTTTGACTTTGGCAGAGTCAAGAAAGGGTTAGTGTCCAATTGTTTAGTGTATAGAGCTGCATTAAAACATTCTTATTATTATTAGCAATGCCAATGGCGGGTTCAGACTAAACTAACTGAAGGTGCAAATGAGTTTCAAAGGGCTGCAAAGACACTATTCAGTATTTATAACCCACAAAATCAAGAAAAAATCTGGACAAATTGTTTGAATGTTACATAAAACACATGCATGTGAGCACGGCTTATTGTAGCCATGGGGTAATTTACTCTCATAAACAAATGATCATACATACATACATACATAGTGTACATTAAATTTGAAGTGTGGGTGAAGTGTCTTGCCCAAGGACACAATGGCATCTTTGGGTAAAAGAACATGCGCTCTTACCATTGAGCCACCGTTGCCCTTGTTTATGAGTATTAACATGTATTTAATTTAAAAATCTTATTAATGTATGTGCAGTTGTAGCGCCCATTTAAAGCTGCCATTGGGACAGTGCAGAGCTTTCCTATACTGTCTGAGTGTGGTGGTGAATACAGAGTGGTGATTACTCATGCTCAGGAGTGGGTTGAGCTGCTGCTGCTGCATCTGTAAACTCTGTGTGGTGCAAAGATTATGTATTTTTGTCTCTATCCATTATTAGAATTAACTGAATCTTGGTTATTAAACTCTTGAGCGCTGCTATACTATATTCTTCTGATTACACAGGGGAACACTCTATATGTTGCATTTAAAGAAAGACTTGTTTTTAGTCAATTTAAGTGTGCTGAGTTCAAATCTGAAGTTAGTTTTTTTCTGCAAGCTACAGATTTTATGCAATCTTTGATTTTTATGATTGATTTTTGATGGAGTGTGTAGCAACCACAGATGTAACAGAAGGCATCAGGCTTGTTTCTACAGTAATGTCTCGATGAGGAAGCCATGTTTGACCTGGAAAAAAGAAGCATGATAAAAATATTAGAATCTATCTATGTATATAATCTCAAAACGCTTAGATTTGGGTTACGTAAGTTCATATTTAGACTATTTCATCTATCTCAAATTGCATGAAAACTAGAGCTTATGGAGAAAAACTAATTTCAGATTTGAAATCAGAATTCAGAATAAGTTAAAAAATCCAATGCAACAGAAAGTTTAAATTTTAGTGTTCCCCAGTGTTATTTCTTACATTTCTGTTTTTCTCATTTGTCTCTTAGTGCTGAAGGTGTAATGAGGACCATGCCAGTAGAAAAGTTACTACGAGGAATGAACATTTTGCAAGGCCAGATTGATGCTCTTCTGGACTTTGATGTAGGTGATGTTCTTCCTAATGATTTCTGAGCGCTTTAGAAACATTTGTGTAAACACAGTATCTATTTTATGGTGTTTGTGTAAAATATGTGTGTTTATGGTGTTTTGATACCTGACAGTTACTGCTGTCAGGCGTTGTGCACAAATGGTTACTCTCAGGTATGAAAACAAACCCTTGGTCTGAAAAAAGAACCTAATAACATACAAATGGCACATGGTTAAATATTACCCAAATGTGCTTTTTAATTGTTATTGGGCATTTAAAGTAACTACAGAAAAGCTTTGAAAAAAAATACAAGTTCACTAATACAGTGTGTTTGGGCCAGAATCAACCAGTAAATTGTCTTATTACACCAATTTATAGCTCAAAATGAACCAATATAAACTGAACCAATATTTGATCCATTAACATTTTGGCGACAATATTTGATACCACTATTGTTTCAGTGCATCCCTAAAAAGCATTAGATTAACCCCTAGACTGCTCGACAAGATTTTTGCTATCCACCAACACTGTAGATAAATGTCTCTCTTCTATTGCCGAATATCTGTTATTCTAGATATATTACCATTACAACACATAAGGAATCTGACTGAGAACTTCCTTGTGTCATTTCCAAGATTAGGACATATGTTTTTGCAGGTTAATATTGTCGCATTATGTTGCTGATATGTGCATCCCTCAAAGTTTTCATGCTAAATAATGTTATGCTTTTATGCTTTTTTGTTTTCCTCAGGTTCAGTCGAAGGACCTCAACCATTGTGTGCTAAATGCGTGCTTTCTACTCCTTTTTAAAGATCTGATAAAGTTGTATGCTTGTTACAATGATGGTGTAATAAACCTACTAGGTAAAATCTTTTGTGAATGTTATGATTGCTGTAAACAATACGAGCAAATAATAATGCTGAGAATATTCTTCAGAAAAGTTTTTCCAGATGAAGAGAAGCCAATGTAAAGACGGTCTGGAAATCTACAAGAGATTTTTAACACGAATGACTCGAGTTTCTGAGTTCTTTAAAATTGCAGAGGTAAAGCAACAAGTGTATTGTCATGTTGTCATGTGTAGTTATCAGCTATTCATTAACTGTGGATTTGTTTTTCTTTTTTGTTGTAGCAAGTGGGAATAGACAAAAACGACATACCGGAACTCACTCAGGTAAAACTGACTCTTCTCTTCTTGGCATTATTTTATGAGTATTTACTAACAAAGCATGTGTTACGTTATTGTATATTTTTGTAAATGTGTTGCATGTATTTCAGAGATACATGTTCTAATGCAGACTCTCTCAAACAGTCTGGGAGTGTCAGGACTAAACTAGACCTAATTTCATGTAAACACGACTAGATCTCTGGTAAACGTGACCAAAACTACTAGTACAATTAAAGATGGATGCAACTTGTCTTTAATTTGCTATTTCTTTAATAAAAATATCTCTCAAGCCCTCTAGTGGTACCTGCCCCACAGTTTGAAAATCACTGCTCTTTGTGTTTTTATTAATATTCAAGGTCTATCCCCTCAACAAACTCTAATTTTGGTGACTGACCCTCTTGTTCAAAACCCACGCCTTTATTTCTGTTTTCGTTTCCAGAGATGCAGATTGATCATTGAGGCTGAGAGTGTGAGTAGTGCTAGCTTTATGGAGCAGGGAAGATCAACATTTAGTCTGAGATTGAGTGCACTGGTTTGAAGTACGCTGCACTGTGAGCCTATAGAAAGCCAGACATACATAACGTGTGGTCTGGAAGAGTGCAATGAAGTGACTGGAAAGGGCAAAAAGATAGAGCTGTGATATGCTGAACCATGCTGCTGACCAGGGCCTGCGTCTGCTTTTAAGAGCTAAGCATAGGTGAAGTTCAACCTTGTGCATTAAGGTGCAGAGGTTCCAGACAGCCATGTTTTCACATTTAGTGCATTTTGCTTTATGTTCAGCCAAGTGGAAAGCTGCTGCATTTGCTGTGTGCAGGATTACAATAATAATATTTGCACTAGCTGCCTGATAAGCATGTTAAACCATGTTTGCACTTATATGGTCATGTTTTAAAGAAGAGCTCATACAAAATGCATGCTAGCCAAGTACCAGAGTTTAATGAGATATACAGTATATAATTCAGCAATACATACAGATCTTTATGTCATTTACAACAGTCGTGACGAGTAGAGTTGCAGTGCCAGCAAATGTATAGAAAACTCATTCACTGTATCCAATTTGAAGGCTGTTACTAAAAAGAATTTTGAGAAGGAGGTCTTACCCACTACATTTTAAATTTAATACAAGGTAAATACGTTATTCTTTTTACAAGGAAAGCACAGTTTTACACCATTTTTGGCGGACAGTGGTTAGATTGTGTTTTGACTTCAAAGAGTCAACCAACAGCAGGTAATAGAGCTGTTTCTCTTATGAAGTGTGTTTATAGATAGAGTGTGACAGTTTCTCTCTCAATGATGAATGCCCTCTCAGGCTATTCAGCACCAGGCCTGTCTCTGCCTCAGGAGATTGAGGAAATGGAGTGAAAATGTATTAGAAACTTCACTTTGATTAGGGATATCGTTAACTCTATTGTTCCAGCATGGGAAATATGGTGCTTTTTGTATTTGGGCATGATTGCACGCTTTCCATCTTTTGTTCAGATGCATTGGTCAGATATGTACAGTATATTTCTCTTATTCTCAGACAGAATAGTTGGGCAGTATTTATAAGGTTTAATATATTGACATAGCATCATCCATATTTCTGAATACAGTAAATGAAGAAGGTTGCATCAAGACTACATCGGAAGCAGACAGTTTGTTGTGGTAAACTTCAAAGGATAAAACTTCTGTCATTGTGGTCAAAGCTGAAACTTCACACTGACCTGATAGTTTTGTGGATTCAGAGACTATAGCCTGTAGTGGTATTCAGCCTCTTAGCCTCTTAGACCACAGCCGACTGTGTCTGAGATGCAGTGATAACAGTCCTCCTCTGTAACCTTTCTGTGTCATTGTACAGGCCCCAGAGAGTCTACTGGAGTCCCTCGAGACACACCTCAACACACTGGAAGGGAAGAAGCCGTAAGTAATAAGAGTTCATAGTCCGTGAGCAATCGATAAATACTGTAAAGTGAAAATCAATTGAATGAATGATACTGAGATTATTATGCAAGGGATTTTTTATTGATTTATATAGACCATTGAGCTGTAGAAATACTCAAATCATTCAATTAAATTTATCAAATTAAAATAATTAACACACTTATTTATGTATATTGCACTGGATTGGTTAATCTTGTTTTGCATTTTTTCTTTCAATATAAAATAATCGTCGGACGTTGACCTTTCTTTCATTTTTTTTTTTTTTGCACTAAAATCTGATTCCTTTTTATGTCCCCTTGTCCCCAGAGAGGATAAGTAAGTATGACTCCAAAAGACTTGGTTTATTGTTGTTATTGTTTATTGTAATATGTATTAATTTCCCTTCTGTATACACCAAAACATACTGAGTGTTTGTATCTATACAGAAGTGCAGGGTATAATTTTGTGAAACCTGTTATTGTATCTCTGTCATACAATAACAAATGTATGATTGATCAGTGTTAATGTTTGATTGAATCATTCTTAGCATCTTATCACCAGCTTCAGATATTGTGCCCTCTTATAAAAAGAAAATTATTGTTCAAGTGGAGCTGGAGCCAAGATGTCATTCCTCTGTTGTGCACTGTGAAACCAATTATTAACTAGGTGGTGTCCATGGAGATGTTATTGCTCTCCTTAGAATGTTCCGCAGTATGAGAACCTATCTATCTTGCATTTATTCAGTTACATTTTTTGCATTGAGTGGAGTCGCCTCTCTTCAGGTGTGGCCTGTAATTTGGCCTGATACGTGCTCTCATATTGCTATTCTGTGGAACTGGATTCTAGGCAAAGTGACAGTGACATTTCCATGGAGACAGGCAGGTCCAGAAATGTTACATAGTGCACCTGCCTGTCTTCAGAAAGTTGTTGTATTGCATTTCAGTTATAAGCATCTGCTCTTACATCTGTTTTATATCTCATCTTTGCAGGTCACCCACCAAGGTAAGCAATGTTTAACAATTATAAGCCTGCCACAATTAGAAATACAGCAGCTATTGTTTTCTATACAGTTAAAGGGCCCATATTACACTATTTTCTTATCTGTTATAATGTTATTTCCTCATAAACAACATACTTGGAGTGGTGTTTTGTTTCATTCACACACAAACACCTATTTAGGATAAGTTCTTTTCTCAAACAGAAAACACTCCATTCCACCGCCGCTCTAAAACAGAGCATTTTGAGCTTTGGCGATGTAGACAGACTAAAGAGTTACTTAAACAATTACATATCATATCATCATATCTTACATAATCAAATCACCAGGTCAACATGTTAATTAGGGCTTCTCTCTCCAGCAGGAAGCAACAGCCAACAACAGTGCCCCAGTAGCAGCCGCTGCACCGGCCAAGCCTGCTCCACCCGCTGCTGCCGGTGGGCCCCCAGCACGTCCCGGGCCACCTGCCAAACCCCCTCCTCCCGCCGTCACCCCCACTGCTCCAGCCCCTGTCGCTAAAGCTAACAAGTAGGACTCTATCAACAATATCATATTAGTTTAACTGAGCTGCTTCATCATTACATTGGAGATTAATGCAGACTGTCAGCAAGTTCAATATTGAGCTTCCTCTCTGTTTGTTTAGTGCACTTGATGATGGTTTCTTGTTGGACCTGGACCCAATGTCCTCTTTGTCAACAGGGGGCGCAGCAGCCTCCTCCCTAATAACCAACTGGGGAGGTAAGCTCTCGATACATAGAGGATTTGACTGCACATTGGTCATTTGAAATTAAATTATTTTTTTTATTTTTTTTTTTAGTTCATTTGTATTTATTTATTTAGCATTTTGTATTTTGAGATGAATTTGATCTAACTGTCCAAATAATCCTTTTTGTTCTTTTTTGTGTTTTATCTCCTGTGTAGATCTCTTGGCTGATCGTGAGTATCATTAGATCTATATTATTTTAAGTATTGCAGATCATGATTATTCTCTTTCTTGGGTGTTTTTAGCACAAACTGCATACACTATATCTGCTAAAAAGATGCAAACCTATATCACTATATTTCAGGGTGGCAGTCCACTCATCACTCTTATCTTTCTCCTTTCTTCTTTGGGTTGTGATTGGGCGTTGGTGCTTGGATTTGGTGCTTTGTAATGACCAGCCGCTGCAGAGCCGGTATCTGAGGCCAAAGTGGAGCCTGCTGCAGCAGCTGTTTCTGCTCCTGCTTCAGTTGCTATAATGCCCCCTCCTGCTCCAGTCGCTATAGCACCCCCTCCTGCCCCAGTTGCTATAGCGCCTCCTGCTGCTGCGGCTGTTCCGGTGCCCACCTCTCTGCCCGTCTCTGCTCCCACCACCACTGCCACAGACATCGACCTTTTCGGAGGTCAGTGGGGTTGGGTACACTGGCTACACAGCATGCCCCTCTGCCTGCTTTTAATAACTACTGCTACAATTAGGATTTGGATTTTGAGATAGCAAACTGTTACATACCTTGATGCCAAAAAAAAAACATCTCAACAATTTGAAAAGGTCAAATTCACACCATTTTGTTGGACAGATTGTCTTTTGCCTTCCTTCCTCTTTTAAATGCTAACACAATGTCTTTTTTTTTTGCGATGAACAAAAGCCGTATCACATCCCAAATCCTATTAACAACATAATGTCTATTGGTGGTTGCACAGTTACCATGATTTGACATCATTTATTTATTGTATTTCTGTGCCCCCTATAGACTGTTTTGTAATTAATATTCCATCCAGGAGAGATGTCTCTTATTTGCTGTTTTTATTTGCACCCTAATAGTTTTCCCTCCATGGCTAACAGATATGTCAAGAACCTAATTGATTAAAATATCAACTTTGTCAGAAATCTGACCTTGACATGTCCTTTTGTCACAGAGTAGCACTGACTTGTGACAAGTGCCACTGTTTGCCCTCACTGAATGCACCTCTATGCAGCCTGTTAGATCATCAAAACAGTTTGATCCTTTAGATTTATGGGCTGCATATGTTTTGTATTCTCTGCTTTCTCCTGATGCTGACCTCTCATTTTTGTTTCCTCTCCGCTCTATCTGTTGGCTCATCTTTTGTTTGATCCATGCATCTGTCATTGTCCCGGGTGTTGTGTTTGCCGTTGTTGGTCTTTCCATCTGCAATAGATGCCTTTGCACCTTCTCCAGGAGATGGTCCGGCTGCCGTGGCTGCGGGCCCTGCTGCTGATGCGTTTGCTGGATCTGGTGGGTGGATTGATGGCTTTTTGTGAAAGTGAATGTTGAGTGTCTGTTTGTGTTTGTGTACTAATGTAATGATTAAATACAAGCTGCTTCTGCCTTCTTAGAGGACAGTAGTTCTAACATGCCCAACAGGGCCTACTGATTCACTCTCAATCCTGCTCTAAAGCCCCAGTCATAGACCTGCTGTCCCATCCATTCATCTCTCACTAAATGCTGCAGTAAAAAGCAAATCTCCTTTATTAGAGTATCCATTTTACACTGCCCAAAGCCTTAGTGTAACATCAATTGTTTTTAACAAATATATGAACAAATATTGGTTTGATTTGCTTTTCTATTGATGTAATAAGAGAAATCAATGGAACGCAGTTCACTAATCCTGATTCATTATCCAGATACCAACTTTATAGCATTTATCATATCCCTGGATTCTCAGTGCTATTAATCTTTTTTATTATCATACTTTTTAATATCACGCTTTTCATTTCAGTTAAAATTATTTTTAATATATGTGTTTTAAAAGGCAACAATGCATTTTAATTAAAAAAAAAAAAAACTCAACACACATCGCTCAACACACATATACACAAATACATACCTGGTAATGACAAGAAACAGGACATAGTAAACAATTATGCAGGAAGTGGTTGTTGCATGTTTATGAAGTAATAATAATAATAATAATAATAATAATAATAATAATAATAATAATAATAATAAAGTTAGATTTCTGTGTTGGTCTTCCTGTCTGTGTGTAGCATTACCATAGCTTGTCCAGCCAGTATAGTGCTTCATATATTAGACTCTGCTTTTTACCGTGTTTTAACAACCCCTAACCACTCCCTCCATATCCATGACCTCCTTCCCCCTACCTCTCCTCACACCTCCATAACTCCACTTCACTTCTGCTGCTGAAGACCCCTTCGCCACAACAGAGGGATCTGCCAGCATGGCTCCGGAGCTGGACCTTTTTGCCATGAGACCAACTGAATCGGACAGCGCTGCCTCTGTCCCATCTTCTCTCACTCCTCCTCCATCCAGTGAGGCTCCGACCATCGCTGCTCCCATTGCTGCCCCTGCTGCCCCTGCCCCATCCACAACCTCCACTACTACTATTACTACTACAACAACTGACAAAGCTACCACAGAGTCCACAGCCGCTCCCAGTATAGATCTTTTTGGTGGTAAAGACCTTTTCCTTTCTTTCTGCCTCTGCCTTGCCCTGCACTCAAATGATGATGAAGTTTTGATGATATGTTGATTAACCTGCCTAGTCCCTACATTTCAGATTTACTTTTGTTTTCCATACTAACTTTCCTTCAGTTACAGAGCACATGGCCATTTAAATAATCAAGCATTACATTGTCTACATTTTATAACTGGACACTCTACTTGTTTCTTTATATGTGCAGAACATACAGTGATGGTTTTCCTAATTTATATACTTTGATAATAACAATGTAAAAATGAATAATGCTATTACAAAGCTACTAACATTAGTCAGACATACAATATTTATACTTTCAATTTTCAGATCATTTTGTACCCAAAAATAACTATATCCACATAGTGCAGCTTGTTTTACCAATAAACAGAAATGATTCAGGGAAAAATGTTCTCTCTTCTCCAGTTTGAGACCAATAGGTACATATTTGTCACTGTATGCTTGATTACAACTATAGCACTTAAAGTTAAAGGGAAATCTGCTGGTTTTGATTAAATACACCTACTGTTGTTACAGTCTGTGGTGATGCATTCAAAAGTAATTACAACCAGAAGTATTTAATGGATTCCTTTATGCACAGTAATTTTTTCAGCCAGAATTCCCCTTTAACTTTTGCACTCTGATTGCATTGCACTGACAGAATACACTAGTACTAATTTGCTGTGCTCTCCCCTCATTTCTTCTACTCAACTCATCTTTTATGCACTGAACTCTGAATGTCCATCTGTATCCTTGTCCATAGATATGTTTGATTCAATGCCTGAGCAAAGCCCTACCACAGAATCCAAAGCTGCTACCACTCCTAGTGTAGACCTTTTTGGTGCAGGTACAAGTGTTTGCATATCCATTTATTTTCTGTTTGGGACCTCTCTATACCTTCTTCGGGTTTCCATCGTTGACTATTTCCATGTGTCTTCTGTTTTTGAATCCTCGTCTTGGTTTGTCCCCATAGTGGTATGAGCACTCTGCATGTGACCAACTTGTCTAGTGATTGTGGCTATGCTTCTTACCCACACCCACTGCCGTTTCCGTTAAGCTAACACTTTTCTTTGCTATGCGGCTTTTTTCTTCTTTCTCATAAACTGCTTTTGGCTTGGTCGCTTAGACCTCCCTGCTGTTTCACGTGGGCCCTCTCCTTTGCCCGAACCTGTACCGGCTGGAGACATCGTTACTGGTAAGTTGTGCTATTTTACTGCATCAGTGTCCCCTCTGTTTACTTTATGAAGAGTGCAGCCAGCCTTATTAACTCTATGCATGGAGCTGGTGTTTGTTAACATCAGTGATATACTTCTAAATGGTGCACCCCTCGAGGATGAGGACACACAGTTGTGATGCAGTTCAAATAGTGCTTGCTTACTCATCTCTCTGCATGCTTCGCTTTTTAAAAGAACACTAGAACAGACACTGGATTGAAACTGCCCTTCTGATCGCTGGTATTTTGTTGATTATTTTTTAATTTCGTTTCTTCTTTGTAGACACGTTTTCAGCATCAACACCCTCTTCGGCCCCAGCTCCAGCTCCTGCTGCAGCTGCCCCAGCTGAAGCCCCTGCCCCAGAGGCAACTACTTCCCCCAAAACAGAGCCTGCCCCCGTCATTGACCTACTCGGTATGTATTGCAGCAACAAATCACGAAAACACACAAGACAAGCATAAATGCATGTTTACACCTTTAGAAGAGGATAAGACACATGATTTACATTGGTATGATGTTAACTTGGACTGTAAAACATATTTCAGCTTGATCCACTTTGATCATAAGAAATTCACTGTTGGATCACTTTCCATTGCAATGCAATTGCTGATCTTCGGTTTATTCTAAAAGTCCTCATTTATAGACTTATGCATGCTGATGTGTAGATAACTATAAATCATTTAGAAATTTTGTCATTAATTTTCTGTGATAATGTCCATTGGGTAATAACCACTTCGTAGTTAATTAAATCCCTTGGGACTATTTATATATATTTGTATAGACTCAAATATTTCAAGACAACTCACATATACTGACTAACTGCATCTTTCTTCCCTCCATGCTGCATTATTGATCACTACAGACACCTTTGGCAGCCCAGTAGATGAGACCAAAACATCTGCTCCTGGTGGAACTGGTGAAGATCTATTAGGAGGTACGTACTCAGAGCATTACTATGAAATCTGAAACTATGACATGTGCCAAAAGCTTTGTGCTGATTAAGATATAAGATTGATTAAGATATATAAGATATATGCAGTCAGTAATAATGGAGACACGTTTGTGAGATTAATATTGACACAGAGTAGGCATGACAGTTCACATTTCATTACTCAGCTATTTTTAAGTGCCTTTGCACAAAGTATAAAGATGGATAAAATGTCCATCTGCAAACCATGATGGCATACCTTTATTGCTTTGAAGTAGCAACAACTAGCTTCATGCTTTTATCTAGCCAGCTACCCACCTACTCCCACATCTTGAGGATGTTGCAATATACACTTTTTGTGTTATGATTATTGTGAGAGGAAACAGTGATTTTATGACTTTCACATTATTGAAATTCTGAATTCTGAATTTATGTTCATTGACATTGTCTAATAAATTACTGTTCCTCTATTATGTGACCAGTCAAACTAACAAAACTGACAAAAAAATAACTTAACATTTGGGTTTACTTTTTGTGGGTTAATTGAAATGATTTAATAATTTAATTATTCGATTCTTCCAATTATATTTTGATGCGAATAATCTGAATTATTGATTAACCTATTAATCTCTAGACTTAGATTGTAGCAATCTATACATTGGTACCATTCAGTCTTTTGTTTCACTATATACCCTAACTGCCCTTTGCGTCTGCAGGTCTGATGTCCCCCACTCTGGCCCCTACAGCAGTCCCTCCCTTGGCCCCAGCTCCAGCTCTGGTCCCTGCACCAGTTCAGAACGACCTCCTGGAGTCTGGTTTTGATGGTCTGGACTCTCTACCCTCTCCCACTCCTCCTGTCCCTGCAGCCATCTCTGCTGTGCCGCTCATTCCAGGCACTACAGCCACAGAACCAGCAGCAGCGACAACAGCGCCATCTGGTGGATTTGATCCATCAAGTAAGTTCCACTTGTTTGAGTAATCAGCCGTCACTGTTGTATTGAATGAATTAAGCTGATGTCTTTATGTTAGCATAAGTTCACTGCTTGATTTGTATATTTTCAATCAGCTACAGCTGTTTGTCACTGGGAGCCAACTTGCGCATGAAAGATACACTCGGCTGCAGTCACTGTCCTCCTTAAAAATCTCTTCTGCAATTTGCTGACTGATTAACTCTTTGCTCTTAATGCTTCTTCTCTAACCCCTCTCTCTCTCTCGTACCTTCACCAACTGTGTCTTCTTCACTTTCTCACTCGCTACTGACTTCGGCCACACTGTGTCTAACTTTCTATCTTCTGCTATACACTCCTTTATCCCAATTTCTATCCCTGCTGGGTCATTGCTTGCTTCTTCTAATATGTACTTGGTGAGTTCAGTCCCTCAGTGTGTTGCGATGCCTGCCCCTTCATGCTTAAGTATGGTCTAATTTTGCATGCTCTGTCTCTTGCAGTAATGTTGTTTACTTTTGTATGCCTACTTTTTGTAAGTGTTTGACAGATTTTGTGAATTTATTTGTGCTATCAAGGCTACAGTGTAATTTACTGGAATAATCCCAGAACACAAATGTAACTTGTATCTGGAAAACACGCTCCTTACTTGGGCCTTGATCTCACTTACTTTTTAAGTAGAAGATGTGACTTTAATGTAAGGCTGGATAATTACAATATATTGCTTAATCTTGCAGTGCACAAAAATGAAATAAGTCAAAGGTTATTTAAAAAAAAAAAAACTCTTCCCACTTAATACCCAAAATTGATGGCATATGCTTCAGTGATCATGATCTTCTGTAAAGGAAACATTAAAAAGTTCTTATTATGCTAAGTAATTTCCCAGCCCTATATTAACCTTCCAGTGTTATACTGTTTAGTGTAAGTAATACTGACAGCTCTTTGCATGAAGTGCTCCTCTGTCACAGCTGGATTGTGCCCCTCTTGTCCAATCTGCTCTCACGTTTACATTAGATTACATATTCGAGAGTTTGAGGATTGTAATCTGTCCTGTTGTCTCTGTTCTTTCTCAAGTGTTTGGTGGATTAGGCGATTTGCTCATGCCCGCTGTCACACCGCAGAGCACAGGAGGCAGCACCACGGGCAGTACAGCGGGCAGTGTGGGTACTCCTGCCTCTGCTCCCATGGCAGCCACCCCTCCCCTCACTAAAACTATCTCAGAGGACCTGGACTCGTCACTCGCCAATCTGGTGGGAGGTGAGGCACAGAAGATTGGATGCCTTTTAGGCTATTGTTCTTCGTCGGTTTCTTCATCTTATTATTATTATTTTATTTTTTATTAAAATTTATCAAATGGGCATTGCGACAATGCCCGAAGCAACCCGACTCAACAGCGCCACCTAGAATTGGATCCTAAGGGAGTGGGGACAAGCAAAGTTTGTCACAGGCAAACGAAATTCAGGACAGTGATAGAAAACAATGAGACAAGCCAAAAAATGAATTGGAACATGCCCTATGACGAACAGGAAGTCGGCCATATTGGATGACAAATTCTCAGCTGTTTTGATTGCGTGTGTGCAAAAAGATTCAAGTCCCTGGTTTTTGGTCCAAATGAGCTCACAATAGTTATCCATGTTTTGGGATACTCCTTACAGTTTGCCCGTACACCTTCATTTCCTGTTTTTTTGATGACCTCTCACGGCCACAGACATTGGCCTCGAGAGCTCAAATTCAAATCACAATTGTGTGATCCCGATCCAAATGTAATGAAATATGAAATATAATAAAAGTGAACAAATAGTTAAAAAATGTTACACGCACATGCTTAGTCCGATTGTGCTGAAATTTGAATTACTAATGCATGCTCTCGGTCTGATTGTAACACACTATAAACCATATGAAAAGTGAACACTATAGTGCCCCCTACCATAGACATGAAACGTCAACAATATCGTATTTGTAACAAAATCAGGGATTAAATTCTATGTATGATTATAAGCAAAAAATATATTACGGACATGGGGCATTGTTCACGGTTGGCCAGTAAGACCAACCGTGAACTCCCCAACAACCATTTAAAGGTGCACTATGTAATTTCTCTGGTGGAGGATCTGTTGGTGTTGGCGGCTGTGGGTAAGAGAGCATGCTGTGCCGGGGCGGTCGCGAGTGCCCAGCGGTCGCGTGGGAGGGGGTGGGCACCGGGGCAAGGGCCATCATCACCGCAAAGCGGCTTTAAGTTGTTTTTGTTTTTTGGTTTTTGGTTTTTTTTACAGTAGAACAAAATCATAGGTTTTATATGTTTTATTCTCTTCTCTTTCAGATCTTGGAGTCAAGAAAAAGTAAGGGCATAGAATGTTCAAATATCTATCCTGTTGGTAGAATGGCATGTCTAATGCTAATATTAAAGGGCCTATATTATGCAATTTTTGTTTCAACATCAAAAACATACCTGGAGTTTTGTTTTATTCACTCATCTTTCACACACAAACTCTGCATATTGAGGCTGAGTTCTTCTCTCAAACAGAAAACACTCCACCTTGTGATGTCATGTGGTAATGCAGAAAGTGCTCCATTGTGTTTTTAAACTCCATACACCTAATCATTTGGATAATTTCAGCCCTGGAATTGGCGGTCTCTGTTGAACTAAACATAGAAAGTAGCTGTTGACATGAAAACTACAACTAAATGACATCACAAGGTGAAACAGAGCATTTTGAACTTTGGAGATGTAGATAGACTAATAAAGGACTATTCAAAAATGTGTGAATGAAAGAAAACTCCAGGTCTGTTTTTGATGAGGTAACAATATTATAACATGGCTTAAAGCTCACAAGAATCCATTTTGTGTAATGTAGTACTTTTACTGGTGGCTCCATTTTCACTTTGTTTTAAGTTTAGTGCTGTCTGTGGCATAATTATTGCTTGTTTTTAGAGTCATATTTATTACAATGTATCATATTTCTTAGGGATCCTTTTGGTGAGAAAAAGCTGACCGGAGGTGCTAACTGGACTCCCCAAGTAGCTCCACCCAGCTGGACAGCCCCAGGAGCCCCACTGGTAAGACTCTTACTATTATTATTATATTATGCTATGTCCATTTCTCACAGCTTTCCATTCTGTCCATGTAGGCTCCTACAGCAGCTCCAGGAGCCCCAGGAACAGTGCCCCCGGGTGGAGCCATGGTGCCTCCTATGCAGCCAGGATTTGGACTGGTGAGCTCGATTTAAATTTGTAGCTACCCCAAATGTAGATAAACTTCGATCAGTACTGTTGTATAATTATTATTATTGTTCCAGCCCCCTGCAGGAGCCCCCGGAGCCCCAGTGATGCAGCCAATGATGGGGCAGCCTTTGATGGGACAGCCCATGATGGGGCAGCCCATGATGAGACCCCCCTTTGCTGGAGCGCCCGGAGCGGCTGCACCAGGAGCACCAGTAGGACAGAAAACCTTGGTAATCTTATTCCAGTTAGGGCTAGTGTTTTACTTAAACTTCTGGAATTTCCTATTTCAGCTCTCCCCAGGACTTGCAAGTCAAAGTCCAAAGAAACCCAAGGACCCTCTGGCAGAACTTGATCTCAAGGACTTCTTATAACCTCCAGGTAGGACTCATCTCTAGAGTACTTTAGTTTTGCAGTGACTGTGACCACAGCTTCATCTAGTTAATTTTGAGTTCACAATTATATATTCTAAAATGTATAAGTACATTTAAGTACATATTAGTTCACAACTGTATTACATATGGTTGTAATAATAATAAAATAGTCATGTGTTATGTCCATGTTTCTTGCCCAGGGCCCTCTCTTCACCATTTGCCTGGTGTCTGTGAACATCTCAGGACTCCAGTCACTGCCCCTCTGTCCCTCTGTCTGCCTCGGTATCTCTGCTCCACCATCCTCTCTCCTGTGTGATGTCGTAGCACAAACTGTGAAAGTGAACCATAGCAGATATCTATGAAAATATATAAGTGAGAAAAAAAACACGTGTGTGCTCTTGTAGATGTTACTAATCTTTTGTCAAATCCACAAACTTTCGAGAAAAAAAGTTTAAAAAAATGTTGAGAGAAAGTGAAGGCGAATCTGTATGTGTTTAAAGTTATTTCTAGTGCTGAGTTGAATGATGGATGTGCTTTGGTGTCTCATGCTTCACCCATAACTGTATCTGCTCCTGCCTCTTTGAAAAAGGGGCGGGCTTTTTCATTGTCTCCCCACTCTGACTGAATGAGAGTGGTTAGATTTTGGTCATGTGATGTTTACAGAGCGGTCCTCATTGATGTATATAGATTTCCTGATTCGAGGATTATTATGTCTTTACTCTGTATGTCTGTTGAAGAGAATTAAATAATTGTGAATCTGAAGAAAATGTAAGAAATTGTGTGAGTAATCTATTTCCCGTCTGCTAAATTATTGATATAGTGAATAAATGACATCTATGGGCTTCTTTATTATTCAAGACCAGCAATTTCTGTTGTATTTATTTAAAGTTGTGGCTTATTTTTGTATGTTTTGTCTTTTATGTATTATTCTGTTTTGTACAATAGTCCTCAGTCAGCTGATGATTTGTGGTTTTGCAATTTTGGGAACATATCTCCCAATAATAAGTTGACATCAATCATGTTTGCTTGTGACCTCAATAGAACACAACTCAAAACTCCCTATAATGTTCAAGGCAGTGTCTTATGCCAAACACAGCTGGACAATAATAAGTTAGTTTTGCTTTAATAAAAATGCCTTTTAGTCCAGAATTATGAGAATGCAAATAAATTTGAAAGATGTGTGGACAATGCAAAGAATGAACAATGAATTGGTGCCTGATAATGTGTGTAGTACGTACAGCAGACAGCTCAACCAGTAATACAATTTGTAATA
Source organism: Taenioides sp. WSHXM2023 (assembly GCA_029959045.1). Taxonomy (NCBI): domain Eukaryota; kingdom Metazoa; phylum Chordata; class Actinopteri; order Gobiiformes; family Gobiidae; genus Taenioides; species Taenioides sp. WSHXM2023. Next base: position 18,246,009 of record CM057088.1, on the reverse strand, counting down.
TTGTGTACTTTTGTTCCTGTTGAATCTCAGTGGTCCATGTTGTTAAGGTGGACTGGTTTTGGCCAGTGATGTCACAGTCTTTGTGTTACCAAAAGTGTGTTCAGTCCTTGGTTGTGAGAATCTGATGTTACTTGGAGAAAGTTGTGGGAAATTATACACATTTTACAAAAACTAAAATTGTATTTTTCTTCAGTTGTAAAGTTATTTTCATTACAATGGCCCAAACCCCACTGCATGTAAGCCCTATGAGATGCAATAAATTTAATGACAAATCAAAAGGTTTTGAATGCCAATGTTTTTCATCACAATGCATCATCCTACTAACCTGGCTCAAGAGAGATTGTTTTGTGTAGCAGAATTCATCTTGCTCAGCCAGGTTATCATCCCACTGCACACCAGAAAATATAAAAATCATAAAAGCATTGACAGTGTCAGTTTAACCTGATGAATGCCGAAGTGCACCATAAGCACGTATGTACAGTATAGGCAAGTAGTATGGCCTTCAACAATTCTAGATTCATAACATCCAACCAATGAAGTTTAACTGGAAAACACCATGCATTATGTTCCCCATATGAGTACTGTGAACTTCAAAATAGGTAAATGGATGGGATTCCATTTTGGTAAGCACTTAGATAAGATAGTTATGAAAGTTCAATTTAAGCCAACACTATCTATTTTTATCTAATTTCTCAACATCAGAACTTCAAAATGGGTCCTGTATCTACTCCTTTGCTTTAGTTTTAAAATAATATATTACAGTATGTATGGGACCGCGTCAACTAAAAACACCACACCAGTAATTATCTTGTTTTAATGGTTGTCAGTCAGCATCATTCAATTCATATTTGGTATATAAAACAAAAACAAACTTTTTTTTTTGATCATATACACTGTATAAAATAATTCAGAAACAAGATTGTTCAACTTTATTTAACAAATCTAAACAACTCAAGTAAAATGGTGAATGGTTCAGTCCCATCTTCATACATCTCATGAAGCCACATAAAAATTAGGCCGTCAAAAGTATAGTATGTCCTTTTTGTCTCTCACTCACAACTTTAAAACAGTTATCATTTCATAAATTAGCACCACGACTTCTGGAAGAGCACCTGTGGAATTATGTGCATAACAATGAAACCTAATTTCACTGTGTTGCAAGAATGTAACAAAGCCGTTTTTCACTATAAAGCATCTCGCATACAGGATCATTAAGCATCCTTTTCTCATAAGAACAGTCTTATCTCAAATAGTAGTAGCAAAAAACTCCTATAAACAACTGAAATGCCAAGGGTTGGAAATCCACTTGAACTGCACATTTCAACTTGTAGACCTGATTCGAAAATGTCTGATTATAGTTATTATTAGCCACCTATAATACCTCATACGCAAATAAACAAAATATCTCAAAAAAGTTGCCCTGGAAACGTTAAGGTGGCTAAATATCTTGTAGAGTCACAACCAAGCATTCATATCAAATTAATCTATATCCTTACCATATTTTAGATTCTGTGTTTGGAAAATAAATTAGAAATATAGACAGCCACAATTTTCTACACAAGTCTATATTGCTGTGTAGCATTGGACCCACTGATTAAGCAAGAGGTAACAAAAAAGGAAAAGGCCAGGCAGTCACTGGGCCCCTGGTTGTCTTGTGGGTGAGTGAATTCTGAGCTTGGACAGTGGACTTGTTAGGCCACCCTGCACTCACTGGAGTCCCCATGCACCCACTCACAGATCTGGGCGTATTTGAGTGGGGTAATCCTGACCGCCACGTTGTAGTCCTGCTGTGCTCCATTGCCATTAACATCCACCCACTGATGCCCCGAGAACACCCCAATGATTTTCCTCGTCCACTTCTTCTTGCCAGGCTCTTTCAGTCGGATGTAGACCCCGGAGCCACTGGAGCCCGGCTTGGCATCGCAATACTGGTACAGTAGATCACTGGACTCCTGGGAGACCGAGCAGAAACGGTACACCAGGTTGCCAGGTCGGTCATCATCAAAACCTGAAAAGTGGATCCTTCCTGCAGGGAGTTTCTTGACGGATGGGATTACACCTAGATCCATGTGTTTGATTTTGGGGGCTTTTTTCAGCTCCAGGAGTGCATAGTCATAATCAGCAGCCAGTCCCTTAGAAACGCCTTTGAACCAACCTTTAGGTACCTGGGTCTTCTTAACCCTGGTCCACTTAAAAGATGGTTTTTCTGATTCAACACTGCGTCTGCTGCGGCTCCTTCTGCCTTTGCCTTTGCCTTTCCGGTCTGTTTTACTGGTACTATCCACTGGGGCCTCCTCTTCTGGTTTATCTCCTTTTCTCTTTTTACCCTTTCCACGACCTCCTCCCCCGCCTCGCCCCTTAAGTCCTTTTCCACGTTTGGACTTCTCTTTCAGGATTCCAACCCGCAACTTCTGCACCCCATCCAGGTAATCCTTTCCATCATGGATGCAGTGAGCAGCTGTTAGCACGTGTTTGGGCGACACCAGGACCCCCGAACATCCAGTGGAGATTTTGACGGAGGTGGAGAAAGGGTATTTAGTGGAATACTGCTTGTCTAAAATAGTGAAGCGGGTGTCTGTGCCGTATACCTCCCTCTTGTGGCGGGAGTGAGAAGTGGCATTATTGGACCAGGTGCTCACCTCATTGAGCCCCTGTACAGACACAGAAGTATACGTGCGTGTTCCATTTTCATAGACGGTCTCGTAGGATAAAAACTGCTCCACATCATCCATAGAGGGCACAGGGAGGCGGCGCTGGCATTCAATCCCACATGTCCCACTGAGCTCTTCCTGAGGTTGTGCAGAGAAGTTGGGGCTGGAGAGGAGCGTGGTCCGTCTGTTCCTCACCAGGGGCACGCTCCACTGAGGCCAGGTGTAGTCATCATCCACTGTAGCTACAGCCGACAGCACAGCCAGAGAGAGGAGGGGTAGCACGCACAATGGTATGGGGCCCATGGTCGACTCGGGCCTGGTTCTGGAGGGGAAAAACACAAACTATAAATAGAGGTGATCAAGTTCTGGTTAGCTGTGCATGTGACTGAAAGGTTTTTATTCTGCAGTGTTCTCTTTCAATGATAATTTTATGATGATTATTTATGTTTTTATGTGTTTGTATTGTGATTTTAATGTCTTTCTTATTCTGCAAAGCACTTTGAATTACTTTGTGTATGAATTGTGCTATACAAATAAACTTGCCTTGCCTAATATCATTATACAAATGTTGTTTTTTGTGTGAAATTAAATAATTTATACAATTTCTGTGAAATACAAGATCATTTTTATGTCTGAAACAAAGTTTGCTTTTTGGCCAATCATTAAAAATTTATATTTAGAGCCACTAGAGGGCAGTATTGGCTCTTGTGTACATTTGGCCTTTCCAACCTTGACTAACATTAAAGGCTTTGCCCTCAGTGTGTTTCATGAGTCCCACTGCCTTGTCTGCATAATGACGAGCACACTGTTTTAATTTACTTTATGCATTGAGGATTTGTCTGAAGTTCTCTTATATTGCGCATGTGGTCAAAAAGCTTTCAATTGTGCCTGCAGCTGTGGGCAGTGTGAGGCTCTGCATGGGCTGAGACAGTGGCTTGGAGGTTGGCCACAATGGTTAACCTTCTCTTGGTGTAATGACCATATCTGGTTTCCCCCCGCTCCTCTCTGCTGCCTGGCCAAGTTTACAGATGACTAAAACTTACAGTAGACCTTAAGCCGATTGCAAAAGGCCCATGGCTTTATTGGCTCAAGGTTGCCACATATTCTTGATAACAATACAGAAAATTAAATTTTACACAGGTTTAATAGAATCAGTAGACCGTCACTTACAAGTCAATATGGCCATGTGGTTATGAGCTCACACAGGCTGTTAAAACATTGGCAAAACCACTTGGGGCATGGCTGTGAGTGCAAATGTAAATCTAGTGTAAAAGACTATAGTGATTTTATTAGTTGAGATCGAAATCATGTGTGACAGACAACTACAGATGTATTCTTAGGGGACTGAGCCGCAATACAGGAAAAGATTAAGAGAGCTTGACAATTAGATGTGGCCATGCTTGGTTAGGCTCTCGCGGGATGTTGTCAAATGGAAAATGGTATGTACATTCACCTGTGGACCTCATGTAATTTATCAGGTATGCCAAAAATAATTATAAAGTCATTTTCTAACAAGTTGAACCACAATAGCAGAGATACTAATAAAAAAACAAGCTCTAAATTGCAGACCAGACTCAACAAATTAAATTACAAAACTGTCTCCAAGTTTGACCTAGACATAAAATAAAGCAATCACGGAGCACACAGTGGAAACTATAGGCCTATTGGCTCTTGTCATAGAAGCCCCTAATTTCAAGTAAAACGTTTTGCAATAAGCAGTTTAGTTAACATTAAGTGCAGCTCTCCACGACCCTCTTTGAGTTCAATAGCTGATAAAAAAAAAAAAAAAAAGCACCACTAGATGGCGACGTAGATAAACTCTCTCTCAGTTTTACACACGGGTTAGGGTCACACTTGAGTTCAAGAACACGTTTATAAAAAGGCTAATTTTATCATCTTGACCCATTTACACACTTGACATCCACAGAGCTTATAAACTGAGTAGGCCTAGTGAATTTCAGATAATAGTCGACCAAAATGGGCCAGGAAAGCAAGTAGAAAGCAGATCTAGAAGTTGTGAGCACATTTATTACAGTGTTATATAAACTTAAACAAATGAACTTCAAATAATCTGAAAACATCTTACTCATTACTATCGGATAGTTTAACCAGGCTATAAGTTGACTTTACAGAAAGAATACAAAACGCCAACATAAAATACACCTGCAGCTGCCAGTTGCTCAAATAGGTAGGTCTGAAATGTGCAAAACAGTGTGATTTGTATAATAATAGGCCTACTGGAATAGGAAATACAAAATAGTAAGCACTAATTCAAGAGGACCGAACTCTTTTTGGGCCAAATGAGGAAACTATACGTGTATATTAGATGACGTTACCTGCTCGCATCCGATGACGGGGAAGTCAAAGCCGCAGAGTATCTTATTGTCCTTGGTAAAATACAATTACAATCCACGCAAAAGGCGATTAAAGGTATTGCATCCTAAACGTTCCTGTGTGAGCAGGACGCGCGCTCACTTCTCCTCATCGCTTCTCCCGCAGCTCGAGCCGGACGCAGCTTCAGCCTGCACTTGATGCTGAGGAGGGACGGAAGGAGGAGGCAAGGGGAAAAATCTGAAAAGAACTTTTTTCACATGTGACGAAAGCTGTTCACAAATGGGTTGGGCCAGCGCTAAGCAGAGGCTGAATTGGGTGAAGGCAGTGGTCCAGACCGTGGACGGGAGGTGTGCGCGCCGAGACCCTGTTGCAAAATGAAAAAAAGTAGGGCTCAGAGTCAATGGGGCTTTGAACGGGATTCTGGCGCATTAGTTCCACCATTATCTTTTTCTTTTATTTTTCCCCTTCCTTTTTTTTTCCCCCACAGTGTCCCATTCTGAGGCATTGAGCACAGCATCTATACTAGCGTTTTTCTGTTCCTTCAGCACACCAAGGCGTGTTTTATTTTGTTTTTTGTAACACTGATTCTTGCACAAGAACAATACTCCATAAATTGAATACTGAAAGCTTTTAGTCATTTATGAGCAGGGATCTAAAAAAATATGAACCATGGTGTACAGGTGAGAGTTTAATTTTTTGCTAGAAAATATAGATGAAAACAATGGCAACATACAACATACAACCAAAATGACCAACTCCTCCCTTTGTTCTGTCAGAATTGATTAAGATGTTAGAAAGTTAGACAGATATTCTGGAGTTACAGTTCTATTTTTTATGCTTACACTCATTGTTTGACAGATGTTTGTTTCTAAATCTTATTGAAATGTAGCTCAGTTCCCACAAAAGGAAGGATACCAGTTGGAGGCAGGTGATGAGTGGCTGAGCTGCTTTCAGTGAGCCAAAAAGTGAAGTGGAAAATATGTGTGTAAAGAGGGAGAGCGGGGAACTAAGGATCTATCTGGATGATGAAAAGCAAGCCTCATTTGGATTTGAGAGCCATGCATGTGTGTTTACTTTGAGCTTAACAACCTTAGCATTGCTTACAAATCACTTTGAAATTCCACCTGCCCCAGGATGAGTGAAGCAGGTTTTAAAATGTGCAGGACAAGACCTGAGTGGCCAACAACTCCTCTTTCCTCTTATACTTATATGCTGTACTCTGATTTACAAATGACATGTCTGCAGCTCCAGATCTTGAGTCTCGTGGTGTTGTTGACTAATGAGCTAGTCCATGGAAAAGAGGGTTTGAATCCAGGGCCAACTGGAATAGAAATGTAAATAGCAAAAACAAAATTGAATTTCTTTTGTTTTGATGTAAATTATTCCCACTCCAAAAAGAAAGTGAATGAGGATGGCAAACACTATGGTTAAAATGTCTTGAAATAACATAAGTTTATTTTTGTATTCTTAGCGGACAAACAGGAAGATTCTTTTGACAACATCCCCAAACTCTGACTGTGACTCACATGTCCATCACCAACACAGCACCAACCTCTGTTTCCAGTTTTGTCCAAGGTCAAGGGTCACAGAAGAGCAGTGAGACAACATTGATAAGATGTGCCAGTGCTTTTAGCCCTATGTGGCTGTCAAATAAGAAAGCACTGAGTGATGTTTGTGGTCTGAGGCCATAGAGGCCCTTTTGTGCTGCGAGTCACACCCTCACAGGAAGTGCTCCTTTTGCACTCTACACCATTCAACCTGCCCCTGTTGATGGGAGCTCAGTGTGAGGAATTTCATTACTTGTGTTTTGGAGGTGAACATGGTCATCCTCACAGCAGCAAACTGGAGGCTGGATAGTTAAATGTGAAGGCCCACCTGAGTTTTTGCTGTGATTTCTTTATCCCTTTAAAGATGGTGCGGATTTTCACTCTTATATTTTAATGATAAATTGGCCAACTTTACAGTTAAATACTTGTATCTACACTACAACTATTTGTCTAAAGTCAGATTGTATGTATATGTGTATTTGTATGTGTGTGTGTGTATGTGTGTGTGTGTGTCTTTAGCCTCATTGCCCTTTTGGATGAATTTAGCCGTACACATTAAAGTAAATCCTTATGCAAACCACACCAATAAACCAGCTGACTTTTATTTAGACAGCTCAAAGCTTCACGAGCTCTCTCACACAGAGTACCATTGATTGTATGGTGCCCTCAACATTTTTATGCATGGTTCACGCATACAGTAATCAAAGGGTATGGCATAGCTAGCTAAATGCCCTGCTAAGGTTGAAGTCTATATTCAAATGTATTTAAAAAATATTTGGATTAATGGTTGGTAAGCATGCCGATCTCAAGAGAAGAGGCCTGTATGATGGATGAAAGGCTGAGTGGACACACACGTGCTCCTTTGAATTTCATGTGTAAGTGAACAGACATCCACAGTCCAGCTGCAAACACAGGGCTGACCCGGGTCAAAGCTATGCCACTGTTTTAACATGGACAGTCAAAACAGGAACTGGGAAATCTGAAACACACTCAGTTTCATCTTGGTGAATGACAAGAATCAAATACAACAGGTTTAAGAATCCCAGTATTGTATCAACCAACCAACATTCTATATCCAGGAATATGAATATAAAACTGCATAAATAAAATTGAATAAAAATAAACAATATGACAAACTATTATAAAAGATGCATGTTTTATTATTGCCAATTTGTACACACCTTTAACATTGCACAATTAAATATTTAAAAAGAAGAAAGTTGCTGAGTTTGCAGCACACTCAATGAACTGTTCTTGCGCGGCCCAGTGTGCTGTGGTGACTGGTTTGGCTGCAGTTACCCATAATCCTCTCCGGCAACAACCAAAATACACCAAAGCAGCACCATTCCAAGCACGGTGCAGCATGGTAGCCGTCTCCTAGATTACAGTGTGTTTTCAGTGGACAGAGTCAAATGGCCTCTTGTTACACAGTTGACAATCATGTTTAAACTTATGAGGTTTCCTGCTTTGATTGATGATCTTGTAATGTGTGCTTTGCTACGGTAAATGGGTAGTTTAACAACCCAAAAGTTTAAAATTGTGACCTAAAACTAGATACGTCTTTGCTTGATCACTGACCTCTCAATCTCCATCACACGCAATGATAATCTTCCACTTCTGTTGTGAGTGTTATACTGCTCAACAGGATTTTGTGTCATGCAGTGAGTATAAGTCTATTCACATGTCTTCTATTTTCATATATCTTAACAGAGTCAAAACATTTACCCATACCAAGAAAGCCTGCTTGGAAAAAAGAAAGCAAAATAAACATTCCCTAAAGACTAAAACTACTGCCTCTCATAATTACCGTGCAAAGTCACAAGAGACTATATGAAGTGTTTGAATAACATTGGCTCAGCTTGTAAATGTGCCTATGAAGCACCATGGTTAGATTTGCAGTTACATCAGGATTGAACTATTTAGACATGCTGAAACAAATACATTGTGTATTTGCATAAGAATTTGGACAGTGTTGTTATTTCACAATACTGCCTAAATTGATGTGAGAAAGGAAGAACGACCATGTGACAAACATATCTGCCAGAAGTAATGGATTAGATGAAAAGCAATAACAACATCACAGCGCTTTTTATTTATAAACTTCCACTGAAGATAAACACTGAGTGGCATTGAAAGATTAAAACACGGGTCAGAGATGATGATGCTGCTGCGCATTTCTGCTGTGTTAGTTAGATCAAAAATGGTCTCTCAACACCAGGGGTGTAGGGTTTAGGTAAGGGCAACTCCAGATTTCACGGGTTTCAGGTGTTTCAGGCATATGCTTTTCTTTCTCTCTAATTCATAACAAAATATTGTAACTTTTGAATGGGGAAAGGGATTTCTCTAAATCCCAAGGAATCATTTGCCTCAAACCCATAAATATGAAAAATACAAATTACAAAGGTTGCAGGGGCCCTGCCTTCACTTCTGTAAATAAGTGCGGTAGCCTTAAGGTCTAGTGCCATGTTACTGTTTATTCCTCTCACTTTAAATTCATTTTCTTTCCATTTTAAAGTTCCACTCTCTCCTACCTGCTGTCTCTAGCTCATAAGGTACATTAAAACATAAGCTTAATGGTTGCCTTCCTCAGGATATGTTCCAGGCTGGGTAAAGTCTATCTGGCATATTAAGATCAAGTCTGTTATCTGGGTAGTACTCACATGTCAACGCAATCTCCTTTAATAATGCAAGACAGAAAAGCTGCAGCTTAGAGCTCTCTGTTTTTCCACCTCCCCAAAGATTTCTAGGCTCAAACTGTGCCTTATTATGAGACTAATCAGTGAAAGGGCCCATTGATTTGGGGGTACTGGGGGAAGGTCAACTATAGAGTCACCAGAGAGACTAAGAGCATACACACCCAGTGGCAATGGACTACCTTTGAAAATGATGTGGACTTTTGAGGAACCCCCTTTTAAAACATCCACCCATTTCCGTCCCTGATACGTAGGCAGTACATGTATCACTAAATGTTATGGTGCTCCACCTGACTGAGATTAAGTTTTACAAATATCCCTAATTCAACATTTAGGCCTGCATGTGTTCTCATTTATACACTGGTTTACTTTATACACTGGTTTACTGTATCTCTATCGAAACATCATTCACACATTATTCATTCACACTAGATTTGTGCATCGAGCACCTTATTTAATTACAAAGCTATACTGGAGAAACTTCCCGGGTCGCTTAGTAATCCCCTTAATATCAGCTCAGGTAGTTACCGGCTTCGCTCCTCCTCCCAGGTGCTCTTCCCTGTGCCTCGGTGCCTCACTGAGCTGGGAAAATCTGCCTTTTCCTACAGAGCACCATGGTCTTGGAATCACAACAGAAATATATGGTGTCACTTGATAAGTTCAAGAAAATTGTAAAACGTGTGGTGACTGAGACATGTGTATGTTTTTCTTGAGAGATGCAGATGGTTTTTCAATGTGATAATGTGATACTTTGTGATATTTCTTTTGTATTGATTGTGTTGGCTGCTATCTTGGCCAGGTCTCTCTTCAAAAAGATTCTGAATCTCAGTGGGACCTCCTGGTTAAATAAAGTTTGAAATGGAAATAGAAAATAAGGGAAATCATTTTTTGCTTGTTTTTGTAGAGCAAATGACAAGGTACATGGACCATTTGTGTAATACTGTAATACCCAACACTCTATAAGCACCTTTTGTACGCTATATGTTCTGTTCATGATAAAATGCCCAAAAAAATGTTACATAGGAAATGTATTTTGTGCTCATAATTTCTACTTCATTTGCTTTGGACCAGCATGCTGCCAGCTCCAGTGGGATTTGTGGAATGGTTAACTATGGGAAAGATTGCACAGTGTAAGTTTGTGAACTCACAGAGGAAACACACAACACAGAGGACATTGTAAGGTGGTTTATTGGTCTGAGGCAGTGATTATTAAACAGGCTGAAAGGTCACAATTCCCTGAGGTCATAGCAGGTGAGCACACCACGGCACACAGAAAGAGCTGATTCACTGCAACACCTAGCTCTTGTTGTAACTTGTATGTACAAATAAAAGTTTTCTAAATAGTCAGTTTGAAGTTTCAATTGGAGTCACACCAAAAAAACATTGTGAGTTAACTATACACTTTAAACATCATATCAAATTTATAAGTGTATGATGCCTCGCTCTCTTCTGTATACTCTTTTGTAATGGCAGGTGCCTGTCGCATCCAGACTGTATAGTTTCCCCTTAAACCTCAGCTATAATCACGTTTAACAACTACACTTGTGACTCTTTATCATCCACTCTGGAGCAGGAAGTGTATCCAGGTGTCTCTGTCGGTGTGAGGAAACCAACCATAGGTTGGTGGGCAGCTGGATTATTGTGTGGCTGTTCGTCTGCTGCCTTCTTCTCTTCCTAGGCCTACAGGCAAAAACAAAAGCCCAAACGCAGACATGAGAGGGACCACTGTTGTGGAGACGGCTGAGGTGTGTAGGAGAGGGCTGTTAAGGAGAGGGCTGTGCTTGCGGGTGGGGGCTGGGACCGATAGTGTGTGTGTGTGTGTGTGTGTGTGTGTGTGTGTGAAATTTTTTTGTGATTTTGACTTGTAAAGCACTTTGTGTTGCACGTGTGTATGAAAAGCGCTTTATAAATAAAGATTGATTGATTGATTGATAATAATAATAATAATGCAGTAAAGTCTAGTCAAGATATTTCATGTTTGCTATGACAATAATCTTTTATTTATGCGATCACCATAGATCCCTTCACATCGATAAGATGACCTTCTTCTAACAGGGACCAAAGTGTAGCACAGAGCCATGCTTTGCTGACTGCTTTGAAATCAATGACGTCAAATTAAATGTTGGGGGTGCATGTTTAAAGCAATAGCTTGTTTTATCTCGTTCATAAATGACCAATGGATTAAATGTTATCACTAAATCTTTTCCGTTTTTTCCATTTTTTATAGTTTGTATAATTTTATTTTCAGGCAAAATTGCCCAGGCCTAACACTATTCCACAAATAAATATTAGATGAGTTAGAAGGAAGGCATCTTTATTTCAAGAATACCTATTGGTCAAAATGACGGCATACTACTGATGACAAGCTATTTTAGTTCATCACTTTGCATATGGACCAGTAAAATAGCATGCAGTTTTCATCACTTAACCATTTGAAGTAACCATAAAAATATAACTTATATTATTAATTCATTAATTGTAGGGCAATTTAGTCAGAAAACATTGTAACTGCAGGGAAGACATTCACTACACCAAGAAAGATTTTGAAATTTGCTGTTTATCCTCTATAATAAAAATAATTTTAGCAATAATCTCTTACTATTTCATCACCCTGCTGTATATTCAAGATTGTTATGACTGCGTATTGCAAACTTTTGATCAAAATATAAGGTACATTACACAAACATTATTGCTGAGTGTAAAACCTTGACAGCAGCTGTTGAGAATATGTGTGGGTAGACTCATGGTGCTTCCTACACGTTCCCTTGACTGCCCACCCACTGCCAACTGGCACCCTGCCCCTGCCTCACAGGCAACCTCCAGCTCCACATTTACAAACACATGGAAATGTTTGTCAGCTGCAAATGGATGCCTGATAAACATGGCTGAGACTACCTGCTATGATAGGGGGGGTTTTGGCCAAGAACAGTTCAATATTAAACTGCTGACAACACACACAGCTTGTGACTCTCTCCTTTCCCACAGTACATTTGAATTTAAGCCAGTGATAACATAGCTATTTTATTAGTCAGTTAGTCTGTTTTTTATTGATCAAATTTAAAGTAGTCCCAGCTGTAGTTGTTTTACATTTAGTTTTCAGTGACAAGCATAAAGTCCAGTTTATTTTATGGTATAACTGACTGATATCTTACTAGTCAGTCCCAAACCAAGATAAGAGTGTTAAGAAGAGTACTAGATTTCCAGTCATTTCCAACTATCCAAATTCTTGCACACTTTCAAATTGTCTGTAAAAAAACAGGACCTCTTCCTGTATATTTTGAAGGATTTCCTCTGTTATTGAGTTTTACTGTACTTACTACTTACTTGTAACTATAGTTATACATGCCCAGATTTGAACGCATTGCACTGTGGGAAAAATAAGTGCTGAGGTGGGAAAACAGACAACGTCATTCTGTTTGGACAGAGGAGCCAGACTAAACTAAAACTCAGTTTCACTCATTTTAATATGATGAACTAAAATGTCTGGATTCAAGTTGCCCAATAGGCTTTTATGGCTTTATGGGTTTAGTTCAGGATCAGTGATAAAGATGTGATACTATTTTCAGGGACAATGTGAGCTCTGCAATGCTCAACATCCATCAAGGGGATTCATACAATGGTATGAATGAGATATAAGTGACTTTATCTCTATTATTTTTTTATACTGCTGACTTGTAGGGCTACATAATCAATTCTTTGACATCAACAGAATCTTGACACACATAGGGCTAATATAATAATATTCAATTTTTTATGTAGTTTATTTTTTATGTAGCACAAACAATATGCCTTGAATCTGGTGGTGATTCCATCCGTACTGTCAGAATTTAAGTTATTTTGGAAACTCTCGGCCCTCTCTGTAGCTCCATCCATCCATTTTCTTCCGCTTATCCAGGGCCAGGTCACGGGGGCAACAGTCTAAGCAGGGACTCCCAGACTTCCTTCACCCCGGACACTTCCTCCAGCTCCTCCCAAGGGACCCCAAGGCGTTCCCAGGCCAGCCGAGAGACATAGTCCCTCCAGTGTGTCCTGGATCTTCCCCGGGGCCTCCTCCCGGTGGGACATGCCCGGAACACCTCCTGAGGGAGGCGTCCAGGAGGCCTCTGGAACAGTTGCCCAAGCCAACTCAGCTGGCTCCTCTCGACGTGGAGGAGCAGCGGCTCTACTCCAAGCTCTTCCCGTGTGACTGAGCTCCTTACCCTATCTCTAAGGCCACTCTGCGGAGGAAACTCATTTCGGCCGCTTGTATCCGCGATCTTGTCCTTTCGGTCATTACCCAAAGCTCTTGACCATAGGTGAGGGTAGGAACGTGGATTGACTGGTAAATTGAGAGTTTTGCCTTTCCCTCTTCACCACAACAGTGTGATACAGCAACCAAATTACTGCCGACGCTGCACCGATCTGCCTGTCAATCTCACGCTCCATCCTCCCTCACTCGTGAACCAGACCCCGAGATACTTGAACTCCTCCACTTGAGGCAAGGACTCTCCACCCACCCAGAGAGGGCAAGCCACCTTTTTCCAGTCAAGAACCATGGCCTTGGATTTGGAGGAGCTGATCCTCATCCCAGCCACTTCACACTCAGCTGCAAACTGCCCCAGTGCACGCTGGAGGTCCTGGTCCGATGAAGCCATCAGGACAACATCATCTGCAAACAGCAGAGATGAGATCCTGTGGTCCCCAAACTGGATCCCCTCCGGCCTGACTGCGCCTAGAAATTCTGTCCATATATACAATGAACAGAACCGGTGTCAAAGGGCAGCCGTGGCAGAGTCAAAACATGCACCGGAAACAGGTCCGACTTACTACCAGCAATGCGAACACAGCTCCTGCTTCGGTCATACAGGGACCGAACAGCCCTTAGCAAAGAGCCCTGGACCCCATACTCCCAGAGCACTCCCCACAGGACCCCACGAGGGACACGGTCGAATACCTTCTCCAGATCCACAAAGCACATGTGGACTGGTTGCACAAACTCCCATGAACCCTCGAGCACCCGATGGAGAGTATAAAGTTGGTCCAGTGTTCCGCGGTTCCTCTCCAGTACCCTGGAATAGACCTTACCGGGGAGGCTGAGGAGTGTGATTCCCCGGTAGTTGGAACACACCCTCCGGTCCCCCTTCTTAAACAGAGGGACCACCATCCCGGTCTGCCAGTCCAGAGGTACTTTCCCCAACTGCCACGCGATGTTGCAGAGACGTGTCAGCCAAGACAACACACAACATCCAGAGACTTAAGATACTCAGAACGGAGCTCATCCACCCCCGGAGCCTTTCCACCGAGGAGCTTGCCAACCATCTCAGTGACTTCAGCCAGGGTAATGGGCAAGTCCGCCTCTGAGTCTCCAGCCTCTGCTTCCTCCTCAGAAGAGGTGACGGTGGGATTGAGGAGATCCTCAAAGTAATCCTTCCCCCGTCCGACAACATCCCCAGTTGAGGTCAACAGCTCTCCACCCGGAGAGCTGTTGACAGTAAACAGTGTTGGTGAAGCATTGCTTCCCCCTCCTGAGGCGTCAGACGGTTTGCCAGAATTTCTTTGCGGCCAATAGTCCTCCTCCATGACCTCTCCGAACTCCTCCTAACCCCGAGTTTTTGTCTCTGTGACCGCCTGGACTGCAGCATGCTTGGCCCGCTGGTACCTGTCAGCTGCCTCAGGAGTCCCACAAGCCAGCAAGGCCCTATAAGAGTCCTTCTTCAGCCTGACGACGACCCTTACTTCCAGGGTCCACCACCGGGTTTGGGGATTGCCACCGCGACAGGCACCACAAACCTTACGACCACAGCTACGAGCGGCTGCATTGACAATAGAGGCCGAGAACAAAGCCCACTCGGACTCCATGTCCCCAGTCTCCCCCGGAATCTGGGAGAAGCTCTCCTGGAGGTGTGAGTTGAAGGTCCCCCTGACAGAGGGCTCTGCCAGACGTTCCCAACAGACCTTCACTATATACTTGGGCCTGCCAGGTTTTTCTGGCTTCCTCCTTCGCCAGCGGACCCAACTCACAACCAGGTGGTGATCGGTTGACAGCTCTGCCCCTCTCTTCACCCAAGTGTCCAAGACACGTGGCCGGACGTCAAATGACATGACAACAAAGTTGATCATTGACCTCCGGCCTAGGGTGTCCTGGTGCCACATGCACTGATGGACACCCTTGTGCTTGAACATGGTGTTTGTTATGGACAAACCGTGGCTAGCACAGAAGTCCAGTAACAGAACACTGCTCGGGTTCAAATCAGGGAGGCCGTTCCTCCCAATCACCCCTCTCCAAGTGTCACTGTCGTTGCCCACGTGGGCGTTGAAGTCCCCCAGTAGAACAACGAAATCCCTGTCGGTGCACTGTCCAGTACCCCTCCCAGAGACTCCAAGAAAGACACACGGTGGCTGAGCTGTGGGGCAATGAACAGATCCACACTTGCCCGCCGCCGCTCCCTGTGGGCAGCGCCAGAGAAATGGAGAGTCCAGCCCCCCTCAAGGAGTTGGGTTCCAGAGCCCAAGCTGTGTGTGGAGGTGAGACTGACTATATCTAATCGGTAATGCTCAATCTCCCACATGAGCTCAGGCTCCTTCCCCCCCAGCGAGGTGACATTCCATGTCCTCAAAGCTAGTTTCCATGTCCGGAGATCTGGTCATTGAGGCCCCTGCCTTCGACTGCCGTCCAAATCTCCCTGCACTGGCCGTCTATGGCTCCTCCTGCGGGTGGTGGGTCCACGGGAGGACAGTCCCACGTCGCTCCTTCGGGCTGTGCCCCGTGGGGGAAGGCCCGGCCACCAGACGCTCGCTGTCAAGCACCCACCCCAGGCCTGGCTCCAGGGTGGGGCCCCGGTAACGCCAATCCGGGTGATGTAACTGGCCTTGATGTATTTCTCGTCATGGGAGCTTCTGAACCGCTCTTAGTCCCCCAAGACCTGTTTGTCTTGGGTGACCCTACCAGGGGCATGAAGCCACCGACAACATAGCTCCTGGGATCATTCCCGCACTCAAACCCCTCCACCACGTTAAGGTGGCGGTTCAAGGAGGGGTGGCGGTTCAAGGAGGCTCTGTAGCTGTGTAATGTTACATAACTCAATGACAAGGTGAAGGCTGAACTCCTGACAGTGCACTTCAATGCATAGGTCAGATGAGGCTCCTCTTGCACATGACTTGAAACCTTAATCTTACAGCCAAGAGGAAGGCTGTGTGAACCACATTTTCAGTTCCTTAAAAAGTTTAGTTTCACACATTGGCTTCCGAATGTCAAACTTAACTACATAAACTAGGCTATATTGCCTAGAAACTCTTGCTTGGTCAACATAAAATTGTAATAAAGCCATAGGTGGGGTTTATTAACAGGCCTGTTAGTGCTACTTTAGTTCTATTATATTGGCTATTTACTTGAGCCAAATCACTCGTTTCTAGTGATGACTTACATTTTATACGTTTAACAATATTACGTTAAGACCTAACCAACAGAACTAAATAGGTGTGTATTTGCTCTGAAGCTTACCTCCACCCATTCATTCATAGGTTCCGTAATGCACCTGTTGCCCGGTGACACAGTACACTCGTGAACTCCCTGCTGCGATAATAAAACCACTCATTGATAAAAAGCCTCAAGATAGCGTCCTGTACTGTCACATTACGACAGTGTACTGCCTGTAAGAGGCTGGATCTCTAATCCGGACGTGCGCATCCACAGTGGGTGTCGGGGTCGCTCTATCTCGGGCTCGGCTATATTTACAGAGACAACAACATGGCACACAGCGGTGGACTGGTGAGACGGGAGTCGGTGGAAACAGAGATGCATAAGAGCGAGGAAAAGAGAAAAACTTTGGTGTACACAAAGAAAAGAGGCTACGATGTCACCCGAAACCCCCATTTGAACAAGGTATGTTTGTTTCTCATAATTACGCAAGTTTTAAAAAGTTCTTATTTGGGATGACTAGCTTACATGATTTGGTCAAGCTAGCTGCGGCTGCCTTTGTAAAGACAGGGAAACTATAATATTCAACCATAAATAGGATAGACAGTGAAAATAAATAAGTGCTTGTTGTTTCATCAACCAATAGTATCATAGCTTAATGCTAAATTACTTTATTAATTGTAATATTTATAATTAATACTATGTAATAAAACATTGCAGTACAGTGTTTGTGCTATGTCCAAACGCTGAAACACGAACTTGAACGCGGCACAGTGGGGCTAGGGTATCAGCTGTGGGCACAGTTATATTTAGATTTAAGGCCAGTAAACCTCACTTCAGTTGTATGATGTAACATTTTGCAGTACAAAAAATATAGTAGTTTGAGGCAATGTCTAAACATGTGACAAGGAAGCTGATGTCTTGTCTATTGATCCTTTCACATGTGATTTGAGATTGGCATTTATAGACTACTGTAAATTTAAAATTTGCCAGAATTGTGTATGGTTCACAAGCATAGCCTATGTAACTTCCTGGAAGGTCTTGAGACATGTACATAGTGATGATGGCAAAGTCAACGTGCCTGGTTCTCAAACTGTGGGTCTGTTACCTCTGATGGAGAATTTTACTTGTCACGTTCTACTTAATGGTACTATAAACTTAAAGTAATTCAGGGTTTATGGTTCAGTTCAGTCTTAGGATGACATTTGGTCACTAGCTGAGTACGGTAGAGGAATTCCAAGTGCTTAATGCAACGTTGTATTTCCCACAGTATAGTACACTTTAACAAAAGATTCTGTGACAGTATTTGAGTAGTTCCAGTGTTTTCTCATGGTTTCAATGTGTGGTCAGACTCTGGGCCTCCTGAGGTCAAAAGGTCAGTCCACACAGATCTCTGTCCGTGGTCCTGATTGACTGTCAGAACACCTGACCTGTTCCAGCTGATGTAGAACTGTGTCAAGCAGAGGAACACAATCTGAAAGCTCTTTGTCAAAGTTTATCTAAATTTAGACCCAGAACATTTACTCTTACTCCTTGAGATATTTTTTTCTGTCCTATAGTGACCATGGAGAAACTGAAAGAATGCAGGGAGCTCTCCCTGGTCAGTGAATTTTCTAGATTTCTCGGACCTAACCTAATTAATAGCCTTTATGGCTTATTTGTCATAATATTTTGACATATTTTTAATCACGTCAGTGGTAGTATAATCAGTTTCATCATCAACATTTTTTTAACGAATTGTCATACAATAATTATGTTATTTTATAAGGCAATTCATTTCTTTGTTTTTGTTGCCCCTGTGGTAGTTTTAGTATAAAGCATGTTGCAATGTGATAAATAACCACAGCCGGTGGTGTGTCTGGTGTCAGCACTGATAAGATGTTCAGAACAGGCCTGTGTCCCAGGGCTTAGTGGGAGGGGGGCTCACACACAGAGGCACTTGTGAGGACAGTTTAAGACCCCACCCCAGGGATCAGTTCACATGGGACATACCGTTTGTAGATTTTAATTGGATGCTGCGAAAGCCATGCTTGAGCAATAACAAATTTAGAAACCATTAAATTAATTATGATACAGATTATAATTGTATATTTTTGTGCTATGTGTCTGTTTAAGCTATCACACATAGCTTTATCAATTTTGTATTTCATGGTTGGAGATACTTTTATTTTGTGAAAGGAAGCATTTTTATCCAAAAGCTTGTTCAGTTTACAGTGTCATTGTATCCTCTGCTGAGTACGCCACTTCCTCTGCCCATCAGGTTTGGCCGATTAACACTTACTTTTACTATTCCTGTTGGCTCACCTCTTGCATTTGTCTATGTTATTTTGTGGGGGGATAAATATTATTTTACAAAAGAAGTCATACTTCTTCAACATTGCATAGCCTTCCCCTTAGTGGAATTATTGTAACCTTATTAAATTTAGGTATGTGTGTTGCCCTAGTGTGAAGTTTTAAGTCAGTCTTATCTTACCACTCCCGTTAAACTGAGTGGATGTCTGTTAGTGGTAGAGGTCAATCAGGAGGCCATTACTCTAAACCCGCTTTAGTAAACTGTTTGTTTACATCTCAATTTACACTTGGGGCTTTGAATAGGCTCAGTGTACAGGACGGTTCATAAAAAGGTTTACGTTGGTTGACCCAAATTCATGTAGAGACTGGTGGACAGCTAATGGCATTGAACATGTTTTAATGTCAGTATGTGACTACTACAGCACATTGTCTTTTTTGTGCTCAATGTGGGTTCAAGAAGCTCAGCAGAAACCAGAAAATCTTTGTTGTTCATTTTACAAGTATGTCTTTTAGCCATATGCATGTCTGAAATTCTAATAAAACCACCATGCATTTGGAATTGTTTTGGAAAACTGGCTTAAGAAGAAATAACTGCTAAAATGTAGACTGTATACTTTAGTTACCTTTACAATTGTCAACTATAGATTAAGCATTAGTTCTTTGCCCCATATTATATTGTTAAGTTTGCTGCCATAATTTTAAATAGGATCAAACAAATAAGAAAGTATGAAGACATTAAGGAAAGCCTACACTGGAGTAACCTTTTTAATGGTTGAGTTTAAGCAGAATAAACATTGGCTATGTTGATCTCAATATGTGGCTGTGTTTAATCAGCTTGTCCTTCCTTTAAGCCAAAATGACTTCAAACTCAAACACATGGCCAGAGAGAAAAGGTTTCTTATGCAGCCAGCTGAACCATCCACTGTCGCAGCTATGAGTGAACTGAACCAAGGAAATTGGAGTAGAAGATAGGAAATGACTGCTAAAGCATGTTAGCAGTTTGCACAAGCAGGCATCTGTGGTGGGACCTGTGGTGTATTGTTGGCCTGGCTGTGATTTGACTGAGCCCTGGGGATGAGGTGTGTTTACCTCTCTCAGCAGGCCCACCTTCAACAGGGGCCAATCTCAGCACAACCTGCTAATTGAAGCAGAGGGATGCAAGCGCTAAAAGCTGCTGTCCTCACATCTACAGGTCTTGATATCCAGTTAATCTCTCCACACCCAATCTCATACTCAGGTACACAATCGCACAAACGCACAGTCTCTTGCTTTGCTCTCCTTTTTGAGCGTGGCAAGGTTGCACCGGATATTATAGGTGAGTTAGGGTGCAATAAAGAGCTGGAGAGGGGAGGGAGGTGCAGAAAGGCCCTTCTGTGGAGGAGAGAGAGTTGGCCCAACTCCACAAACCTGTCTCTGTCTGTGCTTGATCACACATTAATGAGGCATCTGTGCGATGGACTCTGTAACGCGAGTGCGCTACTCAGTCTTTGAAAAACAACAACACTCTCTCCACAAACACTCTTAGCCTCCAATCAAGGATGGCCTCTCCAATGACCTGCCGTTGATCAAAGGAAAGAGGCATGCCTCCAGGAATTTGTTTTAGTATTTTACAGTAGCTTTGAAATTGTATCGCTGTGAATAAGACAAATATTTTCATTGACATTCACTAAATACCATTATGTACAGTTTCAAGTTATTATAATGAATTAGGCCTATTGCTCATATGTTGAGGTTATTTTGGCTTAAGCATCCACATGATTTTCTTTTATCAGTGACCTTTGGGGCAATAACTGGTTGATCACAGATAAATCAGTTTCATTCTCTTATGTCATAACATCCTTTTGTAAATAAATAACCCACATTTGGATATGCAGACAGCTGTAACATGGCAATGAGGATGCACAGCTGTCAGCTGTAACGTTTTTCAACTGGAAGTCATTATCCGTCAATATGCGATTCACTCTGGTTTGAGTTTAATACTCTGTATCTGTCCACAATGGTTTCTTATTTATTTGAACTAAAACTGAGCTGAACAAACAAAATGTCATGAAATAAATCCTCCATAATTTGATTACAATTTGTTATATGACTTCACAAATCCAATTTATGTGATTTACCCAAAATGTCTTACATCCTTATGAAATGATCCCTTAAATTATCCTGTAGCAAATTAAGTTGCAACAAAAGCATGCATATATATAAAAAAAATGTGTTCCTCACTTTCCATGGTGGTTGGTCTCTGTAACCCTCATCCAGCTCGGGTCCTCTTTTATATATATATATATATATATATATATATATATATATATATATATATATATATATATATATATATATATATATATATATATATAATAGGAATCAAATAAGAGTTCCAAGAGTTCCCTTTTAATGATGGAGTTGTGTTCACTTGCCACAGTTAAACCAAACCCCAAAGCAGCACAAATGTTTCTCTGTTCTAATGTGGAGCAGCTGCACTTGTCAATGTCCTTTTTAGGTGACCCACAAAGTTGGAGCGCATCAGGTGTGACCAGGTGTTTGTGTCAGACCTCACGCACACACATTCCTGTCATAGACCAGTGCATCACTAGTCCCTCTCCAATAATCACCCACAAACTTGAGCTGCACCTTGGACTTATGTATGTATTTTTTCAGCCAGCAATACTAAAATAAACTTTTTTTTTTTTTTTTTTCATTTTGGCACGCTGAAAAGTGTGTGTCCTTATTCTAAGGTTTGATTCTCCACAAACCTGTTATTTGGCCTAGAAGAGGACCTTTTCTTGCTTGTTTTCCATGGAAATATTGTTCTCTTTAGCTATTATCTTCCGCATGGGATCAAACACATCTATTGCTTTGGAGACTGTTCCATAGGGGTTTAACTTTGGCATCATGAAGGTGACATGCTACTCCATACCTCCAGAACTTACATACTGTCCCTTTAAGTACACATGTTGACTGTAAATGCATTGTTAGTGTTTGCCAACTTAATTAAAAACATATAACTTGAGCATTCTTATTTGGACAGAAAACCCTAGTGAGGAGTCATCCCTAGCATCCCACTCCTCTCTTCTTTGCCTCAATGCCACTTTTGTATGGAGTGCTGGTGGTCTTGTCTTTAGAGCACTTTGAGCTCATATTTCAGTTCAGTGCTCCACAACATAGTCCAGGAATGATGTATAAATGCTCCAGCTTATACAGGGTGATGGTTATCTCTACTGATCCTGAATGACTGACAGCTTTTATGACAGTTCAGTGCAGCAGACACAGAGAAGAGTTAAGAGAGTTTGGTAGGATTTGCACATCCTTCAGTTAAAGAATGTTTCATGTTAGAAGTTAGTTGAAGCACTCTTGCATGGCTTGAATTACTCCCAATTTCCAAAACAACTTTTCCGTCATCTTCTTAACAGCTTTTTAAAGCTTTTAAAGCAGATTCAGAGTTAAAGGATAATCTGCGATCCAGCACTTGTAGTGGTGACTTAGTTCATGCTTTTAACATTGTCATGGTTGGTATTTTCTGTTGCATTAGGGTTTATCTCTTTTTCAAGTTTGCTGTAGCCAAGAAGAGGTGTTGTACTTGTGTTGGAAAACTGAAGGCTGGGGGGGGAGCCTTTACAAGGACTGAACCTTGATCCTAAATTGTTGGCATGTATGTGTGTCTTTTTCCGTTTCTGAGATCAAAGACATAAAGTGTAATAAAAAGGCAAGAGACTCTATCCCTAAACTCTATAAGATGTTTGGTGGTTATAGTTTAAATAATTATTGATTAGCTGACTTTTCTGTTGTTTGAGATCCTCAAATGTGTCAAGCTTCAAGTGGTCAAAGAAGTCTGTATTAAAGTATCTGAATCTGAATCCTGATCTTTGATTTACAGATTCTTTTATCACTACTTGTAATAAGTCATGACAAATGTGAAGCAGCATTACATCACACTGTCACAGATAAAGGAAGTTGAATATTACATAACAGAGCTATAGAGCTAAACACTAAAATATGTGCATACTAAGGATGACTATCTAACTGGACTGGGCCAGTTTTCCCAGCAGCTCTCTGGCTCCTGGGGGACCTGCTGGCTGCATGAAAAGCCTGCCTCAGGGGGATTTGGGTTTGAAGAGCTCCTGCCTGTCCTCTGCCTCCGCCCTCCGCCCTCCCTGAGTCAACAACAGCGTGGTTTTCAAGGCTCTTTGACCAACAAGTGTGTCCGTACATTCACAAGTTGACACCTCCTGATTTAAAGAGCGCGGCGTTTGCATATTTGCTTAAGATGAGGAATTTAAGAAGCACTCTTTGGCAGCTTCAAAGCTCACTTCAAAGTGGCTGTGTGAGACTGAGGGGCTGAGATTAAATCAATAATAAGATGTTCCTTTTCAAGTGGTTGATCAGTTGCCTTATGATGTGAATTTGTCAACATAAAAAAAATAATAATAAATAATAATAAAAAATCTATACTACATTAATGGCCTACTATTAGTACCACTACTAATACTAATACTAATCCTAGAATCAAAACTAGATACTCATTTGAACAAGTATCGATACTTACACAAATAGTGCACTTTTTGACATTTGCTGAATAGTTCTGGTCATATCAAAGATATTATAAAACGGTATCATAATATTATATTACCCAAATTTCAATGTATTTCATTCCATTTAACTAGTTCCATTTATTTTGTCTTAAAATGTACATTCTGTTGTATGAAAAAAGGACTGTTGATGATTCAAAATGGATCAAAATTTGTACTGAGAATTAAAGATTTTTAGTATCCAGAATCAGGTTTAACGTTTTAGTATAGTGACTACACTACACCAAAATAAATCCTAATCCTGAGATGGATGTCCTTTTCTGCTCACATTAGTTCTGGCCCCTTCACCAAAGTGACCATAATTCCAGCCACATAACATCACTTGGTGTTGTTCCCATGCAAACCCAGAACCCTCATTCTTTTTACTGATGCTAATGGACCATCATGATGAGAAGCACTTAGCTCTTTGACTTTCAACATCCGCTGCAATTTATAAAATGGGATACGAGACTCAAAGTTTTTTTTTTTTTATAAACCACAAAAGTATGAAGTTTACCTGGAAGTTTAAAGATGCATTATGTAACATTCCTGGTGGAAGTTTCATCACCTGCTTGTCTCCACAATTATGCCATTGGTTTGCCTGAACTTTACCATAGTCAGGCATGTAACTTGTCTATCACAGGTGACACTACGCAGCCACATAAGGGGTCAGATCTGTGGAGAGGTGAGCCTGTTTACAGTGAGTTTTACAAGGCATTTATGTATTATAAAATAAATTTGTAATATGTAATTGTGGTTGCAGACCATACCTGTATGGAATTCTTGTATTATTTTAGCTGTTCACATTTTTCTCTCTTCTCTCATGAACTGAATCTTGATTGAAAATGTAAATCACTGTTAAAATTTCAATCCTTGACATTTGCGATCAGATATATTTTTAAATTTCAATCAGTCCTAATGACATTTTCTTCAAATTAGATTAAATAGGTGTAGTTTCAATGGTATTTGACCCTCAAAGCAAAATGTCTTGATTGTTATCCATTAAAGACCAATGTGCTGGCTTGGTTGCAGGCCTCACACATGGCCCATTTGTTGCGAGATATTGAATGGGAAAAGCTGTGTCAGGCTGCAGGCTCCTGACAAGAGAAGGACAGGAGCTGATGTGTGCTCTTTCTCTTCCTCCTGAGAGGAAGAGATGGATTTAAAGGGCTTTATCCTCAGGGCACTCCTACTGAACCCTGTTATACGCTGCCAATTTAGCAGGAAACAGATGCTCTTTGGAGAGAAGAGCTGCCGGATTTGGACACAATGGCAACCTGTGTAACCACACTAAAGGCACACATACTCCACATGCCACCATCTTTGATCAATATTTGTTGAACTCATCGATCTCTTTTAAATGTTTTACGGTCTGTACATTGATCTGAAGGTTTACTCTGCTTTTCTAATTATTAACATGCACTTTGTATGACACCATGTGCAGGGAAGGCCATGCAGAGTATCACAATTGTTTTTTTTATTTTTTCTTCAAGTTCAATGCTATTAAAAACAAGAGAAATATTAGACACAAGAAGGTTGTAGTAAGATCAGAGTACTTTTTTTTATCATTGCCTATGAAGTTAAGGTTAAGTTTGTTCATATTTGTATTTCCATCTGTTCTAAAGTGGTGTATTTCTTGCCACACTGATTTGTTTGCCACTTTGATTATATGTTGCATTTTATTTCTTTTTACAAATCCTCACAGGTCCTTATCTTGTAGAGCTGAATGAAGCTCTTGTCTTTGCTCATTGCAGGTGGTCTTCTGCTGCGTCTTCCTCTGGCAGCTCTATTGGCCCCAGAGTGCAGTCCTGTCACAGCCGCTTCAGCATGATAGCAGATAATGGGAGGGAGGGAAATGAAATGGATAAACAAACATGATAATGTACAGATGTGTAGGGGGACACACGATCGAAAAAATTATACTCATGCAGAATTATTCCAATATGTGGCAATACGTGTGTGTCATGTAGGGTTGATGAATTAATACTGTGTACTGTCAAAACTACATGATCTTTTGAAGTATTTTTACTAAAAAAAAAATCACTTAAAGAGGACAAAATTTGACCTTCCCTATATACTTTTAGAATAGTCATGACCTATATCAGAGTTACTTTAAGAGTTTGTATTTAGTGTTGAAAATTATATTCTATCAGATCGAGTATTGAGTACATTCTCCTTATCTGATGTATCTGAGTCAAAGAATGACACTTTTTAAAACATTATTTATGCTAATATTGTACTATGTATTTGGTAGATTGTCTTACAGAAAAATATGTTTTATTAGGAATGCAAGGATTCAGTATCATCAGTATCAGCAATTGGCAATTAAGATGCATACAAAGCCAGACAAATGGACGTATTAACTTCACAAGGGCACTGTATAGAGAAAGGGAAAAATATGTATCATTGATAGAAAACATAAATTAAAAAACACATAAAAATGTCATTGTCTTGCCCGTATATTGTTCCATATAATTTATTTTCTGTAGATGTCAAAGTCTAGCCTGCGCTACATTATACAGAGCCATTATAAGTGGCTTTTTTCATGTGGTTGAAAAGCAATGCCGTATCCAGTTCCCACGTGTATCGTTTCTGGGTTCAGTCTCCCAGTTAGGCTGAAATGTTGAATGAATAAGTGAAACTAAAATGACACGTCTTTCCTTTTTCACCGTGGTCTGTGCAGCTTGGCAAAATGTTGTTCTTTGAGTGGTACCAGGAGATTCACTGAGGCTGTTTGTAATGGAATTTCCAACAGAGCAACCTGCTTTGTGGCCCTGGCCTGTTTCAGCAGTGCCCCTAAATACATTGAATAGACACACTTACTTACATGCAACAATTTGCGCAATACACAAACCTGTGGAGCATGGAGTCCATCTATACTTTGACCCTACACCTGTGGGCAGCAAGTCAAGTCCATAAATAATTCCCCCTTCACTCACTGTGCACAATTAAGAGCCTCCTGGGAGAAACCTATGCTAACTTTTTGTGACTTTTCTAAAATGGAGACTTTGCGGTTGGAGCTGCACTAGCTCTGTCAAAAAGGGGGGAAAGCATTGAGGTGTCAGAGAAGTGATTTTTGGGTTAACTCATGGCATGTGGCTCACAGACCATGTGTCAAAGGTTGGTTTGTCATCTCTTTGTTTTCATTGTTTTAGCTTTAATTCTGAAATATCAGGCCAGTGACAGTGACATAATATTGATGTATCCGTTTCTGTATGTTTCATTTACTCATTTACTCTGACAGACTTGGATTATAAAACATGTCAATTTAAATCATTTTGCGGGGTCATCGTTTAGCAGAAGAATGTAACTTTCCATTATAAGGAAAACTGGTATGTTGTTATCAAAGTCTAACCATGTAATTTATTCTTTACACGTAACACTAACAGTCTGGTTATAGCAACAGGAAATAAGGCAACCATCATGCAATTTGTAGATTTGCAGATTAGATTAGATTATAGTACACAGTATTTTGCATCACATGCTTCATCTGATGACAGATTCTACTAGGAAGTTGTAATGTGATGCCACTTCTCCTTTAAAGCATGCTGTAATTAGCATTTTTGGTTGAAAAAGGTGTACACTTCCCGTCGAGAACACTGACTTGTGGTTATTTTTACACACGGTGTAAAAATGTATTTATCTAAGATAAGGTATCAATTTTCCCTTGACTGGTGCAGAAAGTGACTGATTTGGAGAAGTTGCTTATCTGGCTAAACTAACCACTCCTCACTTTGTGGTTTGTTGTAGGTGGTTTCCATAATGACAAAAACGGACAGAAACTATTTTTGAACAAGAAGAAAAATGCTTACATGGATACATCTCATATGTCCTATCTCACACATGTTATCCAATAAAAATAGATCTTCAATCTGCTTTAAAAATAAGTAAAAATAGATCTTCAATCTACTTTTTTTTAAAATTTAGACTACTTTTATCTTTTAGCTCTTGACAAAAAGGAGAACAAAAATACTCTAATGCTCTGTCCATACTGAAGACGGCTATGAAGGTCAGTTATGTCTTCATAGCAGTGTGTCAGCGGGTGCCCTCCCCCACTCCTCAGATTAGTTCAGGGTCATCCAGTTCATTTGGAGCAAACCAGAGGCCTGTCACTCAAACAAAACTTGAGTGAATTACCCAAATTAATCATACTTGTTTCATTGATTCTTTTCCCATAAAGTATGTTATTTTTAAATTGGTGAGGACAGTGACTACCATTACTGCTACTACATTACTACAACTATAATATTTTACTTTTCTTCAGTCATCTAAAAGCTGTGTATATGCTCTGTCTAAGGGGTCTCTCCATGATCTGCTGCTGCTGCTCTGATCAGTTTGTTTTTGCCAGGACTTAGCCCCGCCTCCTGCTGGGACGCCCCCTTCTTTCCCGCATTTCTCTTTGTTTTGCTCTAGCTGTGCTGTCCACTGTTTGGCTCATCTTTGGGTTCTGACCCCAGCTGTGATAACTGTGGGATGAATCTGTCATTCCACTGTGTTATCCACTCACTTACCCTCAGCAGCCGTTTTTACAGCGTCTAGACACACATGCCGCCTCTGATCAAACTCTTATTGTGCTTTTCACAGTAAGAAGTGAAGTGTGGTTCTTGGATAGTCCAGCAAGATTAAACTGCACAACTGTTAAGCCCCATGTCTTAAATCAGTTTTAGGAGCAAAGTTTTACAATATGTATCTTGTGTAATAGTTCAAATGCAAAGATAGGAGGGGGCAGTGCTTCTAAGACAGTGCTTTGTCTAGCATTCTTCCAAAACTTCTGATTGCTATTAATTTGCAGTTTTTTACAAAAACTAGCCAAGTCACTGTTATAGCCTAAAATACATACTTCTGGGGCATAAACCACTGCCCTGAGAACTCCTTTAATTCCCCACTCCCTCTGTATACAGTGTGAGTGCATGTGTCTGTGTTTATTAACAGTGACTCCAGGATCACAATGAGGAGACTGGGATGAGTCAGCCTTTCCTCCAGCTGGAGCTCTGTATAGCGCAGGCCTGGTCAGTGGACTCACCAGTTTATTTCCTTTGATGGGCTGTGTAGTTTCCTGCATGACTTTGCTGTTTTTAAATGTGCTTAGAGTGAATATGTGGAGCTCAGATTCAATACTTTTGCCTTTTAAAGATGCACTCCGTAACATTCCTAGTGTGGAGGGTTTGCACCTGCTTGTCTACATGCAAATGTTATTGCTTTGTCTTGAATGTTCCACAGTATAGTTTAAACCTATAGGGTGACAGGTAACAGCACTACACTACATTACAATTCAGATCTGTGGAGAGTCTCCCCTTTTAATAGAAGGAATTATTATATTTTTGAGCAATCGAAACACCCATTATGAATATGTTTAATGTCATACCATGGAACATTCCAGGCAAAGCAATAACATCTCCATGGAGACAAGTAGAAATTGCACAGTGCACCTTTAAGACAAGACAAATTGAACCCTCATCCTTTTTGGTTATTCTGTTTGTTAATATAAATGACTCGTCTACCAAAGCAGGTTATGACACGTTAGCAGTGTCAGTGTTAGCCATGGTCTATGCCTTGTTTGGTCAGCTGCTCTGAGGTGCACTGACATGATCAGCACAAGTGAATCCAGATTTATTTGGGTGATAGTATAATACTGTGGGATGAAAACAACCACTTTGGACTACTTTTTCACAGTATTGCTCAAATTTAGTCTTAAATCTCTGTCATCTTTATTGTAATGATCAGCCCATTAATGCTGCTTTTCTGTTACATCTTAAAAGCTTCAGGAAACCATCATTAGCACCCTTTAAACTGTCTTTTATTGTTTGGCAGAATTGAAGGATTTCACTTCTTGGATCCTGGGTTGGTTGGGAATTCTGTCCTGAATTAGAGTCCCAACATAGAAAGAACAGATAGATAAAGATAAAGACAGATAGACCTGGTATTAACTTTGCGTAGTTTTAATGCTAATTTTAGATGGTTTGAATGTGAAATATTTTCTTAAAGGTGCATAGTATAACTTTTTGGTCGGTTGTCCGTCACCTGTTTGTTATATGTCATTTTTCTGCCTGGAATGTTCCACAGTATCACATTAAACAGTTCTAGCTTACATTCAATTACAGGTTTTATAGCTCACCTATACTATATACTATACTATACTATACTATACTATACTATACTATACTATACTATACTATACTATACTATACTAGCTATTCCTAGAAAAAGAGGCATTCTGACTATCTCTCAACCTCACAATAACATCACCACAGAGAAAAGTTAAACAATGCACCTTTAAGTTTGTGTCAAATGTTTGATGAGCACCTTTACGGGTTTGATCTGAATAGAGAAGTGGCCACACACGTCTCTCTGATCAGTGCCAAACATTTGAGCCCTTCCCTGTTTAGGACCCGCAGCTCTTTGTCCCTGAGCTGGGAGATTGTGGCTTAAAGCGGCACAAAGGGGAACGGACTTGAAGGAGTGCTGAGCTTTCAATAGGGCTTATTTGGGTGTATATGGGCATGATGCTTAGAGATCTATTTCAAACAATTCCCAATAATCCAACTGTGACTGGGCTATATATAGAAGTGGGATGAAGGCTGGAAAGATTGCTGCCACCTCGTGATAATCCTGCAAGATTTAAAGTATTTTGAGGAGATAAAATAGAAAAAAGTTCCTAAATATTTTTGGTATACTGTACGTAAATGAAAGACAGTACAGTACATTGGGCGTGCTGCATTCTGAGATGTGCTAATATTAACATGAAGTGCCTATTACGGGGGATGAAGTAAAACAAACAGTGTTGTAAAGAATTTAACTTGTTGGTTTCAGAGGAGACGACTGTAATGAAGGGAGTGGCTGTGGCTCATGAAAATTAAAAGCCTGACTGAGCACTGTTTAGTTTTCAGACTCTCTCCCCATAGACTTCTGGTACGTACAAAATGCAGTCTATCAGATTCAAAGACCTTTGATGCTGCTTGTTTAGCCATCTGGAGGACTAATGACCTGTTTCCTCTGCGCTGGGTGTTTTGGGGTGGGCATGGGTGCAGTCCGAGGTTAGGGGTGGCACTGCTCACTGTGCAGATTACAGATTGGGCTTGTGACCGCTGCTGCTGGGACATGCTGCGGGCGCCTCTTGTGTTGGCACAGGCTGCAGGGCGTCAGATGTGGTTCAGGACATGTGGAAGCTCTCTGGGGCTTGCCCTGCCTCGTGCTGCTGGTCTCATGGCGGGACAGGAGTGAGTGTTAGTCTACATGTGAAAGTTTGTACAGAACAAACACTGGCTCCATGAGGCGTGTGGTGCACTATAGTGAGAGCTAGGTGCCAATGTGTGGCTACAGTCTGGGTCTGCAGTTTACTCTACATAAAACACTGTGAACATCAAGTAAATAGCAAAATGTCCTTTTAATTACTACATATTAAGAAACATTTAAAGTAATTACAAAATATCTTTAAACTCACCAAATAAGGCAAGCATTTAAGGTGCACTGTAACTTTTGTGGTGGAGGGTCTGCCTGCTTATCTTCATGGAGATATTACTGTTTTGCCTTGATTTTTCTATAGTATGGAAATAAACTTGGCAATCACAATGGAGGCAGGTTAATGGTCAGATCTATGCAGATGCAAGCCTGCACATGGTAAAAATTAATATTTTAAGGTATTTTGAGGTATAAAACACCTATAGCTCAAATGCAAGGGGGACATGTTTAATGCTAAATGGCCACATTTTTATATAGCACTTTTCCACCTTCAAGGCACACTTTTCAACAAGGAACCACTCACACATTCACACACACATTCATACACCAATGTATGCAGACAGTGGGGGTGAGGTGGGTTAAGTGTCTTGCCCAAGGACACAACGACAGCATTCATCTGTGGAAGCTGAAATTGCGCAGCCAGCTTGTGGGTCAGTGGATCTGACACTCTATCAACTGAGCTTCTGTCACCCGTTTAATGTTTAATGCCCTACTGTGGAACATCCCAGGCAAAGAAACAACATCTCCATGGAGACAAGCAGGTGGCGGTTCCTCCACCAGAAAAGTTATACAGTGTCATTAACACTGTATTGCACAAAGCACATTCAATTGTAATAGTGGGCTAAACAAAATTAAAAATATAATTTACTAATAAAGGTTCATCAGGGTAGTTCTAAGAAAAAAGGGTAAGTTAAACATTTGGGGATCAGTACTGCAATAAAATGCAAAGCAAAACAAAACAAACAAGAGTTACCAGTGAGACTGGCAAACATTCCCATGATGCCACTGCCAAAACCCTGCAGACCATGTCGACTGATCTCACAGTGCACCAGCCATATCCTCAGTCACCCCATGGAGCAAGGTCCTTCATCTGCAGGGCCAAAACACACACTCTTTTGTGTTGAATGCAAATTGGTGATTTGTTCTAAAGTTAATGTACAAAGGTATAATTTGGTCATTATTTTAACATTGACACCATTCAAGCATCTAGCAATATGATTAATTACTTCTAATGAGACCATTGCCTTCATTTACAACATGAAGTCTAATTGATCATTCTGTAGATGTACAGACAGCCATTCCCAGAAGTGAACATGATAAAGGGTTTGGTAATGACAGGGTAGAGTGGCTGTTTCCAAGCATGTGTGTGTTCGTCTGAGGTTATTTAGGGCAGAGGCCGTGTCAAAAAATGGTCAAAAAGGGAAAGTTTTGCATCTAGTAAACAGCAGTGTGCGTGTATCTCCACTAATGAAAGAGCAGGCTGACTCAGCGACATGTTTTATAGATGGCCTCATGTATTTTAAGAGTTCTCTTTTCTCTCATGTACGTCCCAGTGTGCAGACAGCTGAGCCCTGATGCGCCTGGTGCACTGGGCTCAATGCCTTCTTAAACAGAGACTGACTCCTTGAAAAATAGAACACTTTTTTTGTGGAAGATTGATCTGAACACACAATACAAAATAAATAAAATCCATCTTACAATGAAGAAATGTCATATTATTGTTTCTGACATTCTGCCAAGAGTTCTAATAACTGTTCGTTAGATTCTCAGTTGTAAATTATGGTTCAGGTCAGTATGAGTGATTAATACTATTTTATCATTAATCACATCATATTCATCATCTTCATATTCATTTAACCTTAAGACCCAGGAGTGGAAAGTACATTGGAGTTTATCATTAGGAAATAGTGCACAAAAAGTGTCTTTACAGTGTCAATGACAAAGGCTTTAGTAGTGATTCTTAACAATATTTATAAAGGTCTATCCATCCATTTTCTTCCACTTCTTCCAGGACTAGATCACGGTCCCCGGTCAATGTTTTCTATTTTTACGTCATATCTAATGATACAGACAGTGTTGATTAAATATTTAAGACAAATCATACTACACTAACTTGTCAAATCCAAACAAATCATGGTTCACTTGCTCTTGCAATCCACTAGAGGTCAGGACTGAAGTAAAGTGTGTATTTTCAATATTATTGTTTAGGGGTCAGGGGTCAAGAGGGTAAAAGTCAATGGAGAGGTCAAAGGAAAGTGCCAGAGGTTGTCAGTAGGTGTGTTTTGGTCATGAACATTCAGGATGTAAATCACAGTGAAATCTGAGCAAAAAGCAGCCCCTCTGAATGTCCTCATAGAACCGCTCTGAGAGCAAACACAGGCGACATATTTGACATGCTTCTTCTATCATCTGTGGGGAATGTTTGAACTGGAAGGATTAGTCAATATTTTCACAAGTTTGTTCCAAGTTTAAACACTGTTCTTGAACATGTTTGTAACATCATGAGTGTGAATGATCAAGAGTTTTTTAGAAATAGTTTTAAACAAATTGATGGTGAATTGGTAATTTTTCAAGCCAGAGTACTGAAGTTTTTTGCACATCGACATTTCATGGTCACAAAGTAAAGGCAAGATATGTATGATATGTAAAGATTGGTTATTACTTATTATATTACATTAGTTAAAAGCTGCTGTCTAAAGTAGCACATATGTATCTCATATGACCACTACAGACCCAAACATTGGCATGAGAATCACAGGGTCCCTTAAGATTCACTATCCCTGGCTCATGACACAATATTATCACATACATGTGATTTTTAAAAGAAACAAGTACATCTTAACATCAATATTTATGTGTTAAACCACTGCCTGCAAAAACTTGTGTCAAATGCACTGCATAAGAAAGTTTTCTTTCTCTAAACAAGCAACAAAATTATATCACTGTCACAAAATAATAAAATTATATCGATACAACAGCCCATGATAACGATACTGTATCACCAAATTTAGTATCAAGATATATCAATATTTTATGTTTCAGTGCAGTGTGGTGAATGCCAGTCAGCCACTGTTAGATATACAGTGGTTCTGTTTATGTTTGAATAACTGTATTTCATTTTTTAGGGCATGGCCTTCTCTCTAGAGGAGCGGCAGCAGCTTGGGATCCATGGCCTGCTGCCGCCCTGCTTCATCAGCCAGGACGTCCAGCTGCTGCGAGTGCTCAAGAACTATGACATGAAGAGAGACGACCTGGACAGGTGAATCCCTCTCACGCATGTTCCCCTCCGTCAGAGCTCTTAATCATCGGTGGAAATTTGATTATTCGGAGTAGGCATTACATCTGGAAGCTTTCAAAACACTACAGGACTTAGGGTTGAGATCACCTCAGCCTCACAGATCCACATTCATCTCATGACACCAAAGCAGGCCTCCTCTGCATCACCTCCCTGCACTCCCATATCTCCAAGTGTTTTTACAGTATCCACAGCGACGAAAGGAAAACTTCAGACAGTCTCGGCACAGATCATTAGATTTGTGGTTATGCCTGTTATTATCAAATGTCAAATGGTGAAATCTTAATGTGGCTTCTTTGATCTGGAAAATGGCTTCAAGAAGCATGGATTTTAAATAAGATGTTGAATAACCCATCATTGCTCTGACCCTTTCTGTGAAAGATGCTTCCTGTGTCTAATAGTGCTGAGAGGCAACAGAGCAACTCAGAAGTGCTGCCTAATTTTCTCCCGAAACCACAAAAGGTTTAAAAACAGTGATTATGAGCATATCATGCCGTTCCCATGCTCCATCAGTGTCACTGACAATCTGTTCCAGGACAGAGCATGTTCTTCTGCTCATGAACGAGTCTATCTGTGTTTATGCCTGCTATATTCACTTACAGTCTGATCTGTCCTGCATAGTTACTGCTGAACATTGTCCTTGACCACAACTCATGCTTATCATTCTACTGTACCCTCTGTCTTGTTCTGTGCAGCTCTATCATAGTGACACATTGACTCAACCAAAAAAGACTGTGTTTCTGATCCATGATGATAGAGTAAGTTAATTACCCACTGTGACTGTGTTGTCAACAGAGGAAATGGGTGTTTAAGGCATTTGCCAAAGTAAATGCAATGTTCAATGTCAAGGTACTGGTTAAGTGCATTCATACATTTATAGACCATTGAGATTATTCTACTTATAATAGAACAAAAAACATTAATGTTGCTTTGTTAAGTGTTGTGTACTGTAAATACAGAAATTTCCTGGGAGTGGATCATGTTATAAAAGCAACTGTCTGCCAGCAAAAATAAAGCCTGACATGCCTTTGGCAATAACTCCTGAACAGAAGAAACCAAGATAGAACCAAGAATGTAGATAAGTAAAACACTGAAGCAAGCTCATACAGTGTTCCCCTACATCAGTTTAACTTGGAGATGAAAGCTACTGCACATTTGACAGAACATCTGACATGGTCGCTGAGCCCTGTTGTTTTAGGGGAAACACTGGCCCTTCATGTGATAAATGACTTGTGGCTAAAGCTAATTTCTTCCCCAATATGAAGGCCTTCAGTTAAGAGTAACTGTCACCATGGAGTATTGTGCAGCTGCTTTGCCCCAGCCCTGGAGAGAAGGTTGTGCACTCTTTTATCCTGCTCCACAAGAGGCACCTTGTGCTCCTCTTATGGAAACTTCTCTGATCAACAGTAGACTCCACTCCACACGCTCAACTTCATTTAGGTCAAATGCAAATAAACACAAAGGTGCAATGGACACTTTTCTACTATGTTTTTACTCTTCCATTATCTGAAACATGTGCAATCGATAAGACTGCAATTACTGCACTGCAGAAGATAGAGATTTTTTGGCTGTATTGTTATACAGTGGTATATGTTTTCATCTCTTTTGTCTATTGCATCTCACATCAGACTTGAATAATACATGCTGCTGTACCCTCTTAGATGTTGTAGATTGACAGGTCCTGTTTTCTCAGATATGTGTTCCTGATGGGGCTCCAGGACCGCAGTGAGAAGCTCTTCTACCGTGTGCTCACCTCAGACATCCAGCGCTTCATGCCTGTTATCTACACCCCGACTGTGGGCCTGGCCTGCCAGCAGTATGGCCTCATCTTCAGACGGCCCAGGTGAGGCAGCCCAGAGTGATTCCTCTCCCCAAGTCATTTTTAACCAAATAAACACATTCATGTTTACTACTGCTAATTAGGTTTGAGATCTTTCCATCCTACCAACTCCAGCTGCAAACAGTTTATGGTGTTGTTTTATAAGCAGAGAGCCAATATTCCACACTTTTTCTGTAATTAATTAGGTCTTGATGTGGATCCAGTTAGTACATGTGGAAATACACCTGTAGTTACTTAACTAAAGTTATTTTTGGTCTTCTTGGTCTTACATATTACCATTTACAGAAAATTGTCCCCTGTATCTGACTCATCCTTCATTGCTGCTATAGGGCAAGCTGTGAGAATGTCCTGGGATTCTTTCTTTTTATACCTGGGCCCTATATTTTGGTATGGCTTGTCAGTAATGGCATTAGGCCTGAGCATGATCTATACTTTGCGGTAGCTCATCCAGCTACAGTATGGTTAGACAGCTGAGTTTGAGGCAGACCGCTATGAGCTGTTGAAATCAGTTCACCTTGAGTGGATTTGGCTCCCGTTGGACTCTCCTCTTCTACTGTAAACATGCTTTGGTCACACTCAGAACTCTGCCGGTGTCTGCCCTCCCTCCAGCTCATTCATTAGAGCCAAGTGACTTCTCTGTCTGAGGGTTCAGCCCAGCAAAGCATCGTGTTTTACTTGGCTCTGTCTCTCTACGTTTAGCCTCGCTTAGGTGGCTACAAGTGTTAGCTTTCCCTTTAATAAGAGAGATAGAGACCACCCTGATCACAGCTTCACTGCCTCTTAACCCCACTTATTATGTACTAAATACATACTTACACAGTTTACTTATAATAGGTATGAGAATAACATCAGTATACTATTTCACAAAAGGACCTTCTTGATTAATATACTTCATGTAAAATTAGAAGATGGAAAAGGTCATAGGCTGTTCACATGGAAAATGGTAAATCAGTCCAACACTGCTAAACATACTGTTGTTGCTCCTAGAACTTGAATGAATTAGGTTTGTGATCAAAGGTACAGAAGAGCAGCCACTTCTCTATCAGTCTGCCTCAGGGCTGCTCATTGCTGCAGTAGTAGTCATCTAAGCCTTGTTTCCACTATGGAGCAGATTAGTATGGTCTGAAAGTGTTTCCACTGTAAAAAAAAACCCCAAAAAAATAGTATCCAGCCATTTGAAGGGTCCTAAGCAGCCCACATGAGGCGCTACTTCCAAAAGTCTTTTATATTTCCAGTGTATAATGACAAACTTAATGCATAACATAAAGAGATGTTAAAATGTCATAGAGGCACAAACGCGCAAAATAGGTAGAACTGCTGAGATTGGCTTTGACAAAAAATTTAATTCAGGTATTGTTTAGATTGAATTAGAAAGTGTTTGTTTAGTTTGGATGACGTCAGTTGCTGTGCATGTCACAAATGTCTTCACGCATTTGCAATTAGTTTTCTAAATTTATGGACTCTTAAAACTACTCACCCTAACTAACTACGACCCACCACCACTAATATTCAAAAATGTCTTCATGCATCAACAAGTGGACCAGTAACCTGTATAGTTTTCTAATGGTGTTCAGTGAGTATTACTTTAATAGTCACATTGGGCACTTTAAAAACCTAGAAACTCTCCTTCCCCCTTGAATACACTTCCTAACAGCTTCCTCTCCCCCAGCCCTGAACAACTATGTGGAAAAATATTCCTAGCATTCTCCCTGTCTCTCTCACTGCTCATACTGAAGGAGTCACCTTATACTCCCACCATACCAAAAGGCAATGAGCCAAGATTCACTGCCAGACACCCAGGACTGATGTTTCTGTATTGGAGGATAAAGACCACCTGCCCCCTGTTAGTGCTACCTGCTGAAGGTATCTATTTCATCAACTCCCATAGCCCCATTTCATGAACATTTTACAAATTGTATTCCCAAAGCCATTGTGTGCCTTCCCGTTGGACCACCACTGTAGCTGATTATTGTATAATCCTAAAATCCCAGGTCTAATTCCTTTACATGTAGCAGAAGCGGCTTTTCTTTGTGACTTGAATCTGGTAATCTGCTCCAACACGGTGCTCTGTAACTGGGGCCAAAAATCAAGCATCATTAGGTGTCAAAACAGGGTTGATCGGTGATCTCCGAGCGGGTCAGAAGGGGGAGGGGGCATGGAGAAAGGCCTACATTCACCACATGAGGAGATTAGTGGACACGCTGACTTTTATTGCTGTTTAAGCTCATAAACGCACACATTGTTTCAGCACAGAAACTTACTGTGTCTTCGTACAGGTTTGTTTTTGTTTTCACCATAAATGCAGGTTGTGTGCTTTGTTTGACAGCTCTAAGATCACTGATGATAAATGATAATGTTTTGTAGAGGGAAAATGATCCCAACTATTGCATTAACGTAATTAAGGTTACTTCAGTCATTTCCAGTGTCTGCCTTAATGCTGTGGTGTAGTGCTACGCGTAGCCTAAATAAACTTATAAAAGGTGCTTTTTATGTTAGACACAAACTCCATCAAGGGGTTCTGGGGGGAGTGACAGAAAGCGATTTATCATGCTGATGGTGATAAATGGTCTTTGCTAGGCATTAGTGAATTCCTGGTTCAGGTTCAATGTTCAGTGCGTGTGTGTGTGACTACTGCTACCTGTCAAAGTGAGAAAAGTAAGATATACACACCATTCTTCACGTCCCAGGAGGTGCGCTGGTGTTACGATAGGTTCAGCTTTCATGAAAAAAAAAAAAAAACCCAAACACTGACATAAGATAGGCAGGGTTATGCTGTACAAAGGAGTAACTTACTGTATAAGACAATGCATCATCTATAGGGCATACACAATGTAATAAAAACATAATTCCACACTATAACCTTAATTTTCTCAGATAGCAGAATGACTGTATTCTAGATATTTGTAAGATTAGGTACTCACACAAGGTACACCATAGACTGTATATAAATGGACATAGCTAACCCACTAGCCATCGCATTCCAAGTAGGAAGTATGAATGGGGGCTCTTCGGCTCCATCCACTGTCTCCAATTGACTTGGTGGTGTTTTTATTTAGCTTTTTTGTCCATAAATAAATGCCTGTTCCTAATATGGAACACAGCTCCAAATTTGTTCATATAACTGCTAGCCTTGTGAGCTTCGCTTGACTGGAGCCAAACCCTATGGGTGACGTCACACTCCCTTAGTCCACTTCTTTATACAGTCTATAGGTACAACACAGATAAGTGTTTAGACTGTGTTTTACTAGAATATGAAGTGCAGATGAAAAATTACTTCTGACAGTTTTCCACTTCTACAAATCAGCAGCAACGATGATGCAGCTGATTGTTACAGCTGATGCCCTTCCTGTCATAGCCAGCCACATTACTGTGACTGGGGTGGACAATGATGGGACAATATTGTTCAGACAGGATTCAAACTGGCAATTATCTGGTTTCTAGGCTAAATACTAAGAGTTTACTTTGCATAACATCAGGGAGCAGAGCCTTACTTAAATCATAAAGGCACTTGAAAAGCATGAATATTGATTTTAAGTTGTTACGTGACACAACTGGGGCAAACAGACAGTTTGTTAAATACACACAGTTTACTTGGAGTGATGAGTCTCTATAGAGTTATGCAAAAAGATCACATTCATTAAGCTGCATGCTTATTGAACTGTGGTGACCTAATTGCAACCAGAACTCTTGGGACAACCACTTTTCCACTGAGAATCATTTGGTGATTATGGCTGATTACATGAGAGCAGAGTTTATGTGTTTTTACTGCTGTTGTGACAGTTTGGTTTACTCCAATGCAAAGAAATACTCAGATGTGGGAAGAATTTGAATAATTTGAATCTATATTGACCTCTGCATGAGAACATTTGGCTTTAATCCAAAGCATTTTTATGTAGAAGCCATTGATAGCTCTCTTTATGGTATAGTAGATTTTAGCTTCTAAACATGGGAAGTACTCAAGTTAAATACATGTTTTGAACAAGCTTCAATTGGTGATGTTGTCATTGTTGGAAACTGGATTTGGTTATGTGTCACAGAAACATCCATTTTGTTCATTAAAGTATACTTTTCTATCCTTTTTCATGTTATAATATTATAAGGAATTATAAGGGATCTAGTTTGTTCAGCTCTACCTCATTACAAACTTTTTATTATTATTATAATGTTTTGTTTTGTTTTTATTTTCACTCTGCAGATATCCATATCAGCTACATTTGTCTTTTTTCAATTTTCACAAATCTTTGTTGAATCTGTTCTAGACGGTCTTTAACAAGGACTTTAAAATTTAATATGCAAGGAAAAAAAGTTAGGACAATTCACTGTCCAATGTAATACACAGCTAAATGCTATTAACTGCTTTTTCCAGGGCATTTTTAGTCGCCATCAGTAAAGACCTAAATTACAGAGCATGGATCTCTTTGGCTGCTTTCCTTACTATCTCCACTGGTTTGTTTGGTTCACAACAGCAGTATTTCTTCAGCCTCCCTACAGTGGAAAAAGGACTTAGTGATCAGCCCATTTCTAACTTCTCAGCCTGGTTTGTGAGTTATGAAAATCCCCATGTTGTAAGTGTAGGCAGTATCAGTAAGATTGACCTCAGAAGTCCATTTGAAAACCTGGAAAAGAGAAAGGAAATTTATGTAAATAGCTTACTGTAAAATGAAAATAAAGTTACCCTGTTGCTGCCAATAACATACTATTAATATAACATTTAAAGTGTTAAATCCTGTGCATAATTCATGTTATTTTCCTGCCTTTATAGTTTGGCTTCTTCTTCTGTTCTGTGCCTTCCCGCTCTATATGTTTTAACAGTGTTATTGTGGCCCAGATGACTGCAGCAGTGGCCCTCACAACCCTCAAAGTGCCTGTGAATTTCAGTGCATCTATATCACAGCTTTATTGCCCCTGTCATGGCTGAGATGTGTTTGTGTTGCCGTAGTGCCAGAAGAGCAGATGTTGGAGATGACTTTTTACAAACCAAAGAAATGCACTGGCATTGTGCAGTCCCTTCACCCTGTGACCCACTGGCCTCTCATGGGGATTGTAACAGGTTAGTTACGCCAGTGCCAGCATTTGAATGCCCCCAGATTTAACAGAAACTATGGTTCAGGTCAACTACACTAAGTGGTCTGTGGTCATGTGTCTCTCGAACAATTGCTTTATGTTTAAAACAGAATAGAATGTTTAAAAAGGGGGTATTATCAACCATTCTCCCACACCCTTCTCTATAAATATACAAAAGCATGATACAAAAGTGTACACAAAACCTGATGCAGTGTGTAGTAGTTTAGTGCAATGGGATGCACGCTGATTGTGTTGTGGTAGGGGGAGTGACTTAAAGCAAAGGGAGGGGAGACTCAGACTGAAAAAAATGATAGTGATGTTAATACATTGTTTTCTGCAAATTTAGCATTTTCAAAACAATAAAAGGTAACATGGTGATCTAAATATGTTATGTGTTAGAACTTAATACCCCATAAAAGTAAAATACAGCCTCTTTAAACATAATCATTGTGAAAATAAAGTGCAGCAGTTTCAAATGGATGATGACAGTTATTGTGGGTTTTGATGACGTTTTCCAGG
Source organism: Taenioides sp. WSHXM2023 (assembly GCA_029959045.1). Taxonomy (NCBI): domain Eukaryota; kingdom Metazoa; phylum Chordata; class Actinopteri; order Gobiiformes; family Gobiidae; genus Taenioides; species Taenioides sp. WSHXM2023. The sequence continues at coordinate 18,204,577 of CM057088.1, read as the reverse complement.
TATAGCTCATGAAACTCACATGCTAAAATGTTTATTTCTGTTTGGTCAGTATATTTTCATGAAAAATTGAAAACTGCATACACTGATAATCTTCTCTCTGATCCTTTACATTAATTTCTTAATACCTGAGCAATTATTCATTAACACCATTTGTCTATCCTGTCTACAAGATAAGACTTTATTGTTGATAGCCATGACATGTTTGACCACTGGTTCCTTTAATGAGATTATGGTAATTTGCATGGTTTACATAAGTCTTAGCTCAGAGCTATAGCAGACATGTCTGGCATTAGAATGATAATATATATTAGCTCCCACCCAATTGAGTCTTTGTTTGTTTGAATAGTTTATTACTTGATTGAGCAAATACTTTCTGCCACCAATCTGTCATCCCACCCTTTATGGTCCAGTTTATCGGATTCTCAAGTTCTTATATTACAAAGAACTGTTTATTCAGAATATTGGCTTGGTCCTAACAATCTTCATACATGATGTGGTGTTTTTTCTTGTGTTGTGCTGAGCAGAACAATAACAGCAGCCAAGTCGTGCTCAATTGTTATAAATTTATTTTCACATAAAATGTTTTTTGTTTCAATCAGATTCAGTAAACATGGATAGAATTTTGCGTCCATATTTAGACTTTACTTGATCACTGTCCAATTTACAGAATATAGAGAAAATTCATACAACATATTTGTTGTTCTGGTTAGAGATGCACTGATCCATCTTTTTCAATTCCAATACCGATATCGATACTATGACTTAAAGTATCTGTAGATAACTAATATTAACCCATAGAACTGAAGAAGCAGCTTGGATGAGCTGCGAAACGTATTCGACCAAATAAACTCTGTCCAGTTGACAAATTAAATTTCTCCTTTTGCTAACCCATAGATTGTTGATCCAGCAACATTTTTTAGTATCGGCACTGATATTCGATACTGGTATCCATGCATCCCTAGTTCTGTTTTCATTTTTAATGCTTCATAGTGTGAATTGACTGAATCATTAAAACCTGCAGTTTCGTGTACAAAAATCAGTTACTCTATAGCGTGCACAGACCTGCAGGACATCTCACACACCTCGTTGGTAAGAATGAATGCACCAAAATGATTCATAAATTTTTATTTTTTATTACATTAAGCTTTTGACTCCCCTCAATAGAAAACTGCATCTTTTAGAAACAGCACAGACTGTAAGGAAAATACCTCAGACTCTCAGCTGGTTATGGAGATCTGTGTGATAAGTTTGACTGGAGGTCAACCTTAGGTGACTACAGGTCAGATGCCTTTGATCCTGTTTCCTTTTTCGGTGATCACCTAAGCCCCGAGCGATCACTTTGATTTAGAAGTCTGCATCTCTTTACTTAAGCTATAGCTTTCTTGCTAGAAGGTACAACTTATGTCACTTTCAATTACTGCCCTTCAAAATCTTTCAAGCTGCACATTTTTGTTAATATGCATGACTGATACAGAATGTGAGGTATTTTCAATGTCCCTCAGCTAACCCAATATGTCCTCCTCAGTACATAGAAGTGTTTAGTAAATTATGGTTTTATTACTGAAAAGCAGACTTGTAAAATATGACAGTTGTATCCTCATGGAGTGTGAATTATATGTCCTGCTCTAAGAAAAGGATACTGTTAAAGCTCTTCTCCATCTGGATATAGAGAAGACTGACGCTCTCTCTCCTCTAACCCAGACGTCGCATAAAATTAGATCCAGATTTGTCTGTAAGCAGCATATACCAAAGTACTGTATATCACATACATTTAATCTTATTTACAGTTGTTATTTTCTGAGCTATGTAATTAATTTTAATTTGACTTGCCTATCTACATACTACATTGCCTATCTACATACTATTCTTTTTTGAGGATTTGAGTTTGTGAGATGCTCCAGATTTCTTTCAAACTGAAACTGAACTTGTACTTACCACTGCTGCTGAAAACCCCATATTTTCATAGTATTATACCGCCCACTCACCTTTACTTCTGCTACTAACATACACTTTGGGTGTTTTTGGCACTTTGGCGGTTAAGCAGAAATCCCATTTTGTGGAGAACAAGAGAGTGTCGTGTTGCGTTGCTACTAAAATATCATATGAAGTAGGTTGAGTTGTGTAAAATTCGGAAGTACGATATATTGCTGAAGTAAATATGGACGATAAACAATAATATTAAAACTAATTTATGCCACTGACACGAAAACCCTAAAGGACAGTTAAATCAGTTAAATCCCCAAATTCTAAATTCAACATTCTAAATGTACAATATTAAAAAACACAAGATGCAATAAATAAATAGTAGAAAGAAACAGTTTAGTACTTAATTTGTGTCTATAATGAGTCTTAGAAATTAATAATTCAACCTTTTACAGCTCAAATCCAAAATTCTAAATTTCCCAGTAGTGCAAAGAAAATATACACACAATAAATATTGACCCCAAAAGTTAAACTATATTGTTCCATCTATACTGAATGATAAGTATATAGTAATTACCGTGACAGGCCTAGTTCATGTGCACCAGTGAGTCAACAATGCTTTTCTCTAGGTGCTTGAAAACAGCTTTGCTGAGCTCCACAGCCCTATGCAAAATCATACACTCAAAATGAAAATGGTGGTGCCTGTAGCAACTTCTGGAGTGAGGTCAGTAAACATGCAAAGAAATGTTCTAAGAGCTCTGTCAGCTCAAATAGTTGCTTTTGACACTAAATATATGTCAAGTTTCACACTATCGGCATTCTGAAAACGTCCGGAAATAGTTTGAAATGATTGGAAACTTTGGACCAGAGTCTGTAATAGCCATTGGGTTCATTGGGGTTTGTGGCTCTGATCTCTTTAGCAGGGTTTGGAGCAAGACTTTTCCTCCTCTTATTTACGTAAGTCTGGCTGAAGCTGATACTGTATCTGCTGCAGTCGTCTGGACGTTTGACCGCTGCTCTTTCAACCCCATTAGCTACAGTGGCCATGGTGATGACTCATATGGTTGGTTACGTATGAAGTGTGAAATTCCAGTCTCTCGATGTCATTATTAAGCTCTCTTCTGTGTTATATCTGTGTTTAAATGTCTCCTTTAAGTCTGCCTGTCAGCATTTATTTAGCATTTTAATATTTTTTGCGTTTCCCCTAAAGGATCATCAAAGCAAATTGGCACTTACTTATTTGGATATTGTTTCGGTGTGTAAAGCTCCACACCATGACGTTTTTCCATTATATTGTTAAGTAATGAAAACCAAAGACTAATGATGTCTTTTTACCACGCTTTCCTAATCACATCAGAACATGGCTTTTTACTTCAAACCACAATCGGATAATTTTTTTCCCTAAGAACAACTTCCACGATTAATCTGAGAATGCTACTGTGGCTGTGTACTGTATAACCAATATTTGCTTATATTTAGGCCTGTCACGACGACATATTGCTACAAAGAAATATAGCGATAAATGATAAAACTGAAACTACTTTATGCCACTAACACAAAGCAGGATAATCCCAGTAAAAAAAAGAAATACAGTATCATTAAAAGGCATGAGCTGCAACAAAATAGCAGAATCAACCAATAATTAGCCCTGGAAGTTACTTTTTCATCTCTTTACTGCTCAGATCTGACCATATTACATAAAAAATAGCAGAAACCTCCCCACTATTGTAACAAAAATATGCACACAATAAATATTGGGCCCCAAAATATATTGTCTCAGCTTTCATATATTGAACATGATGATAAGTCGATATAGTAATTACTGTGACAGGCTTACTTATCTATGGCAAGGCCCACAAATTGAAGTCAAGTTTTTACAACTGCTGTCTAAACCAAAACACCCACATGTAATACATCACTGCTTTTCTGTCATGCTAACCACCCTCTTTAAACCCCACTGCATACACAATGGCAAAAGGGGCTTATGTTTTTGCTCCATTTGGTGTGCAAACCAAAGTGTTGAAAACCTCATCAAATTGGCTCCATTTTAGCTCCAAACACCCTCACCTCCTTGTTCAGTCAGAAAGGACGATTCTGCTGCTGTGAAAGCCCGGATAGGTTTCAATCTGTTGCAGTGGAATGAAATAGGGGTTGGTTTTCCAAGACCAAAAAATGTCAGTGCAGAGGATGAGTCAAATGAAGTGTTGAATAGTTGTGTGCAGAAGCTCTGCCTTAGCTTGAGCATGCCATGGACAGTGAGGCGCAAGGAGAAGAAGAGTCCATTGTCCCTCCAGACTGAGACACGAAGCGGTAATAGGAAAGCACACATTGGACAGAGGATTCCTGCCCGTCACGATTCATTTCCAAGTGATGAGAGCTTGGTGTTGAACAAAATGACTTGGTACATTCACTTCTCGCCGCTAGAGAAAACACAAAAACTCAGCTCTCAACATGGCACAAAAGCTTCTTTTTCTGAAGGAACAACAGAAGAAATGCAGGGGCTTAGTTCTGCTTGCATAGTTCAGGTTAGCTTATTAACTCTAGAAATCTCAGTGGAAATGTAAAATTCAGGGTGCAATGAGCTCAGTATTGGATAAAGAAAACAATATCAAACTAAATATAACCCTGAAGTACTAACTAGCAGAAGTACTAGTAGTTGGACAATTAAGGTAAATCAGTAAACAGTCACATATTGTAATAACCCTCATTCATGGAACTGATTTCTTTTATATGGGAGGAAGAACCAAATCTACCAGATACATGTGTGGCTTAATAAAGGAATTTCAAGAATGAATCGACAAATCTCTGCAATTTCTGCATGAATCACTTGTACTCCAAATTAGGATCTGCTCTTTCTTTGCACTGGTTCATGCTGAACTTCCAAATCCTGATAATAACAGCCTTGTGTCTGGATCTTTTATGTTAACTTTGGACCACTGGCCATGTTGAAACTTGTATAAAAAGCTCCACACTGGGCCTCTCCCACAGAATAAATGTGTTACTTTAGTGACGCTAACTGGAGTGCAGTTGTATTTTGGAAGTCAAACCAAAGGGTTCTTACTGTGCGGTAATAGTTTTCATTGTAAGATACTTATCACTTATGTCCAAAAGATATATTTAAGGTAACATTAGTGAACTTTTATGAAAACAGATTATCTGAATTAGTTGATGTGTTGATACAATTAACCCCAACTTCAGCCTTTTAGGATCCAGGTATTAAACTAAACACTATATATTTTATGTTTCAGTTAGTGCCACAGGGTTCACTCATGGGTTTACAGACATTTCTTGCAGTGCATGTCAGAGCTAATTGTGTGTGTAGGATTGCTGTGACCTTTTGGAGAGGATTACATCAGGCCCAGAGTTAAATCTGTCTCCCTATCTGAGTGCTGGTGTACAGTTACTGTCATGGCCCTTGTGTGAGAGGCACTGACAAAACTCTATTACATAACATGAAAACATTCAGTCCATCATCTTAGACACTGAGAGAAAAATGTAGTTTTATTCACTACGGTACTTCGTCTTTACCATAATCTCTACAATATTCAGTTGCCAAATAACAACCATGGGAAATGCACACTGTCACTTTATTTATCTTGAAATTATAGTTAAGACCATAGACTGTCCATATAAATGGACATAGCTAACCCGCCAGCTGTCACATTCCAAATAGGAAGTGAGCATGGGGGTGTTTCCGGCTCCATTGACTCTGGTTCCATTTGACTTTATGTTGAAAAATGTCACCCTCTTTCTGTAACTGCTCCAGTGAGCCTTATCATTTTGGTTTTAAAACGTTTATATTAACCCACTCTACATTTCTTATTTATTTATTTGTAAAGGGACAGCACATATTAATGAACATTTAAAATGTAAATATGTAAAAATTATAGCCAGCGTGGCTAATTTCCATCTTCAGTCCCTCGACAGGTTGATGTGAAATCATCTACAGGACAGGGCAAAGTACAGCAATAATCACACAAAAGTACATAACACCAGCACACTCACTATACCAACATTTAATTTCTGACTTTATTTGAAGTTCGAAGTCAAGAGTTAAAGAGTTAAATGATCCTGGTGTTTATATTTTGCTATTTTGTCCGAACATTATGGGTGACATCACACTCCCTTAGTCCGCTTCTTTATACAGTCTTTGATTTAGACTAAACCAGTATTCTTCTAGATTCAGAGTCACTTAATTGTAAATATGATGGCACTGTTTTGCTAAGTTCCCCTTTTCTGTCTGTCTGGGCACAAACACAATAAAAATATAATTCAAACTACAGTGTCCGCAAAAGTGTACAGTCTTTGGTGATTTTGCAGCTTAATTCAATGGCAAAAACTCATAGCGTTTCCAGCCTGTGAACTCTGACCTCATTTTCACAGTTTTACTCAGTGATTTGTGCCCATTGTGTCAGTCTAACTCTGTGTGGCTTGCTAACTGCAGTGTGAACATTAAGGTTATTCCATTGGGGAGCGTTCAGAGGTGGCAATTGGTGTTTTGTGAAGACACGGGTCAGTGCTTGTGGGTACTATGCTTTGGGGTCATGCTGTTTCTTCATAGTTCCCCCTCCCACCCAGTGCCCAGGGTTGGTCCCAGGGGAGTGTTTTGTGTTGAACCATAGGTCATTGGGCATGGCACTTTCTGATTGCCAGGTTGTTTGCTTTATTCTCTCCTCTTCTGACCTCACCCACCCCACCCACTTTGTAGCCTTTCACTCACCCAGAAAATTAGGCCACTGCTGTTCGGTCACCAGCTCGCAATGGAACATACTTGGACTCTATTGACATTGAGTTAGAAAGGAATATCTTGCATTAATGGTATTCCTAAACTTTCCAAATAGTCAGTCCAAGTTGAAGCAATCTTCAACACAGTCAACAACATATTATAGCTTAAATATGACCATTTTAACTCTTGTCAAATCTACTCATATCACAGGCACTACAATTAAGAAATAATTTGAATAATTCCCTGAAGTTTTCCAACAGTTGCCTCATAGGGCTTTAATGTTATGCCAGGAAGACTCTTTGACAGCTGCTGTATGTATGTAGTCAGTAATCTCTGTAGCATTCTTTATATTAAACTCCTGAGTACAAAAGTTTGTGGTCATCTTCAAAGGCTGTAAAGACTGATGCCAAACACTATTAACAAAGTCATTGTCCTTTTTCGTCTTTTTAACAATCTTCAGTCATGTCTAGATCAAAACATAACATACTTACAACATGAACTGATTTCACAGAAAAGTCTCATTTACTTTCTGTTTGTCTGTGTTAATTTATTTTATACCAGCAGGCGTTGTGCCTCCTGATTCCTCCAAATGCTTTTCTGGCAAAGGTTTATCCTTCTCTGATAGCGTCTTAGCGTTTGATTGATATTCATATAAATCATGAACAGATACAACCTTTACAATGTTTGAGCAAACTCCACTCAGTAAGGTTGTGTATCATTTGGCCTCAAGTTTAATATGCAGTTTTACAATTATACTACAACTATCTAATATTTGTTGGTTACCATGTGTGAAGGTCTATTTCATGTTAATTTTTGCTCTATTGCTGGTGTAAAGAGGCAGCCAGGTATCTGGAGTATTATAGCCATCATTAATCTGAAATGGACATTTTACTTATGTTATATTGTCACAGTCTTAGGTTTTTGACAAGGCCATGCTAGCAATATACACTGTTTATGAGCAGAGCTATACATTTTTACTGTCCTGCTGTGTCGATGATCATATGAAGCCCAGTCCAGATGGCTGTGCTGGCAAAAGAGACCCCACACAGTGACATAACCCCTTCACATAGGGATTGTCCTGAAGCATGAGACACAAGGGAGTGAGTAAGAGAACTGCTGAGGAGGGGTAGGAGTAGGACATATATTAAAGCTGTCTAAAAGGGCTTAAACAAACTCTCTATGCAAAGAGTGTTAGCTTAGGGCTCAACTTTGAAATTCTATGTGCCATCTGTGTTGAATAAACCCTGTAGTTCAGAGGGTGAGAAGAAGTGGTCCTAACTTTACACAGCCTCTAGGTTTCAGTTTAAATATGTTTTTCCTTTAAGTCACACTTAAGACTATTCAATTTTACGTGAGATGTTCTATGTGGTTTTAGGCCTCTTTTTGACACAAATGGGGGAGAGAGTTCACACCTTATTTCTTTCCAAAGGGGCCTGTTCATCACTGTCCATGATCGAGGACACATAGCTTCAATCCTCCAGAACTGGCCAGAGAAGGACATTAAGGTAATTGTTTTAAAATGCTAACCTTTGCGTGCTAACTTGCCTGGATTTGGTGCAAACACTTCATTCCATATAGCAGCTGCAGCTAGACTCTTGTGGTTATGCAAACAATGTGCCGTGTCCCTTTTTTCCCAGATTTTGGCCAGTTTCCCAAAAATCCTGAAATATTCCTTGTCTCTTGTATAGTCAAAATATTTGCACGTCATAATCTGGGCCTTTGCACAATGACGACACAAGCAGGCATCCCTGGTATGTCTAATGTACCTGCGCCCACTAACACCTGTTCATCGCTGTCAACAACAAGGCATTTAGCACAGTGCTGACACACTGCAGCTCAATGTCACAAGCGGCTTCCACATCATCCAAGGCTCACCTAATGGGCCCTACTTTTAACATTACGGCAGAAACTGGGAAAGTGGAGCCAGAGTAAGCAGTTTACTGTAGTATTTCGGGTAAACTGTGGTATATGAACATGGAATGCTAATTTTTCAGTTTATACTGAAATATTGTGGGAAGCTAACATGGATTTGGTTAATTATATTTTTTTAATCAAAGTCATTATGACATGAATAAAATTTATGTCACAATGTTATCATAAAAGAATGAGTTCATGAAGCTTGCCACATACCAGAGGAATGGTAAACATAAAAGACTTGGGCATAGTGCATGTCAGTAATCAGGGCTAAAGGTTAAATTGGTATGTTTCTTCTCACAATCATAACACTAAAAATGTATATCGACATTGTTAGCTAACAATGCAAAAACATTTCAAATGCGTCATTTGACTGATATTAAGCTTAAAGATGGTTGAGGTTGTAAATATCCTGCACTTATAGCCATATTACTAATTATTTGAACATTACACATTGAAAGCATTACTGTTGTGCTGTTTGGCAGGCTGTGTGTGTGACAGATGGAGAGAGGATCCTGGGACTTGGAGACCTGGGCTGTAATGGGATGGGGATCCCAGTGGGTAAACTGGCCCTGTACACTGCCTGTGGAGGGATGCCACCTCAGCAGTGTCTACCCGTCATGCTGGATGTGGGCACAGACAACGAGGTGAGCTGCACTATATAAACTTCACTTAAATTCCTATAACCACTTTTATAAGGCAAAGGTAATATAGGTCGTGGTTTGTATATCCAGAGAGTATGGGTAGTAAAGTTAGTGTATATTTGGTTTACATTCATACACTCAAACATTGTGTCAGGTGATGCCTCAAACCAAGGTAAACAGGAGTGCACCTGCAACTTATAAAGCTAAATTTTCTGAACAGAAGCGAGTCGTATAGTAAGGGGCAAAGTTTCCCTTCTCATGTATCCTGTTTAGTGTGAACTTCTCAGACCATTAAACACTGCTGCCATTTCTCATATTCTACAAATGTCATAGTGCATCATATGCCACTGGATAAAACAGATCCCACACTTTACAAGCAGGAAACACCCTCTGTACCAGTGAGCTCAGCTGCTCCATTCAGCGGTGCCAGCTGGGAAAGCACCGCTCCCTCTGCCAGTGCCACTCTGCTTCCCACCTAGGAATACTCTTGTCCAGTTTGACAGCTCCATTCAAGCACAGGACATGTGCTACTAATACTGTGAGAAAAATATGTGTGCCTCTGTATCAACACTAGTTATTGTAGCCTAAGGATGTATGAGCTGCATGCCAAGTAGAGATAATAAACCTAAAACCAAAGCAGCAGAAAGCTAACTCCTGGCCTGCAAGCTATAGTAAAATCAAAATTTTTCTCCAGTAGATTGCATTTGACATGTGGTGCTGTGCCAAGGTAAAATAAGGTAGCCTGAAGCTGGGACAGGAAAACTCTAAATTAGCATTAAATGTCCTCAAAAACATATGCATATGATAAGGATGAAAAGCGTGTTATTGGAAAGATATTGAAAATTGTCCTTTGCCACTGAGCCTCTTTATCTTTATTACTCTGTACTCTCTGGCCTGCCTCAGTTATCTTTATGAAGTTTCCACTCCTGATCTCCTACTGTTTCTTAGTTTTTGTCCACGTTTCTGTTTACATACTGACGCTCATAAAAAAGTACTTTTCCGAGTTTACAGGTATTTTAAGTGTCACTGGATAATGCTCACTGTCAGTGCCACAATGTTTTGACACACTGTAGTTAAAGTTAAAGGCTTTATTTATGTATAATATTTGAAGCTCCTTCTAAAGTTTGCATTGTCTTTCTTTGACAGTGATTTACATTTCACATTTGTTTACCACTTTTTGGGTTGCAACGACCTTTTCATTCTGGCAGGAAAATAACATTGTGGCCATTGCAAACCCAAAGAGTATTTTCACTTGAGCTATGAAGAAAAAGTATTAGTATCAGTCACATACTCCCTTTATTGGATTAAAATAAATGCCTTAGTAAGGATTTGAGTGCTGCCTGACTGTCTATACCATACTTTTCCATTTCATTTCCTCATGATTCTGAAGAGATGACAGGCTAAATGACCTGTAATGAGCTGGATAGGCTGCCTATGTTTGGGTATGTGTCTTAATCCATAAGAGAGTCAGTCTAGACCACTGGCCAGTGTGCTTTGTATATGGATTCATGTTGGGAACAGATGAGGAAGTTTATGAGCTAGCGGTAGCACAGGCTAATTACTGAAATAGCTGTCGTTATGGGATTATATTTGTCCTTCAGGAGTCATGAACGGGCACCCATCCAAACAGCCAGATAGATTCTAGTACAACTTAAACCATTTTTTTGAAGGGTTGTCAAATGTATCAAAAATACTAATCAATACAAAAACTAAAAGTATTGAAACTATATACTCATTTGAGCAAGTATCGATACTAAATAAACTCGCTGAACAGTTTTAGAATGATTTTGTTTCATCTTGTTAGTTATCAGAACTAGTATAAGGCCAGATGGAAACTTACTTTTATTTGGTGTTGAAAATGATCTTAATATCTATATCTTTATTGCCTGAAAAAGATTTGGGTCAGCTTCAAACCACATGCTTATACTGACAGAGGTTTGGCTGTAGACCTTTTGATTAAAAATACCCAAGCATGTTACAATCAGACTGTCGAGATTGAGATTATGGTTAAATCCTTCTGGTCTGTATTTCTGTCAGTTGTGGATAGAAGAGCCGCTTTGGATGCATTTCAGACTTTTGCATCACTCTTCTCATTGCCCAAGTCTTTTGTCTGTGCTCCGGCTGTCATCTCATGTAACCCAACACTATAGACACACTTACCCACTCACTTCATCCAGGACAATATGCTGTTTGTGTCTGGGGCAGGTGGGTGGCCATTCACAAGTGTAAACCCAGTGTCCTTTTCCACAGACATTTGTCCTACGAGTCAGCCTGGATTTTAACACTCAAGTTTCCATGTTAAAAAGTCCAACACTATAAAACTGGAAATATTTTGTTTTCCCCTTTTCCTCTGGTTTCTGTGTTTAGGAACAGTTGCGCAACAAAAATTGAGTTATTTGATTCTGCTTGTCTCTGGCTACAGTGTTACAGAATTTGAATATTAGTGACACATGACCACATCTCATCTGTTTACACGTGTCTATAAAAGTTTATGCAGGGTAATTTGAGTTTCTTATATTGTTGCTTACTGCTGATTAAAATCTTTGAAAGAAAACCAAAGAGACTTTGTCAACTTTAAATAAACCAAGCTTCAAATAAACTGTTCTTGGACATGACATCTCTCTGGCCTGCCATGGAAAAGGTTGCTGCTGTCTTCTTTAGACTCATCATTGTGCCGACTTGTAATTATCCATCTCTGAAATCCCATAGAAATTAAAGGTCAGCTGTCTCAATGAGGCTTCATGTCGCTTCGGATCACTTTTATATAGACTCAAAACAAAAACCCTTGGAAAAATTACAAACAGTGTCAAGAAACTCAGAATATCTGCCCCGTTCCTGTTATAAAATGATGATGGATCTGCATGTAGCATTTGGACATTATTTACAAATTTCACTCGATAACAAAAGCTTCCAATTTATGTAATTTTTGTTTTTCATTTGAAGAACTGATTATATATTTTGGTAATGAACATAGACTGTAAATGAACATAGCAAACCCACTAGCCGCCTCGTTCCAAATAGGAAGTGGGCATGGGGGCCCATCCAGCTCCACTGACTCATAAAATGATCTTAAAATGTTCATATTAACCTGCTCCACATGATCCTGATGTTTTTATTTCACTTTTTTTTCATTCATAAATGACTATTCCTCATTTGCCTGGAAAAATCCAGATTCATTGCTGTACCAGCGGCTGGATATGGATCTGTATAACAAATACAGAGAGATATCCTTCTGAATTTCCGGGGAAATTCCTTATATGGAACTTGGCTCCAAATTCGCTCCTTTAACTGCTAGCATTGTGAGCTTCATTTGATTAGAGCCGAACGCTATGGGTGACGTTACATGTTCTTAGTCCACTTCTTTATACAGTCTATGGCAATGAAACACAAGTTGTGTTATTTCTTCTTTGAATAAACTCCATGCAGTGTTCTTGAAAGCAACTTATACCAGCATCTGCAGATTAAGACTGTTGATGTTGTCTCTCCTTCACAATCATTCTTTAGTCAACACGTTTCGCTAAAATTCCTGCCTCAACATTTACATATGATCACAAGGTTGATACAAACCACTTTAATTATTCTATACAAAAAGGGCTACATACATTGAGTTATATGTTTTGTGTTAGGTTTAGACACAGGTGCACGCATGTCAGGCCCATGATCCATTGAAGTTCTGACATACTGTATGTGTTAACTTAAAACTGTCATACTAGACTTAGATAATATACAAACTACATGTGTGATGAATTGTTCTACATGTTTCTGATAACATTTTATTGTCATGTCAATTATATTGACATATTTAAGTGGTGAAGTAGATGACAGAGCTGTCTGTTCTTATACCCTCTAGCCTCTTTTCCCTGGTTCTTTGGAATCCCAAGGTTCTTTGTAGCTTTCTTTGTGTTAATTCAGGGCCTGTGCTCTGGGCATAGGCCACCCAGGCATCATCTGCTGGTGGGGGTGCCAAATTGTACTCCTAAAATTTAGATTTGGGATTTTGGCTTATTTTTTATTTGTAATTGTATAAGGTAAATATAATGTAAAGTCCTAAAGAAAAAGATGAATAATACAAAACAGATTTAACATTGCTGGTGAGAAGCAGGTGAGAAGCAGGTGAGAAGCAGGTGAGAAGTGGAAGCAGGCAGGTGAAGTTGCATATCCAGCTCTGTGTAAACCTAAAAGGCCCATATTACACTATTTTATGATATACATTATAATGTTGTTTCCTCATCAAAAATATACCTTGTGTTGTGTTTTGTTTAATTCACTCAAATTTAACACACTAACCCTATTTAGGCTGAGTTCTTCACTCAAACTGAAAACACTCTGTTCCACCTTGTGATGTCATGATATAATACAGGAAGTGCTCCACTTTGTTTTTAAACTCCATCACCTTCACTAGAATCATTTGGATAATTTCAGCTCTGAAATTGACAACTATACTGAACAAAAGTGAAAATGTAGCTGTTACCTTGAAACTACCACTTAATGACAACACAAGGTGGAACAGAGCATTTTGAGCTTTGGACATAGACAGACTAACAATAAAAGATTGTATGAATGAATGAATTAATGAAGCAAATCACAACTCTGGGTATGTTTTTGAGGAGGTAACATTCTAAAATGGCCTGAAGCTCACAAGAGTCAATTTCGCGTAATATATGACCTTTAATTGATCAAATTATAGATGGATACTTGGATGTTTTTTAATTGATGTTAATCTGCCTGGGAACTGCAGATTGAAACTAGTTTTAGCTAAATGTGGTGTAAAGTATCTCTTTTTTATGATGTTAATGTTTTTGCACATGGTCCCTGTTAAAATAAAACAATAAATTAAACTAAACTAAATGCATGATATTACCTGTGACTTCTGAAATTGCCGTAGAATATAGCTGATTGGTTATTTGTCCTGTTATCTTCTAGGCGCTGCTAAAGGACCCTCTGTACATTGGCCTGAGGCATCGCAGAATGAGGGGCCAGGCCTACGATGACCTGCTGGACGAGTTCATGAATGCTGTGTCCGACAGGTACAGCCATTTTCCCTCTAATTCATCCCCTGCCCACTTCCCCTGTGCAGGAGTCTGCTGCTGTCATTTCAAAACAGATGGTACATTAAGGACTGGAGAGAAAAATGTTAAGGAGTTTAACATGGACGCTATCAAAAAGAGCCGAGGGGATTGTGGGGGTGCACACAAGGGGCTAGAACTTCTGTCAACGCGGATTTGGGTGTAATGAAAAGGGGTCCCATTGTACCTGAATAAGATAACCATTGCATTAATATGTTTTTTAACCCTGCATATTTTTTGTGTCTAGTGGAAGGTAATAGTTATATTATTTTTAGGAAAGTATGTGTATTTTCAGGCTTTTCTCTATTCAACTTATGCGTTCTCTCCCAAGTCAAATAAACCCGATATTGACATGACACTATATGATAGTTTGACCTTTTAGACGTCTCCATTTAGCAGTAAATAGTTCTTGTGTTTCATAGTAGTAGGGACTATGTGGTTATTGTAAAGATTTATATTTTATGTTAACTTCGTCTCTGGCCAGAGATAATATCTTCCCCTATCTTGAACACAGAAATTCATCATTCAAACTGACATTATTATTATTTGTCACATAGAGAGGCCAGTGTTTAGTCTGGACACAATCAGGAAGTTTTAAGTGCTCCATATTGTCCCGTTTGAAATGCCTGATTTTATCTGAAGTCATGCTCTGTGCCTGCTCTTAGGGCTTGAATGTCCCATGACTGTTGTATACCTTTGCATGCATCTACACATGTGTCTTCATAGAACCACACACATGGGGATGGTTAGGCCTGATCCCAAACTACAAACCCGAAATCGGCTGCAGTCTGGAGGCACAGTCCTGGGTCTGGGCCTCCTCCAGCTGGCTGCAGAATGCCACTGCTCTAATAACTGGGTAGCCTCTCCACTACCAAGAACCATCATGCTTTTCTCCAAAAACAGCCAGATTGGCGGAAAATGGATAATTATGGACTCACAATTGAATGAATGATTACAGCTTAACAGTATTTTAAGGAATATTTATGTTTACTTTTCTAAGAACCATGTGCTAAATTCACCAGTCTGACTCATCAGCAGCAGTCTGGAGACATCTTTTTAATCTTCTATTTTAAACAAATACTTAAAAAATGCTGTGGTTAATGATACAATAAATCATGGGCCATAACCCTGCCATGTGCTACTGTTTGAACTGTTTTATGCTTTTATCTTCTGTTCCCTTAAGGCTAGCTGTTATACACTCCGCTGTAGCTTTAACAACTTCCTAATATACATGTTAACACTGTGGTATTGTGTGAAAGTATGACGAATTAAAAGAGGGAGGTGATGCAATTTTGACCACCATATAAACACATGCAATGATTTTCTAAATGAATCATACTGTTTCTTTAAAACTTTAAAAACTGTGTTGCATGCTTGTAACAGGATGCGGGAGTGATGTTAGATGTTGCTGGGAAATCTCTTGCAAGTGTCACAAATCCCTTTAACCTCTCCCTCGAAGCTTTGCCATAATACTTAAATGATCACAGAGGATCTCTTCACAGCTTTTGTTGAAGATGAAACTTAGACTGTCTGGGTTTTACATTATCGGCTTTACATGAAAGAGCTGAGTCAGTCAAGTTAGTTAATGCACATCCTCTGAAATATAAGTAGGGACAATGAATGAAATATAACACTGATGTAAAGGGTGTTTTCCTTAAATTGTGCTGTCTAAAACAATGCAGGATTCAAATGGCCCATATTATGCAGTTTTCTGATGTTACAATGTTTCTTCAGCAAAAACACCTGGAGTTGTGTTTTGTTCCAGTCACACATGTTTAACACACAAACTCTGCATATTTAGGCTGAGTTCTTCTCTCAAACTGAAAATACTCTGTTCCACCTTGTGATGTCAAGTGGTAATAAAGGAAGTGCTCCGCTGTGTTTTTAAACTCTACTAAACTAAGGGTAAAAGGTAGCTACTAACATGAAAACTACCATTTCATGACATCACAAGGTGGAACAGAGCATTTTGAGCTTTAGAGATGTGGAAAGACTAATAATAAAGGGTAACGCAAACGTGTGAATGAAACAAAATACAACTCCAGGTATGTTTTTGAGGAGGTAACATAACATGGTTTAAAGCTCACAAGAGTCCATTTCGCGTAATATATGATCTTTAAGACCAGAGGATGGAGGAGTTGCTGAGTGGAAAATGCAGCATATTTTTTGTTTTTAATGAGGGGATTTGAAAAATAATGTGCGCTGAGAGACGCTGGCCCTCTAGAGACAAGGGATTTATTAAAGCCTGAGAGTTCGGTGGGACGTCCTGAACAGGCCGCTTGTGCACCACACAAACTCCACTATGTGCAGGTTGGACAGCTGTGTTTGGACAGAGCACCCTTGTCTACGACCTTCTGCTGAGGTCCTGCCTGCCCCTGCCCTCTACGAGCTGCAGACTCAAGAATCTCTCATACCATTTCAGACTGTATACTTTCCCACTCATTGTGAAACTGTAAAACTGTCATCCTCCTACTCCGTACAGTTTTGCGTTTCATTATGCCCCACTAGAGACTTCCTGTATCAGAATTGCTTTTCCTCAGATATCAAATGAGACAAACAACGTGAATCTCATATTTCAAATTTTCAAAATGTTTTCACCACCAAAAGTGATTCTCAAGGACACAACAGTTTCATTCATCAAAGCCCTACTATTGTATGGGGTTGTAAATCAAATGAAAATAAAAGTTCCATAAACAAAGGCGTTCTGTGGTCCGCTGCTTCAATATCCTAAAAAACATCCCATAAAGGAGGACAGTTTTAACCTTGTGCCCCATCTCTACACCCTGAAGAAATCCAGATACAGATGGTACTATTGTGCTATTGACCTCAGGAAGTTAAAATGACTCTTCACACTCACTTCACTCATGTTGTCATTGAAAAAGTTTAGAATTTTCCATCATTTGAACAGAGAAATTTTAGAAACAAAATCCACTGAATCTTTTCTTTCATAAAACAAAAATGTGGTTTATTCCTCCCTGCTTCCCGACACTGTCCTCACCGTGCCAATGGCAAAACTATGAACAAAAATATCTCACTGACTCAGACACTGAAAATATGTGTTATTTTCATCCACATTATGAGTTCTCATAATAGCATGTTCAGTCATTATTAAAACTAGAATTTCCATTTGTCAAATAATACAGAGAAACAAGTAGTCATAACAGTAACAGCTGGGGAATGGTGCATATTGGCCCAGCTTCTTTTCCAAATTTTTGACTAAGGCTATTGTTGCCTTTACCTGGGTGTGTCTCTCATTTATTCAGACTTGCGCTTCGAGACAAAAGTAAATCCTTTTTTTTGTCTGGGCCGTCCTGATCCAACTGGCAAAAAGCAGCAAGTAGCATTAGGGATTTGCGTGATTCATTCAGAAAGTTGTCAAGGAGAAGACTTTGTGGGGGAAAGGCTTGGCTAAAACGAATGGAGACCTGGAGCACCTTTGTTATGTTAACAAAAACTCCACTATTTTATTACTTTCTCTTTTTTCCGTGGAAATGTGTAAGAATTTATTTAGACAGTATTAGTCATAATAACTGGTGTAAATCTTTCCAAATGTATTGTTTGCATCCAACATTATGGAGCAGTCCACTTGTACATTTCTCTTGAGACTGATAAAGTATCTCGCTCTCTCTGTCTCTTCCTCTCTCCATATATATTGTTTATAAAAAGTCCCTGAGTCGACTCTTATGCAGTACATAAATGTATATAATAGTATTTCTTTTTGGCAAATCATCAGGGTTTTTATGTCTTCTGCTTCTCTTCCTTTTTTCTGTTACTATCTTGTGTTTATTGTGTTTGTGTGTAGTTTATCATTTCCATTTTTTTATTTTTTTTTGCCAGATTGACCCGTCATCATTCAATACATGCAAACCAATACAATACAGTATAGCAGGCATGCAGTTGTAGTAGTCCTCACCACTCACTGGTCACATCACAATGAAAAGTTTACAGCTCCTTTTTGGTCTTGTTTTTCTTTTCTTTGTGGGACTTTCTACTTTATAGAAAACACATTGTACTCTTCTGCTGAGCTGTCAGTCTGAGTATCAGGCATCACAGTCTGATGTGTGGTAGGGGAAGGAGCCTGGACGCTGCAAACGTACTCTTTAATCTTGTGGATATTACATTTTATTACATCAGAAGTAGCCTCAATTTCCTCTTAGCTTTGTGATCCTGATGCTAAACCTTTTAACATATTTGCAGTGAAAGCAATGGAACAATTTTGGAGTCTTGGGGAAAATAGAGCTTACGTATTATACTTACTTATTATAATGAATAAACTAAATGTTAAATTACCCTATAGCATTAAATACAACAAAAACTTAAATTTTCCAGAGATGTTGTGCTACGAGCCATAAATTATTCTACAGGATCCATCTGGTGAAATCCATGGGAACACAGAGAAGAGCCTCTTAAATCTATATAGCTGACTCTCTGTATTGTATAACATTGAGCGTATCTGTAATGTGTAAGCTAAGCTGTTCCTAATGATAACTGTATGTGCTAAAGGTGGTCTCTGTTACATCTTGTTAAATTGTCCACTGCTGCTTTACTGGGAGGTTGGGTGGGCCCTGTGTTTTGTCATATGCTTCTTCTGTGATCCCTGTCTTTTGTTCGACTTTGACCTTCTGATTATTGGCTGTAGTCATAAAATCGAGGAAACAGGTGCCAGCTTGTCAAATCCTACTGTTCTCAAATGCTTGGTTTTATATGACCGCCAACACACACCAGCTGTGTGGTACAGGCGCATACTGATACATCAGTGGAACAGCCTGTGTTTTTGTTATTGTATTTAAAGGTGTACTGTGTAATTTTTCTGATGGAGGGAGAATACACCACCTGCTTGTTTCCATGGAGATGCTATTGCTTGTGTTGTGTATGTATTCTGGAGTATATACTTCCCATTTCCAGGCTAAGTTACTGGTGGAATGCCATAGTGGGGAATTACAGGCAAACAATCTCCATGGCGACAAGCAGGTTGCGTACCCTCCACCAGAAAACTGAGATAGTGTACTTTTTGTGTTTGTATAATGTTTAACTCTTTTTTTCTGCTCATAGGTATGGGATGGATTGTTTGATACAGTTTGAGGACTTTGCGAATGTAAATGCTTTTCGTCTGCTAAGCAAATACCGAAACAAGTACTGCACATTTAATGATGACATTCAAGGTAATTATCTGAAAACTTACTCTCAAACATGGCATAGTTATTTTCTTAATGTGTGTTTCTCTCTCATCTTAGGTACTGCTGCTGTGGCCGTAGCTGGACTTTTAGCTGCTCTGAGAATCACTAAAAGCAAAATGTGTGACCATACAATTGTGTTCCAAGGAGCAGGAGAGGTATATTGACTTATCTTTCAATATATAAAATCCGAATCAATATATTTTGGAGCTAAATATTTATTGTGGGTACATTTTCTTTGCAAAAGTGGGAGGTTTTGTGTTGTTTTTGTTCTAATATGAAAAGATTTTAGCTGTAAAAGGTTTTGCTTCGTACTGCATTTTATATGCTGTAGCTCATATAGCCTTTTAATGATACTGTCATTGAAAAATCATTTACTGGGATTATCCTGCTTATATATTATTTTATATTATCGTTTATCACAATATTTATCTGTAGTACTATATCATGCTTCAAACGGTGTTATCATGCAAGGCCTAATTCTGACACAATAATGTTAAACTTGTTTGTAAATTATGCTTTTCTGTAACAAATCAGATGCTGCTTTTCTTTGTGTTGCCCCCAGGCCGCCATGGGCATTGCAGAGCTTATCTCTATGGCCATGGTTAAGGAAGGACTTCCAAAGGAGGAGAACATGAAAAAGATCTGGATGGTTGACTCTAAGGGCCTTATTGTCAAGGTGTGACTAACTCAAATTATTTGGGTTTGAAAATGTAGGTGGATAATAATATAGCACTATAACCACTAGGGATATTTTACATTTGCATTGGATAAAAAAGGGGTTCACTTTCCTGAGTAACTCCTCTTGAAAAGCTGAAATACCAAAAAGCAGTGCTACAATGACAGCAAAACTATTCAATTAAATATATAAAAAACTGAAGCCAAAATTGTGACTTGAACTACGCAATTTATTTATTAAATCATATCAAAATCTCTTCTAGTCTCGTTCTCGTGGGCCGAATCTAATGACATTTCTCTTGTCATGAAAAATGTGTCTTGTCTTATCCCTAATAGCCATCTACATGAATAATTTCACTGTTAATTATATAACAGAGATTTCTTCGGCATTGTACTGAGAAGCCCATCTGTTTTACACATGGTTTGTCCACAGTATCTCTGATCTGCATGCTTTGTCATCAAACCTCCTCTTCATTTGCCCCAGTCTCTGTCTTACTCATCACCTCTGGCCAGTCTTTCTTCCTCATTATCTCCATCAGTCTTGTTCCGATGCTTTAATGTCAAATAAACGTATGTGGGGGTGATAACAGGTTGTACTTGATGTGCTCTTCTGTGTGCATCCCCAGGGCCGAGACCACCTGACACATGAAAAGGAGAGGTTCGCCCACGAGCACCCTCAGATGAACAGACTGGAGGATGTGGTTCGGGAGATTAAACCCACGGCCATCATTGGTAAAACAGATGCCTATGTTTTACTCATTATTTTTGGATAGGCTTTTAGAATACAGAACTGTTTATGATCACAACTATGTTAACTTAGATGTCATACAAAATCCATGCATAACATTCTATAGGTGTTACTACTATTTTTAATTGTTTATTTGACAGAATAGAAAATAATTTGTTGTTTTGTTTCAGGTGTGGCAGCTGTCCCGGGAGCTTTCTCAGAGCAAATTATCAAAGATATGGCTTCCTTTAACAAGAGTCCAATCATATTTGCCCTCAGCAATCCCACAAGTAAAGCTGAGTGCACTGCTGAACAGTGCTACCTGCTCACTGAGGTACAGACAGGGACTGTTAATGTCATTTTCATAGCACTTTTTATACTAAACTGTTGTGATGTTACACCATTCAGGGGCGAGGCATCTTTGCCAGTGGCAGTCCCTTTGACCCAGTCAAGTTGCCAGATGGACGGACTCTGTTTCCTGGTCAGGGGAATAATGCCTATATCTTTCCTGGAGTAGGACTTGGGGTCACAGCGTGTGGCATTCGGCATATTACTGAGGAAATCTTCCTCACAGCTGCAGAGGTAAACACTGAAGAGTGAAAGAACAAGGTGCTGGTTATGGTGCTTTTGATTTTGGGTTTTTCTATATTCTCACACAGTAACAACATAGGCTAATCAGATTAATACAAAATTACTAGTCAGCAAATTTTGAGTATATACGAAGTCATATGTTTTATGAGCCATAATTACATATCTTTTCTTTTTCTTCTTTTTTTTTTTTAAACCAGTCTACTCAGACTATTTGTTAGCTGCCGAAGAGCAATTTCCATTGAACCATAACAGTCCAGATCTCTCACAATATTTACAGCAGATGTTGTTCTTCCCCTAGGCTCTTGCTGAACAGGTGACAGAGAAAGACTTGGCAGAGGGCAGACTGTATCCTCCTCTCAGCTCCATTCAGGATGTGTCTCTCAAACTGTCTGCTAAGGTAAAGCCAGCTATACTTCTGCTTTCTCTGCACTACCATACAAACCTTCAGCACATTATTGCTTATTTCAGATCATGGAGTTTGCCTATAAGAACAACATGGCCACCCTTCGCCCAGAGCCGTCAGACAAACTGGAGTATCTGAAGTCACTGGTTTACTCCACAGACTATGAGGAGTTTGTGGTAGACTCATATCGCTGGCCCGAGGACAGCATGAGTGTACAGTCCTGCAAGCTTTAACAAATGCACAAAAGAGGCCCATAAGGGGTAGGCCAATACCAAAAAGTGCAATATCAATATCAGTGTTTTAGATGGTAATTTAACTGTATAAATAACTGTGGTGACTCATGCAGGGATTTTTAAACATCAAAATATTTTTGATAATGAATTATTCTGGCAAAACACATTTTTGCTGTATTATGAAAAAAAAAATTGTATTCCACCACTGCACAATAAAACAGCCATACTGCTTTTCTATGTCCTGATAGACCTTGATAATGTTTTTTTCTTCAAAGTACCTAGTTTTCAAGCGTTCACTATCTGCAGAATTACATTGCAGTGCTCTCTAGTGGTCAAAATATATCATTGCAATTTGTAGCGCAACATGAGGTATTTGGGTGGAGAATTGAGACACATATTGACCTAATTAGAGTAATTAAAGAACTGCACATACTTTTTCAATTAATTATGTCAATTGCAATGGCGTAAGTCTGTATATGGCTCAACAGTGCATCCATATTCAGTGTCGTTAAAGGTCCTACTGAAAGTTATGTTACTTTCTGATCTATGTTATAATGTTGTTTCTTCATGAAAACATACCTGGAGTTGTGTTTTCTTTCATTCACATATGTATAACACACAAACCCTGCATATTTTGTGATATTTGGTAATGTAGGAAATGCTCTACTGTGTTCAGTGTATGTTTTTGTTGAAGAAACAACATTATAGCATGGCTTAAAGCTCACAAGAATCAATTTTGTGTAATATAGGACCTTTAAATCAATAGATAGGAATTAACTATGCAGTGTCCAGACAGTCATCGCCCCTCCGGAGGCCCTGGCTAAATGACTTCTGTCTAACTTTTTTTGCTCAGTGATCATTCCTGTGTAAAAATCAATAAAGAAGCTACAGCCAGACCAGTCATACCCAGGGCCGGGCGTCTCCCCTCAGGACAATTGTGAGAGACTAACATTTGTTTAACTCACTTTCATTCACCCCCCCTTTAAAAACACTGCTCTGCCCGAGGCCTCCCCTGGTAGACTGAAAATCAGTAAGTCTCCATGTCAACACTCCCCCCACATAGTTGTACATTTAATAAACAGCACATTTTCAAGTAAAATTTTATCATATGTATTTGATAGACTGGCAGGAATATGATTAATTCAAATAACACATTTTAAGGCTTGAAGGGATTGTTAAAAAGGTCCATTAATACGAAAATACTTTGTTTTCCTTTGCAGTTATTACTGTATATTAGAATATAATAATTTCCATGGGTATTTCTTAATCATACTCCACATTGTGTACTAGGGCCGGGTGATATGGCCAAAAAATAAATAAACATTTTCTGGAACACGCTGGACATTTATGATGTTAATTGAAGTCAGAGCAGAGACTGCTAGTCTTTCAAACTGCAAAGGCGCTTTACGTTTTCATTCTTATCTTATTTTTTAAGAAATTGTAAACCGCCTATAATTACATTTGTACAGCAATATAATTGTAATTATACAATATCCCTGTTTTGCAAGTAAGAAAGTCAGGAGTAAACTTTTCATAATAACCTTTGATTTTACAATTTTGCACATTTTTTAAATCACAATTATTAATAACCCAGATTAATCAAATTAATTTGATCAATTGCTCATTGTGTTGCCTACTGTGTACCAAACTATTCTTTGATGTATGATATGAAATATACTGCAACAAACACAGTGCAATATTGTAGCTCCTCTCTCTATCTCTGTCTAGTGTAGGCTGGTCCAAAACTATATATATTTTTTTAATAACCTTTATAACAAGTGAGTTATAACAAGTGTTATTATTACTATGAAACCCTCCTCTTACAGTTGTATTCAGTATTCTACAGTTTGCAGTACCATGATTTGGTTGCATCCTATTTGTCACTTCCCCTTCCTTTCAGCACCCTAGGCCCTCGCTGACATCCTACTGGTCACAGTTGTCCTTTGTCAGTGGCATAAAGCAAAACCGTTGTCCTGACACGGTTTTGACCTTGTTTACAGTCTCACATTAAATGGCACCTTGCTCAGACCTTGTGAAGAGTGCCAATCAGTATGCGCCTGCGGGAGTGTGGCCTGTCCATGTTACCCCCAAACCCCCCCAGCACCACTCCCCTCCCGCCCCGTCTGACACACACACAGTTCCCCCTTCGCAATCTGTGACCACCATCTAGCACACTCATGTCATGTATTACAGCTGACCACTGTTAAGAAGTCATTTTGTATCTCACTATTTAGGCTATTATTTTTAGTAAAAAAGAATTGAAATTGCTAAATGAAATCGCAAATACTATAATGACTAATAACTAAATTCATTATAAAACTGTATTTTTAACAGCTTATTTTAACTTTTCAAAAACAGAACCAGTAGAGGGCGCTCTAACACACTGATTTCACTCCTATTCTTTTAGTTCTGTTCTCATAATATTATTTCTTAACACATTTCCTTCCCTTTACTCTTCCATTAAAAGTAGCAACATAATGACACAAGTTGGAACCATGCATGCAATAATAATCCACCCTCAGTTCAAGGTAATTTACCAGCTATATCTCCACATACATATATTTGTAATGACACCTGTATTGTGCAAATCCTTTGTGTCTGATATTAATTTTCTATGCTTTGGCGGTGGGAAAATGAAACTAAATGTTAATAATAACGTAATTAGGTGTAATTGCATAAGTGGCAATGGCATTAAGGTGCATTACCTATAGCTGGTATATATTATCCCATTCTCTGCCTGACAATAGTGGTGGTGCCTGGTTCCGAGCTAATTAAAGAAAGAATAGCATCTAGGTCATATTTAACCACTGTGTCTTTAGCTCACTACTATTTACAAATTATATCTTGACAATAGGAGTGAAAAAGCAATACAAGGGCAATATACAATGGGAAGTCTGTAATGGGCTGTCAAAACATAATGTGACAAATCCAAGTTTACAGTGCAAGCTTTGTTTAAGTTAGAAAATCCAATGTTGTTTTTGAGAGTAGACTACAATATGTTTGTTCTTCAAGGATTTTGCCACAAAAAGCAATCTTTGTTTCCTCCAGCAGCAGCACTTGTTTCTTTTTATTCATATGGCAGAAAATAAGAGAATACAAAGACTTTTCGGTAGAACTAGATGTTACTTATGAATTACTTATAAATTGTGTGTGTGTGTGTGTGTGTGTGTGTGTGTGTGTGTGTGTGTGTGTGTGTGTGTGTGTGTGTGTGTGTTTCTTTTGCAACAGAGGCTTTCAAGGTGATTGAATGAAAAAAAATATAGTGAAATCTTAAAGACTATAAAGAATCAACAGTTTCTTTTGACAAATGAACAACTGAACAATGCACACACAGTTTCAGACTATGAAATGTAACTCAGCTCACATGTAACATGTTCATTGTTTAAGTCACTAAATAAAAATACACATTCCTTTACTTTTGGTGCTTGGAATCCCATATATTTACATCATTTTATATTTTTGTTAATAGTAAATTGCAATATGTTATACTTTTACATTTGTCCTCCGCTGCTAGTTCTGTCACTTCATCATGGTGTTTCACTGTAGTACTTTTGTGTGCTTTTATTTTTTAATAGTGGCTACATCCATTTTTAAACCCTGTATCAATCCTAGGTCTTATTTTTTCAACTAGTACAAGTATGTGAACTGAGATAGACTTATATAGATAGACAATATAATATAATAACAAAGAGCAAAAATATAAATGGTAATAATTCAAAATAAGTAGCAAAAATAGCAAGAGGCTGGTGTCAAGGAAGGCATAATTATACAAATGCAAGACAACAAAGAATTACTCAAACATGCATGAATCACTCAAAATCAAACTTTGAGTAAACTAGTGA
Source organism: Taenioides sp. WSHXM2023 (assembly GCA_029959045.1). Classification (NCBI taxonomy): domain Eukaryota; kingdom Metazoa; phylum Chordata; class Actinopteri; order Gobiiformes; family Gobiidae; genus Taenioides; species Taenioides sp. WSHXM2023. Next base: position 18,178,656 of record CM057088.1, on the reverse strand, counting down.
TGAGGGAACACGGTTATAACAGAGCAATTTGTTGTTAATTTTTATTTATTTTTAGTTATTTATTTATTCAATTTGTCCCTTTAACCTTCAAAGCCAACATAACAGTGAATTGTAGTGTATATGGCTTTTCCTGCTTCTGGTGAGTGGTGAAGAAGTAGTGACTTTTAACAGGAGTGACTTGTGTGTAGCAGCTTGGTGCTGTGTGCTGCGCTCGTGAGGTTTGTTGTTTTAATTAAAGCGGACGTTTCTGAGTTGGTGAGGCCTCAGATCGCACAGGTTTTAGCCCGGGAGCGGTGCGGGGCAGGTCTCACACAGCCTGTTGTTTCTCGGGCCGGTACCACTCACAGATACCAAGCAGGAGCACCAAACGCCCTGACAACTTTTACATAATTAGAACAGGCCGCCACACACTCACTCACTATCCGGGCTGACATGTGTGAGCACGAGGCACAGTCCTGCTTCATTAATTTATGTCTAACACAAAGAGCAGAGGCAGCGCTCCCTGTAGCTTTGAGCCTTGTGACTAAATGGGCCACTGGAGGAGTTGTGACTAATGCATGGTAAAAGCTCGCAACTTAAGACTCTAATTTATTATTATGTTGAAAATGAATATCTATACATGATAATAGGCTACTTTATTTTTTGGAAATTTGGGGGAAATTTCTGTTTTCACCTACCCCCATCACTGCCAACAGCTACTTAAATTGTTGAAAATAAACAGACTCTGGGTCATAGGCTATAAAAACACAAATGTCACATAGACATGTTAAATCTTGTTAAATCTGCTGCTTGCTACAGTGAAGTGCCACTGTGAGGACAAGGGGCCAGGAAGTCAATGGACCTGTTTCTATCATTAAGCTGTGAACAAAATGTAAAATCATCATCACGGTTCCCTGTTTTTTTAAATTACAGGTAATGGGTATTTTAGTTTTTGATATGCAAAGCTAACCTTTTTATTATTTTATTGTTACAGTCTTGGCTTATATAAGAAAACCAAAGATTTGTATGTCATCAAAAATATCTCATTTAGATGCACCTGTATCTTTTAATCACACCACATAGCTCAGTTGCTGCACTTTACTTATACAAAATGTAAATAGCTTTTGCCTGTGAGCTGTGCCTGTCGCCTCTGAGCGCAGGCACATGCAGCCAGGCTTGTCCTTATTCTAATTCTGCTCTGGCTCCAGATGGATCAACACATGCTGAAAATATGACAAGCTCGACATTTGCATGTGACCTAAATCTGTGCCACGCAAACACAGCACACAAAGAAAGAACTTAAATTAAAATCATTTATATATAAATATTGTCAAAATCATCATCAAAAGGCCCATATTACTCTATTTTCCGATCTATGTTATAGTTTATTCATCAAAAACATACCTAGAGTTGTGTTTTGTTTTATTCACACACATTTAACACACAAATCCTGGATATTTAGGCTTACAACACAAGGTGGAACAGTCTGTTCCACCTTATGATGTCATGTGGTAAATTAAGAAGTGCGTCACTGTGTTTTTAAACTCCATACACCTTCACTAAAATCATTTGGATAATTTCAGTGCAGGAATTGACAGTATCTACTAAACTAAAGGTAGCTGTTAACTTGAAAACTACCGCTTCATGACATCACAAGGTGGAAAAGAGCGTTTTGAGGTTTGATGATGTAGATAGACAGATAAACGATTACTCAAACGTGTGAATGAAACAAAACACAACTCCAGGTTATGTTTTTGATGGGACATTTTGTGTAATATGGGACCTTTAATAGATTGCATTAGTGAAATATTATCACCTATTATATTACATTAGAATATTACTCAGTACCTATCAGTATCTCTCCAAATCAGTCCATATAAGCACATAGTAAGCCTTACCTTGCTTTTGTGTATCATATTATCATACGTGTCCCTGAACAATGACTGCTGTTGTATTCTGCATCTTCATTAATTCTATAATTGCTTGCTGCCAGTGATTTACTGCCAACTTCAGTGCACATCAAAGCATTTGGCCTTTCTCTTCTCTGAGACCAGACACAGCCTATTAAATTAACATGGATATTACATCTTCTTGAGCTCAATAAGTTGGCTAATTAATAGTAAGAGGCAGCGGCACCTTCTGGTTGTTATGGCTTTAGAGGAGTTTGTGTAGCATGTGGCCCTGTTTGCTTCATAAATGTGCATTGATATTTGCATCTGATTGAAATGAAAAGGCTGAGGTGCATGTGGAGCTAAGACATTAATAACCTGCTCGCTTTGATCCGGACCAGACCAGCAAGGTCCCCTTCTTTGCATCAGTTGTGGTATGTAAATTTGCCCCCTGTGTTATCCCCTTAACTGTTCAAGAGCCCACCTGAGCTCGTCCCCCTCGCCAACGATTGGAGGAAGCAACAACACCATTTTGTTCATCAGTTCTTCTGTAGGATGCTAATGCTATGTGAGAATACATGACAATCTCAAACAGGCACATACAAAGGTGGTTTAAATTCTTTGCACAGAAAAACATGCAGGTTGATATTAGTTATAAAAATGACATTGTGGTAAGGGGCTACGGCAAGTTTATTGTCTGTTTTTGTCACATTATTAAAGGTCCTATATAACATAAAATTGATTCTTGTATGGTGTAAGCCATGTTAAAATGTTGATACCTCATCACAAACATACCTGTGTTGTGTTTTGTTTCATCCACACACGTTTGAGAAAGTCTAGATTATTACTCTGTCTAGATCTCTAAAACTCAAAATGCTCTGTTCCACCTTGTGATGTAATCTAGTGTTAGATGATGCTATCTTTTACCTTTAGTTCAGTAGAGACTGGTAATTCCAGGTCTGAAATAATCCAAATCATTCTAGTGAAGGCGTATGGAATTTAAAAACACAGTGGAGCACTTTCGGTATTACCACATAAAATCACAAGATAGAACAGAGTGTTTTCCATTTGAGAGAAGAACTCAGCCAAAATATGCAGGGGTTAGATGTTAAACATGTGTGAATGAAACAAAACACAACTCCAGGTATGTTTTTGGTGAGGACATTATAACATAGACTGGAAAATACCGTAATATGGGCACTTTCACTTGTCTAATTGTTCAAGCCCAACACAATTACAGCAGCTATACCTGAACCCTCCTTTACCAAGCAAAACCAGGCAAATTCTTGAGTCTTTAGTTATTTGGTCAAGCATACACTAGAGTTTGTTTATTTTTCTCCTGCTCACTGAACATTTCTGTAAAGGGTATAAAATTGGGTTCTTGACCTTGAATTGAGGGCTCCCAAGCGTACCACCACTCAGTCCTAAATCTGCAACAACATCCAGGTCTAGTTACGCGCATCATTTCATTAAAAGTACAAAAGGATCAATCCACTGCACACTGGCTGTGGACTGGATGAGTGTTTGTCAAAACGCATGGTGCATGTCTTACCTGAACCGACTGCTTATGGGTGGATGGCTTATTATGTATTGTCACTGGACACAATGGAGTGGAGGTTAAGCTGCTCTGGCCTCATAACTAATAGAAAACATGCAGTATTGTCATTGAGGTATGCTCAATGATTATAAAATGTGAAAGAAGAAGTGAAAGCATTTAAATAAAATGTTTAAAGGTGCACTGCACAACTTTTCTGGTGGAGGGTTCACCACCTGCTTGTTTCCATGGAGATGCTTTGCCTATGACATTAGGCAAAACATACACACCTGGCATTTATTCATTACGTTTGTTTCTATTGCTCAAAAATACAATAATTCCTTCTGTGAATAGGGGCGACTCTCCACAGATCTGAATTGTAATGTAGCTATGCTGTAACCTGCTTGTCTCCCTCATGAAAAATAGGTTTAATCTATACTGTAAAACATTCTAGACAAAGCAATAACATTTCCACAGAGATGTGTTGAGATATAATAGATTTTTTTTAGAAAAGTGCTTACTATTGGTAAGAAAAGATATTTACAAGGAATAATCATCATTGATGATTAAGTGAACGTGTACTTCTAACTTTAAAGGGCCTATATTATTCAAAACTGATTGTTATGCATGTTATAATGTTGTTCCCTCTCCAAAAACATACCTGGAGTTGTGTTTTGCTTCATTCACACTTGTTTGAGTAATCCTTTATTATTAGTCCGTCTACATCTCCAAAGCTCAAAATGCTCTGTTCCACCTAGTGATGTCATAAAGTGGTAGTTTTCAAGTTAACAGCTACCTTTTCTCTTTTGTACAGTTGAGATTGGCAATTCCTGGTCTGAAATTATCCAAATGATTCTAGTGAAAGTGCATGGAGTTTAAGAATACAGTGGAGCACCTGTGTTACCACATGACATCACAAAGTGGAACAGTGTTTTCAGTTTGAGGTAACTGCATGTAAATGAAACAAAACACAACTTCAGGTATGTTTTTGATGAGGAAAAGAGTCAGAAAATAGTGTAATATAGGACCTTTAAGGTTATATATTTAAGATATACAGTATACTATAAAGAATAGAGACTTGTACGAGGTCACATTCTCCAACTTCTTTGTATTGTATCTGTTTATTTGCAATTGCAAGCATGTACTTCTGTACAACTATACTCTTGTCTTTGTCTGTAACCTTGTTTTAAAGGTGATGTAAGGCATAAAAGGTAAGGCATTGTGGCGTATGCTGTATGAGCTCAGACATTATATAGATTCAGCTAGTCGCTTTTTAAAAATGTGTGCATCATTTCTCTCTAATGCGTTTAACCCTAATTTTGATTGAAACAAATGTGCTCTTCAATAGCACCTAAAGGCATGGAAAAACAAGATAAACTCTCCCAGTGTGATCCAAAATAGTCCCATACATGGACATCCTCTTGATGATATTATGGCAATGACCTTTCTAAGCTGAGGGTCACCAAGTCTATCCATCATCTCTGACCACCAAGATCTATGTAAAAACCTAGGGACAGATCTAAAAAAAAAACATTACTTATGTGCTTGACTGTGTGTGCTAATCCAATCAGATAAAGCACTAGTCAACATACAAGTTTAACAAGATACATTTGCCTGTCCACATTTTCAGTCGCTGTCGACCTCTGATGCACTGCACTCTGATGTTATAGACCTAATTTTTCAGACGCTGTTTTTTTCAGTGGTGTTGGCGATTATAAGCTGTCATAGCTACATTTCATCTGTATGATTGCGTACAGTCTGAGAACATGGTGGAGGGCCTTCATTCAGGCATGTTTAAGTCACTGGCCAATCCAATTTGGCAAGTACTACAGCTGCTGGTAGATTTTGTTGAGTTGTATACATATGGATGTCAGTTTTGTTTCTTTCTTGATTTTGTATAAGAGCACTAATTTCTAATTTGAGGAATAATATCAAAATCGGCCCTACATATCAGCCCAAAAATATCGGCAGCTTATCGTTCTAAACAACTGACATCGGCTACAAATAATTTCCAATGTTCATACTTCATAATAGAGTTACCTCTACCATTTTAATCTCTTTCTCAGAATTCGTTACAGTGTCTTCAGTTTCCCTGCCTGGTCCTCTAGCCCGGCTCTGGCTGCAGACTCAGCCTGTGCTCCTCACAGTGATGTTCTCCAGATGTTCCCTGGTGCAGCCCAGGGTCCACAGCAGTTGTAGCGAGGTCATGTGACTACAGTTCGTGCTGGTCTTTCTGGGTCGGGCCGCTTCTCTGCCCCTTTCTGCTGTATCTGCCCCCTGAGGCCATAGGGGCTGATCAGTACTAGACCACATGACCTCAGGACAGGGGTAAACTCGGGCAGGTCCTGGTCCAGCATTGCCACCTCACATTTGCACTGGGTCGCTGTGAGGGGCACTTGAGATGGGTTGGACATGATGGGATCAGAGTAGCACTAATGCATGGGCTGGTTGGGCCTGCCGGACTCTGGTGTCCTATTAAGTTTGGCCTGGAGGATCATAAGGTTACAATTTGAGGAGTCTAGACTGGTGTTAGGTAATGTGAAGTGAAAGTCCTCAGTGCAGAGATAAAAGAGACCAGGGCAGAGAGACAAAGAGGGGGAGAGGGTGATTTCATTCTTGATTTCTGCAGTTAGGTGACAAGGTTCAAATCTTTTTGGTCCGTGTGCAGTGTTACAATTTATTATTGTTCAAATGTCTCTACCAATATCAATTCATGCCTCATACATGTTATAAATTGACGATGCAACTGTAGTTATTTATGAAAAAAGAGTAACAAATATATTATCACTTATTTATATTATTAGTTACATCGTGACAATGACAAAATACAAATAATATGAAATAATCTATTCATTTTAACCAGTGCTTGCTTACTACTTTGTGTTTACACTTCTGTTTTGTTCACCCAAATAATTTACCTATTAATTAATTAGAATTCTAGGCATTTACTATTTATATCAACTGTCTGACATTCTCTGAGGAACAAAAAATATCAAATATACTTAGCTAAAGCTGAATACCAAATCTCTGTCCTGCAATTACAGGTTACTATACATTTATGCTGCAGTTTTTGTTCACAGTCTGTACCTAGACAAAGTTGCCCCCAGAGGCAGCGTTTTTCAAATTAAATCTGATCTAATCTTATCCGATCACGTCTGCTACGACTGTCCAATTTAGATAGCTCTCGTCTCTTCCATGTTTGAGGCTTCAGCGCATAATATTAATTGGGCCCTATGTCTTCCTGCTTTATTGAACATGACACTTGAAACTGTCTTTATATCCAAGAGTGTGCCTGATATAAAATATAAGATTAGGGAAAACCTGAATAATTAAAATGTATTCGCTAACCAGTTAATGTGATCATTAGAGCCAATTAGGCAGCATGTAGGAATATGTGAAACCTTAAATAAGCATCATAACACTCTGACCTATACAGAGAATAATTAGAAAATGTATTTTGTTACAGAATACTGAATACCTGAATTAAAATGAATTTCATACATGGGTCAATCAAAGTACTGTATTCTGAATACTTGGAATATTTTCCACACAGAATCTAATTTAAATTATGCAACATAGATGCAGCATAGGTTAAAAACAGCTTTGTATTTGTTTTACCTTTTGTTCTGCATTTCCTATCATTAACTGCAGAAGGGAAAAAAATGACACAAGCAAACAAGAGTGTTTTTTTATTTTTCTCATTGATTCTGTGCAGTTTCAAGCCTAAATTGGGTGATCAGGTACCACAGTGTATTCCTTTGATTTTAGAAAAGTAACTGTATTCTGAATACTACCAAATGAGAAAGTAACTGTACTGGAATACAGTTACTCAAAATTAATATTCTGAATATGTACTCAGTCACTTTCTAACACAGGACCTATTTAATGTAGTTAAGGAAGAAAGAAATGGGTGACCACTGGAAATAACAAAGTGCCCTAGTGTGGCAGCTCTGGGTGTATCCTTTGTTGTGCCCTTAGGCAAGACACTTAACCCACCTTGCCTAGTATGTATCAATTTGATGTGTGCATGAGTGATTGGTGGTGGTCATCTTATCCCAGGGCAGCAGAAGTTACAATAGTTTACAATAACGCAATCTCAAGCGCCTGTGAGTGTCCAAAAAAGTGCAAGGGATGTCATTATTATAGTATTTCAAAAGTCTGTACGAGAACACTGTTAATGTGAATGGAAGTCACATAAATGACACTGCCATCACATAGTGTCTCTTGTTATGCTCTGATCCAGATATAATCATTGGTATAACTGAGAGGTATTTTCTGCATGCGTCACTTCATCGCAATAATAAGCAATAATCTTACAGAGGAAGTAATGATGTGCATGCACTACCACAGCATTCTACTAGATTCTGCTGGTGACGTTTGTTGGTTTTTCAACAATTTGTCTCTCACTCACAAATCACAATCTAATGAAACAACCAAAACCAAAACCAAATGAAAGACAGAATTCTATTTGTGAGCACATGTCTGTGATAGCTGCACTAAACGCTAAACATCTTTGTATAATTGTAATTGAAATAGAAGCTTGTAAACATTTTGGATTCAGAAATATTGCAGATATACCATTGATGCTTCTGACTATTAATCCCTAAACACTGTAATACACATTTATTGACTATAGTTCAGTCAGAAAGTGTCTTCTTTCTTCTCCTTCAGTAATAAGTTGACTTGACATGAATTTTGTGAAATATATGACTTTAGGCCGGGGAGCTACAAATTGTCTCTGGATAAATTGTCCAAAAAAATAACCAAAAACACATTTATTTAGATTCAAGACCAAACCCTCTGTATGTACCCGTTTGTACAAGCGGCCCATCCCACACTGGCACCTCTGGGCCTGTTGACATCTATCAGAGGTGCAGCGAGGTTAAAAGCCTTCTTGCATGGCTTTGAAGGAGTGTGTGACCATGCCCTTGTTGTAGTTTTCTGAAAATTTTGTTGTGGCACCAACCTTGAAGCAGTGGCCTGCTTTATTCTGCAGCAGATAAAGAGAGACTTGTATCCCAAGACCACATCCTGACCTCCTTCATGGCTTTATGAATTGGTGTTATTCCAAAGCGGAGGATTAACAAGGACAGAATCTTACAATTGATGGAGAAGTTATTTGATTGAAAATATATATAATAATAGCCATTTTGACTGGCAATTTAAACGCTATTGAAATGGTACAATACATCACTCTTGTGGTTTTCAAAGGGGATTAATGTGTTTATATGAACCTGACTGCTCCTTAAGGTCATTTGCATTATTACAAGTCAATCTTTTACATCTCACTTTAGAGTTCTTTTTGATGTGGTAACCCTGGTTGAAGAGGGGCATCCCCAAGGTGCAAGTCCTCATTAAAGTGAGCAGCTCTAAGCAACATTGAACTTTGACCTCTGTGGCTTTCACTGCTGACTTCCTGATGTGTAACTATTATGGCTCTGAAAGCAACACATCATGGGCATAATATGGAGTTGTCATATTTGAATCTCACATTCAATCTGAATTATAATATTGTTAAATAAAATGTTTACTTCTGAACATCAACAAAGCACAGTGTTGTATTTCTGTATGGCTATTTTGCCCCACAGAGAAAGCATGTCTTGTGAAAAACATAATGCCAAATTTCTTAATGTGATTTGTTTTTAATTCTCTTTTATTGTCAAAATCAGTTCCATCTTACTGACAGTGCAGCTGGTAGCCACTCAGTATCCTGTGGGAGTGTTCCTCTTAACAAGATGCATGAAGAATAAATGGTTATTTCTTATACATGAGTCCGAAGGTTTAATTAGAGATGTGGTACACAGGTTGCAAACTGGTCATACACAGTAGCTTGGATTGTGGCCAAGCACTGACTCCTGCAAGGGACAACTCAGGAATCAATTATGTTAACAAGACAACTCCTCTGGACAGCAATGGAAATAATGACATCCGCTGCTCCATTCTGCTTGATTTGATAAGTTTGTTCAGGCCTCCCCAAACATCACCTGAAGCGCCAGTTCATTTAAAATAAGATAGAGGAGACATAGGATTTCCCCTTTTGCACTTGCACTCAGTCGGATGCGCTTTTGCCTGTTCCCTCCAGGTCTGAGCACTGCCTGGGTCTCCTATTACCCCTGGGCGATGCATTCATATGGAGCGCACATTACACACATATGGTGCCGCAACAGATTTGAGAAATAAGCTGTCATCAAATAATCCAATCATTTATGTTTCACAGAGCAATAATGAAGGTATATGAGCAGATCCGGCCGGGACCTTCTCCTAGTGGGATGCCTTTGTGTGGTGTGCCTGTGGACAAAAGCTTGTTACTGTCTCCCCTTTTCACACTCACATGGAAGCAACAAAGTACAAAATCAGCCAAATGACACAGTGCAGGGCCAATTAGTTGAAGCTTGAAATTAAATCAGTTTAATAAGCTAATTTTGGAAAAGTGGAGGGATATTAAATGAAAGCTATCCAAAGATACATGGCTAAAAGTACCAACAAAATGAAATAGTACTTTCATTGCAGTGAAATGTAATTCTGCAACATAGTGAAGGATCTGTATATTATTATTATTATTATTATTATTATTATTATTATTATTATTATTATTAAAACAAACTGATATGTGTAAAAAGTACAATCAATTTAAATTGAAAAGAAATTAAATTAATTACAATGAGAAGGGACTTTTTATACAATACTGTGCTAGCAATACATTGTCCCTGATAACATGACGACGTCATGCCAACGTTGGGCCAACGTATGTGTATACGTTGGGCCAACGTTGGCAGTTGACGTTGGGCCGACGTCATTTTGCTCATTGGCAAGTGGTTGGGCCAACGTCATCAAAAGACGGTTGGCTAGACGTTGGTCCAACGCCTTGCCAACATTCAATAGGTCAGTTTCAGACGTTGGCCCTACGTCGGGCCAACGTATGTGTGGACGTTGGGCCAACGTATGTGTATACGTTGGGCCAACGTTAGCAGTTGACGTTGGGCCGACGTCATTTTGCTCATTGGCAAGTGGTTGGGCCAACGTCATCAAAAGACGGTTGGCTAGACGTTGGTCCAACGCCTTGCCAACATTCAATAGGTCAGTTTCAGACGTTGGCCCTACGTCGGGCCAACGTATGTGTGGACGTTGGGCCAACGTATGTGTATACGTTGGGCCAACGTTAGCAGTTGACGTTGGGCCGACGTCATTTTGCTCATTGGCAAGTGGTTGGGCCAACGTCATCAAAAGACGGTTGGATAGACGTTGGCCCAACGTCTACCCAACTATTAATTAGGCTTTTTATATACTGTATATATTGTACTACTAAATTGCATACTTTATGGAAAGTAATCACAAGTGAACAGTGCATGTAGGTTTTGTTGCAGTATTGCAACATTTATTGATAATACTTGAATTCATGTACACACATATTATCAAAATATAATGTTCAAGGGTGGTTCTTAATTACAATGTACAAAAAATGTTACCAAAATATATTGCTGAAGGCTGATTTACAACAGAAAAAGTTAACTACATTTCAAATGCATTAAAATGCACTACAAGTTTCTGTGTACCTATATAAGTAGATGGAAATAAATGTAATGAGATCAACTTCTGAATGTAAAAATAAAATACTACCAACATGTCAAAACATACCTGAACAATCATGAGAAATCATAGCACCAAAACATAGCATATTTTCATACTTTTATCAACTAAACACACCCTAACTATGCATACACCGTGCGTGTGCCAGCACTGGATGGAATTACTAACAAAATAACAACCAAAATTACGAACCCAAATCTTAGACAATATATCTAAAGTGAATTTCAAATACAAGCCGATAAACCACGTGGGACAAGATCCAGTTGGAAAATGGATAATTAGTCAATATTCAGTGAGTAATCTAGCACTTTTCACGGGTGACGGCACATACTTGAAAACCGATGGGATGTAGTCAGGTGAAAGCGGGTTGTCACTCTTTTTACCTAGGACACAAAATAAGTAACGTTAAGTAAAGAAACCACTAAGATTACACTGAGAAAAAATATTCACTATTCAATGATACAGGCAGTTTAAAATGTTGTGATGTCACATGAATGCAACCCATTAGCTAATACGTTTTTAGGTCTGGACATTAACCACCGTAGTGAGGTTTATATCGCCAACTAGACTGGGTTGGTAGATTAGGTTGAGGACGTTTCGGCTTGTCCGACTGAAATACAATCCACCCAGTTTAGTCGGTGATATTTATTGTCCAAAACAATAACTATCAGCACCATTTAAGATAATATGAAATGTATAATGTTTACGTGAAATTACCTGATATGAAATGGTCACTGCACAAGCGAAATCCATTAGGTGACGGGTTCCAACGCTCGGTTTTCTTCAGCGCGCTTCTTGCCCGTTTTATCGCAGAAATCCATTTTCCCCTCCGAGCTGGATCTTTGGGAATGCGATAAAAGGCTTTATCTTTAACTTGTCCTCGGTGGTTTGTACATCCAGGGGCACAGCATGAGTCTACCATCGTTGTAAGCTGGAAGTTTTGTAGGCTAGTTAGTTAGTTTGTTTACAATAATTCCTGCCAAGATGGCGCCCGGTGGTGCATGCTGGGATAGCGTGACGTCATCTCCCGGAGCTCTATTGAAACGAATTGTCATTACAAACGTCGGCTCGACGGTCGCGCCAACGTCGTTAACCTGTGTCAGATATGACGGAATACCGAAAAATCGCGAACTTCAAACAACGTCGGTTCGACGTTGCGTAATGTTCGTTGGCTGCACGACGTCGTGTAGACGTCGGCTTGACGTCTAAGATTATACGTCGGCAACGCCGACGTCGGCAGGACGGATCAATGTTTTCAGGGGTATTATTAACACAGATTGATACGTGTAGCATGTACGTATAAAATTTAATCTATTTAAATTGTCAAGAAATTAAGACATTTTAATTGTTTCATTTTTTTTTGTCTTTTGCCACATAGTTATTGTTACTGTAGTGACAATTTTTACTGTCTGTCGCTGTGAGAAAACTAGGTTAATAAGGGACCATTTTTACAGTCTGTTGCTATTAGAAAACAGCGTTGATATTGCTATAACAAACACACAAAAAATTCTTAACAGATGGATCGCCATGAGTTTATCAAATTTCAGCAATCTTGATCCTTGCGTCACCTAGAAGTGTATCTCAAATATGGCAGTTCCGTGTTGAAACACCAACACACTTTCCATCTGAAAAGTTGCTAATCAATTCCCACTGTTCCAGAGCGATAATTAATGTGAGCTTTATTGGTGCAGTGGCTGGATAAGATGCACACTATGCAAACACTAGACAAGACAAGCCGAGCTCCCTGTGCCCTGTCTGTACTCATCCCATCACTGTCAACACAGAGAAACGCACAAGAAAGAGCGGAAAAAACATGAACCACTCAGCAATCCACCAAACCCCAGGCTAGGCTGTTTTTAACCTCCTTCTCCCCCGCCACTTCCACCCAAGGCCATCGTGCTCATCACGGCTGTGCATGACGTGCCCTGCCACAAATGTTTTCCCAAAGCGTCCACTTCTGTAACCCTATGAGCGTTCAGACCTCCCCCTGACATCATGTACTACTTTTTCACATGTTTTTATGCGTCAAGTGTTACTGGATGGCCTGATGAATCACTCCAGAAAAGGCCATTGCGATGTGCTCTGTTAATTTTCTTTTCTTTTTTAGGTGCAATATTGTGAATTTAATATTTTTGCCATTTATGCCATTTGTGCCTTGTTGGCTATAAATAAATAGACATTTGGCTGCCTCAACAAACAACGTTGTATGAGGCTTAAAGGTGTATTGTGTAACTTTTCTGGTGGAGGGTCCGTCACCTGCTTGTGTCTACACTGAAAAAATGGTCTGAGAAGAGTTGCTCAAATTGTAAACACAAATATGACAACAATAACATGTCTTTTTTACAATTCTATGTCCAACATGTTTAAATCTTACAAAGGTTGCTTGACTGTGGCCAATGTTAGACCTGCATGTTTTAATCCGGCTGAGGAAACATGAGTTTCTTATCATTTCAGGTGAAGCTCTTCCCTTGGGAATTCACCTCCCCAAAACTTTGGGAGGGAAAATTCAAATGTAGCAGGACAAAGGACAGTTACAGAAGCAGAGGACACACAGTGTGCATCCAGGAGGATTATGAGAGCTGATCTGGAGGTAAGACTTTTCAAAGATTTTATTCACTTTCTCTGGCCTAGAATATAGTCATTGTTAAAACATGTTTGTGGTGTTTTATTTGAAATTGTTTCCATGAAACAAATTATTTTTGACTGCCCATCTCCAAGAGTGTGACACTTATACTAAGATCCGAATGTGTTGCTTCCAAAGTCGTCTACAAACAAACAGTGATATCCAGAGCACTGCTGCAGCTGTGGGTAAGTTCATGAATGTTAGAGTTGATGTTAGTTATGTTGATGTTAGTCGTTTTTGCACCATTCTGAAAGTGAGGTTAACAGTTCAAATAAAAAGACTAAACAAAATAAAAAATCTCTCTATCTTTAAAAAAAAAAAAAAGGAAGATGTTTGAGAACCATCAAAACACAGACCACAGATGAACAAAATAAGTAAACCAACTAAAATTATTTTAACAGAATTATATTTTTTTTAACATATACTTCCTAGTGAATTCATCACAACACAGAGTAGATCATCATAATGTGTTCATCATGTGTTATTCCTGTGTCTACAGGCAGAGACCAGAGTGTTTTCACTGGACTAAGTCGTCACACTGTCCAGCTCCAAACAGGCTGTGTGTCTCTGTACCTGTGATCTCTCTCTGTGTGTGTTTGATTCTGTTTAAGACAATACAGAACTGTGGAAAACTAAAGACAGTTTTTGTATTCTTTTACTTTAAAACCCTTTAAGGGCTTTTGATGTTGCATGTTAAAATACTTGTGTAGACAGAATTAACTTATACATTAAAAAAAATAAAAAAGGCAAATTTTCAAGATAAGGTAACATAAGATAAACATACGTACAGTATTCAGCATGATTTGATCAAACACAAAAAAGGGACGTTCATGTTCTGAGAAAAATAAATGCAGAGGGGATTGAATAAGCTTCAAAGCCTAAAACAATTTTATTGCAAGCAAACGCGTTCCTTTTTTTTTTTTTTTTTTTTTTTTTTTACACAAATCAAGCAACCTTTATTTTTCAGTGTATGATATGTCATTGCTCTGCCTGGAATGTTCCACAGTATGACATTAAACAGCTCTATCTTAAATTATTCAGTGATACAGTAGGTGGTTTTATAGCTCAAAAATACCAAGGAAAAACAGTCATTCTGACTCTGAGTGGGCTTGCTTCTCCACCCCACCCATAGAAAAGGTTTAATGCCATACCATGAAACATTCCAGACAAAGCAATAACATTTCCACAGAGAAAAGCATTGGACAGGCCCTCCTCCAGAAAAGTTACACAATGCACCAAATTGACAAATGACAATTTTAGGCTGACTATAATACATACTGTAGATCAGACATTGTGTAGGTTATTGGTTTTTTTTTTGTTTTTGTTTTTTTTTTTGCCAGTGTCCACACAGTCTAAATGTAAAATGTAAAGTGCAAAGTGTAAAGTGCAAAATTGAAGATGAACATGTTGGAATCAATAGCATTGAAATTATATTGTATTCCATAAAAGTGTATCCTTTGATATTTTAATAAAATGCAAATAAAAATTAAATTGTATTTAAAATATTCAAAAATGTGCTTGTCTGTGAAAGATTAGCATGGAGCTGGCCTGTGATGGCTGTGAGGCTTTGTGAGAGAAGAGGGGAAAATGAAATAGCAAAGATCTCTCCCAGCACAATGAACCTCATGCAGCGTGGACAGACAAAGATGAACCCTGTAAACAATTGTGCATTTCTGTGTTTTTACTTGTGTAAGTGTGGTGGACTGTGGCTACATTATCAAGCACAGATGTTTCCTCTCATATCCACAAGGCTGAGAGCAGTGGTCCTTGCCGTATAACTCTGTGCACTTCCACACTTTGACTGTGATGTTTTGTGAAAGCCATGAGACATACATGCTTATAACAACATCAGTGCGCATCGCCAGGTTTTCAAGCCAGGGCCTGGCTGCTTGCTATAATTACTACCTTTGTGTGCTGATTTTTTAGCTTCACATAGACAAGTCATAGTTGCTTTTTGCAGAAAGGTTCTTGCATGTCCAACCTCCTTAATCGCTTGTGTTCTTTTTTCCAAGGTTGGGAGACCTTGGGACAGGCAAAGGGCATAGGGGGCGATGGTGGAGTGGAGGTTAGGGGCCAGTTGTGATCAGCAAATCATTTATTTACGTTTTGCATCTGCATAATGAGGCAGCCAGCCAATATCAAGCCCAATCAGGCTGCAAACAGGGTGGCATGCTTTCAAATTTAATGGGCATGCCGGGGAAAAACTTGAAATTCTTCTTGACATTTCTTATAGCGAGATAAACATGCTGTGGGTCAGAGTGTCTATTAGGCAGATAAGACAGGAACAAGTCAATTATAGTTCAATGACTGCACTGCCAGGGGACCTCATTAACATGATCAGGGAGGTCTGCAGCCAGTCCGATGCGTAGGCCCTGGTAAAGTTGTGGAAGAATGACATGGACATTTTGTACAAGACTCAAAAGAAACACAAATTTGAGGTTTGCTCAGAGATACTTTAAAACTGCGGTGTCTCTATCCCAGGCCAGGCTCATACCTATCTCAACCTAAACTGAAAGATGCAAATGTAATGATCAATTATATAAATGACTATAACCAGCAAGAATTTCCACCTCCGAGATCAGGACCAAAACAAAACAACAACATAACAGAGACTTCCTGAGCTGATGCAAATAGCCTGTAACACACTTTTAATTACTGTGTCTGGATTTTTATTTTTAATAGCCAAATTTTTTAATAACCTTTTGCCCAATGAATGTGGCTTCTGGTCAACACAAGTGGACAGCATTTCTCAACAGCTTCCTGCTTTTAGTTTAATTAACTATTAAATAAGTGTACAACCATACAAACTTTTCTGTCAAGGGTCAGTTCCGGAGCCGTACTTTTCATATTAAAATTAAATTAAAACACTACCAAAAGTATGTTCAGAAAACTTTCATTAAAGAAATGATGAAAACAGTTAAGAAAATACCATTATACAATTCTGAAGGTAAATACAGACTGTCAAACCACTAAAGTTACTCAAAGTTGCCACTTGCAGCCTCTGTGACCCCACTATAATCATGTTTGAGTCTAATATTAAGTGACTTTCTTTTGCATTAACTTGTCATTATCTCCAGAGAATACCATCCTTCAAACAGCATTCCTGAAAAAAATATACAACTCTAACAGTTGTGACATCTTTTATCCCAAATGCCCAAAAAGATATTTCTTCATCTTTCTTTGTATTGAGTGTGCATTAATGAGATGACTAGAGCTTTCTTGTGTGTGGCTAGGTTTTTCATGACATTATCAGCTACCACACTGGCACTGCCTTGACTTGCAGACATCATTATAGTAATCACCACAAGCTCTAGTAGTTGCAGGCAAATCATTTTTTCTCTCCCCCCTTTTGCTGCCATTCCATAGACAAAGGCAAACCACATTTTTCACCAAGCCGCACTGTTGTCTCTATTATGACAGCGGTCATACCCCATCTCATAGTCCCTCTCTCAGCTACGAGTATCTCACAATCGGAGTAATGGTGAAAAAAATAGAGCCAGGCAAAGAAAACAGGCTATTTACCAGACTACTACCTCCACTGCCTGAACAGAAGAATAGATTTTGTTCACCTTTCATTTGCATTCAGCTCATCCATGATCACTTTTAATTAAATATATCCAGACTCTAGATAATAAGTCTCTTTCCCCACCAAGATGAACCACTGAAGCTTTTATCCACCGGCTTACATTTGATGAAGCAAGAGAAATGACCAGTAGCCAGTTGTTCTTTGACCTGCATGGCTCTTTTGTAAAGTCTGCGGATAAGACTGGACTGACAAATGCTTCACTGTTGAGTTTTTAAATTAATACAAGAAGAGGAAAATCAAAAACTTTGGATGTTGTATTCACTTACAGTACAGAGCAGCTGCCGAAGGCCGACCTTCACCACCACAAAGCCTTTTGAGTTATTGCAGGTTGAGAAAGTTTTGAAAATTATTTCAAGACGATACACCAACCTCCAGTCACTTTTTACCACTTTAATGATTTGAGATGCTTTTAAAAATAAAATTCAATGCCAGGTATTGTAAAGTAGATTTGAATGTTTCCTTTACTTTTTCCGCACAGAACAAGCCTCAGCCAAACCAATTATGCCCCAGGTATTAACAAACATCATTAGCATTTCTTTTATTTCTAAAATGATTTTTTGATTAAGCACTGGAAAAACGCACGTTGTTGGTGCATTGAAGAGTGCTTCAACATTAGCTTGTGTGCTACATGTCTGAAGTGCCTTTGTTGGTCCCTCACTTAGCGTGCAGCATGCTAACTCTATTTAGCACATGAACAATTAAGAGAGTTGCAATTAATGCAAAATAGATAAAGAAGAACTGGTGAAAAGAAAGGCATAAAGAAATCAACACAATGGTGGAAAAATACCCATTATACAAGGCTTATATCCTCCTCACTCTCACAGTGGACACAGAGCAGAGGTGGGATTCGAGTGTCTCTATATCACATATAAATTATCGTTCTGATTTGGGCCTGTGTTTGTCAGACCTCTGTCTGTTTGTGAGGGGGACAATCAGGTATTCAAGCCAAGGCCACACTGGTCACTATCCACAGACACTCAGCTAATTACAACAAATTGAGTAATTTCTGCCTCTTTTAATCCCCAAATCAGCCCTCATCAAAATGTAATCTAGATTTAGTATAAGAGTGTATGACATTGTGCCTCTTGTCACAAGCTCCAAAATGACTGCCATCCTCTCAAAATGTTATATATACTCTTAGATCCTAATACATTAATTATACAACTTCACACCATTATAAAAGAACTGATTCTTGTTGTGTATCACCAGATTTGCTTTGTGGTTTGCCTTGGGATAAGTCTAAGTCTTTGGCTCAAACTGGCAAAAATGGTCTGGCTTGTTCACCCAAAATAAAAACTGATATTTATATTAAAAAGTCATTTTGATAAAAATACAATATGTATCATATTTACAAGTCTGTAATATTTAGGCTTTATCATTTCCTCTTAGTGTTATTAGACCTTCAAATGATTCAATGTTATTTTGCTATTTTCAGATGAGATACTGTTTGCATATTATATATGCATATGCATATTACCATATTTGTATTCCCATTCAGTATTTAAAAATGTTTTCTCATGCAGAATTTCCTACCTACTCACTTTATATGGAAAAATAGGAGGTTCAAAAAAATGTCCATAAGGAATTCAATGTGTCCTAAAGGACCAGTATAGTTTTAATTTTACCGTTCTTCATTCATCCTTAAACCGGGTGGTGCCCGGTGACTCATCTCCTGACTCCATATAAAATATCTAATGGAGGGATTGTTCATAAAGGTTGCCCTAATCATGAGGATAAATTTAGTTTGGTTGTTATGTCAAAATGATCCTTAACCTTCCCTCAGTGCCAAAGAACCAGTTAATAATACAAAGGGGCATCATTCTTACACCACAAACATTAGCATAACCACAGCTGCAACACAGTGCCTTATATTGATGAAGGAAACTATGAAGAGAGACCTGTGGCCTTTGGATGCAGAAAATCACTAGTGTAAGTAATCACTTGTTGAAAGTTTGTATTCTTCTTTCCCTTGTGTTGTTTGCATGTGTTGTGTAGTTGTTTGTGGATTTGTGTATGAATGGCATAGTGTGGGGCGGGTGCACGTGTCCTTGAGGGCCTGTATGAGAGGCAGCGCGTGGTGAACATGTGCTGGCGTTCTCAGGGCTACACAACAGTGGGGCTCCTAGTGGGACTAGCTCTGCACGGCAGCTGGTAAACACTGTCTGCAAAATAGGTATCCTTTATGCTAGCACAAAGCAATGCAAATTAGCCCCAGTGCTGAGTGAACACTGAGAACGGATACACATGGCACACTCTTTGCACTGAGTTTCATTGAGACCTGCTCCGCAATGCAACTTCCCACCAATCAAAAAGAAGGCAAAACAACATGGGATAATGATGAGGACCCACCCGCACAGCTGTTTGGGCTGGGGTCAACAAAAGTCTAGAGTAGCAACCCAAACACACAACACACAAGTACCTGAGAAGAGATTCATTCCTTTCTCTTGTAATGCTCCTACAGGATCTACTGCTACATAGTGTGATTTTGAATAGTGCTGATCTTTAGCACCAATACTTTACCCAATAAGGGTATACTGACTTTGAAATGGGACAAATGTATTTGCTCCTACTATTTAGAACTACTAATTGCTATTTGTATTACCAAAGATAGAATTCCAAAACTGCAGCTAGTGTAAACTGGCATGAAACAGTGGAATTTCTCAACATGAGCAAATGAAACAAACAAAACACATTTATGGTATGTTATTTATATCGGGGTTGGTAACATTTTTGATGTGAAAAAACGTGTCAAAAGGCTCAAAAGAATGGATTTTGCATATTAGACGACCTTTAATCTGTGATGTGAGAAATCAATTAAAACATTTGTGAATCACACCCCACCATTAATAATTTAGTCCTTGAGTTGAAGATGTAATAATTCAAATGAAATGAGCTCTACAGTAATTTCTAAGAGCACTTAGGCAATCATTATCAAGTATTTGGAGTCAAATATGATAATACAGAATAAATTGCCAGGTCATTTGTCATCTTTACAAATGTGGCATGGAATGCCATTTTTATAGTTTTATGTATTTTTTTAATAAAATAATAATAATAATAATAATTTTATTTGCAAATATGTCTTAATATAATAAAGGAGGTTTTAGTATGTTGATTCTTGCTTCATATTTTTAAATGCCTTATCATTTGCAAAACTGGTCACTCATGGTTTCCTCATTATTTATGTACATTTCAGTGTAGTTCATAATGTAAGTGTGTGACTGCTTTTGACATTACATTGTATATAAGGTACAGACGATGTATCAAAGTGTTAAATAAGCGTGACCTAAGCTAGCACCATATTGGATTTCCTGGGCAAATAAAGGTCAAACTCTAATTGAAAAAAGCATAGGTTGAATTGAGCAATGCTCAATTTACTTGATATTATTAGCCCAATAGACTAAATTCTGAAAGCTTCTTGATTACTCTGATTCAGCTGAAGTGTCAAGATCACGGTAGGCTTTTAGGATGGTGCTGTATTGAATCATTTCATTGGTCGAGGTAATCGTGTATGAATAGGTGGCCTGTCAGTTACAGTTGCAGCCTTGTAAGGATGGTTGAACTTCAAAGGGGGCCAGCTGTTTGGTCAAACTGACGAACGGGCGAGTGAAAGAGGCGCAGGGCCTGGAGAGGGAGGCTGATGACACGTCCGAGTGTCACTTGCAGTAATAGGCCTATGGCGGGTATTCATCTTCTGTGAGAGATTTGGGAGAACACTCTACATAGACTTCAATGGGACTTTGGTAATTACTCAGTGCTGCACATATGGATGAGATGGCCCATGAGAGGACTTGAGATGCGCACCGCTCTTCCTCCATCTGAAAACCACCTCCGGGTGACTTCAAGAACATCCCTATAATTCTCCAAGACAAAAGTCTCATTACAGGTAATTATGGACTGCCTATATCCCCCTTTCTACTTTCATCCCCTCATTCAACAGCAGAGGCAGGACACAGCAGCGATATGGGGGAGGGGAGCGGACTATTACCTGGGAGCATGCACTGATCATGGCCACTGATGCTTTACTGCACTTCCATTCATGTGGAGTGGCTCACTTGTGGGCAGCAATTACCACCAAATGATCCAAACCAGGCCTTGTGCTAAAGTAGCTGCTCGGCTGAGGGACTGGCCTCTATCTCTAAGTATTGTCATGTATTATTCTAAAAGAAACGCAGACAAACGGGGCATGTGGGAGGTACAATGGATGCCGATAGTATTTTAACATGTAATATAATTAGACAAAATTAAAATGTGATGAATTCGAGAAAAAAGGTGCTCATAAAAATAGAGGTAAGATGTCACATGCAGCAAAAGGTACACTGTGAAATTAAAAAGTATATAAGTACTAGATTCATATAATTATTATTATTATTATTATTATTATTATTATTATTATTATTATTATTATTATTACTATTATTATTATTATTATTATTATTATTATTACTATTAGTAGTAGTAGTAGTATTAGTATTAGTATTAGTATTATTAATGACAGTAATGTTGTATTTGATTTATTTTTGGTATCAGTCCATTTTAACTTCATATAAAAAATACAGTGATGATCCAAATTAAGTTACTGCAAAAATAATACACTGCACTGTGACACAAAGCTGTGTTGAATAATACAATACATAATAGCACATTTCCATTGAGTCTCATGTCAGGACCATCCTGGGCTGAGCACAAGGCCGTGCACACGTCCCGTCTCCATCGCCCCAGGAGCTCCCCGTGTGGAGCTGGTGCAACAGGCAGCGCTGTCACCAACAGATCAGAGGCAACAATGGTCCGTCCTCTGCCTCCCTTTGAATATGTCACTGTGGGAACAGCATAATCAGCCCCATGTCACCACCAGCTGCTGCGGCCCCATCACATTTGGATAAACAACAGCCCGCCAAGACTACATAAAAAACACAAGTGGACAGCACTACACTCACACAGCGCTCATGGAAACATGATATTGTTCTGGGTCATTTGGCCCGGTGTCAATGCTGCACCCCATCTGTGTGCACTGGTGAATGAGCTCGGCTGGAGCAGGACTTGAGACAGTTCCTGAAGTGTGGAGAGTGTGTTGTTCGGGGTTTACAATGTACACTTAAACAGCAGCGAGCGCTCGGTCTCGTTACAAAACACTTATCAATTTTGCATTTATTCGTCCCATAATTTATGGTGGCCCTGTTTTTACACTATTTTAAATGGGCTTGTGTTTACAGTCCTCTCAATAGATTAACCTCCATGGGTTTAGTGTAATGCAGAATTGAAAGGGGAGGGCGAGCAGCAGCTGTAGTCCAGTAGTGTGGCCACCCTTTAGCTGCCCTTTACTATTCCCCCTTTTCAGACAGGTATATGTTTTTCAACAATCGTGTCCTTGAGAGGCCCAGTAGAATGTCCACAGAGGTTTTGTTATGAGCACTGACAAAGGTCTATACACTACCTGTGCAGCAGAGACCCGGGCCGCTCTGTCCAAAGGCAAACTCAGGTCACTGTGACTGCCCAAGACACAACATTAAGCGAAACCCATTAAAGCTTCCAAGGAAGTCATTTTCACAGAATATAATCTTCCACCACTCCTCGGGAGTAGTTAATTACATTAAATATAGGTTGTGTAATGCATAGATGCCTCCCTGTTCATCTGGTCTGAAGTGCCCTCTCACTAGCTAAAATCTCTTCTTATCTCCAGTACCTGTGAATTATACAAAATGATGTGTTCGCATTGATTTCATCAGTGCACCATAGTCGCTAGTAATCCCATTATAACATTTCTGTTAGTACAATAGCAAGATATGGGCTGAATAAAGGCAGCCTTTCTTTGGTTTGTCAATGGTAGGCTGTCTTCCAAATTACTTCTTCAGAAGTTAAAAGGCCCACTGCCTAATCAGTCCATTATACCACACTAATAGATGACCAGTAATTGCAACTAATAACTTATTACTCATCTACACAAATATTCTAATGGCTTGTATTTAGAAGCTATTTTTTTCAATGGACTTATCAAGAAAGGGGTTCCTATTCAGCAGGCAGACTGACAGCAACACAAAGAAATACTCTCACAATGGAAGCTCAGAAAGCAACCTGTAGCATCTTTTCTCCTTGGATCTGGATTAATATCTAACCTTATTCACCGAGATGTGAAACTCAGCTTCATCTTCATGTGTGGAGCTGTGAGCAGCAGGCCTTTGTTTGGTGCCTGGGCCCCTCTTTGAGCGAGATGGTGTAGAGAATTACACATAATGTGCTCCATCCTCAGAGTCTGTCTCGGCCTCACGGCAGCACACTGGGCACGGGGAGGTGGACACCGTGAACATGATTGGAGCTGCAGCAGTCATTGGGACTCCTACAGGGCTCACAGGTGGAAATGTATTCAGCCTCAGCAGCCGGCAGGGATTACCTCCAGACAGCATCATAAACTACAGTACATGGTGATCACATCTGTCTTGTGGGAGTATTTTAGTAATGGACCATGTTCATAAAATCAAATTACACTGGCATGTCATGCACTCCTTAGACCAGGACAACCTTAAGTGGGCTGTATAGTAAAGTTTTTGTTTTATTGTTCTGAATAACACATTACGGAATTACTCTTTTAAGTGTGATGAAACTATATATATATATATATATATATATATATATATATATATATATATATATATATATATATATATATATATATATATATATATATATATATATATATATATATATATATATATACACATATATATATATGATCACCATAACTTTTGAGGATTTTGTTTTTCATTCTCTCCATTTCACACCGATTTATTGACTGTCTCCATACAGTTTACAGTGTCTCTCTTATTGTGACTGTACTAACATGTTGGTAGAGGTTTCATCTTTAACAAAGCTGATCCATAAACTGTCTTTGGCCTGGGGTTGCTCTTGCAAGAAGCATCATTAACAAATATGTTTATTGCCCACGGTGCATTGAGCGGGGCACAATGCCGATAGTTAAAGGGGCAGGAGGAGTATATGGCCCCTGCTGATCAATGACCTCATCCAGTGTCAGTTTTCCCTTTAAAGTCGGCAACACCAAAGAGCAGCAGAGCCCTTTCAGCTTGGCCTGATACAAACCAACACCAGACAGTCAATAAAGAGACTTCCACTTCATTTAAAAGCAATTAATATTCTTGGCTGGCCGGCGTGGTCCCTTTGGTCTGGCAGGTCTGCACACGCCCCCCTGCGCTGTAATGGGGTTGACTGGTTAACTCTGGGTTGCTGCTGCTGCCCGGGTGAGAGCGCAGAAGGCTTTTTAGATGTGATTCAATAGGCCTGTCTCACAGCTCACTGCTCCCCAATGGGCCAAACCCCTCAATCTATTCCTATGTGTTTCTATGTAGTCTGGCCTTCTTTAACTAGTCCTTCCCGTACTCCTCGATCTTCTCTCGGAGTCCATCTCCGTCTTTGTTTTCTTGTCTGTCTGTCTTTCCTTCTTTCTTTGCAAACTTCTATTCTTTTGGGTTACTATGGGCAGCATTACAATAGGAGCAAGGGTTTAAATAGTTCACTTTTGTAGCGTTTGGTAATGATTGTCTCTCCTGAATGAAAGACGGTTAAAAAAAAAAAACCTCTTTCTTTGAGGTGGTGCATTCATTTGTTCACAATGAAGAAATATTGAGAGTTAATTAATGTTATGCTGTTTTCTTATCACAAACATACCTGGAGTTGTGCTTTGTTTCATTAACACACAAACCCTGCATATTTAGTCAGAAAACACAGAAAACACTGTTCCACCTTGTAATGTCATGTGGTAATACAGGAAGTGCTTCACTGTGTTTTTAAACTCCATACACCTTCACTAGAAAAATTTTGATGGTTTCAGCCCAGGAATTTCCAATCTCTACTGAACTGAAGGTAAAGTGTAGCTGTTAACTTGAAAACTACTGCTTCATGACGTCATAAGGTGGAACAAAGCATTTTGAGCTTGTAAACAGACTAATAATAAAGGATTACTCAAACATGTGTGAATGAAACAAAACACAACTCCAGGTATGTTTTTGAGGAGATAACAACATTGCAACATGGCTTAAAGCTCACAAGAATCAATTTTATCAAATTAACCTTATATCTTGGAATCAAATATCATATCACGTCAAAAATAAAATTAAAAAGGGGTTTTGACTGTATTTGCCTAGAAGTAAAGGCATGGACAATATGCTAAATATATGTGAACTTTTTTACTTTCTACATTTCAACGGCCCCACACACAAAATTAGCACAGTGGGCATACAGCATTTAATAGTAGCTTTTTATTCAGATTTTTCATAAAGAAGAGATTCCATTAAGAACATTTGAATCACCATTTTGATATTACCCATTAAAATCACAAAAATTACAAAGGATTCTAAGTTGGACAGATGTGTCATATAAAAGAGACAGCTGATGCACTATGACTCAACATATTACCGCCACAATTTAATGGTGTTAAAGTCTTACAACACATGAGGCTGTTTGAATGTCCTTGTCCATTGTAGCCTGCCTTCATAGACCTTGTCCACTTACTGAATGGTAACGACTAGTGCATTAACAGTTGCCTGGTTGTTTAGTAGAGTGAGGTTAATGGCCAAATCAATGGGACAAATTCAACTTAAGCTGATCAAAATAAAATAAAAACTGGTGTGCAGATGTTCACTACAAAGACGTTTTTGTAGTACCAGTACAAAATGTCTGTTTGATTTTCAAGGCCACACAGCTCCTCAACAATCCCTGTAAAAGTTGTGATAATTTGACCAGTTTGTAAGTGTGGCACAAGCAGTCAGTCAATAGCTGCTTATAGCAGCCTGTGGATTTTATGTAAAGTGGAACTAAACACTAAATCCATGTTGTTTTTGCTACTAAACTGTGTATATGATGTTTTAATAGTATTATGTACTGTTGCTAGTCATTTTTGGCAACTTTTGTGGAAACTAGGCTAGTCAAAAACATCTAAATTTAGGTTAAGTTTCATTTATTCTGTCTCCTCGTGGAGAAACATAACATAACAAAATACAATTAAAGCCGCAAGCGGCATCAAACGGCCCTTGCGGGCTGCGCTTCGCATTCGGCCGACCCGCCAGTCCCTCACTTGTCTTTGTATTATTTTATTTATTTATGTCTTATTTGGGCTGTACTTGTCACTAAACACAAAAAGTCAGCATACATTGGAGATGCTGTTGTGCTAACATAGACAGACATGGGACATCGCCATGGCAACACTGTGCAAAATACGACTTTGGCCCCCTGGACTTTTTGGATCAGGGTGACCTGAAGAATCCCTGTGCCAAATGTCACATTCTTCAATGAAACTAATAAGTTGTTTTAAGTTAAGAAACTAATAAGTTTGTTTTTCTTATTTGAAATGTAAAAAAATGTAGAAATTTTGCCATTAGGATAACAAGGGAGCTGTCGCGCATCGCCATGGCAACTCAGTGAAATATACCATATGGTTGTCATTGGCTTTTTTGATCGGGATGACGTGAAGCGTTATTGTTCCAAATTTCACAATATTTCATTATAGTAATATTTGGGATGTCTCCCAAAGATAAAAAAAAAAAGATAAAATTAGGGCGTTGGCAAGTAATTTTCTGCAAAATTTTGTATATTTTCGAAAAAGTTAAATTTTGACCCTCCATGCAAAATTTTTGCTGTGTTCTGTAGAGGGCGCTATAGCACAATTTTTGTTTGTGTCACAATTAGAGGGTTTTGGCCAGAAAGTTTTACAAGTGATTTAAATGTGAGCCAAATCGGACTTTGTATGCACGAACAGGACTAAATTTTGACATTTGAAAACAAAAAAAAGTTTAAATTTTGGGGCTTTGCCGCACTTAAACCATGAAAGTTATCAAAATAAATTGGATAACTTTTGATATCCCATTTTTCTCGATGATGTACGGTGATTTTCAGCACTGTTGGTGAAGCACCTTTAGAGGAGTTCATTAAAATGCAACATGAGCAAAACGTAAACGTAAAATTAAAATCCAAGATGGCCGACTTCCGGTTTGTCACGGGGCGTGGCCATAATAATATTTTTTGTTTGTCTTCATATGATGAACGTGTGTACCGAATTTAGTGGCTTTACAACAAACTTTACGTCGGAACAGCTCCCATAGGCGCAATGTGTTTTGACTTTTGTAGGTGGTGCTCTCGCGCCATTTTTTTTATGTCCAGTTATGCAACACATATTTTACCAAATTTTTTGGCACTTCTGAATTTTGGGCAAAATTTGAGTTTTGAGTTTATGAATATGTTTAGGGGTGAAATTAGAGCTCAAAGAGCAGAAGAAGAATAAAAAAAAAAAATAATAATAATATTTTTAGCAAAAACAATATATCCGTTAACATGGGAACAGCATATTATACATTTTTGAAAGCTCTCGAGAATCCTCACGGTACCGTCGGAGTCAATGGCGGGGTCACGTCGCCCATTGACTCGATGTTGACGATGCACTTCGCCCATGCACTCATCACTCACCTCACTGTGAAAGCAATAGGCCTTACGCCCTGTAGGGGCTCGGCCCTAAAAAGAAAAACACGTAGAAATGGACAATATACAGATTTGTCCTGCCTTCAGTGGCCTCTACAATTCCCTTTAGTTGTGACATCACACGCCTCGGCCCTGTTTACAGCCAGGTGTTTGTGATCAGAAACACCTGCTGCAGGGGCGGAGCTTAAACCTTTTAGACCAATCACACTGTTCCTCATACCCCCAAACTCACTCTTTTCTCTAGTCCTCCAGGTACTGCCCAGTTTGAAATGTGCTTGTGCACAGAGTTAGGTGTTTAGTTCCAGTTTAAAGCCAAATTTTAACCCCTGCCACTAACTGATAATAATTCAGTCCCATTGAATGAAAACTGTGTTGTGTTAACAGAATTTATTTATAACGTATAAGCTAACTTGACTTCTTTCCCATCATGCATTTCGCATTTAATTATGATTCATCAATATCAAATGTGAAAATAAAAGAAAACCAAAGTTCAAATCTTGGCCTCCAAATGATGGGTTGGATCAATTTAAAAACTTAATATTTTCTTTCTTGGTATTAAAAGGCATTGTAATACATTGTAACATATAACATTTTTACCAATACAGATTGGTCTACTTTAGTTGAAGAGAAGACAATGGGCATTATGGCTTTGACAAACCTGCACAAATGAAAATTCGTCCTCATTATTGTGCACATCAAACAGGCCTGAGGCCCACTGCAGACTCATTTGCAGCTGAATATCCGAGGCAGCAGTGACAGTGGCTGTTTTGCATGTGTTTGTGATACAGAGGTGTGGAGTGGAGCCAGAGGGACACAACTGGTGTGTCATGCTCACAGCCTGGTACCTGCTGCTGTCTGCCGGGTCAGATTGAGCAAGAAGTCATACTTTTACCACATCAGCAACTTTTTGTCAATTACAGATCTGTAATAACAATCAGAATTTTGGTTTGGGGGAATGACCTGGAAACCAAGCATGATAACCATTTTGGCAAAGAGAGAACAAGCAAGCTAAAGCTCACTGTGTAAGAGTAAAATTACTCTCACAAGTTACACCATATCAAGGCCAGGTAACTTGTTAAGGACAAAATAGTCCTTGACCCCACTACACTTCTGCTGACGGTCATGCCAGCTGCAATCCATGGACATATAAGGTTAAAGTTATACTTTGGAATATTCTACATGAAGATAGATAACTTTCACCCCAGGTCTTGGTAGGTTGGGTACACAGATACTCTTTCTCCATCAGCCCAAAACATGTACAGTTGGTAAAATCCTTCAACCAACATAGTTCTGACCAATAGCTCAAGAGGTGGAGAAGGGCACCTGGGACACAATGCGGTGCCCATTGCACTTGACAAGTTGTCCCAGCAGCATTGAAAAATGGGTCAAAAGCAGAGGACTCATTTACCTGTGGGGACAATAAAGTATTACATACATGATTGATTTATATACACAATTTTTGTTTATTTCATATGGCGATTAAAACACCTGCATTTATTTTATTCTAATGTAAAATGCTTTAATGTAATCTTGGAGAATACACAGTATATAAGTCATATTTCTGTGGACAGTGCATCTTGCCATGATGTCATCTTGTCAGTGCTTCTTTGGGCTCCATGACCAGTTGAGTTTGTTTACTCTATCTGGTTCACCTGCAAGAGCCCCATCACTTCACATCCACCCATCCAGTGTGTATGCATTAGGACTGTCCCAGGTCATCCTGTGTTTGAGCCATGTGTGCATGAGCCTATTTGTCCATGACTCGGAGGTGCAGCATGACCAGCTATGTATGTTGACTGTGCCTGGTTTACTTGCTCTGAGAGAGGGGCCCCACAGCAACAGAGTAGAAACAAAACATCACACTGGATATACTCTGAACCATAATTCTTTCCTACATGCAGAGAAACAGTTTTATCAACCAGGCTTTGGTAGAAAAGGTTTCAAAGGTTTTAAAATCATCAATATGCTTTGATTCCCTCTGATTTCCCTATTTGATGGTACTGGTCTGTGGCACTAAGATTTTTAACTGCCCCATTTTTAACTTTAAACTTAAATTTTTTGTGTCTCAGACCAGTACCTAAAACTGTCTTGTGCTGACTACCTTTGAAACCTTTTCTACCTTGGTTCACGCCAGGATAAATGAGGGATAACACTGACTCAACATTGTTATTTTGGACACAATAAAAAATATCAAATATTTTTCATGTTTGGGTTTACCGCATGTCGAGTAGTTTTCTACTTATTTGTGCATTATTAAATAAATACTTAAATATAAATTAAAACAAAGTAAAGTAAAAGACAGAACTGGCAATACAGTGATCAGTGTTCATTTTCTTGTGCATCTGTTTATGGTTGGGCAATTGGTTGAATTTTAAGATTAGGATTAAGTCATTTTTAGATTATATTTTTCTGTGAGACCATCAAATGGATAAATATTGGTGTGCCAGTTCCTGAAAAGATAAAATATTTATTTATGCATTGTCTTTGATGAGATTTATTTTTTTCGAGCTGTATAATAAGAACATAACAACAGTTCTGGTTCAAGGTATATCTTGGGGCTTAGACAAACGTTAAAATATGTTGTGTAGCCTCCTAGGCCAAAATAATGCTATTCTGCAGTTGCTTCTCTGAAAAACACAACTATTTCCATTTCAAATCACACAAATTGTCACCATTGTACCTGTACATGCCTGTTTGAATAGAGTTTGAGTGTTTGATGCAACATGGACATTTGAGGGACGTATAACTACCAAACTTTTATCATGCTACAAAGGACAAAGAGTGCAGATATGAAAGGAGCGTAAGGAATTCAATGTCATGAGAGATACAGGACTGTCAGACACATTTTTTATTAAGGGATTCAATTAAGTCCACACAGTATATAACCGAGTGGCCTGGTGTGGTGTGGGGGGTAGAGAGATGTTTTAAGCAATAAAGATCTATTGTGGACCTTTATGTAGTGCTTAACCTTGATCTAAACATGCATAATAAACTCTGTCTTTATCAGATTTAGCTCACACCAGTTGTAATGCATTGGATATTAGCACATACAAGAAGCATAATATTAATTCATTTCCTAAACATAGAACTTAACCATATATGTTCCAACCTTAACTTAGCCTTAACCATAGCTTAAAGGTGCACTGCATAACATTTCTAGTGGAGAGTCCTTGTCTCCATGGAAATGTTAATGCTTTGTCTAGAATGTTCCACAGTATAGTTTAAACCTTTTTATCAAAAGGGAGACAAGCAGGTTACAGCATAGCTACATTACAATTCAGATCTGTCGAGAGTCACCCCTGTTCACAAAAGAAATTATTGTATTTTTCATTCCAGGCAAAGCAATAACATCTCCATGGAGAAAAGTAGGTGGCAGACCATCCACCAGAAAAGTTGCATAGTGTGCCTTTAACTTTGATCCATGTCTTAACTTTAAGCATGTTGTTGATCTAACATTGATACCTGCCTTTTGGTCTCCAATAGGGAGGCATGTCCTCACAAAATTAGTAATACGGGCCCACACACATACACACAGAGGTTTGTCTTCTGAAACCTTGACTTGAACTTCCACTTGCTATCTTGTCTGTTTGGTGAGGCAAGGCAAGGCAAGCTGCTCAAAACTGGTATTGTATGATCAAGGTTATCCGCACCAGGTTTTCGAGAAGGCTGGATCTCCGCCGAGCAAACAAACAAACAGTGAAGTGCATCAGCTGTATGTGAAGTCTGCTTTTGGATCGGGTTCTATGCTGCCCGGGAGTCAAACTCTCTCAATCAAAGCCTTTTTCCAGTGTCTTTACTAATGAACAGCACTAATTGATTGTAAATGCTGGTGGGAGGGGAGAGAAGGGGGAGTGAATTTAAAAACAATGGCAGCTGGATTTGGTCCAGAATGATGCGAAGCACACATTAACGAAGAGTGTTGTGCTAAACAGGAAATTCATCAAAGAATTATTGGTCAGAAAAGAAATTCACTTATACAGGAACTTTAGTTAATACAAAGATTTGTTCAAACTGAGACTTTTTAACTTTTTAGTTTATCTATGTATTGTAGTGACTGTTTTTGTCGTATGTCAATATGTATGGTGCAATCTTATGTGAGAGAAACAAAATACAAAAATACAGTCCTGAGATTTGTTACTGAAAGAGCAAAATAAAATGGACTATGAGCGTAATTTGCCAATGTTTTCAGCTTTGTATCTTGCTTCTTTTCATCCTGACATTACCACAAGGCCAGGAATAACTCAAATATAACTCCTGTTGCAGTGTGATGCTTTAGTTTGCTCCCTGTGACAGTGACTGAAGCCTGGAGACTTAGCTGCTCACTCTTTTCTCTGTATGAAGTCTGTACACACTCCACAACCAAATCACAAGTGACAGGTTTGGTGATCTGCTGCAACCATCATTGCTGTATCACACAGAGAAAAGTGATAGAAAGATTTTTCCTTTCATTTAATTATTTGGGGAAAGTAACATATTTCAAATCAACAGTATCTTTCAGTTATTTATAAACTGAGCAATAGGTCTATAATAATGTACATTTTTATTTCACTTTTTGTCATATATTTGTGTATTTATTTTTATTTTGTTTGTACTGTGTGTTTGTACTTTTTTCCTTTTTTTTTAAACAGGGTACTAATGACCAACGTAATTAACACTCAACTCCTCTTCCATACCAGGCTCTATGATTTGCTTGGTTATTCTTGTTTTATCATTTAAATTAGGTAGCATGCATAGCCTTATGGACTACTCACATGCAATTTATTGATTTATATTAACACATAATTTCAAACAGGTCCTTTATTTTTTGTAATAATTTATTTGGAAAAAAAAAAAAAAAAAACATGACGCAATAATAGACATGAATAAAATATTGCCTCCGTAGCAATGTGACATATAAACAAAGAAACACGTCTCCACTGAAATAAGAGAAACGTTTTACATAATTTCTTTAGAAATAATTCCCTCTTAAAAAATACAGTAATAGAGTTTGTGGCTGTTGCTTTCAGAACAGCTCGCGCCTCGAAAGTGCAAATTTTAAAGTTCAGAGTAAATCAGAGGCATAGGAAAACAAATATGAAACAAAAAATATCACATGGAGGTTGGAAAATAAAATGCCCTTGCCGTTTCTTTAAAGTGCAAATGGCAGTTTTAGATGAGACTGGCCGCTTCTCTTTTCAGATTTATGCGTAAAATAGCGATTAAAGCGTATAGTGCGCAATGTGTGAAAATGTAGTGCGCTTTCGTGATGCGCATTCAGTTATATCAACCATAAAGTTCTTAAAACGCGGTAAAAGAAGTCAAAACTAGACTTTGATTGTTTTTATCCATGATAATACTGTGGACAGGCTTCAAATGAAAATCTCTCAAATTTAATGTCACTGCAGTGTCCAGAATTCTGCAGCTGGGCAGATAGAAAATAAAATTTCTACTGTCTGGAAGTCCTAAAATGTCGCCTATATTTTGGCACACGTGCCACATTTTTATTAGAGCACTGTGCCGTTGAAAGTCAGTTGAGGCCTGTGCGTAAAACCTCTCACAAATTTAACAACAGTATAATACATATTTATTGGGTGTATATGTGACACTGACAGTGTTTTATATACTCAGTCTTTGCTCATCTCTTGGTCGCTCTGGTCGTCGGTAAAACACACGTCCACGTCGCTCTCATTGTCGCTCTTTTGCTCGGCGTCTTCAAACAGGCCTCCTGGTTTGTCATCCAACTTCTTCACGCTCTGACCCGGGTGTCTGGACTTCACGTGCCTCTCCAGATCGCGTCTCCTCACTAGCACTTTGCCACAGAAGTCGCACCTGTATGGCGTGTTGCCCTCTGCGTGGAGGCGGATATGTTTGTTCAAGTTACTGGGGTCTCCAAATGGCCTGAAGCACACTTTGCACTTGAGCGGTTTATAGCCCGTGTGAGTTCTCATATGGATTTTCAGGCCATATTTTCTAGAGTAAAGTTTGCCGCAGTACAAACATAAATGGCCCTTTTTGGGTTTACCGGGTACTGCGTTGCTCGTGTTGGCTGTTGGTATGGCGTCTAGCCTCGATCTGTTCTTCTCCGCTGCAATTTCAGACAGCTGCTGTGTATGCATCGCGATCTCCCGGTCTATGTTGGTGATGGAGCCTAAGTCTTGGCTCAGAGCGGGCGCGCCGAAGTACGGCATGTTCTCTGGATACTTGAGCAGGTTGCTGAAGTGGAACTTGAGCGGATAATAGGGCGAGCTGTACAGAAGCTCCCCGTTGTATACTGTAAATGGCATGAGAGGGATGTTGCAGTCTGCGCCCGGGTAGGATTTAACGCCATCAAACTGCGAGAAAGAAAACCTTTCAAAGTGCAGTCCGGGGGGCATTTGTGGGTATCTTGAGGGGGACAGGCCTGAGTGTATACGGCTCTCAACGTGCTTAAAAGCTGATGTCTCCTCTACATGTGGCAGCAAGGGGAAGCCTCTAAGTGTATTTGGGACCATTGTCGCACTGGGGTCCATAAGTGACGGTGGGCATTTGGGAGGATGACTTCCGCTGTCTCCATTAAGACTCTCTCCTGCATTACGGACTGGCTTTGTGTTTCCGATGAGTTTACCGAAGCCGAGGGTGCTCATTTTGGCATTTACGTCCTCTCGCGTGGCGTCAGTGACTTTGGAGAGGCCGGTTGGTTTAAACGCTGAGCGCACACCCGGATGGAACCCCATGTTGCTCAACACTGATGCCCCCAAACCGAGCAGATGCCCTGGTTGACTTCGAGACGATGCCACACTCATGTCCAGAGCTCTGTCCTGGTCTTCAGCGTTGGTTTTCTTTGCTTTTGCGACAAGCAAAGGCGAAGGAATAAGTGCGCGTCTGTTGGGGTCTGACACCGAGGTGGAGCCGTTATTGCGGGGAGATGTGGCTGTGTTGGGGATGTCTCCTGATTTAGGGGACCTGCTGAATGTCTCTGAGCCTCTGGCCTGTTGCTGTTGCTCGCTGTTGAAGCCCCTCCCGTTGCTGAGAGCGCAGTGAAAGTGCACGTGGGCCTTGAGTGTGTTGGGGTATTTGAAGATCTTCCAGCAGTACCAGCAGATGTAACGCTCCTCACCTGCACAAAAGAAAGAGGGCTATAATAAAAATACTTAAAAATCTGTATACTGAACACAGTAACTGCGTAGAAGTTCCCCTATTCACGTTTCATGATAATGCCGATTGCAGTTTCATATCAGGAAGAAAAAAACTAAACAAAAAATATTAATTGTATTTATTTATTTAATTATTATTATTTATTTTATTTTTTTAATTTATTTTTTTTTTTAGAAAGAAAACAAATAAAATGTAGGCTACCATTTAAAAGTTTAAGTGAATTCATTCAAAGGAGAGAGTCAACAGACGGTCCAACTATGAAGTTTTATAAAGAGACCTATATTTGGACACGTGGATTTCAGGATCTCCTGCCAACTTGTGTGAGGCAACAGGGGTCTGCGTAATGACCCCCAGTGGATCATTCAGGACTTAATATAGCTGTAATGATTTGGTAATCCTTTTATATGGGGGCATTGTTATTATTGTGCACCAAAAGAGCAAACGCCCAGTCCAATCTGGCGCTTTGCGATATTCACCGCAGTTCTGTTTCCCCCTGCTCTGTCTGTGGAGATACTCTTCCCCGTGGAAGTGACAGCAGCTGTGGCTTGAAATCGCAAGTCTTCAGAAACAATGGCGGCGGCCCATCTGTTGACGCTTCATAATGGAAGCGAGCGTATGTCTAAGAGCGCTCATGATGTGTCGGGGTCGGAGAATCAGGGCAATATACACCCCACATAAAAGTTAGCATTCATTAGGCCACAATACCTTAACGCACCCACCTAATTTACCGTGAAGCCCTTGTTTTTGAATTTATTTGCCTTTGAATACCTGAATGAATATTAAGAGCGCAAGTGCCATTTGGACACCTCTCTGCAAAAATGAATCCCCTACAGAATCTCCAACTTTCAATAGCAATAGAGCTAATTTTCCTTTTTGAAGTTAGTCACTGTACTTATTCAGTTAGTTCAATTTTACTTTGTTCTGTAGCGAATTTGTTCACAAATCATGTAGAAAGTAACTTAAATGTTTAATCCTTTTTGTAATCGGATTAGTGTCTGGTGAGCTGGTGTTTTACCAAAATTAATCCCTTTCAACTCAAGCGCCAAACAGTTAACCAGAGTTATAACAACTGAATTAAAATCATTGGATTAAGACGCAGAATTTAAAAGGAAACACTTCATCAGGAATTTTTCTTAATCTGAGATTTTATGTTTAATTCTACATTTAGGCCCCTAGAAAATATGGAGGGCCGTTTCAGATAAAACGGGTCCTAGATTTTAAAAAAAAGTTAGTGAGAAATAGGAAATAAATAAATTACCGAAAAAAATAAACCTTCTAAACCAGTTTTAACTAAAATTGGTTTATATATTGAAACAAATACAAAACGTTTGATGTCTGTATTAAGAACTGTATTAAGAGTTTATTTTGAATTGTTCTGCTGATTTGAACACATTGTAGTAAACGACAGCAAAATGAAAGTTTTTGCCTGTGGCATTAAATTGATTTTCATCGTTTTTTCAACGTCTAACTGGAGTAAACCGTCATAGGCCTATTTGACAGAACCTTCAACATGTCGATGGCACTGCCTTTCTCCCCTGTTGATATTAAATACATGGTTGTGCATTTTTCTCATACCTTTTTCGTCGTGCGTAGGCGTAGCCGTAGTGGGGATGTCGTACCACTGTGCCAGTGCGTTGGAGTACCACACAGTGAGCTCCTCTCCTGCTGGGATGTCTCTCAGCACGCGATAGAAAATCTGTAATATGTCATGGTTTTCATAGTGTTAGATTAGGCCTATATCAGTTCATCCTACAAATGATGAGGAACAAAAAAATCTGACTTCACGATTGCAAAAGCTTATGCATGAATTTTAATTAATTGATTGATATATATATATATATATATATATATATATATATATATATATATATATATATATATATATATATATATATATATATATATATATATATATATATATATATATATATATATATATATAACTTGTGAGGTGCATATGTGTATTTTGTGTATTTTGTGAAGGACAAAAATTCACCTGGCCTCCAGGGAGCTCGGACACTGCTTCTAAGTTTTGTTCTTCGGTGTTCCTGGCAGTGCGAATGAATCCAATCCAGTCTGATACGGGACAGCCCAACTCATCAACGAATTCCCCACGAACCAATCGTATCTACAAATCCACACACATTTGTTATTGTTACACATACACATTGGAGACACTTCATATTTGTAGATACATTTGTTGAAGACAGATGATAGGTTAAAGTGAGATATTGGATGAAATGTCCATAATAGGCCTAATGAGTGTCAATTTTCATTTAGCAACTGTATTTTAAAGAAACGTGCCACCATTATTTACGAGCCCTTGCGTCTGTCCTCTGTATCTGGAGGTGTTGGGTACACATGACCACAGCGCGCATAAAATGTCTTTATCCGCTCTGCTGATAATGTCCTCCGGAGACGGGCCTAATTGACTTGATATGGGAAACGAATTTGAGGAGTGTCAAAGCGTTTCTAAACTGTTCAAGGACATTAAAGATAGAAGCGTGACATTTGACACAGAGATTGCACCTGATGATCGCCTCGAGCCCTGCGGCCACGCATTTAGACGCATCAATCACGCGCAATGACAGCTGCAACAATAACAGGGCGCGGCCTTGGGCGCACTTTAAAGGGTGTTTGCTGCTATTTATTTACACATTAAGAGAGTTAAAGTTGATTAATAAAACTTTCACTTTATTGTAGTCTATTGTAGTCTAATTAGTTGTTATTACTTCATGAATTTATGCTATACATGGTTACAGGCCTCATTTATTATTTAAAAAATAATAGAAACACACTCCAAGTTATAATGAAAATATAATTAAAAAAAATCAATGTTGTTATATTATTTTCAAAGTAGTATTTCCATTCCATATTTACAGCCTAGGGCTGTGCGCGCGGACTCACGGGCATCTTTCCATGGCCAGATTACATTAACGTTGAACGGCTCATCAGGATAAGTGAGTCCCATTAGGCCGGTGAAGTAAAGGCAACGCAGAGGCGCAGACTGACAAGACTGCCGCTAATGGAGCTCAATTATCCCTAACACGACAGGCCAAAGAAATTAACAAGACGAACCATGATTGAGTTTGACAGAGGTTTTGAAATCAAAACAGATCATTTGAACTATGTAGTCCTAAGCCTACACATTTTTGTTTCATTGCCAAACATTAAAGATCTGTCAAGCATTAGGCCTAGCTATATGTAGTTCATGTAAAATAACATTTCAGAAAAAAATCTGCCAATGAAGTCGTTAAAATAATAGTAGATGTAATACTACAATTTACATGAGACTATTAGTTATTATTAGGCTAGGTTTATACCTAGCCTAATAATATAATAACCTATAATAATATATAATAATATATAAAGCTCTTTAGGCACTAACCTTCTTCTTGGGTCCCACTTCCTTGCGGTCTGACGTGTACTTTCCAAGTTTGAAGACTCCCGGTACCGGACCTATCCGTAGCCCTGCTGGGAAACTGCAGTCCGCGAACACACTGAGCGTAGAGGACGCCCTGCTTGCTTGCATGGCGTGGGGTGAGATCAGAACCATGAAGCCTGCTGACGACCAAGAGAGAGACTGCGGGGAGAAGGATGGAGGTGAAGAGGAGGAAAAGGACTGGCTGATGTCCGCCCTCAGAGTGACGCGCTGCGTGCACCTCTCCGGCTTTTCTAGTGACGGTGCAAGTCAAAGTTACCCCCCCACACACACCACCACCACCACCCCCTCACCCCCCACCTCTCCCTGCTGACTGTGATGCTGTAGGTGATCCACAGACGAGAAGCTGCAGCTTCTGCGCGTGGAAGTGCGCGTGAGTGTGAGAGAGTTGGGTCTCCCAGCAGCTGTGCGCGCGGGGCTCAAAACGGGCCCAGTCTTGTGGTCACATGGAGACTTTCCCTCACTCTGTCGCATAATGAATTGCCCCAAAACGGTCAAGAGACACAAAGGTCCCCGCGACCTTCCCATCCCCAAAATCCAATTTGTCAAGGGCAGAGAAAAGAGGGTGCAGAATCAAAGGTCCAGAGCAACCATTAATCCTCAGCATGTGACTTTGTTCCGCAGACAGTTCCGATATTTGAACTGACAAATCCACTGTATAATTTCTCCATAAATCCTCACCCCTTTCCATTCTTCCTATTCAGCAAGCTTTTGGAAATCAGTGACTACTTTAAATCTACTTGGCCGGCTATTCTTGGGGGTTCATATACTTCAAAGCCTTTTCTTTTTCACCTCCTTTGTGTCTTTAGTTGGACAAAAGGAGCACCAAAGTTTAGAGGACTTGTTAACTTCTATTGACTCTCGGCGTGTGCCGGGCTGGGACCAAGCAGGACTAGGGCTGAACCACCAGCTACACGGAGCTACCACAAAATGATATTTATATTTTTTCCTCTTTTGAAGCAGCTCTGCCTTGCATTTCGGATGAACAAAATAAAAAATGAATAAGGCTGCATTTTATTTCTAATTTCAAATCAACACTTTTTTAACGCTCTTGAATACACACATTATTATTATTATTATTATTATTATTATTATTATTATTATTATTATTATTATTATTATTATTATTATTATTATTATTATTATTATACGTAGGAGCAGTAGTATTATTGAATCAACCACAAAGAAAAAATATAGGCTATATTGTGGCCGTCTAGTTGGGAGCGACATGATGATGACCTGTGACCTGTCTACAAGAGAACAAACCACCTGTTTTGACCACCATTTATTGTTATTGGTTCATCATTTTCGCTTTTTAAAAATTATTTTCCCACAGACACATCTTGGTTTATTAATTTTAACTTCCTTCACCTTCTCCGCTTTGCAGGAATCCCTGCCGAGATGCGCTCCTGCGCATAAAGTGTCCGGGCGACACGCGAACAATCTCTTCAATAGCCGCAATGTTGGTGCCTGGCTGTAGTCTTGGGTTATTTATTAACTCCGCACTATTTGTGACTGGTTCCCATCCACTGGTGCTCTCCATAAAATCCAGCCTCTCTGCTCAAAAGAATTATTCCTGGTAAAGAATGGTGTTTTCCCCCTTTTGGTGAATCCGCGTTCCAAAAGCCACAGTGTCAGAGAGAATGCAGTGTGTGGAGCAAATGGGATGGAAAATTAAATGAAATTAAACGCTTCGACCATCGGTATTGTCCCTGTTCCCCTTTCTTCAGAAAATACATTAATTACATGGTCGGATCTTTATTCTTGCGAAGTTCATCAACAACTGTCCGTAAGTTGATGTCTTTAATGAACTTAAAAAACGGCCTGAAAATAATAAGCACTTCTTGGAGCTCAGGGTTTTATGACCCGCTTTGGCTGACTCCTGCCAGCCCTTTTTGGACTTTACTGTTTTAAGTCAGAGGCTCTGATTGAGCTGGTTGGCCATTAATGAGCCATGAATACAGAAGAACAACCTGTTTGCAAAGGAAAGCGGTAAATGCAGGAGGCAATGCCCCACCAG
The DNA here is from genome assembly GCA_029959045.1 of Taenioides sp. WSHXM2023. Taxonomy (NCBI): domain Eukaryota; kingdom Metazoa; phylum Chordata; class Actinopteri; order Gobiiformes; family Gobiidae; genus Taenioides; species Taenioides sp. WSHXM2023. Next base: position 18,138,404 of record CM057088.1, on the reverse strand, counting down.
GGATCTCCATTCAAGCGTCACGGCCATACTTCAGGGGTGCCAAGGGTTCACCAGCTCCTCTCTGGACTGATTTCAATACCCCACCATTGAGGACCCCTAAGAGCAAAGAAGAAAACACATTTTTTATGTCGACCGATTAATGTTGTTTGCCTCCATTCACCGCAACGCAATCATTGTCCCATTTAGCAAAAGGCCGGCGATGTGGCCTATTTCTCACACATTCCCACGTCTCAAAAATGAGTATATTTCTTCACCTTTCACATTTGTCTGGTCACACCTTTTAATGTAAAACAAAAACTCTAAATGTCTTAGACTTATTAATATTCTGTTCGGATCTGCTGTAGAAAACTTTAATCGTTTATCTTTGCTGCTTTTTTCATTCTGCCCTTGTTGAAGTGACTTTGTGAGAAACATGGGGAAAGTTGCAAGCTGTGCCCAGGGCAGACCAGCTGCCTTGATGCGGGTGGGACATTAGCGACGCGTTTGAATAGTAATTATGCTTGTATGGGACTCCCACCAGATGACATGATTGGGATTTTAACCCAGACTAATATTCAAAATCGCATTAGAGAAGAGGCGAATAAACGGCATGTGATTCAGCGCTGTTCATGCGTGCGTTCATTCGCCTTTTTACGCCTTGAAGTGGGCTGCACCGTTTCGGTATTCAAAGTCTCTGTAAAGTTCTCTCCCGCCGCATTTCCCTAACACATTGTCTCGCCTGAGGAGACTTGGATAAAAGTATGTTAAGTTGTGAGAATTGATATGTTTCGGTGTACCTTATAAATTCATACCTTTTCTCACTGGAGCGCCTCAAAAAGAAAGTATCACTCAGGCCGATTTTCTCTGCTGTCCAACGCATTTAGCAGGAGATCTATTTAATCTGTTCATTCCTAGGCAAATGTATTCAACCCGGACTGTGTGTGAATAGAGCAGCGTGTCAGCCGACCCTAATTGGGATTTAGCCACCCAAAGCATATGCACAAAGTGTCAGAGAATTGCAAGTTTCAAAGAGAGTTGAAACTTTTGCCCTTCCGTAAGTCGCCTTTTCCCTCGCCTCAGAAGAGCAGCGTGTAGCCTGCGACACTGAGGTAGTGACCCAATCGGCTTCAGGTCTGTTTTCTCAGAAGGAAAGTGCAAGAAAAACAACTCAATGGCAAAGAGCAGGACATAACCTTGACTTGCAATTTCTGTGCGTAAAAGGAAAGACAGCTCCTTATATGATCTGTTAGGAGAGAAAAATAATCGAGGGGAAAAATTATCATTATTATTAGATTAGGCTATAGGATATAAGTGCAGTACAACAGGTCAACATCTGGGTCCATTATTATTATTGATTTTAAATTATGCTGCTGCAAACAATAGCCGGATAATAATAATAATAATAATAATAATAATAATAATAATAATAATAATAATAATAATAATAATAATATATTGCCTAATTTGCTGAATCCTTTTGAACATAAGATAAATAGGCGTGAGCGTCTTGGAGAGTTAATGCAAGAGTAAATCCTATTAATTATACTGAGGATCAGTCTGGTCCCATTTTATTTTTGACAATGCCTTCAAACTCCCTTCACCTAATCAAAAATAAATGCATAGTAGGTACATGCACATGAACACAACTGTGCGCGCTCAGACGCACGTAAATAATTCGCTGTAACAAAATGCAAACTAATGATATGCCCGTCTGCACCGTCCTCATTATAGGCCCTACTGCAGAACTGACAGTTCTGGGTTCAAACTAATTGCAGAATAGACTGGGCTTAGGAGGGCTGAGCTTGTGGAACGATATTATGAAATGAAATCAAGGAAATCAAGATGAAATTTCTTATAGCCTCATCATCTAACCTTAACTAAAGACCTCGTTTTTATGTCTTCAAGGGCAGTTTTCAGAAACAGTTATACTCAAAACAATATTCTCTCTTCTCTTTTACCTTTGAGTAGAAGTATTGATGTATTGATCGCAATATTGGTTTTATTTTCTAAACTTTTTTTATTTTCCTTATGTTCTTTTTAAGGGTCATCAAGTGTAAGATTGAGAAATTATTAAAATAAAAATGTAATCATTCAACAAACATAAGATGTAATATTTTATGGTAAACCTTTTATATTAAAATAATAGTTTAATAAATAAATATTAAAAACTCTTGCTAACATAATGCATTTTGTGTGTGTTTTATAGTTTTTACTGTACAATGAACACTGAGCTTGTTTGGCATCAGTACCCCGATCCAGTCACTTCCACTAAGATGAGATAGGAGGTGTAGATGTGGATGGATTGAGGACAGAAAGCGTCTGCGTGCTGTTACTTGATTGTAGCAGAAAGTCTGACTGATGGTGAATGCCTTTACCCTCAATACAGTGTCAGGGCAGTAGCTTTTGGTCTCAAGTTGCTTCATTGAGCTCATCTCTGATTTCTTTGTATTCACTTTTAAAAATTCAACTAAGATATATTATTTCTTACATCTTGTGCTATGGTATAATATTCATACTAAAGTTAGATTTTGGATGAAATGATTAATTACTTATTATAAAAAAAAATACAAATAAATCAAGCATAGTCAGATGCTGATAGCTTTATTGGCAATGAGAGGACAAAGGGGTGTGCTTATAGACATTCAAAAAGCTAAGGGTGCGTGATCCTTGCAGAGCTTTTAAGTAAAAAGCCAGTGGTAACGGCAGCATTAAGTGGCAAACAATCATTTATGGTGTTCTTGTCCAGGGCAAAGGTGGGAGGTCAGTGTTCAGACATGGGCCTTGGTGAGTGTGGGAGCTGGGTGGGGCACGGAGGTTTAAGGGCGAGCAGAGGTCAGAGGGGCTGCTGCTTCTTATTCATTATCAGAGTCGGCCGCACCGCTGATGGTGTAGGTCTGTTCCTGATGGTCCATCTCCAGAACTTCATTGGCATGTTTAACTGTTCTGTAATGCATTCAGAGAAAAGTGGTGTTAGTTGGATACAACAATAAGTGGTGCTATGCACAGGATTGTTTATTAGGAGTTTTTTAACCTAAGCGCAATTTCATTTGTTAATGTGACATGTGGCAAAAATTGTTAACAAATAAATAAAAAAAGTCAAAACTCACTCAGTTAGTTCAACAGAATAACATTATTGTGATCATTGAAAGATAGAGCTATTGAACTGACAGGTCTATGACTTTTTAATATTCTGTTTTGCCTATTTTCATGAATGAATGGATGGATGAATGGATGGATGGATGAATGAGATCTGATATCACATTATAACATTTGAATTAGAAAAGCCCATAGTACCCTTTACCTAATAAGAACTGTCCTTCTCTCTGTCACCTCCACAGCCTGCTCGGCATAGGGCTCAATGCTGCTGCCAAACTGATCAGACCCAAACCCCACCCCAGAGCCACTGCCTGCCTTTACTGCTGCTGCTAAACTTTTTGGTCCAAATCCAATATCACCACAGCCCAGTCCACTGACCACACCCCCATCACCAGCTGCCTCTGCACTTCCTCCTAAACCTGAACCAGCTTTGCCATCTCTTAACGGTCCACTGACACCTGTTCCTTCAACTTTACTGGCATCCAAGCTAGACCCTTCCCTACCTACTGAACCTGCATCTCCACCACCAGGCTGAGAACTAGCTAAACCTGTCGCCCTTCCTCCAGAGCCAATTACTGCACTCTCAGAGCTAGTGCCATGCCCTCCTGCAAAGGTGCCACCAGATGTAGCTGCCCCTAAAAGACCAACATTAGCGGTCTCAGAACTAGCTCCAGCACCAGTGAGATCAGTACCTGCACCAACCACACCAGAGTATGTACCTCCTGGACCAATGCCTCTACCTTCAAGACCAGTTCCTAGACTGCTGTCCACTGCTCCAACTTCCAAACCTTCAATACTTGCCCCAGTGGCAGCCGTACCCCTGCCTAACCCAGGGTGTGGACCACTTGTACCAGTTTCTCTACCTTCCAAGCCCACCCCAGTTGTGCCAAGACCACTCTCCATCCCTTCACGGCCAGGTTTAAGATCACCTGTTCTGACTCCAGCAGTACCAATGTATACACCAGGGTATGCATCTCCTGGAACAATTCCACCGTCTCCAGTGATAGCCCCAATAGCACCTACATCAGTATCCATTCCTCTTCCGAGGTTAGACCCAGGCCCCCCAAGACTGGTCTCAATTTCAGAGATTCTAAGACCTGTACCAACAAGACCAGTCCCACTACCTTCAGCCTTGGCTCTCAGAGTTGCTTCTTCTGTATCTGCTGTTTTTAGGCTTGTTCCCAAACCATCAAGACCTGCACCAGCGTCTCCAGGACCCAAGCCCCCACTTTCCCAAGCACTGACTCCATCTGTTACACCAGCACCACCAAAACCTGAAGCTCCTGACACTGCGCTTATACCCATAACCCCTGCACTAACTTCACCCACAACAGCATCCCTATTTCTAGCTCCTCCCCTACCAGATACACCCATATCAGCACCTGTGACACCCACTCTTGCTCCAGAATTGACCCCTCCACCTATCCCTGCTCCACCAACATAGCCTCCACTGCTAACTCCAACCACTCCAACTCCTCCCCCACCAGTTCCACCTACACCGCCTATGCCTCCTTCGCCGAAGCTCATCCCAGAACCAATGGCACTCATGCTACAGCTGGTAAGAGACAAAGTTTGCATCATGCCAGCCAGACGCAGATCCTCTCCCTCAATCAGTTTCCTGGAAAAGACAAAATATAGTTATTACTGCATTAGCTGGCAATCTCCATGCATATCTGAAATCTTTTCTTTACCTGTAAGTTGTAATTTCAATCTCCAGTGACATTTTAATATTCAGGAGGTCCTGGTACTCGCGCAGGTGCAAGGCAATTTTCTCTTTGGTGGTTTTCAACTCAATCTGCAAGCTCTCAATCCTGGCCTTAACATTGTCAATAAATTGAATTTATTGTAATTGTATATATTTTTTAAGATTACTTGTATTTATTTAATTAGAGTTGTGATTAGCATATAGTGTATACCTGCAGTTCCTCTAACTCTTTCTTATACTTTTCTTGCATCTCACGTATTTTGGCTTCAAGAGCTTCATTCTTGGTTTTGAGGGCTTCCAGGTCACGTTCTTTATTTTGAATCTTTAAATAATGATTTTATTGCTGGTCAGTACATAGGAATAAATATTAATCCTATCATTTTAGGTTTAGGTACTGTATACTCACGTCCTTTTTGGCATTCCCTATCCCCTCTCTGTAACTTCGAACATGATCCACATGTCTGGATGTTTTTTTGGTGATATCCTCAAACTTGTTTTTATACCAAGAATCCATCTCCTAGACAAAACACACACACACACACACACACACACACACACACACACACACGCACACACACACACACACACCCGCACACGCACACACACACACAAATGTTTTCAGTAACACTTTCTTCATTTTATTTTATGAATAGTTCTCTTTCTCATTACAAAGAATAACATGATTTTTACCTGCAGATTTTTAGCGGCAATATCATCGTATTGGTTCTGGATTTGTTTGAGGGCCCCGGCCAAATCAGGAAGAGAAAACGCACTGGCAGCTGACACATGAGCAGCATAAATTTGCTTCATCAGCTCATCAATTTCCTATAAAGACAAAATGACAAAATCCATTGTAATTGCATTTTTATATAGTTGTTTTGTTCTTAAATATAATTATTCACCTGTTGATGAACACGTTTCAGGAAGTCAATTTCCACTTCCAACTGCTCAAGTCTCTTCTCTAATGCAATGCGAGAGGAGGTGGCTTGATCAACATCCTACAAAATAAAACCTATTGTAACTGTGGCATAATTTTCTGACTTGAAAAGCTACTCAGTAATATTTTATGTAAACCACTTACTGGACGAAAAGCTTCAATTTCAGCCTCAGCTTTTCTCCTTAACTCAATAGCTTCCTCATATTTCAGTTTCATTGCTGCCAGTTGTGCAGCTGTGGAATCCTTGGCTGCAAAAGCAATATCCTAGACACCCAGAAGTGAGAAGCAAAATGAATCGTAATTGATTTGGAGGTGAGTGCATAAGGGTGTGTGTAAAATGCTGAACATACATCTTTCTTGTGTCTGTGTGAATGTGTGTGTGACTAAGAGGCATAACCATGTCCCCTCAAGTGTGCATAAAGACCCTTGTACTCTGTGACACTTTAATGCATCTTTTTATTTGCCTGCCAGAAATAAGAGCAGTCTAGCAGGTAAATTACCTTGAAAACACCAAGTTGACGTCTACTTTTCTTTCTTGTAAAACTTAGTGAGTTAGAATTTTGCCTGAAACTAAAGTTTTGCCTCAAACATGTCTTTGTATGAGAGGTTTGAACATGTTTTACCCTCTGAGCTTTCATTTGGTCAGCAGTCTTTTTCAGCTCCCTCAGTTGTTCTTCATACAACTGTCGCAGACCAGATGGCTTCACAAAACGATTTTGATAGGCTTCTATCTCTGCTTCCAGTAGTTTATTTTGCTGCTCCAGAGATCGCACCTACATAAGAAACAGTGAGAACAGTTTGAGGTGTGAGTTATTGCAAAAAAATAGGCCAACAGTCATTAACGAAGGTTAAGACTTTCTTATTCACTTTATCTATATAGACAGCCAGTCGATCATTCAGAACAATCATCTCTTGTCTTTCACTGGTGCGGGTGCTTTTGAACTCCTGGTTTTCAACCGCAGCTGCATCCAGATCCATCGGACGTTCTCCAGATGGCCCCACACAAACAAGGGCTCCACCACCCACCCTGAAAAGGTAAAAGTAAGAAAGCTATTAGTTTTCCTCTTCTTATTGCATATATTATGGGCCATAACAATACTGTATTCTAATGGTCTATTTTTATACAGTGTTTTCATAAAGGCCCATATCAATTTCTTTAATGTATTAGTTTACTTAAAAAAAAAATAGTTTCCATCTGCATTTCATCCCTTTCTTAAAGTCTTACCCTGCTCCAATCATGCGAGATCTGCGGGCAGCTGACATGGTCCGTCCCGCTGACTCCATGCGCACAACACCAGAGTATCCCACAGCAGAGCCAGCACGACCCTCTCTCCGGACGGGGGAAGGACTGGACACCCGTACCTGGTAGGACGAGCTCATCCCCTCCTCAAAATGTCGACGGTAGGATGAAATCCTCTCTGGGCTGTGGCTCATGATGGCTACACACAAGGAATAGATGTGCTTTCCAAAACAAAAGGCTTAACAGCTACTGCAGCTTATTCGCAGTGCTTGATTTTAAGCCCAGTGACAGGTTTTATAACCCCATTTACAACCATGCCCACCCTACATACAGGAGGGCGCTGTTCACGGAGCTGCTGTGGAATCTCGAACCATTGCACCAATCCAAAGTTGACCTGCTGCTCCCATCTGTCAACAGTTTGTGAATAAAGGAATGGGATAGATATAGCATCACTTGACACTGTGTTCAAGAAATGAACAAAATAGAAAATGATGTGTGTTGTAAAGGTATCACAGGGTTGTTCCCAAATGAAGCCGGGCAGATAGACAGATATTAAGTCTACACTCTTGCTGGTTTAAAAATACTCATTGAATGTCACTCATTGAGCTACAAAGGCTGCATAGCACTGCACTGCAGGTGCTGGGCTTTAGGTAGTGTGGATTCAGGTCAGGAGGAGTCATTTTAGGGTTAAACCAACTGGATTCATAATGGAACTGGTAACCCAAAACAGAGCTAAAATACCAAATGAAAACAACAACTTAGCCAAATATGTTCAATGTGTTGGTAATTAAGAATAAATCGCATTACATTGTTATATAAAAGCAATGTTTGATTTGAAGAGGTTTAGCATGTATCTGGGAACACATTCGTGGGATTTGAAATAAAAATGTTATACTGTATGTTTAAAGAGGCAAAGCACAAAAAAAATGGTTTACACATTCAACTGTGATTGTTGGGTTATGTGGAAAAGGTGACACTGCATCTCAGGTGTTAAATTAATAAATAGCTTCTCACAAGTTATCTTCATAAATATGTTAAATGGAAGGCATCTTCCAACATCTATGAAATATCAACAGTTAGTATTGTGTAAATTCTGTGCATTAGATATAAATCAACTGTTTTGTTAATCCTACCAAAATGAGCAACTGTGTTTTTTTTTTTTCTTCATCTTGTGAATGTCCATGACACTTCCCAGTGTTGTTGATTTCCTAACTCATTGCCTGTTCTTTCCATTGACCTCAGACTTTGCAGCAGCCTGGCATGTTTGGAAAGAGGTGGTGGCACAGTTTTATTCAATTACATGCACAATTGGGCTCATCTTTCATAGCTCTTTTAATCATCTAATGAAATAACATCACTCATCTTTGTGGCATTTAAAAAGCCTTCACTTCAAATACCAACAAAAGCACCACTTAGCATTATGACTATATTGATGAAGTGGATCTTGTGATTAATAGTACACGTGTTCTTCTACTGCCACTTGAGCATGTTTCTTTTTTATACATTTATTAAATTTTTTGAAATGATGATATCTTGCAAACTTCAAGTGTTTTTTTTAGAGTGATTGGCCAAGTCATCAGTGGTGACAGTGGTCTACTATTAACAAATTTCAAAGTTTCAAAATGAATCTGAAATAATGCTTGTCTATATAAACTGAAAACTCTCTGTTTCTTTAAGGTATCTATCTATGTAAGTACAAAGTTCATGGCCAACACAGGACAGGACAGAACAGATTTCTCCCTTCTAATTTATGACCGTGTGATTGTATCTGGAACAAGAAACATTTTAAAGAGTCAGTGGCAAATTCATACTGGGAGATATTAGGCATAGCACACCTATACTGTTTATCATCTGAGCTCATCATAATAATACCAATGTAAAAAAGACTCAAAAACAGTTCATGAAAACTAATTTTATTTTCGTTCCTGCATGGACTGTATTCAGCCATTATTTATATACAAAAACATTTCAAATGTTGAAATCTAATTATTTGAAAATTGTATGGCCACAGTCACAGTTTAAAAGGGATTTACCAGAGCAATTACAAATTGAGAAAAGGTTAACCACTCAATGCATTAGGATTATAGAAGAAGAGGCACTGTCTGTGAATTACTGATGTCCACATAATCATAGTTTCCACTATCCACATGTAAATGTGTCACCTCACATGACCATGTACAGTCTGACTTTCGCTCAGTGGCTCTAGCTTTGCATAGTTAGTATATATAGCACATTCACATTAAGACTGGTTTTAGATGAATTTGTTTTGAAGACATTTAAACATTACGTTACCAACTCAAAATTAAATTAGTATCTTTGGTACAAATCATGCAAGAAATATCCAAATGTAGTTTATGAAGCATTTTTCTGTTCAAGTGTCATCCACTCTTGCCATCCTCCCGGATAATGTTGAACACTGGAATTTGGGAAAACAAAAAGTGGTGAATGATTGTATGCTACCTACATTGCAACTTTGAACAATTATTACTAACCCTGTGACAAAAAAAATGGACAAACAACTTGGACACACTTTCTCACCTCTTATATCCCATTGAGTTGGCAGTCTCCAGAGCTATCAGGCTGCGGACTCCCGCCAAACAGGTGAACACTATGCTGTCAGTTAGTTGGGGCATTTCACCTCCATATTTCTCCAGGAACTCCTCTGCCTCCAGCCGAAGAGCAGTGTTTATCTGACCCACTACAAAACATACCCAATATGTACAATGTAAACTGAATAAATTTAACTTTAGGCAGAGCAACATATATTTAACACGACAATAATTTTAGTAAATAACTTGCCCCTTCCCTTATAATTAGCAAATAAAACAATAACCTTTTAAATCAGGGGTGTCCAGACTTTTTTCACCAAGGGTGAGATATTTGAAGCAGAGGGCTAAAGAGCAGTGGTCAAAACAGTGGATAATTCAGATAGATGCATTTAACCTAGTTTTGACAGAGCTACCATACCTTTAATAAAGCTCGGACCACTAATTTTAGGTCAATGTGTTGTGACGTTATTGAGGTGATAGTTATAGAATTAACTATCACCCCCAGTCATAGTTTGGACATCCCTGATTTTCCTTTGATAATTTGATTTATATCAAAGTATGCTGCAATTGGTTTCCACGTGTCAATGATCAGAATTTTATTCAGTGGTTAACTGTGAAAACACACAAAATTGGGAACTAACCCTTGTTCCTAACCAAGTCTACATCAGGACTAAACCAGGACCAAAGCAGGTAAAGTGTGAAAGTACCATTAGATTAAAGGGATATTTCTATGTATAGCAGGAGAAAGTCAAGACCAAAAAAAAAAAAAAAAACAACTGGACAAGTGCAAGTGAGCGAACATCATTGTTTAAGTCACATTTTAGTTACCAGCATAGGCCTGCTGGCTATAGGTATATTATGGCCTAGAGGTGTTTAGCTGTCCATGTTAAGGTTAGTGAGTGCATGCTTACGGGGCACGTTGATGGATCCTGGGATAGCTCCATATTCCCTGAGCTCCCATGGCTCCCTCACGTCTATAATCACTGCTTTGTTTCGTCCATCCACGATTTCCTTTAGCTCCTCGTAGCTCACATCTGCGCTTAATGGTGTTGCACTGAATCTATTAACAAACAACCTTGTACCTAAAGGACAAACAAACAAGTACGAATATGAAAACAAAAACACAACTGTTGTTGCAGGTTTCATATGATCACACAAGTGTTTTGGAAGTTTGATAGCAACATGGTAGACTCACTCGGGAATCGACCGTGACTGTTGACAAAGCTGGGCAGGCGGATTTGACCTCTCGGAAAGTAATTATCAAGAAATACTGGACTCCTCCACAAGAGACGGGGGCTGACAGACGCAACCCTCCAGCATATCCTGTGAGCCATGTGCAATTAGAAACAGGTACGCTAGCTTATTCGATCATAATATGGTGTAGTAAGCGATCCAGGCTGGCGACGGCATACCAGCAATACTAACCCACAAGCGCATGCGCAAAAACTCAAAAGGTCATATGTGGTTGCGTAAGAAACTTCAATGGGAAAGGGAAAAGACAACATGAAGTTAATTACCCAATATTGATGACACATTGTGGGTTAATTGGAGGTAATAAACAACGGGAGCATGTCATTAAAGGCGAATTGCTGCTTACAATTTTAAATGATCGAGGTCTGAATAAATGTGATATACATGTATATGTATATTATGGGCAGTGTTCATTCTGTGAAATCATTACGAATATAAAATATACAGTTAACTTTGTGTTTCACCGGAAGGCCATGTAAACGTACAAATGTATCGTTTTTTTGTTTTTGTTTTTCTATTTATTTTTTTTTTTCTAATTTTGTATAAAGGGGTGGCAGTTTGCAGTTTTTTCGAAGGACCGTGAATGGACCACACGCTGTCCTCCTGACTTGTTGCCGTAGTGCGTCACCAAGTGTTGTCATTCGATGCTAGCGTTAGCCAGACAAATGTAGAACATATCAATGCGTATTTCTCAAATAACTAGTATTATTTTATGGATTGTATTGTTTGAAATATGTGCTTGATGTGTTTATGGAAAATACGTTGACAAATTGTTATTTTTTTCCACGAGGCTAGTTTGCTCTTGCAAGCTAATGTAGCTAGTCACATTTTCTAGCCAGGAACAGCTGGCTTGTTCTGTTAGCTCAAAGGTAGTTAACACAGGCATAAGATCTAGAATTAAGGTGAGTATTGTATTATTTCAATTTAATATACTTATTGAGTAAAGTTATAGTTCTTGATGATCCTCCATTTGGACTAAAATACGTATGTGGCTCTATCAAATCCTGTATGTCTTTTAACATTTACATTCAAGTCAACTAATGGTATGTATAGATAAAGACGAATTATCTTTCTCAAAATGTGGCGATATATAACAATTATAAGGAACTCAACAGTACATTTGAAATATTGTCAAAGTCAAGTCAACTACATTAGTAATTAATGCCCTTTCACTCACATTCTGAAATCCAGCTTTCCAGATGCGGCTAAAGGACCCCTTCTCTTTAAAAGCCGCAGAAATGACAAAGCGGACAAATAAACCAAGAAAGCCTCGAGATGAGGAGTCATCAGATGAAGTCAGTGGTAAGTCTCCACCATGAACTGTAAATACAGCAAAATACAAGGCTATATTGTTTACAGTATTTTTCCCCATGTCTTTAATAGCTTTGCACATCTCATAATTCTCTCATAACTAAATTTTAGGGTTGACGTGTCAGCATGTAAGTAAGGCCGTAGATCTGAACTCAGTGAAGAAGTCTGTGCTGTCCAGTGTGTGGTTAGTGTGCTCTGAGTGTCTAAAAGAAAGGACCCTTACTGATGGCGAGTCGTTGGGATCACATGAAATCCTTGTCTGTCTCAAGTGTGGGTTCCAGGTCAGGATTTTATTACATAAAAAAATTACTGAAAATTATTGATGGAAATAAAAATTAGATAAATATTTTTTTTGTTTACAGGGTTGTAATAAGTCAGGAATCCAACATGCTGTGAAACACCACCAGGCGTTCCACCCTGAGTCACATTGCATAACAATAAGTCTAAGCACATGGAAGGCCTGGTGAGATGACGCCAAAAAGAAAACAAATGTGTTAAATATTTCTTGTTATATTATTTCTTGTCTGATTCCAGCTTTTCTAAATTTAATAGTGAATGGTTAATTTCAACATAATTACTAATGCCCCAAACTTGTGCACATTACTGTTTTTTTTCCTCCTTTCTGTCCTTTTTTGACAGGTGTTTTGAATGTAATGAGGAACTATCCACTCACTGCAACAAGAAGGCTTTGGCCCAGACCCTGGATTTTTTACAAAAGCAGTCTGTCAAGGCAACATCAGGTACAGTATTTCCCAACATGTTGAAGATCTGGTAACCTCCTTTTGTGCTATTCTTTTAACCATTGAAGAATCTCTTGGGTAGGAATTTTGGCCTTGGACAATAGAGAATTCTGTATTGATGTTATAAACCGTTTTTCCCCTGCTTCTGTTTGTTCTAACAGACTTTCTATGTAATGTAATATCTGTTTACAATGAAGAATTGTGTGTTGCAGGTTAGAGCTATTTCAGACAATAAAAACATAACCCTGTATTAATGAACAGCATCATATATACAGCTGTGTGCAGGCTCCCCCTACTGGTAATAGTTAACAGAAGATATTTGCAAATGGCAAATATAAATATAAACCTGGAGTCTTTGATAATATACAGTGCCTGTACATTTTATATGCCTTAATAGACTATAGACTTGCATATTTATAGATAAAATGTATACAATTACCATGCCTCTTATTTTGCAACACAACCCTTTTGTTTTGAGTTATCTGCTATTCAGCCAGATGGTAAAAAATCCTACATTTCATGAAAGTTGTCATAGTTCATTTATCCAGGCTCAGTGTGGCTGGTTCCCCAACAGTCACTCAGTTGTGCATGCAGAATTGTTGTAGAGTTGTTTTAGAAATTTCCCACTCATTCCCTAACCCTTTCTCTTGCATGAATGCACACATTAGGGGAATTAGGCGCCTGAGCACTGTTTCCCAGCTGGGTTCCCTAAAGAACAAGAGCAGCTGTGCAGGGTTCAGCCTCTGCCCTGTCACTCTTTGTCTCTGCGATCTGTGTCGTGTTTCTTGTTACTGTGCCGCATGTCTCACCACCTCTGGGCCTGTGCGCTGCACTAGTGGGAGCCAGGGTCCTTCACAAGTCAGAGCAGTGGGATCTTCACAGCTGGAGCGCACAAACTCTCTGCAAACATACACAAATAAACATTTGTTTCAAATTCCTTTGAGGGCCCACCTTGACATCATGCACTCCCTGGATACATGACCCAACAAGCATCATACGAATACTCAATATTTAACAGCTTTACATCCATATGTGGAGCCTCATTGTTTTTTTCACTAATAATATAAATATATATAAGATGGTATTCTTGCTGCCATCTTTGACTTGTGGTTACCACATTTTATTCTGAAAACTACATTTTTAAGAGAGGAACTCTGAATATTGTCATCTTGAACTTTTGCCAAGTACATTACATACCTGCGAAATAGTGCTTTGAGCAAAGTGGCAGACATGATTTATATTATGTCTCTTGTATTATTATAGTCACTCATGAATCACATTTTCAGGTACACGTTAAACATTCAACATTAATTCTTTTCGTTAAGCCCTATAGTCACTCCTTGTTACTTGTCAAAGAAATCATTTTTATTATGAGCCTGTTGGATAGCCAGGGATCTGCTTGGACAGTGTTCCTCCCTTGGTTCTTTAAAATTACCTGTCACCTTTCCCGCCATCACACCAGTGGCTAAAGGGTTATGGAAGGCGATAGCTATTGTTGCAGCAAAAATAGGCAGTTGTTGTTGTGAAATTGCATTTTACTGTGAAGGCCAGATTTTCAGAGAAGGCTGCTGTTGCACTGTTGTTTCCTATAGACCCCAAGTACAAAAGAACCCAAGCAAGGATTTTTTTCCCAGAATCTATAATAATTTTGTACAACAACAGCTCAGGGAAGAAAGAAAGTCGATTAACCGTGCTCTCTCACCATCAAGGCCTTCAGCTCAAGTACCAGAGTCTCAGTAAAAGCACATTGACGTCAGGGAGCTAGACTCAACTTGTGTCTCAGCTGGAGACTCTTTGTTGCACAAATTAAAATATTAGGTTTAGAAAGACCTTAGAGCAAAATTGTACAAGTAATTTATTGTTTAGTTTAATTTAACGATAGTAAAACACATTTTATAAAGAAAATCCTATAAATAGCTGCTTTAATTGTAATTTGGAAATTGCTTGTTTAATTAATATAGGCACTATAAAACCACATATGGTTGTTATTGAATTAGTAGACTAAAACTTAAGCTTGTCTATTATCTTACTTAATTGTATTTTGTGGGAGCTTAACTAATTGACATGAGTCTGCCATGAGGGGTGAGCAGAAAGTGTTAAAGGGAACACTTGGGAGGCTGTATACTCTGCTGCTGCTTCTTTCACTTTGGCTTTGTACTTTTGGGGCTTGACAAAGGTATATTTGATGCCTCCCCTGTGCAAGGATTATAAAGTCAAGTACACCTATGTAGTAGTTTCACTATCTGTAACACTGTCAGTTGCAATATTTAGGCTGTGATTTATGACGTGTTGTATGAACATTTGGCAAATATGAATCGCACTAGATGTTTTTGTTTTTGTTTTTTTTACCGTGAATGACAATGACAAGTAGGCAGGGGTGTAAAGTAACTAATTCCAAATAATTGTAAGTAACTAGTATTTCAAGTAGTATTTTTCATGCATGCTTTATACTTTTACAAATTTGATAGCAATACTAAGGAGGCATGAAGTTCAATCAGCACTATATAATGCGAGTGGAAATGGGGAAAAAAAAAGTTTTAAAGTTTTAAATACACATTACATTTACATTTAAAATGATTATGTATTGTAGTATAATACCAAGGTGTTATTTTTTGTTTTGTATTCTTTTTTAAAAATTAGTTTGTGGTCCAAACAGTCAGGGTGTGCAGATGTAGAGTGGTTGGTGTACATCCTCTTTGCTCTGGGGAGCGGCTCCACAGTGTCAGTGCAGCCAACACTCGGTGGCTGAACAGAGAGGGCCAGGTGGTAGTGCCGACTGCAGCACAGTCAAGCGTGGACACAGAGCATGCTGACATTTGCCTTCACTGACTGCTGCAGGGAGAGGAAAAATCTGTTTTTCCATATGCTAGTGCTTGCTACAAACCTTTCCTCCACCCACTGTCCTCCTCCAACTGCCCTCCTCTGCACCCCTTTTCTCTAGTATCTACCAGATGGTTCCTGAACATTGTTTACCTTAGGGAAAAGGTCCCAGATGCGGAGTGTCCATAGGCATTTGCGCAACTCTGTTAGTTTTCTGGTTTCGTTGCTACAGCAAAGTTAAATTGCATGTCTTTTTGGTATGTGCTGTTTGACCATGTGTTCA
Source organism: Taenioides sp. WSHXM2023 (assembly GCA_029959045.1). Classification (NCBI taxonomy): domain Eukaryota; kingdom Metazoa; phylum Chordata; class Actinopteri; order Gobiiformes; family Gobiidae; genus Taenioides; species Taenioides sp. WSHXM2023. Next base: position 18,122,493 of record CM057088.1, on the reverse strand, counting down.
AAACTTGCCCTTCAAAACCACCAAAACTCACTCTCTTGTTTGGCATTTTTCGACATCAATTGAAAACTAAAACCCAAAAACAGTTTCTATGTTTATGCTTTTACATGCATTTGTAAGTTCTCCCAAAGATTTGAAAAATACTCTGCTATAATATAATGCTGTCAGTTTAGAAGCCCTATTTCCATGTAGATTACTTAATAGTCTATTGTTAGCTCTACTTATATGTGTAAGTTGACAAACTGTGAAAAGGTCTGGGATTCATTTTCCAAAGTGCCCTCAACGGTTTATCAGTGTCCTTGGCCTCAAGAACTAGAAGCTCCAAATGAGTGGCCAGCGCTGGGGTTACCACTGCTGGAATGAATAGCTTTTCAGTGTAATGTGCATGAGGGGTTTCTGTGAATTGAAAATGTTTGAAGGCAAGGCCAAAGCTGTGTGGAGGAGAGATACAGCAGAGTATAGGTGCAGGTTGATGTGATGATTATGAAAGTGTAAAGTTCAATTGATATGTCTTAGTTTGGAAATGGAACAGGTTCAAAACAGTGACCCCAGCGTCTGCCTGCTCTCTTAACGGCCAAGGAGGTGAAGTGCTCACGAACCAAACACTTTTTGTGTAATAGTGTTTTCTTCTCTGTCTGAAGGCCTGTGCAGGAATGCTGCCAGCCTCTGAAAATATTTAGCATTTTAGACTTTTGTAAGACAGCAAGCAGCTCTTATTCTTCTGCTGATCAGTTGCATATAAACAGATAAAACAAATGGACATGAACATTCTAGATTTAACACTTTTTCTATACAAAGGGATTACTCTATTTGTCAAATAATATACATTATTTATCTTGTACATGTACATTTGAACCAGTAAGTTTACAACTGCCACCTCTGATCCTTGAAACTTCATCTACTGTACCATTAACATTAGGTCATGAACAAGTTTGGTTTTATTGCCGATCATAAGGAACAGCTGGCTTCTCTGTGCCCCCCTGTCCCCACTTCTCTGTATCTTCTCCAGCTGTCATCTGCTTTGGCCCATCCCTTCTTCCAGCTGCCAGCCTTGTATTCTGCTCCAAGCAGTGTAACATGCTATGTTTACAACGGTTGCATACATTTGTTATTATCTATTTAATGTCTGTCTGTGTTTCAGCAGTGTCACCCAAGACCATCAAACTAAGAGAAGAATCATCAGAGTTTTATGATTCATCAAGAAGCAAAAGTCTTGCAATTAACAGCACCTTAGCTCCTGTGAAAGGCATTACAAACTTGGGCAATACCTGCTTCTTCAATGCTGTCATGCAGGTTGGCAACATTCATTTACTACAGTTACAATTAAGGGTGCATGATCAATGTTCAGCTTAAAAGGCTAGTCAGAAGAATCACTCACATAAACACTCTGTCATCTACATTCCCTCTGGATTCTGGATTGCCCCTTGAAAAAGAGATGATGCATTTCAAGGGGCAATCCAGAATAAAATAAAACGAGTAAAGATGCATTTTTAATGTTACCTGCAAAACACAACCTGCAAAACACTAAGCAATCTCCTCCAGCCTAGACCTCATTTTCCTAAATCTGCTGATTTAGTGCTTGTAAATTTTTTATTTCAAACCTGTGTTTTTTGACATCTACATTTGTCTTGGCCTTTATTAGTCCAGGTTTTAGCAATTTAACACAACAATGTTACAACTATAAAGGTGTTGATCAATTACTGTATATTTATGTATGCTATGGCTATAATCTATGACACACATGGGTCACTTCTTTTATATATTTTAGACATTTTAAATCACTATATTGATCTAAAATAGTTTTGTAAAAGAAACAAGTCCACAGACTTACAATTGAAAATTGTGGATCAGATTTCCACGGATGTTATGTCACTGTAAACATCACAAATACAAAGCAGAAAAAACTGGAAATTTCATAGCAATGGTGTCTTGAATATAACCTTGAGCCCTTTTCTGGCATTTTATAACCAAAATACAAGTACATCCAAAGTTGTTTTATATTATATAATCGATAATTTCAATTATACTACAGATTCTTTCACGTGGTTTATAGTGGTGGTGACTATAAACAAGCCAGTCCTTGAGGTCACTGAGGTATATTCAGCACAGCAAAAGGTTTGAGCTTGTTTACCTGTCCACACACGAGTGGTGCACAGTTGGTGTAGAGCATGTTCACCATACAACACAACTGTAGAGCCTCCCCAGTCCCCCTATTGTCATGTCATGGTGACTGTAAACTGACATGTTTCTCCAACAATGAAGCTGTTTTTTTCCGCCATTTTGTTAATCACCCCCAGGGCCTTCCTCAGTGATTGAAATTCGAGTGAGTGCGCTTTACATGCTTTTCCATCCCTCTCCCTATCTGTTTGTATTGTCTCCTTGAAAATTGCAATTTTTCTGGTGAAAACACATAATTTTGAAAGGATGAGCCATGTCTGTGCTCACAATGCCAGCCCCATTGTGTGTTTTCCATAGCAACTGTCTTCATTGCCAGTATGTGACAAAACAAATACCCCATGAAAGGAAGGAAAAGAGGCTTCTCTCACATGAAGGGACAAAAACTGCTTTAGGCAGCAGGATCGTTCCTTCTCTCAAAGCTCGCAGGGCGGGGATGGATCTGAAAGTCTCTCTCTAAAAAAATAATAAACTCACCACAAGTTATAAAAATCATATTAAATGAAAATGACAATTCACAATGAGATTTTAATTAACCAAAAAGCATAGCCTAGTATGCATAACAACACCTATTTTACTATAAAGTAATCTCATATAATGCATAACTAACTTGAAACTCCTTTTGACGCTTAAATAGAACCTGGCCCAGACTCACATGCTGATAGATCTAATACAAGAAGTGAAGGAAAAGGGATATAAACTGAGAATCTGCCCTCCCGCTGAGGCTAATCTGGTAAGATACATTTTTTATTTGTGTCAGACTTGGTATAATTTATATGTATATTTGTTTTGCCAAGCCATAGCTATGTATCAATACTTATCTAACTATGTTCTTTTATTCAAAGAATCCACTCACTGTTACACTGTCTGGACCTGAACCGCTGACGGCAGCCATGTTTCTCTTCCTTCAGACGATGAAAGAATCGGGGAAAGGCCCAGTCAATCCAAAGATTCTCTTTAACCAGCTGTGCCAAAAGTAGGTGTCACTGCAGTCAGGCCTATTTTTGAAGGATCCACAGCTTTCTTTAGACTTTTTTGTCCTGAAATCTTTTCCAGTTTGATTATTCTGTGCAAGGCCTGCTATGTGTCAAATTGTATTATTAAGATTAGGACAATAGAAAATCTCATTACCCAGGCAATAGGTGACCAGCTTTTGTACATGTACTTTTTGCACCACTATGTAAAATATGATTTGCATGTAGATTGTTTCATTTTCAGGTGCAATTTTTTTCCTTTATTGTCCATATTTTGTCAGCAATTGCTGATTTGCCTAAATATAGCTAGTTATTTCTTAACACCATGCATTATTTTCACAAGAGACACAGATTTTCCACTTATAATGCCTTTGTACCCACTTTACCCAGCCATACCCAGGTTACACCTGGTCCCTTCTCAGTCCCTTTTGCTTCTCTCAATGCACAGCCTACACACATGCTCAGAAGGCACTGTAGCTTATCAAATGCCTGATGGCAGCTAGCTATTTGCAGATCTTCTGCAACTTGCTCTAGTGTTGTGCCACCTGTGTCATGTTTAGTTCAGGGTGAGGTATTGACTTGCTGCAGAAATAGAGCACTGTTTTGTTCTTCTCTTTGAAGACACAGAACATGTTTGGTTGGTTGGTTTCCAGTTGGTGCATGGCACACGACTGGTTGGGTCTGCGTTAGCTGCTTGTGTACGTGAATTCTGATAGTGTCTTTTATTATTAACTCATGCAGGTGGGTAGCTAGGGCATTTAACTGCAGATGACTAGGCACACCTCTGGTGCAGCTTGACCGGGTTTCTGGTACTGGCTTTAATTAAACATGCTTCATTTTGTGTCTCTGTGAGTGTGTATTATAGCAGCACTGTCTCACCTGGTACCACCCTGAACCACACTACACATTGCTCAAATGTGCATTCATTGCATGCACCTTTCTGCACTCGCATGTGCCTAATTAAAAGTATGCCTCGCTCAGTTATTTCACTGAATACATCTGACTATAATGATATAACTGGAAGAATCCGAGCCAATTGCACGCTCCACTTGAACCCCAGGTGAAGGCCACAAAGTCCATTTTTGTGAACAACAGCTTGGGACAAAAAGGACTGTGCACACATAGTAGTACAATTATTAAATGAAATACAAAACATACTACATATCAAAAAGTATTAATATTGTTCTTTATTAAAATATAGCCATGGAAAATGGCTTCAAAAAGTAAAACTGATGTCTGAAAAAAGGCACAAACTTGTATTCCTTCTAAATTGTTTAATATTTAGTTATAAAAAATATGTTTTTGCCTTTTTATGTATTGGATAAGGATGTGGAAACTGTTTTTGATTTGAAGGTCTTAATGACTTTCCACAACAGTATGCTTAATTGCATTGCACATGGTTCTGTAGGTTAGTCCTATAAAAAAAAAACTACTTCTCTACATTCAGTGTGGAATAAAGCCTTTTTGTGGATAGGGTCAAGAACTGCTCCTGTTTACGGGACATTTTCTCAATTGTGCTGACCTGTATGATGGGTGCTCTGTGGTGAATGCAGCCTGTTGCCCTTACTTGTCACCAAGTATTTGTTAACACAAGAGAGGCAGAATTGTCCTTGACCTATTCTCAGTTTGTGTGTTAATAGGTAGTTGAATACAGCTTTATCGTGTGGAGAAGGGGCACTGCTTATTTGCAATACTGTAAACTTAATGAGTCCAGGTTTTGACAGTTGTGTGTGTCTGCTTGTGTGTGTCTGCTTGTATGTGTCGGCATTTATACCAACCAGCTGAATACCACACAGTCCATTGTGCTAGCAGAAGAGATGTGATCTTGGAGGGAGCTCTGCCAGTGAAGTCGGTTGAATGGTCAGCATCACACAGACCAGTGCCAGGGACAGTCCCAGCTATTCAACCAGTCATCAACTGTATATGTTAATCTTTTTAATAAACAGGATTCTTTTACACGTCTTAATTAATGGTTTTAGATTTTGTTTGATTTGCTTTCATTAATAAAGATATATTTTTTTTATTTTTACAATGTATTATAATCAGTAACATTTTATTGGCAATCCTCAAATTATCAACATGACATGAATGAGCAACAAGCTTATGTATTATTGACAATTAGTCACATTTTATAGAGTGTATTGTTACATGAACATATTTGTAAGCTAGTGTACAGTATAGAGCACTTGTATGTGTCTGTGTGTGTGTGGGGGGGTGCTTGTGTTGCTGTGCGTCTGGTACTAAGTCATCCGGTTATTAATTGTGTTAGCAACGCAGATGTTTGCATTGGCCAGATTGGGAGCAGTGCTACAGGGTCCTTCTGCATCCTCCACAGGGATGAGCTTCGCTGTTTTCAATGATTCCTATGAGCTCCATTTTGTTTGTTATCCTGACTCCCGCATGTCTCTCCGCTCCAGTTTGTCTCACTCACTGTCCTCCACATTTCAGTTAGTGTTTGTGTCTCCATGGGACTTAGACATACAACACAAGGAGACAAAGCCATGCATATCGTCACATCATGTTCGTTTTTAGGACTAGACAAAATGATGTGTCTGCCATCCCTGCCCCCATCACTCACTGTGAAGATACAAACTGGAACAGGAGACTGGAGTGTCCATATGTAGGATTCATGCACAAATTTATCTTCTGTCGTCTGTTGATTCTATACTATTTATTGCCTCCTAGATAGATACTGGTTGTATTGAAGGCCATCTGTCTTTCCACAAGATTACTGAGACACCACAAGTTTTAAGATCAGGTTTAAGAAAACGTTGTAAGCACTGTTCCTGTAAAACCAACGTGTCCAGGAGCCGTGTGGTGTATTATCCAACAGGTTGCTGTGGCTACAGCCTTAGCTGCCCATCTGCCCCTGGCATCTGCCCACACATCTGTGTGGTCTTGTACAGCCAGAGGACAAGCCTGGCACCCCAGAGCTCAAGTGTTGTCTCTCAGCTCAACAAATGTTTTTGTGCCTATTCAATAATATGAAGTCTTTGTGACGATGTTACTGTTATAGACATAAACCTTTACCTGCAAATTCAAGCTGGCAGTATCAGAGGCAAAATGTTGTTTGATGCATAGCATAACTAATTATTACACAAGAGTGGTGTGTTATACAGAAAGTTTTTGATAGATTTTGATACGGGGCATCACAAATACAGGTCCGCAAGTGTTGCATTTTGTAAGTTTGGGGAGAAGTTCAAATGTTAATAGAAGTTAGAAAAAAATCACTTTTTCAGGGACCTATAGTTTCTATAGCATATTTATCTTTTTTCCCATTTCCAGAGCACCACGCTTTAAGGGTTACCAACAGCAAGACAGTCAGGAGCTCCTGCACTATTTATTGGACTCTATAAGAGTAGAAGAAACAAAGGTGAGTTCAAATCCATGTGCATTATGACACAAACACACATGAATGACTAGAGGCATTGTCTAAAATACACTTAAACAAAAGATAAGAAAAAATCTATTAATCTATTATCCACTTTTGTGATAACCTTTTGGTGCCATATTTTTGGTATGTTTGGCCACCCTGCATAGAGGACAATTAGGAAAACTCTGTTTTCCGGGCTGTCCTGGCCCCCATGGCTCCACCAGTGACTGTGTGAACCTCAGAAGAGAAGTTAGCGGGTGTGCAAGTGGTCAGCCTTAGGCCTAGGAGGGGCTGCAGCCGGGCCCTCTCTGCTCCCATTCAAACTTGTGAACGCTCACAGTTGTGCCACTTAAGGGACTTGCAAGTGGCACGACCGGCATCATTGTGTGATCTTGGGAAACCCACAGCTGCTGAATGAGCTCCGGGGCTGTCCCATTGTGGATGAGGGTCACCCAGAGCCCCCTCCCAAACACACACACTCATCAACCCGTGTCCCAATCTAATCAAGACTGTGAGCAGGGAGGGGGGCTCGGCTATTCATTGTATCCAAAGGTAATTGCTACCAACACAGCAGTGGGTTATTGCCAATTTCAAAAATGTTAATTTAAAAAAGGATGGAAAATATTAAACTAAATGCTTTAAAAGTATTGCAAGTATCTAACCCATACAATGTTACTTTTTAGTTATTTATAAAGGTCATTATTTGGTCAATTTAGTTTAGCCAAAAAGGCAAATTATTTTATTAGAGTAAAAAAAAAAAAATTAACTGAACCTCATATACAATATTTCAATCATTTTTGTTTGAGTAATGTTCATTGAGTAACATATAAAATAATATATTTAAAAGATAATGAATAAGGGTTTATTTACTAAGTGTTCATTCGTAGTATACTTAAAATAGTAGTTGTATAACTTCTCTTTTGTATTAAACTACAAAATAAGTTGAATCTTGAAGTCACTATACATGCATTATGAATGGCATGTCTTTGTACGCTTTAATTAAGGCTAAATGTATTGGTATGCATTTTTCAGTGAGTCTGACTAACCATGGAGGCCTTAAACATTTGTGTTGATTAGCCATTAGTATCAGAGATCTCAATATGCTAATTTGCCCTCAGTCAATTATCACCAATTAGCTGAGACAGTAGGTTTTACTCTCTCAGGGCATGGACTGTCCTTCTTCACCTCATCTTCTTGCCGCAGTTTATATTGCTGCACCCACATACCAGCCATGCCCCTTGCCCCCCTCTTTCAACCTCTTTCATCGTCTATGGGACAGAGCAGAGCGAGATAGAGCAGGAGATTCTATTTGGGATGGGGTGTGTGGGGGGGTATACTGGTAATTAATTAGTCGAGGAGTCTCGTCCGGTGAGTGGGGTGCAGGCTAGTCTGTCTCGGATTACTGGGGTTTTTGACCTAAATAGCCAGTCCAGTGCGTGGGTCCCAGGACAATGGGGGTTGACTGGTCTCGGCCACAGACACAGACCGTGGCCAATTATCTATTGATTGGTGCTTTACTGTGGCGGTGTCTCTTCACAGCTCTCTGACTGACCATGTCACCTCCAATAAGACCAGCCTGTGAAGGATTTATGCACCCAACACATACATACGCTGCTAATTGTGATACACGTTTTAATGTCTTTAGACAAGCACAATAATTATTTTACACTAATGATGCTTATTATAGATAAAGCTGTCAGCATGAGCTTCAGCCTAGATTTGGATATCATATTAATAGATATAAAAGAGTGCTAGACATATTTGTATTCATTTGTACAATTTGTGTGAGTGGGTATTGTAGTTTTGTTAACTCTTCTCTTTCATTGATTGATGTTTACAGAGGGTAAAAGCAGCCATTTTGAAGGCTTTCAACAATCCAACTGAAAAGACAGCTGATGAAGAGACAAAACGCCAAGTCAAAGGTGAGTATAAAAGCTGCACCAACAGCATGACCAGAGGGCAGTAGCTCCCCCCAGTGGCTCTAAATGTTATGGCAGAAATGTCTTCCTTGCAGAAGAAACTTAATAGAATGTATTGTGTTTTGTACATGATAAAAACAAGTTTAACCAGTAGCTTAACTACCCCCCCATCCTTTCTTTAGGATATGGAAAAGAAGGTGTGAGAATGAACTTTGTTGATCGCATTTTTGTTGGAGAACTTACAAACACAATCATGTGTGAAGAATGTGAACATGTAAGTCTGTCTGAATCTCTTTTATACGATTTTGATTTTTGTGTTTTGAGCAAACAGATTTTACATTGGTTTCTTGTGCTACAGATATCAACTGTTAAAGAGGCCTTTATTGATATTTCATTGCCAATCATAGAGGAGCGGGTAAGTTTTGGATATGATTGGTTTCTTCTACATATATGCATTATATTTTATTACCTTAATGTTTTATTGTATTCTGTTTCTTACATAGACCTCAAAACCATCTAACCCTGCACGAGTGGCTAAAGTGGCGAGAGAGCAAGACAGCCACATAGTGCACAATGAGCAGCTTTTCTCTGCTGCTCATAACAAGAACAGGAGATTGAGTGGGCAGGTGTGCATGCTCAGAAACAAACATAGATTTAATAATGTATCAAAAACATAAGTTACATAGAGTTGATTTTGTCTGTACAGAAATTACAAGGCAAGAGATGTTCAACCCTTATAGAAGATAAAGGCGCAGGTTGTGGAGTGGAGCGGTCAGAGGAGGAGGGAGTGGCTGGAGGATCCTCTCATGGTGTTTCTGTTTGTAAAATGGCATCTGCTGGAAGTCTTTCTGATGGAAGTGACAGGGATTCTGGGGCTCAGGACAGCAGCAACGATGCGGACAGCGAGGCATCAGAGAGCGAATGGGCCCCACACCCCCCCTCCTTATGCCATGGACACACCTCCTCCTCCAGCACAACCCTCACACCATCTCCCACTGGAAACTCTACAGCATTCAGTAACAAAGCTGGAGGTGCAGTCGACCAACTTGTATCTGGGGTGTCAAAAATCAACATATGTTTACCTTCTGGGGATTGCTCGAGCTCAACACACTGTTCCCCGGATGAGTCACCTGATGCACGAGACAATATTTACTATCCTCACCAGCAGGGGGCTTTCCAGGCACTGTCCCATAGTTACACTCCCAGCTCCAAAGAGTGCTCTGTTCAGTCCTGCCTCCACCAGTTCACCTCTGTGGAGTTGCTCATGGGTAACAACAAACTACTGTGTGAGAGCTGTACTGAGCGCAGGCAGAAGCAGCTGCGCAAAACTGGCCCTTCAGGTAACACCTAAAGCATATGTGTTACAAATGATCATATTTGTGCATGTAGGTCTGGCTTGACTGGACTGTGACTAGTTGTGTTGTTTTCAGTATTTCATAGAGCCAATGTTACTGTTGCAAAATGTTTTTTTTTCATAATGTCACATTTGTTTGTTTTTTATTTTAATAGACAAAAAAATAGAGAAGATTTACACCAGTGCAAGAAAGCAGATGCTAATATCCTCCCTGCCTCCTGTCATCACTTTGCACCTGAAACGCTTCCATCAGGTTGGCTAATGCTTGATGCCTCACTACTGTTAACATGTTTTGTACAGTTCAGATTTAAATTTGCTTTTGTACCTCAAGGCAGGAATGAACCTAAGAAAAGTGAACCGCCATGTGGACTTCCCACTCATTTTGGATTTGGCTCCATTTTGCTCAGCCTCTAGTAAAGTAAGCCTGTAAACACATAGTTAATTATTGGTTAATGATGTGTGCGTTTAGTTTATAGACAATTTTATTGGTTCTTTTGCTCTTTATTCCCCCAGAACCTGGCAGCAGGTGAGCGAGTGCTCTACAGCTTGTATGGGATTGTTGAGCACAGCGGTTCAATGCGTGGAGGCCATTACACTGCATATGTAAAAGTCCGTGCTCCACAGAAGAAAACTGAGCATCATAGAAACCTGTCAGGTCAGAGTTCATGTGTCTTCACCTTTATGAACCTTTGTATTCATGTCATGTGCTTTGTGCACCGTCCATCATAAGGTCTGTCATTTGTGCACCAAAGACCCACTGCTCAATAGTGGATTTGTTTTCTATAGCAGATATACCCTTGTGCCCTATAGATTGACCCATGCTTCTTCTTGTGTCCTTGTGAGATTCCATTACACTGACCTTGCATGTAAGACAAAGAGCTCCATCTTGCCATTTTGATGTATACAGTGGTGTTGACAGTGGTCAGATAGCCCAAGACCTCTGTCTGTACCATGCATTGACCTGCATCATTCACAAAATTCAGCTCAGACTATATTATTAATGTATATTGACAATATTATTAGGTGTGTTGCTTGCTTTTCTTTCCCTTTCAAAAAGTGCTCTCCTTTGTATTTCTAGCTCCTCTTCACCAGTAATACTGTGTCCCTGTGTTTTCTCAGGTGCCAGGGAGTCGAGCAGCAGCAGCAGCAGCAGCGGCAGCAGCAGCCAGGGCCAGTGGGTTTACGTTAGTGACACCACAGTACAGACCGTCCCAGAGTCTCGTGTGCTCAACTCTCAGGCCTACCTGCTTTTTTATGAGGAACTTCTATAACTTGCTTAAGAATATTTTTCCTTGTTTGCATTATTTATATAATACAAAGTAACATGGTACACGCTGTACTTATCCTCTTTATCAAGAGGGGGGGAAAGGGAACTGACCACTGAGACCTTTATTCTCAGCTGACAAAAATTAGCACTTAGAGTATTAAATTGTGTGTATAAATAATTAATTGTATATATTACTGATTTGAAATTATTTTTCTTAGTTCAAACTTGCAATTTCGTTTATTTGAATTTAAAAAAGAAACCCTTTAAAATAAACAGGGATAAAATCTAGACTTAAGGTTGTTCTTCCTATAGGTGTAAAATGCATGAAATTTACTCATATAAAACAAGAATTGCATGCACTACTGCACTCAGTGCTGACTAATGATGTCTTTGTGTGTATGAAGAATGAATGAGAGACACAAGATTGTAGATTAAGATGCTGTGTGTATCAATCTCTGCCATTTTACGTTGTGCATTATCAAATGATCAACAAATCAAAATTAATTTCTGGTTTTCATTTAAAATGTCATTTCTATATTAGACAAGGCGTGTCAAAAAGATTGTTACACATAGCATCATCAGAGTACTGGCACAATTACTAAACAGACCAATTATATTTTTTCATCTGAATGTGATCATGTAATGATAATCTCATTAACACATTGCCAAAGATTAATACCTGAATAAACTTCATAGTCTGTTCAGTCATCTTTATGTTGTCATTTCAACAACATATTAACTTTTATCACCATATCTGCCTTCTTTGTATTTACTGTTAACATAATGTGTTGACACAGTATTCATTTGACAATGTACAACAGAGGGTCAAATAGATTTTTCCTGTGCTGTCAATATCTTTATTGTTACATGCATGAGATCATATGAATGTATTGCCTCTTTTTGAGTATTTTTATATTTCCATTTGGCCGATTTGCAAAATGTAAATGAAAATTATAATATACTAACATAATTGTTTTTTTTTTTTTGTTTTTTTTGTCTGAAAATTATCAGAGGAGCTTCAGGTTTTGGAACTTGTGCACAGTGAAAAAACACACATTTTGCAGAACAGAAAGCAAAAGTACAGTACTTAAAGTGCAGTAGTTGAAGTACAGTATGCAAAAGCATATGTTATCAGTACAAATGTAAACCACTGTGGTGTTTTAGGTATGCAGGGCTTCATTTTATGTGTTGTTTTTTTTTTTCTTTCAAGAAAGGATTATACATATTTGGAATGTCTAAAATATTGAATGAAAAACAAATAAATCTTAATTATTGGAATAAAAATATAGCACTTTCTCTTTTTATTTTAGCAACATCTGTCAAACATCTTTTCATCAAGACTGTTGGGTTCACTGGCCTTATCTAATCTGTTACTGTATATGTTATATATATATATATATATATATATATATATATATATATATATATATATATATATATATATATATATATATATATATATATATATATATATATATATATATATATATATAATAAGAAAGAATGTAGCGAAAAGTGCAACTATTATTACAAAAAAATGACTGTAAATGCGTCACAGTGCGTCTGTCGTCACTTCCGTTTTCAATAGCAGCCACTTCCAGCGGCTTGCTGATGCAGCCATTTTATTTTGGAATCGCAGGGCTGCAAAAACATTTGGCAAAGGTTGGTATGTAGTTCCCCAAAACAAACAAAACCAAGCAGCATAAATAGTTGCTTTGTGTCCATTATGCGGATAACACGTTTAAATAATACGTAATTAAAAGCTCCGTGTTGGCACGTTTAAAGCAGACGCTGGTGCTGGTCTGAGATTGGGGAGCTAAGCTAAGTAGCTTCTTCACCGATCCTGTTTGATTACTCAAGGCACCACAGACTTATATTTGACGTTTTTGTTCAGTGGTCATAAACTAACAGCACACATTGTAATATCTGATGTTCGGAGTTTTTCCGTGCCATGAAATGTTAGATAAATTGGTCGCCAAAGGCTGGAGGCTAGTACGTCTGTGGCTAATCCTTGTAAATGTCCTGTCCATCAATAATACAATCTGTATTTTAGGAGCGTTGCTTCAGAAGCGTGAGTGATGTGGGACCAGGGAGGACAGCCCTGGCCGCAATGGCCCTTGAGTCAGCAGCAATGGATGCAGTCCTTTCAACATCAACATGATCCAGGTAATACTTGCAAAGTTGATACAATTTATGTGACTCGAAGTGCATTTTACCATACAACAACTTCTCAGGTCAAGTGGATTGGGCCGCCCTGGCACAGGCATGGATAGCACAGAAAGAATCAACAGGACCAGAACCACAAAGTATACAGCCCAATGGACAGGACATCCCTGGTCTGGAGTCTGTTGGACAGGGCAACCATGGTACCTTCCAGGGTGACCCAGCATTTGGACGAATGTGGCAGCCAGGTACTTCTGAACCTATACCTTAATGCATGTGGTGTTTTCTGGATTGTGTTTTGGATTTGTATCTGTTTCACTCATACTGCATGCTTTCTATGAACACACATTTCAGGCTTTTAAGTCGACCAGTGATAAAGTGTGTGTTTGTATCTTCACACCATATGTTGCAGAGTGGACAATGCATGGACAGCCCCCTCCCCCTCCGCCTCATGACCCATCCTGGATGCCTGCAGGGTCTGGACCAATGGATGTGGTGAATCCCAGTGAAGATGGCAATAGTCAGGACAGCGGAGAGTTCAACTCTGAAGCCCACCACGGGGTTTATTCCCAGAACAGCCATGGGTATGGGGCACAGCCCGACAGCTACGCCATGGCCCCCTTGGCCATAAACCAGTTTGATTATCAGGTATGCAGATGCTACATTTAAAAAGTATATTGGTTTTAGTGTGACAACCAAGTAAAACAAGAAGCAACTGGTTTGGGTTCCAACATGTAGGTTCATCTCTCATTGCTGTGTTAATGTGATGTGTCAAGGAAACCTTATTGCAGATTCAGTTCTGTTTTCTGTAAAGAAAGTATTTTATTCACTTGAGCACAGTGAGAAGCACTCAGCATCTCCTGCTCTTATAGGGAGGAAGACGTAAACCCTTTTAAATAACAACATTGTTTGTATTCTCCATCAGCACGGAGCTGCATCCACCTATGGCCCAACACCTACAGGCATGCCTACTCCGTACTGGCCAGGCCCACCACAGAACAGGCGAGATCCCAGGCCTCCTGACTTCCGGGACAGACCGCGCTCTCCAATTCAGCTGCCACTAAAACCAAAGGCACCAGTAACACCTCTTGGTAAGGTTTAGCATTTTTAGTAGTGATACTGCATATCATATGTATAGTATTATAATTGTGACCTTAAAATATTTTAGATGCCTTAAAAAGGCGAAAACTTCCTGCATGGATCCGAGAGGGCTTGGAGAAGATGGACAGAGAAAAGCAGAAAAAACTCGAACAAGAAAGAATGGAAAAAGAGCGTGCAGAAATGGCAAAAAATGAAGTTGAACAGCAAGAGCCTGATGATGGGGGCGATGGGCCTCATATTCCCAGAAAAAGCAAATTTGTAAGTTATTTATGTAATACAAAGGTAGACCTGTATTTTCTTTTTTGATGAGTTAATATTTTTGTATTTTTCTCTTTAGGATAGTGACGACGAGGGCAATGATGATAATGCTGTGGAAAGAATTACTGTGAAAAAGGAATTTCCCAGTCACAGCCCGTCGCCTGCCGCTGAAGACAGTGAACCTGAAATGACAGAGGAGGAAAAGGAGTTCCAGTTGGTAGGTGTTTTTATTGTGCTTTATGTCACTTCTTGTATAGTCTACTCTGACTGATATTAGTGGCTTATCTTTGTAGATGATTATCACAAAAACACTTCTGACAGAGATCCTTCTGGAAGTCACAAATGAAGAGATTGTGCATGTGGCTAAAGAGACACACCGGAAGGCAACTAGAGGTTTGCCTTTAACTTGTAAATTTTATCTGAAAAATTAGTATGCCTTTTGTGTGTTATAAGAGCTGAACTATAGGTATAGGTTCTGCTAATGGATCACATTAAGTTCACATGCTTAAAAAGCAAACTTGAATGTACAGAGATGAGTGAGTGCACTCTTTAAATGTTGTTTCAGGGCTATTTTTGATGCATAATGGATCAATCTCCTTTGTTGGCCTTATGTTTGACTTGGATGTTTGTTAGAAGTTTATTAACGCTCTCTCTTTTCTCCATCTTTCTTTTATTTTCATTTATTTTTGTTGCCAATGACAGCACAGCTAGTGTTTTATGACCCTTTCTCTAGCGTCTCTTGAGAAATGGCTGTATGTTTTTTAACATGTTGTTCCTGTTGTTGATGTGAATCAAAGCTCCTGCAAAACAGCTGGCACAGTCAAGTGCACTGGCTTCTCTGACTGGTCTCAGTGAGTATCTCATTTTCTTTTGCTGGGGGGTGGGAAGGCTTATATGGGAACTTAGAATAAAATGTGAGGAAAAAGGATCCGCCACACAATCAATGCATCAAGCTTTTTTTCTGTTTTTTTTTTTTTTTTTTTTTGAACTAAACATTCAACCTATTGACAATCGTCATTCTAAGCATGCTTTAAAGCATAGTGCTATGATTTGTAACTGTTGTAAGCCTTGGCCGCTTACAAGCAAGAGAAATGATCTGTGAGAGTTAATGTTCCCTGACTAAAGGAAACACTATCCTTTCTCAAACTGAATAACTTGGGGGCTCTGCTGTGCAGGTGGGCTTGGTGACTATGGCTCCGATGAAAGTGAGGATGAGGAGCGCAGTGTCCATGGATCTGAGTCATCTGACACTGATGAGGAGGAGTTGCGTCACCGCATCCGTGAGAAACAGGAGGCCTTCCATCGTAAAGAGCGGGAACTGCTTGAAAAACAAGCACAAGAAGCCCGACTAGCACGAGGTGAAACATTGAAATATTTTTCAAGCCACATTTGTCGTATATCATCATCAGATAATTTTGCAAATAAAAAGCAATAAAAATTTTCTTCTTTCCCCTTACAGAGGACATGGAGAGAAAGCAAAGACTGGAATATGAAGACGCTGAATTAGAGATTGCTTATAAACAGGCAACAAAAGAAAGTGAATCGGAGGCCTTGTCAGAGAGGCGTAGATCCCGTAGTGAGAAGGAAGGAAGTGAGAGCAAACATTCAAGCCGTGGGAAGGATAGCTCAGGGCGTGGTCACAGTGATTCTCCAACAAACGGTCACAGCAGCAGCTCCCGCTCCTCCTCTAGCACCAGTCACTCCTCTTCATCCTCATCATCTTCCTCTGTATCTTCCCGTAGTTCGTCAAGATCTTCCTCCCCTCGGCGAAAAAGGAGGCGTAGCCGTTCCCCTTCCCATAAGTCTCGTAGGCGTAGTCGTAGCCACAGCTCCCACAGACACCGCAGTGAGCGTAATGTCAAAGGTCGAGACAGGAAGAGGTCAAGTGCAGAGCGCTCCAGGGATAAACGAGACCGCAGTGATTCTAGAGACAGGAGGAGCCGCCGGAGCAGATCTAGGTCCAGAGACAGGGCCCGAAACAGGAGCAGGGACCGCAGTCGGGACAGGGACAAAGATCGAGACAAAGACAGGAAAAGGAGCAGGGACCATAGGGACAGCAGCCACAGCCGAAGCAGCAAACATAAGAAGGCCTCCAGCAAAGAGAGAGAGAGGAGGAGAGAGCGGAGCCACAGTCACGAGAAAGACAAAAAGAAAAAGGATAAGGACAGAGATAGAGAAAAGGAGTCAGACAGAAAGAGGGATAAAACAAAGGGCAAAGAAAAGGAGCGAGAGAAGGACAAATACAGCTCTGTAGTTTCTGAAGAGAATGGAAAGTCCAAGAAAAAGAAAGACAGCGACTCCTCCACGGACTCTCACAGCGACCGTCACTCAAAGCAGGACAGCAAAAGCAGCAAAAAGGGCTCCACTAAATCTAGCAAAAGGCGTTCTGATTCGGACTCGAGTAGGTCTCCTTCTCTTGAGGTTAGCAAAGAAAAAAAATCTAAGAAATCTAAACGTAGTCGTTCAAGTTCTACGGAAAAATCTCACAAGTCTGGTAAGAAGGCAAGCCGCAAACACAAGTCTAAGTCTCGATCAAGGTAGTATTCGTTTTTCTATCTTATTTTATACTGTTAATGTTTAGATTCTATTACTATGTAATGTCTCTGTCACTAACTAACTTAAACCTTTAAGAAAATTATGACATGATTGACATGAACATTGTCTTGCTAAATCATGGTGTATTCAAGTGTCAGTGCCTAATGATTTTGTACACAGATGTTGTCTTCTGATATATATTCGAAGGTTGAACTTTCTTTAAATGTAATGCCAAGCACAAATTCATAGCATAATTAGAAACTAACTTTCCACCTCTTCTGATATTTTCTAACTTTCACATGATTTCTTTTTAAGGTGCAGTAAGCTATTATGTTGGAGTTGTAATATTAATGCATCTTCATGGTCTGTCCCTATCTTTTTCAGGTCGGCATCCCCTGTGCGACGTAGCAGGCGCTAAGGAACACAGTTAAGCCCTGAATGGTGCACTTTGCTGCTTTAATTCCATGAGTTGAGCAGCCTTGTCTCATTATAGAGACAGAGTTGTAGGTGAACCCCTCTCAAACATTTCTCTTTGTTGTAAATATGGTATTTTTAAGAGTGACTAAAAAAACAAGTAATTTTGAATAGTAGGATTTTCAATTGTGTCATTATGCAAGGACTAAGACGAAAACCCACTAAAGTCACCACTGTATCATTTTAAATCATAACAGGATTCTAAAGGTGTTATTGTAAAATGTCCAATAAACTGTTTGTCCATTGACTTGTGGTGGTGGTGTTCAATGTGCACCCTCACATATCCCCACATGCCCCATGTTTTTCATTCCCAAGCGAAATCACCATGGATGCATAGTTGCATGTAATGTAATGGAAAAAAGGTAGTAGTGAATGAGCTACAATATGTCCATACCATCGACCATTGCATATATAGACCTACATTAAAGACTAAAGCTTTTTATTAGGCTATACTACCGCATATTTACATTTGTTACATTTGTATAGTATATAACTTTCTGGAGGTGGCGCGTCACTTGCGTTTTTCCATGGAAATGGAAAGTTAAAACTAAAACTTGCAGATGGATACTGTGTAATATAGCCAAAGGAACAACCAAAGTTTGGACACTAATTTGTGGTTCTTTATTTGCATGATTATTAAAATTGTAGATTGTTGCTGTAAGCATCGAAACAATGAATGGACACATGGAATGTAGTGGGAAAAAAAAGTATTCCTTTGCTTTAATCACTGCTTTGCACTTTCAGCATTTGTTGACCCTGACACCTGTGATCTAAAGACAATTTAATGTGAATAATTCATCATGAAGCTCATTGAAGGCCAAGGCTTTGTAGCAGTGTGCACAAATGGTGACTGTTTTGAGGTTAAATTAAAAAAAAAAAAAAATCGGCTCAATTAAAAATGTAAAACTATTACAAAAAAAACTGTTAAAGTGATGTAACTTTTTCTCTTTATTACATATTTGATGTCTGATGTCGTAGGTAGGAACCATTAACTCTAGGAACAATTGTTAGTTTCCTTTTCAACCGGATTGAATAGAGAAGCACACCAAACATTTGCACCAAACCCGCAAGCTCCAAGTGCTAAGAGGATTGCATGCATGATTGAATGCTATTTAACCGTGCTTTACCGTAAAATGTACTCTAGTAAACTCGGTCGTTTAGTGTTGGGGGTTTCATGTTTTAAACCGGCACGTGTCAGGAGTGGGCCGCTCCGCTCCGGGTTTCGGACTGGTTTTAGCTGGACATTGGTGTGTCAACAGCGGTCACTGTGGCTGAGGAGAAGTGCCCAAATGGATAACCAGCGTGTCTTCCACTGTCAAACCAGGTGAGTAATACGAGTTACATTACGGTTGTCCTATTTGCACACTACAGTAGACTACCTATTGCCTGGCTCTAAAGAAGTGCACCTGTATTTTCTTGGAATGCCTTTAGCTTTATGATTACGGCACACAACAACATTGTTACAAGGTCGTGATGATGGGAGAGTCGGACTACTGCAACGTTTTTTCCATCCCAAAGATTAAAGCCTTGACTCTAGTATAGGTTCCTCTATAATAGCCAATATGTGAATGGTGCATAGTGCTTCCTAAACCAATATGCCCATGCTGTCAGAAAAGGGAGAAAAATCCATTGATGGTGGAATATGCTCATTCAGGGAGTCTAATTTCAGCTGGTGATGTATTTGACCAGGCAGCTTGGCGTATAGAGAGTATCATCGATACCATCAGCAATTCAGTAAATGCTGGACACGTGAACTGCATATCCCTTTTCTTTTCTTTTCTTTTCTTTTCATTCATTCAGTCACTGTTAACTTGGATTTGGAGTCAGAAAGTTTTGTCACTAACAGAGTGTTTCTCCCCCAGTGTTCGTTCAGTCTCACATACCACAGTGGACCCGAATGAGGTCAGGAGGTTCCAGTCACTGGCCAGTAAGTGGTGGGATGAACAGGGAGAGTTTGCAGCTTTACACGCAATGAATGACCTGCGGGTGCCTTTTATACGGTCTGTATTCTAATTACACAAATCAGCACTGTACAATACCATTTAAGACTTATAGGTAGCAGGTCACACACAGTCTTACAAGTTGTGAGAAAGAAAGATATGAATGTAAAAGACAACTGAGACAGGCTTTCTCCATGCATAAACATACTTTCTGGGATTTTTATTTGATATGCTAAGTGCATGCCCTTTGTGAAAATTATTATCTTACTCACCCAACCAAGAGGGCAGTGTCTTTACCCTTCCCCCTTCTTGGTGGTTTGGATTTTGACACGTCTTGAAATTGATAGCTCCATAGATTCAGTGGCAGAGAGTGTGTGTAGCTATGTTCTTGTCCTCTTTTGTTTGTTTGTTTAATTGAAATCCTTATAACCCATAGGTAAGATTCAATTTATTTATTGTATTGTATTTATCATAGCAGTGACCTGTCAAGCTCTCTAATTTAAGTCCTATTGTAATGATAATAGATGACAATACGGTAGAATTACTATAATGAGATTAATTGAGATTAAAAAAAATAATAATAATATTTGTTTCGTCTTTTGATGCAGAGATAACTTGCTGAACGTTCACAGAGGACGTCAAACTGCAAAACCACTCGCAGGTCTCAAAATACTAGATGTTGGCTGTGGAGGTGGCCTACTTACAGAGGTAATACTTCAAAGTTAAACACATGTAGACAGGGCTATGCTATGACTAGCAAACAAATGTCTTACAGTTGATGATTACCACAATTCCTGTCAGTTGTAGCTTTTCAAAATCAGGTCCTGTATGTCTGGTGCCCTACCACACAGGTTGTCATACACAGACACACACCCCAAATAAAGTCTGCTTGGATTTCCAGGGTGAAAGTATCTCATCAGCTGTTCCCTTGCCATCATAGGAGATCAACTGTAAAAGGAAAACAGTGGTTCCCTTGGCAAACAAGAGCACAGCGTGTGTGTTCTATACATTATATAGCCAGAAGAGGGCGCCAAAAATAGACTTGTATACAGCTGCAAGGCATTAATTTTATCTGGAACCTGTGCATGTAAACATGTAGTGAATGTTTCAGTAATAACTTGTTTTTTACTGTCTCAGCCTCTCGGTCGCCTGGGTGCCTCTGTCCTTGGTATAGATCCGGTGGAGGACAGCATTGGCACAGCACAACTCCACTCGTCCTATGACCCAGACCTCCACCACAGAATCAAATACAGGGCCTGTACCCTAGAGGAGCTCGCGTCCGAGAGGCCAGAGGGAGCAGAGGCTGGGGAGGAGGTTGTGGGACAGTTTGACGCAGTAGTTGCATCTGAAGTGGTTGAACATCTGGCTGACCTGGAAACATTTGCATACTCCTGCAGCCTTGTACTTAAGGTAAGTTCTAGTATCTACTACATCCAGCTGTACTTTATGTTTGTGGTCAGTGAAGAACAATCTCATTCACAATGCTGAGGAAACATATGTAGATATGTAGTTGTTTGCCTTAGAGTCAATGTACCTCGAGTCTGCATGTATTTGTGAGAACAAGGTAAAAATATACATAAGTAAAAAAAACCTGGAGGGGACAGATCTGTTTTCTCCTTCTGTACAAATGAGCTTTATTTTAGATCAATGGGAAAATACCCCCATTGTTTCCAGTAGTGTCATTAATGAAGCAGCATAATCTCCTAGGTCAGTGGGCCAGAGGAAATATAACAGATTGGTTGTCTTGACACAATTCTGCTTTCCTCTAATTCCAGTCTTTCTCTCAGCCCCCAAACAAAAAAACAAACAAACAAACTCATATTATAGAAATAAAGAAGCTTTTAACCAGATTTGGGGTAACATTGAAATTGACAAAATGTTGGTTATTTCTCTACTAAGCATATAGAAGAAAAAACATGTTTCTGGTCTTTAATAATATGTGTATAATATAATATATGAGTATTTATTTTTTTATTTATCTAGAACAGATCCATTGGGTGTTGTATGAACAATATGTTCAATTTAAAATATTTCTGTCTGTGCAGCCTGGAGCTTCCCTCTTCGTCACTACGTTGAACAAAACAAACCTGTCCTGGTTACTGGGGATTGTGGTTGCTGAAAATGTGCTGCGAATTGTTCCCCAGGGGACTCATGAGTGGGAAAAATTTATCAGCCCAGAGGAGCTAGAGCGCCTCCTAGAGTCCAGTAAGTCTGTCAATAACAAGCTGTTATGTTTATTTTCTAAATGTATGCTTTTATTTTTGCCACACTAGTACTGTCTCAAGAAATGTTGTTGCACCATTTAATTCTTTCAAATTTTTTAAATCTTTTCTCTCGTCAGATGGTTTCTCGGTGCTGTCTGTCAAAGGGATGCTCTACAATCCAGTAACAGGAGCCTGGAGCTGGACAGACAGTACAGCCATCAACTACGCCCTTCATGCTGTCAAAGCGAGAGATGATCCCCCCGTGCACCAGGCTGAAGAAGACAGTCCCCACCCACAGAACTCCACAACACACGGCTGAGCCTGTCACCAAGGAGACGAGCAAGTCTGAAAAGACTGGGATGCATTAGACTGGGGTTATCTGCGGACACACCAAAGCAAGACCTGTCACACATGATAAACGTTACTACTTTTATCATGGTGATAAATGAGAGTGTGTATGATTATCACATTTCAAAATAAATAAAAACAGAAATTGTGTGTGATATAAATGAATGAATTTTGGAATATAGCATGACATAACAGAGCCAAGTGTTGATATCCACAGTGTGTGGCTGTGCAGAAGATAAAGCATTTTGTTGCACTTACATTTTCTGAGTCCTTGTTTTATGTAACAGTTGTAAAAAAATTATATGTATGTGTGTGTATATATATATATATATATATATATATATATATATATATATATATACACACACACACATATATATATATATATATATATATATATATATATATATATATATATATATATATATGTATATGTATATGTATATATGTGTGTGTGTGTGTGTGTGTGTGTATATATATGTATAAATATACACATACATATATACATATATATATACACATACGTATATATATACGTGTATGTATGTATATGTATATATACGTATGTATATATATATATATACGTGTGTGTATATATATATATGTGTATATATATACATATATATATGTATGTATGTATATATGTAATCCTAAGCAGGCTAAAAACTACTGCCTTTGTGTCATCATCAAATAATGTATTATTTCGATTATAGTTTCTTTTTTTGTTTTTGTTTGTTTTTTTATTGACACACACTATAAACTGCAACCCCCTAAGCAATAAATTCTGGTGATTATGACAGTGACAGATTTTGCTTTGCATCAGATCTTTATTATTATTATTTGCTGTGCAGTTTTATTTCTTGTGTGCGCGCACGTGCCGCGGGAGGGCGCATAAACTTGCTGAAACCGTGACTGCGGTGTGGATGCAGAGGTTAAACTTCACCGTTTGTTCTAATTGACGTGGACAAGGGATTGTTATTAGAGCGCTTTTAGCGGCGATGGGACTGTAGAGTCTTTTCTGAAAACTGTATTTGCACACCTCTCGGCATGACAAGAAAAAAGCGCACAAACAGACCTGGTGGAAAAGATGAGCGTCTGTCTGCTTTTCCGATGTTGCCCCAGAGTAAGTAGGCTTATGCGTGTCTAATGCATAGTAACTCTGTTGATAAGTATCTATAAGCTATAGCCTACATAGGATATGTGACCTATACTTGTTGCATGGTTCTGCCAGTGTTTTTGTATGCTTTATTTGGAAAACGAAATCCATTCACAGTGTTTTACCTTCTCTTTGGTCAGTTTGTACAGTGTAGCCCATTCTTTGTTTTATCATCAGATAGGCCTAGTCCTAGAGTTATTTTTATTCAACACTCTATCCAACCATTATGGTGACCAATACCTTTCACACAGCACAACACAACACAACACATGCCCTATGAGATATGAGGCGAATGCAGGAGCTCGTCTTTGGGCTGGGGCGGGGTAACCACGGAGGCAACAATAGCAACATCAAGTTACCGTGAATATCATGAATGTCGAGAATATCCGGATGTGCTGAGCTGGAAATACTCAAGAATTAAGGAAAGACATGCAATAAGTAGCTTTGAACGGGAGTTTATCTGTAGGAAATTAACAAAAACATACATAACTGAGTATGTTGCTGATTATTAAGTACTGACTTATTTAGTTTTCATGTTAGTTCAGACATTATTTTGAAATTATCAATTTTGAAATTTGGTACCGGAAGAAGTGCACTGCTGATTATGTGACACTTTGCGCATGTTTCTGGAAAAACGCTGCAAGGGAAAGCGACTTGCATGAGCGTCTTCACGGACATGGCAAGGCGAGATGGTTTCTGGCTTTTCATTTCGGGGTAAAATCTGACGCCTCTCGCTGTCATGTCGTAGACATGAAGCCAGCCTGGGACTGTGGTGGCGGGGTGGATGCGGGACTGCTGTGACCGACAGAGGCAGGATGTACTGGGCTGCAGGGTTCGCCTCTAGCCGGCCGTGTGTGGTGGAGCTCGGGCGGAACCACAGCCTGCCTCTCGGGCTGTGTGGCCCCGAGCAGCAGCAGTCTCTGTATGGATACATCATCACCTTCCCTTTACAGGACTATGGGGGGATCATGTCCGCTCTGGGATCCGAGTCTTGGTGGAAGAAGACTCTGTATATCACCGGGGGAGCCCTGCTGGCTGCAGCTGCCTACCTCCTGCACGAACTCCTGGCCATCAGGTAAGAGAGGCGCGTTGTCAGAAGCTGTTACAATGAGCACAATTTCTCTGGATCTAATTAATCTTGTTAAATGTCCCCCGGATCAGTGAGTGCACTGCACCGGTGGTTTTCTAGTAGATCTTACATTTGTTTTGCAGTGTTCTTTGAGTATGATCTCTGTTTACGTCCTTCAAAGGACACGACTTTGGGTGCGGGAAAAAAATAAATAAATAAAGCGTGAGTCACGTGTAAGCTCGTGTGCGGCTCTCGTGCCAATTCTGAGCGTCACCTGAGCGTGAATGAGCTCGGTGGACCTTTAATGAACCCATGGCACAGCTGTTCATTTAATGTACATCTGTCGGTGCAGTAGCCTATATTAAAGTTCGCATTAGTAAATCTACCACAAATCTATAATCGGTAAAAATGTCTTAATAACTATGAAAATCCTCTTAAATTATTAACAAAAAGCAGATCTTCAGAAATGAACCGTTTCTCTTTGGTACTGGTTTTGATCTGATACCAATTCCTGTTTATTTTGGGCCAATGCCAGCCACTAAACAGTAAATACAACCTGCAACAGTGGCCTGCTATATCCTCCCTGCCTCTCTCTCCTCCTGATAATCTGTGCGTAACCTCGTATTTCGAGAGAGCGCTGCTGTTGCTGAATCACGTGCAGCCTGCTGGCGGTCGGGCCCACAGTCTGCCGGCTTCATCTGCTTGGGCCATGTGATCTTGGCAGAAACCGCAGCACCCACACAAGCCCCTTTCAGTCCCTGTGTGCATCCGTGCCAGATCCGTGTCTGAACCCCCTTAAGTGGCTTGTTATTAGGAACCTCTTACTACCAATATGTGTAGTGAACCTATAAACCAGGAGGATTGATTGATTGATTAGTGTACTTGACTGGTTAGTGGACCTGCACTTATTTCAGTACCATGGACAGCGACTCATTCTGCGCACAGACATTTAACGTCGTTTATTGAGTTCTGCTATCACTTTCTGCTAAACGGTCATTTCATTTTCATATTTCTTTGTGGTTTTGTAAATGATCACTGTTCCACTGGGTGCTGTGTTATATTCAAGGTGTTCACCTATTCTTACTTCACTACACCTATATTACTTCACTCTACTTCACATCACCGCTCTGCAAATGAAAATATAAATATTCAAATTTACACTTGATATTGGTATTTGCTTAATCTATATTAATAATCAAAATAAATACTGATATGAATTTTAGTGGAAGAGGCATAGATTTCAGCACCACATGACAGTGGACAACATCTAATTTTAGAATTACAAGATACGTGACTGTATTCACTCAGCTATACTCAGTATATTACAGTAAATCTGATCCTGGCTTCTGTCATCAGAGCTCCTCTGTACAGATACAGGGCACCACAATATGCTTCACTAAATAATTCAGAGCTGAACACAGGAGGTCACTTATGACAGAGATACTAAAACAAACAGCAGTATTGGCTAATGTATTAGGGTGCATATTGTATGTTTTAACACAGTCTCATCTTATGATCATCCTTATCCAGTTAAGAAAAAGACTAAATTATAATTATATGATTAACTACCCCATAGCTTTTTGTTGTGTCCTTTCAGGTTCTGTTACCAGCAAAGTCATCTGCCTATTGTGATTTTTGATTGAAAATTAGTAACTAACTAACTATTTGGCTTAACATTTGAAACTAACCTAGACATATAAAACATGTATACATATTCTTTTACTAGCTTTATAACATATTGTGTTTTTAACTATTGTAGGAAGGAGCAGGAGCTGGACTCTAAAGATGCTATCATACTCCATCAGTTTTCCAGGCCAAAGAATGGCGTGCCCAGCCTCTCACCTTTCTGCCTCAAAATAGAGACATATCTGCGGATGGTGGATCTGCCATACCAGGTCATTCACACATTTTAGTTGCCTGTTATTTTATGTTTGGCAATATCTGGCAATCCTTAGATTTCCTTTTGTGATATTATTGACTGACTACCCACACTTTTGTAGTTGTAGCTTAAACAGACTAAATCAGGTCTCCATCTTGTTGGAATAATTAGGAGGACCAAATGCCATACTGTGTAAATTAGGAATATATTATGCAGCCCTACTAATACATTAGAACTGTGTACAAATGTTTTGTGATTAAAATTCAGCTTTTATTTTACAGAACTACTTTGATGGGAAACTGTCGCCACAGGGAAAGATGCCTTGGATAGAGTACAACCATGAGCAGGTCTCAGGGTCAGAGTTTATCATAGATTTTCTGGAAGAAAAATTTGGAATCAATCTCAACAAGAACCTCACACCAGAAGAGAGAGCGGTCTCCAGAGCTGTCACCAAAATGGTCGAGGAACACCTGTATTGGTAAGGCCCAGCATCGTTTTCAAACAGCCTAGTGAGCGAGATGCTAAGATCTAACACAAAACAAACAGGACAAATATCAGTGTGATTAAAACAGTTAAATAAATAGTTTATAAAGAAGAAATAGGTCAATTTTTTTGGTTATATAAAGTTATGGTCTTTTAGCATAACTATAAATATTTTTATAAGGGCATAAGGGTAGTTAGCATGGCATGCCTTGGACTGAACAATGGAGATGCAAAACTGACACACGTAATAAACCATCAGGAAACTAGAAAAGCACTCAGAGAGCGCAGACCTCCGCCAAGCCCCATTTAACGCAATGCTAACGAAATTTTCAAAGTGATCCAGAATCCAGGATTTCTTCTGGATCATCACCAAAGTTTATTCATCTGTTGGATTTACCATTCGGAACATTTCCTGAAAATTTCATCAAGATCCGTCCATAACTTTTTGAGTTATCTTGCTAACTAACAAACAAACAAACAAACTAACTAACAAACAAACAGACAGACGCAGGCGAAAACATAACCTCCTTGGCGGAGGTAATTACATCTGCTGTTTTGTGTGTAGGGTGTGATTACTACTTATATTATAGAATTTAGATCAGATAATATCTGGCTATATGCACCATATTACAATTGAAGGATTTAACAAGGCTATGAAAACTTGTTGAACCCACTGTAGGAATTGTGATCTCATCATTGGTCATCTCTGATCTTATCACCTGGCACTTCTTGGCCCTTATTCTTCCTCCTCTGTTCCTCTGTTGTGAGTCACTTCAGTGCCTCTCGGTGAAAACAGAAGGCTGCTGCTTGGAAATCTCTCACCACTTCTACCTCACTCTGCGCAGACTTTCCATTATCTAAAAGCCTCATCCATCTTCCACTACCTCTCCTATACTTATACAAAGCAAACATATAAACAATTCAATTCATAAGTCATCACTTTTGACTGGCCTATTTGAAGAGAGATTTATGATTCCTGATCCTAAAACATCTATCAGAACAACTAAATTGAACATATTCTAATGTCTACATGTTTAATATAGAGGTCTCTCTCTGCGTCACCTCATCGTCATCCTGTGACTGGACCCACTTTTAGATTTATTGATTGAATAATTTATGTCAGAGAAGGGCAGATTGCACAACAAAGAGCATTTCCCAACTGTCTAGTCTAACTGATTTATTTGAAGTTAATAGAAAAAAAACCCTGCATATTTAGGCTTTAGTTCTTCTCTCAAACCGAAAACATTCTGTTCCAGTTTGTGACAGACTACTGTAATAATAAACAGTATATGAATGAAACAAAATACAACTCCTGGTATGTTTTTAGGGAGGTAACAGCATTATAACATGGCTTAAAGCTCACAAGAGTCAATTTAGTGTAATATAGGAACTTTAAAGACAATTAATGACTTTCTAACAGATGTCATGTAAACAAAAGGAACTTGTGTCTTTCAACATAGTATAGGATATAATAGAATAGAATAGAATGTAAGAGAATGTAATATAATATAATATCTATGAAATATCAACTTTAGCCATGTTATTATATACCATAGCAGCCCGTTGGACAGCCACCACTCCCACTTGAAACCTATTGTGAACGCCATAAACTGTAATCCAATCACCATTGATTTCCCAGTTGTCATGGGTGATTTAGAAGACAGCACACACAACACTGGGCTTTCTTAACTATGATATCAGTGCCTCTCATCTCCTTGTCCTTTTGGATCAGTGGCTTTGTAACCTGCTCAGTGTGAAGGTCACTGTGTATTTCCCTGTTAGGTGTGAGTTTATAAGGATAAAACAGGTCAATCCAATTAGGGCCTGCAGTCTGGTAGCAAAAATATCAGAGGGAAGGAACAAAGGGCTACCTCCTGAAAATGTTATTATTCTAATTCTGATGACTTTTATGATGGAGAAAATAGTTTTATTAGTTTTGTGAGAGATAAGTTTACAACAATAAAGAATATATATTATAGTATTATTATTATTATTATTATTATTATTATTATTATTATTATTATTATTGTTGTTGTTGTTGTTGTTGTTGTTATTATTATTATTATTATTATTATTATTATTATTATTATTATTATTATTATTATTATTATTATTTTAAGCAACTCTTGTTTAGTATAAAATATATCAAACAAACCAGTGGTTAGTATGAGGCAGATCTTTTAATGCAGCGATAATTTAAAGAGAAAAGTAAACCTCACAGTGTCATCACAGTTAAGTGTCATCACAGTTAAAAGATAAAAGTTGAACTGTTATTCTCTTTGAATAACTTGAGCAGCAAAGCCCCCAGACTCATCTTTCTTTGTGCTGCCTGTCAGGTTAATGGGCTGAATAGATGATGCAGTCCACTCACCTTCCAAGTGAATTGCAAGTGTTGCTGATGAATAGGTCAGAGAACGAAAGCAGTGGTACATTATTATTGATCGACATGAAGCTAGCTGTCAATAGCTCTATGGGCTCTGTAGTATCAATACAGTGAAGCTGATATCACTTGCAGGTTCAACAGAGAGATTCCTTTATATTGCAATGCATGTGCCATGATAAACAGGGGTGAGACCAACAATGCTGTATGAGAAAAAATTGGTAGGGTTTTAATTGGTAGGGTTTTAATTCAAGACCGTCAGACAGGACGCCTATATTGAATGAGGTTACTTACTGTAAATGAGATAATGCAAAGAATTGGGTTGAATTCAAAACTATTTCTTGAACAGTTAAAAGGTCCACTTTTAACTGTTTTCTTCCAGAAATATGTGTTTTTTGGAGAAAAAGAGAGGAGCAATACCACAGCTTGTGATAACTTGGTATCAACATGCTGCTCATTTACAACCATAGACTGTATATACAGTCTATGTTCACAACAAGACTTTTTTGTATTGTTTTAGAATGCATGGTTTTATATGCTTTATACTTGTATATAATGACTTGATTACTTTTTGCTTTCCCTCAGGACAATAGCATACTGTCAGTGGGTGGATAACCTGGAGGAAACACAGAAGCTGCTCTCCATGAGTGGCCCTCTCAGCGATACTCTAAAATGGCTCCTGAGTCACCTGAATGGCAGCATGGTCCGCAGGGAGATGTACGGTCACGGGATAGGGCGCTTTTCCAAAGAGGAGGTGTACTCACTAATGGAGAAAGACTTACGGACATTGGCCACTCTCCTCGGTAAGGCACTTACTTTGTGAGGTTCAAGTCTAGTGGCACCAAAAGCAGGAACATTGCATAGAATGCAGGAGGGATTACCAAAATACTATTATACAATATTAATGTGATGTTTCAGCATACTTTTTGGATACTGTTGGAGAGGGAAAAGTATGAAGTATTGTTTTCATGTTTTGTTGTACCATATTATTTTGTAGCAATTTTACAGTGAATCATCTTGAATCTTGACTCAACTAAAATAAACCAGTACTAAAGCGGAACTGAATCACAACTATGGCAGTTCATAGCATCCACAGTACTGCTTCTAAATTGTATTACAATGAATTTTGTCAATAGCCATCAAGAGGCCAGTTAGTTTACCTCTAGTGGTCATTGTACCACAGTTTTAGATACAAAAATTGTAGTCTAGACAAAACAGCTTTAGAGAGACACTGTTGGCTCTGGTCAACAAACAGCCAAGTACATAATATTCTATTTGCATTGATCTGTTTGTGCGATTTCAGAGCGCAACTGTAAAATGGAAAGTTGCTCTGAGACTCTACTGTATGCATCAGTACACCCTGACACTTCCAGCATTAGTGCAGGATGTTACAGGCAAGCTGCCAGAGTGTCCTCAAATATTTTTAGAGCCACGACCTGAAATGCCCTACTACTTTAATGCACTGTGGTAAATATCAATCAAATACAAACAAAAGCAGTCACTGGCCAAGGTAAACTCTGAGCCCATTCCACCAAAGAAAAGGAAGATGTGCTAGAGTAAAATCTAGGCAGGTTTTTATGTAAGATGGCAGATGGATTGGAAAAATGACATCAGATGAGCAGATATGAATCAGAGATTTTATATCTTTAGGAGCTTTTCTGGTTTTATCTCTGACATTTGTTATTTATGTTTACATGCTTTTTGTTTACAGGAGATAAGAAATATTTTATGGGCTCCAAGGTTTCAACATTAGATGCCACAGTGTTTGGGCATTTAGCTCAAGCAATGTGGACATTACCAGGGACTAGACCAGAGCAGCTCATTAAAGGTGAGTGAGTTTTCTCTTTTAAGGAATTATTTTAAATGATAAAATATGTGCATTGAATCTGTATGATATGCTGTCTTTAGCTCAGTTTGATTCACTACATATTTTAATATGCAGGAGTTGACTGTATGGCACAATTCAACTTGGCAAAGACAGTTGCATTAGATCAAACAGAATTTACAAAACTATATTTTATTTGCATTGATACTGGTCATTTTTAGGTAATGTAACCTATTGCAGAGACCTTATATTTTGTACGTATCAGCTTATAATTTTCTTGTATTTCCACTAGATGGCAGTGTTAGCCTATCTAAACGCTTCCCATTGCGTTTGACGTTATACTCAAACAAAAGAACACTTGAGCATCTTATCTATATTTATTAGGGGGAAAAAAAAAAAAAAGCTAATATGTATGTAATATCTCAGAAACAGATTCTGTCTTGTCACTTTAAAATGTGTACAGGACAGGCTCAGGAAGCAGTGCTGGCTCCTCCTGCTGGTTTAATTATTTCTGTACACGCTTTTACAAGGCACCGGCTGTCTCTGTTTTAGGTGAGCTCATAAACCTGGCCATGTTCTGCGAGAGGATGAGGAGGAAGTTCTGGCCCGAGTGGTTTGTGGAGGTGGAGGATTTTTATTACCATGGAGACAGTGATAGCAGTGGGGGTTGTACTCCAATGGGCCTGCTGGACCTGGGTCTCTTCTCCAGAACAGACACAATGGACGATAGTGACAGCAGCACCCATTCAGAGGAGCATCCCAACAAACATTCTCAAGATTCAGACCACTCGCTTTTTGACTCAGATGTCGGCACCGCATCTGACAATGACATTCAGCTTAAAGAGGATGCAATGCCCGATCTGGAGGTGTAACACATACTAGACTTCTAAAGGTTGGAGCACTTCCTAGTATGGCTGTTACATGGCTGTTACTGAAACTGGCAAGACCCCTAAACTACACAGCTCAGACTGTGACAACTGAGACACAAAACTAAGCAGCTCTTTATTGGGGTCTTTTAAACACATTATATTTTTCCCCTTCATGTCAGATTTGCTCTAGTGGCACTTTCACTTGGCCTTATGTTGTCTTATCCTAAGATACTGAGACTGATGAAAATAAAGTGGCAGAAATGTATAGGAACTTGACTTTGAATTGATGCAAATGATCACCATGTGTCTCTAAACGCACAAAATTATTCAACCTGGAAAAGGCTTAAGAAGGCATCCACAGCTCCCTTCCCTGCCTTCTATGCGCTCATGCACCACTGTTAACTTTACATTTTCATTCATTCATATGTTTGGTCATCCAGCCTTTACAAAATAGGTATTCAATGCACTATTTATTACTTTAGTTGATGAGAGAAACACAAACTAATGTGAGTGTTTTGTTTCATAATTGTTGTCTTTTGTCTGTAGGTCATTTTTGGTAAATATACAGTTTTCATATTTAACCACTAGATGGTGGTGTAAGATAGACTGATTACTTTCAATTTCAAGGTCATTTAAGTCAAAGAGACCTCTAAAGGTCTCTTTTGCTGAGTTCCAGGTATAAGCACCCCACTTCTCATTCTCAGATCACTTTCCCCATGTTCTATTACCATCAATATAAAATCAGACAGAGCACCATTCAAATTAGATGCACTAGAGGTAAATGAGCTGAAAGAGAGAAGTGCTGAAGCATTATGAGGTTTCATAGTCATGTCAAGTGCCCCTTTAGATTAGGTCTACATGACAACTTACATAAGACTATGTTTAATATTTATTTTTGTATTTTTCTCTCAAGGTGAGACTTTGAATCTGAGGAATTTTTATTTCACTTTATGTTGTGTGCTGAACTGAGACAGGGGTATCACTGATGAGCAGCAGTGTGTGGCTTGTAAATGTGGCAGCAGTACAGTTTGAGTAAAAGTACACTGAACTCTAATAATCCAACAATGACCAAAGTCAGCTCAAACGGTTTTATCTTAACATTTTATTTAATTTTCAGGAATTACATGAAGCATTATTCTTTATTTAGACATTTATTTTGTTAGCTGCATCATCGCTGGGTTCAGAATTGTAAAAAAAATAAATAATACAAATAATCTTTTTCCAATATTATGTTGCCATATTTCAATCACATCAACTCAAACACTTGTGGGTGAAATTTAACAACAAAGACATAACTTGAGGATGTTTATGGACCTTTATACACAGGTCTTAATGTTCTTTCAGCTCTTCATCCTAAATATATGCATCTCCTCCACTTTGGGATGTCCTACAGTACTGAGAACTGTTGTAATGAAGCCATATTAAAATACATGTGTTGTTATTGTATGGACCATGTCATAACATTGCTGCTGGGGTAATGTTAATATGTATGTATGAGAAATACCATAGAAGATTGAGCGATTGGTGATTTCAATAAAGAATTACAATTGAAATTGTAAACAATGTAAGCATTTGCAATATTTCAAGTGTTTAAGTCCTTGTGAAAATACTATTGAAGTCAAAACTATCAACTAAGAAACAATGACCTTACATTAATTATTCTTGTTCAGATCAACACTGCTCCATTCTGTTAACATCCAGGAATCACTGTCAGCACATTTTTTTTTTTTTCATATATAAACATGGAAAAGCTTTTTGATTGAGAGGAGATTAGCCATAACACAGTACCATGGTTTCCCTTTCAGTAATGTTTGAGTGAAAATAACCCCTGCAGAAGCACAGCCTGGTCTGGGTACAGGATCCGGAGGTTCACAGAGCAGGACCGAGCTCCCGGGGGACGGAGCAGGTGCAGGCTCTGAGCAAGGCCTTTGGGCTGGAGGAGCTGCCAGGGCCTGAAACAATCTGCACTGCTCCTTTTTAATTTGGCTCAGAGCCCCTCCCTCCATTTGCCTGCTCCGACTCTGTCTGCGCTTAACAGATCAGCGATCCACAAAGAGGAGTAAACACACAGAGCAAAATTAAAACGGGAACTCCCCTGGCACCGAAAACAAATTACAGCAAACAAATTGCAGACAGTCAACACACAAACACTGCAGCATCTGTGGCTCTGGACCAGTGCAGCCGGTGGCTACAAACCACAACTCCAACATCACCTTCACCAACACCAGCCCATAATGTTATTGTGTCAACATGACCCAGTGCTGTCTGTCTTCTTTATAATGGGTCTATTCAAATTACTCACATAGTTTAATCAAGCAGTTTTTACCTCAACAGTTTTTCATGTCTGCTGTAAGGTAAGCCAGACAGAAAGGTAGATGGATAGAAAACATAGTTCACAGCAATACTTCAAAACACATAATGGCAGTTAATCTGTTATATGTTGTAGTGTATGTGGATGGTTTGTGTGGCTGTATGAGCACACATGATTCCACCCCCTCCCCAGGCCCTCTGGCCCCTCTGGCAGTGACTGTGGCCGGTCCATCTGCCTCCTACTGTTATGCTCTGGTGGGACTGGGGCCATGGAAGACCCCCATGGCCCTTTACCCAGCATTCATCCACCCCCAGGCAGCTGCTCCGTCCCAGGGCGAGCTGTGCTGCCAGGTAGGCCCAAGACACACAGGGGCTCACACTGTGGACTGCCTTTTTAAATACACCCTTATTCTTCTCTAATGTGCCAACTCTCAGTTTAGGCTCAGGTGGTCCCCATTCTGGGAGTTCATGGTGAGATAACCAACAGGTGGCGCTGTGTTCTTTTCTAATTACTGCTTTATTTATTCATTGGCATGTGGTAGTTTTCAGATGACTTTGGCTGGCCTGCGCAGTGACAAAATGGAGTTAACCACAGGCTGCACCTGCCTTTGGAGAGCGGTGAATATGCTCTTGCCATGTTCTGTACCTGGAGACCAGCCGACGAGTGATCTACAACAATAAGAACTTTTTGTCTGATTTGTCTTAAACTGTTGGAATCCAGCATTAATTTGATCATTCATTGTAATCCTGGTGAATGTAATCAATGTAGTTTAAAAGTATCCTAAAAACCTTAACAGTGCAAAGGGTTTAAAAGGGTCTAAAATACACTTTTCTTGCAACACACATTGTTCCACACAATCCTTGGGCAATGGTCAATCGTGAGTTCATTTCACCAGAATTCTCCCGATCAGATTCAAACACTCCCCCTTTTCATATAAAAGAAAAAAAAGACATACGGTCTGGGAGAGCGAGGGGCGCGGCAGAGGTGTTGGTAAAGCCTTTATAAAATCTTTGGTATTATTGAGGATTATTTGGACACTAAGATCCAGAGTTAAATGTTAAATGTTAAATTTTTTTCACCCATTCCTTTCCCTTGCTGGTTTCATGGCAGACAAGATAGGTAAACAATTGTGTCACACATGATCGCGTTTGAAAAATTAAAAAACAAATAGGCTATGTGAACAATGTCAAAGGGGTGAGGGGGTGACATAGGCCCATGCTCTAGGGGCCTGCTCCTGTATAGGCTAAGAGACAGAGCCTTCATAGCTAGAACAATACAAAGTGACATCCTTCAGAGGGAATGTACTCAATCTAATATACACTGGGCCATCTGTGCATTTTCATCTCTCCTCTCTCCTTCCCTTTTACAAATATGTGATTCAATCTTAAATCTTGGCTGATCTGAGTAAAATGATAATTTACCAAATATTTATTTTCATCTCAAGAGTTTGCGTACCTCAGATTGGGAACCTTTTCCGTGATCTACTGTGACTGCCACTGCAGTTAAGAATAAGTCTATAGGGGGCAGCGTAAAACAACAAAAACAACAAGAAACCGTGCTACTCTTCAAATTCACCAATGTTGATAAATCACTGTGGCCATTATATTGCCATGATTTTTGTCAATATGTGCAGGTTAAAGTGGGATTAAACACCTGAGCTACGGTCACAGCCCCTTTCCAACTGAGGGGTGGGGCCTGGACCAACAAGGAACAGCGCAGACTTGCACTTCAAACTCCGCCTCTGCCTGTTCTGATTGACGCTAAAAATCAGAGTAGAGGTGTGTGACATTACAGGCCTCTACAGTCTTAGAGTTTGCATTAAAATCGTAAAAACCAAATTACTAGGAAAAGGTTAAAAATGCTGTCAAACTTTAAGGCCCTATATAGCCCTATGGAGACGGTACAGGGCAGGTCAGTCTGTTTTGGTGGTGTTTCCACTATCCACCGTGAGAAGCTCTTACTCCACTGTGAAATGATTGAACAAGAGAGGACGTGCATGTACACGAGCATAAACAAGACACCAAATTCAATTCAACATTCAACATAAAATTATTATTCCCCACCAAATGTTTTCTTAAAATGAATAAGGAACAAAAAAATAAATAATAAATAAATAAATAAAATAACCACATGGCAAGTACAAACATTAAAGCTACAGCATCCTGTAGCATCAATGGGTTAAATGAATTCCCAGCACTCACTTTAAGAAAAAACATGACACTGGTCAAACTCATTACACAATGAGATGTTTCGGCGTTGTGTTGTGACACAAAGAGGTGAACGATAAAGTGGAAGTGGTTTCATACAGTGTTACATACTTGGAATTAACAAATGTCTTGTGAAATACAAAAACACAGATTATTCATCTGCAGTTTATATTCAAATAAGTAACAATACATTTGGTGGATTTATGTCATGTTAGTGTTGACTATTTACACAAAATGATTATGAGCTTCAAGAAAAGAAAGAGAAAAAAATATTTCTCTTTCTCGAAATGTTTTGCTACATTTGGGCAGGCTAGCCTTGTTTGTTTTATTCAGTGCCTTGCTAAATTAAATTTGAAGTTAGTAATAACAGTTTAATTACCCGAAACATTTACTTATGATTATTTGCATTTGACAATTTAACAGGAACTGAACTTGAGACAGGACCCGCCCAAACTGTCACACGTGGCAGTGGCACCTTGGGACCAGCCCATCTTGGCCTTTATCTCTCTAGGCCTCTCCTCCAATATATAATCTGTTGTTATTCTGTCACTGCGAGCAGCACAGCCAGCCCCACTGAGACACCACTGAAATTCATTAATCTAATTAAATATGTCGGATTGCCCAAATGAGACGCAGCTATGGCTTTGCTGCAGGATAAGTGCAGAGTAAGGCTGGGTCCCACTAGAGCCACGTACAGCCGACGTGTGCTAACGGTAGCCTGCTTCATTACACTCTTAATTACCTATTGTTTCTAACTAGTTGGTGGCGTTTTAATGAGAATCTACAGGCAGTTAAATGTAATCTAAATTTTCTAATCTACTGGTCCATTACCAAGGAGTCAAAATGTTATTGGTTTTGTGAGTAATCAGACTTTTAAATGGTGCTGATATCAGTCCCGGAGGGCAAGGAGTGGGGTTCGACTGTGTAATTGAATTCTGTTTTTTTCCTTCTTCTCTTCTCTTACAGGCAGCTGAACGGAGGGGTTTCTGTTGCGGCTGGTTGCTCAGGTCGAGGGCCATGTCTTCAGTTCCGGTCGGATCAAGGTTTTCTCCCAGATTTCCATGGTGACGCGGGTGTGTGTCCATAGCATGTGTGTATGTGGTGTGATGATGCATTTTGCAGTGTATTTGTGTGTGTTTGTGCCCTGCCAGCTACCATGCTCCGCCGTGCTGTCACCTGCAGCCAGATAAGCCAAAGGATTTATCGCCCGGTGAATTGCCTTTGAGTGGTGGATAAAATGGCTCCAATACATTCTCATATGAAAACGCAGCGAGGTTAATGAGAGCCAAATTCACACAGGGCTAAATCTATTAGGTGTTCATGGATGGAATCAATCAACATGCACCACACAGGCTGATTTGTCATATTGAAGCATTGCCCGTTTGAATTCCAAAACACAATCTTCCTCTCGCAATGATTCATTTTGATTTTGATTGCCTCTTCATCAAGAAGATGACAGCTATGAACTAATTTTCTCTTCTATCATGTTACACACTTATTAGCTGCGGATGTCCTTGGCAGATGACGGATTCTCCCTTTTTGCGCTGCAGCAGTTGGGTTTTCCTCAGGTCTCTTCACAAACAGCCACCTTGCATCTGTTTTCATTTTCACACTATTTATTTGCATAACACATTGATTCTTGATAGCATAAACCTTTGCAAGTCTCACCAACAGAGGCTATTATGTAGATGTTATGGTCTCTGTGCTAATGTGTTGAGTTTACATTAGCACACATAACATAGAGGTGTGGCCATTCCTTTTGAGCGGATCAAATTGTAACAAAACAAAGTTAGATTTATTTTATGTTTTTAAATGAAAATATAAAAAGTTATAAATAGCTATGAGCTGCTTAGTCATGGACCCTCTCTGGTTATAGGCCCCTGGGCGTCAACCCAACCCCACCTAAACTCTTGCATTAAAGCTGTCCTGTGTGGGGTACTGTAAGTGCTGTGGAAAGGATTGAACTGGCTACCATCAGGTCCATGGATGAGTGATTAATACACTACACCACTGCTATGTATAGATTTTGTTTGGGAAAT
Organism: Taenioides sp. WSHXM2023; assembly: GCA_029959045.1. Classification (NCBI taxonomy): domain Eukaryota; kingdom Metazoa; phylum Chordata; class Actinopteri; order Gobiiformes; family Gobiidae; genus Taenioides; species Taenioides sp. WSHXM2023. The sequence continues at coordinate 18,084,193 of CM057088.1, read as the reverse complement.
ATCTACATGGAAAACAGTTGGGTGAAAGTTTATGGAGCCTTTTAATGGCCTTCAAAAGCTTTTCCTTACAGTGTTCAACTTTCTGCAGGTGGCACGTCACCTGCATGATTCCATGGAAACAGAAAGTTAAAATCATACTTGGGAACATTCTCTGTGGAGATAGATAAGTTTTATACCATCCTGCGGAAGAGTAAAGCCAAAGGAATAACATTTCTATGGAAACAAGTAGGAACAGGTCCTCCATAGGCCAAATAAGAGTCAGGTTTGTGGAGATACAAGTCTGTTCAGAGTAAGGATGCATGATTTTCCATGTTTTTCAGAACAATAAAAACACAAGCAAAACACATTTTTATTTTAGTGTATTTTTGGCTAAAAAGTTTTTTGGCTAAAAAGTTACATACTGTGACTTTTTTTTTGTGTGACTTTTAATTATGGAGGTATCAAAACAAAGTGACCACACATTATGGCGCTTACACAATGTAAATATAAAGTACATCCATATACAACTGAAATGCTCAGATTGTTTGGAGTAAGAGTGTCACCCTTGACCTGGAAAGTCAAATAGTCATTTTTGCAACTCAAAACCATCATGTCAATCACAAGCATGCAGTGACTAAAACATAACATTACAAATGTAAGAGTATTGTTACTTGAACATAATATTTAACTCAAGTGGGATTATAAAAATATAATATGATATGATGTTGTTTTCAAAGATTCAAGGTTCTTTCAAGTATCTTTTAGTAAATAACAGGTTGGATATCTTTTTCAGTTGATACACTCACTTCCCTTACTGTTTTTTCTAACATTGAATCATTGTAAAAAAAAAAAAAAAAAAACATGACAGAAATGTGAAAGTAATGATCCTAATTGGAAGTCCACGGTTCAACATGAGACACATCTTTTACAACCTGTTTTCACAACACTCATGCTTGTTTGACTGTTTCTGCTCAGCATCAACTTCATTATCATTCAATGCTTTTATATTTCCTTGCATTTAGTCTCCTTCTCTTGATCTTTTCTTCAATGGCTTCCTCAGGTACCACCACGTACAGTATGAGAGCGAGTTGGCAGCCTTTTCTACTCCACATGCAGATCGTGTGATGCCTGGGAGAAAATGTCTAATCACTGTAGAGGAAATAAAAGGGAAAAGAGGATGCATTTGTCTTGTGTGGATGGTACCTCTTTCTCAGAGCGTTGATGGATGACAGCCTTGGTTTTGAGTGTGTGTGTTTATCCCTATCACTGCAGTGCAAAGTGACCAGGGACAGGCAGGAGACAGAAAAAGGCTCTGTCCCCAAACTAATGAGCAGCATTATTCAAATAGACTTTGTGTTGTCAGTGCAGTGTGCTGTAGTCCACACAGCGCTGTCACACATTCACAGATCCCGCACTTGCTCATTTTGATGCTACATATGAGAGCATCGCCCATTGGAATTCACGCAGAATGGCACCCAAGCACCTTGAAACTGAGTATTTGGTCACTAGTATTTACAGCATCTTTTAAACTTTTTGATTCCTTCCTTACACAGATACAATAGATTACCTGCCTTCTAGTAGTGATTCACATATTAAATTAAACTCCTAATGCCATCCCAACGTAAGTCACTTCATATTTTCAGACAAAAATATGAATTCCTAGGTTTGTCAGGAAGACAAATTCTCGCACATATCAGTCTGATGGAGCCATGTTAATGGAATCCTTGATCAGCAACTACATTCAATAAAATGGTTGTGAAAGTTGTTGTGTCCTTGGGCAAAACCTCATCACATTGCCCTATAACCTATGCAATTTCTTGTAAATCTATCCATTTTCTTCTGCTTATCCGGGGCCAGGTCGCAGGGACAGCAGTCTAAGCAGTGACTCCCAGACTTCCTTCACCTCAGACACTTCCTCCAGCTCCTCCTCCCCAAGGCATTCCCAGGCCTGCCGAGAGACATAGTCCCTCCAGCATGTTTCCCTGGGGCCTCCTCCCGGTGAGACATGCCCGGAACACCTCCCGAAGGACGCATCCAGGAGGCATCCGGAACAGATGCCCAAGCCCAGCTGAGGTGCTGGCTCCTCTCGACGTGGAGGAGCAGTGGCTCTACTCCGAGCTTCTCCCATGTGACTGAGCTCCTCACCGTCCAGCAACTCTGCAGAGTTTTTGGCATTACTCAGAGCTCATGACCATAGGTGAGGGTAGGAACGTAGACTGACCAGTAAATCGAGAGCTTTGCCTTTCGGCTCAGCTCCCTCTTCACCACAACGGTCCGATACAGCGACCATCATCACAAACAGCAATGATGAGATCCTGTGGTCCCTAAACCAGACCCCTCTGGCCCCTGACTGCGCTTAGAAATTCTGTTCATAAATACAATGAACATAACCGGTGACAAAAGGCATATATATATATGGTGGTTGGTCTCTCTCACCCTTATCAGCTCGGGCCCTCTACCAGAGGCCTGGGAGCTTGAGAGTTCTACGCAGTATCTTTGCTGTTCCTAGTACTGCACATTTCTGGACTGAGATGTCTGATGTTTTTCCTGGGATCTGCTGTAACCACTCCTTCTTTGGGGGTTACAGCCCCAAGTGCTCCAATCACCATGGGCACCACTGATGCCTTCACCTTCCAGGCCTTCTCAAGCTCTTCCTTGAGCCCCTGGTATTTTTCTAGTTTCTCGTGTTCCTTTTTCCTGATATTACCATTGCTTGGTATTGCAATGTCCACCACCACAGCTTTGTTCTGTTGCTTATCCACCACCACTATGTCTGGTTGGTTCTCCATCACCATTCTGTCAATCTGTATCTGGAAGTCCCACAGGATCTTGGCTCAGTCATTCTCTGCAACCTTCGGGGGTGTTTCCCACCTTGACCTTGGGGTCTCCAGCCCGTACTCTGAACAGATATTTCTGTACACTATGCCCGCCACTTGGTTATGTTGTTCCATGTATGCTTTCCCTGCCAGCATCTTACACCCTGCAGTTATCTGCTGGACTGTCTCAGGAGCCTCTTTGCACAGCTTACACACTCTGAGGCATTCCCTGATGAGCACATCATCTGTCGGGGCCTTGTCCTTGATGTACTTATGGATTTTGGATGTTTCAGCCTGGACAGTGGTTCCCACACTCACTAGTCCTCAACCTCCTTCCTTCTGGCTCGCATATAGTCTCAGGGTGCTGGATTTGGGCTTGAACCCTCCATGCATGGTCAGGAGCTTTCGTGTCTTAACGTCTGTGGTCTGTATCTCCTCCTTTGGCCAGCTTATGATTCCTGCTGGGTATCTGATCACTGGCAGGGCGTAGCTGTTAACTGCCTGTGCCTTGTTCTTGCCATTGAGCTGGCTTCTTAGGACTTGCCTTACTCGTTGCAGGTATTTGGCCATAGCCGCTTTTCTTGTTGCCTCTTCAAGGTTGCCATTTGCTTGTGGGATACCAAGGTACTTGTAACTGTTCTCAATGTTTGCTATTGTTCTCTCTGGGAGTGAGACCCCCTCTGTGTGGACTACCTTCCCTCTCTTTGTCACCATCCTACAACATTTCTCAAGCCCGAATGACATTTCAGTGTCTGTGCTGTAGATCCTGGTGGTGTGGCTCAGTGAGTCAATGTCTCGCTTGCTCTTAGCGTACAGCTTGATGTCATCCATGTAGAGGAGGTGGCTGATGGTGTCCCCATTCCTGAGTCGGTATCCATAGGCTGAGGGGGTTCAGACCTATGCAGAACAGCAGTGGGGACAGTGCATTTCCTTGGTATATGCCACATTTGATGGACACTTGTGCAAGTGGCTTGCCATTGGTTTCAAGGGTGGTTTTCCACAACCGTATCAAGTTTGCAATGAACGCCCTTAGAGTCCTATTGATACTGTACAACTCCAAGCACTCGGTGATCCATGTGTGGCATTAAGTCATAGGCTTTCTTGTAATCAATCTTGGCGGGGCATAGGTTGGACTGACAGGTTCTGTAGTCACGGGCGACTGTTCGGTCAACCAGGAGTTGGGTTTGGCTCCCCTGGTGTTTTTGCCAGTGCCCTTCTGTGCTGTGCTCATGTATTGATCCATGTGCCAGCTTATCTTAGCCGCGATGATGCCTGAGATGAACTTCCATGTTGTGGAGAGACAGGTTATTGGCCGATAGTTGGATGGGACTGTACACTTTGAGGGATCATACGCCCTTGGGTTAGCCATTCAGGGTGAGTCCCATCCCTTAGCAGCTGGTTCATTTGTACTGCCAGGTGCTCGTGGAGTGCAGTGAGCTTCTTTAGCCTTTATGAAATTAAATATATATATATATATATATATATATATATATATATATATATATATATATATATATATATATATATATATATATAGTTTCTAAGAGAGGTTTATGCATTTAATTTCATTGGTAAAACTCAACATTTTTAAATTAAATACTTTTTTTTCCTACTTGTAAATAAATTTTGATTGTATAAGTTTTGCTGAATGTATTTAAATTTTGCCTGTCCTAACTTAGCTATCATTTGTATATATTACTATTTTTTATTAAAGCATATTTGATTGCACTGAAGCTCCAGCGGCCTGTTTCACTGTGGGATTACCCTGCGAGCTACCTATATACAGTGTCAGTACTGAATCAAACAGCAGGTGTGCACCCAGCAAAGGCAAGAAAGACAGCAAGCACAAAATGTCAACAAATAGAAGAATATCACCCAGTTTGTCGATCACACTCAGGAGTCGCATGAAAAAACTGTAGCGGGAGTCTTCAAGGCCCTCCCAGCTGACAGGAGGAGCAGTGCTGGATAAAGAAGGAGGCAGAGAAGAGAAACTAGGCCCTTTACAAAGAACCACCGAGCTAACCCATCTCCAGCTGTCACAAATCATTTCTGCTCAGGAAGTGAGGGGAGGCGAAATGTCAAAATATTTGAATAAATTCTACAGAAGCCTGTAGAGAGCGGGCGGTGCAGAGGGAGAGAGGGGATTGTTGGCACCAGTGGTGTAGAGAAGATGAGCGGGCAGGGTGAGAGAAGGGAAAAGAGAAGGGTTTGAATGCAAAACAGCCCTCAGCTCTCAGGACGAACAAGGGAATCAAAGGTTGGGCACTGCTAAGAGATTTTGGTTCATTTTTACCCTCTTTGGTTGATTGGTAGATAGTAGATTTTATATTTTACCCAATATGAAAAATTGCTAAAAAAAAAAAAAAAAAAAAAAAAAAAAAAAAAAAAAAAAGTTTTGTATTTGGTTATTTTAGTAAATATATTTAGCTAAAAATTTAGCTAGAATCTCAGCTCTTATATTAATTCAACTGGAATATTGATTAACTGTTTTGGATGAAAGACAAAATGTAAAAAAGAAACAAACAAGCCCAGATTTTTTAAAAATCTGTTACACCTGTAATTGAATAAATACAAGATAGATAAGTTTAATGCCAAACTTTGGAACATTCCAGGCAAAGTAATCACATATTCATGGAGACAAGCAAGTTTGGACTTCAAACCAGAAAAGTTACATCTTAAAGTTGCACCTTTAAATACTATGTAGCCAAGTGGTATTATCACAGTATTTACCTCACTGTTTTAGTTTTGCAATAATGTGAGCAGAGTCAATGTAGAAAGTTTTGCAACTCTTAAAAGCCTATACTGGATTTGTTGTTCCCTCATGTGGACATACGCTATCATTATCATTGTATCCAAGACTCCCACTTTGGCCTCTTCCTATTAATATGTATGACGGCAGGTGAAGAGTGAGTTAAGGACAGGTTGTAGTGATAAAAGCTTTGATGATGCCTGTTTGTTTAAAGTCTCTAAATGTATGTTGTAGATGGGAAGAGTGCATCTCCTCTCTTTGTTTAGATGATCCCAAAGGTGCATTGGAAGTCGTGGGGTCAGTCTCTCCTCTGTCTCTTGGAACACTGTATTTAATTAGGCCTATAATCAGCCACTAAGCACACAATAAAATCAGGTCATCTCTATCTGTTTACCCCACACACATATATAGACTGCAAATTTGCATGTATTTGTTAAAAATACAAATAAACATTTATCAGGCATAAAGATCAAGGTCATGACTCCTCTTCACACCCGACACACTGAAACCAATTAAACTAAAGTTCAGATAGAGGACGGGCGCTACAAAACAATAGCAGCTGACATCGTCCCCACTATCACAACGCAGAAGTAATTATATTTGTAGATTTCATCATTAAGACTAAAGTGTTTCAATCAGCTGGAAAATATAAATGAAAAACACAAAGACTGTTGAAATGTGTGGGATCTGTATCGTATGCATTCCATTTTCAGTAACAATTTTGTGGAGGTCGTAACTTTCTTTAAAACTTCAAAGTCAACAAAAACTTATCAGACATTTAGTGATATGGACTTGGATATGGAAGTTGAATGAATTATATTAGAAACCACGCAATACAATGCCAAGCTAAGGTGGAGAATAAAGGCATTTGCCTATAACCAGTCGAATTCTTGTTATCCTTTTCTACTTGAGAGATATGTTGAGTATTAATGCTTTGTTTCCCAAAAACTTCTCTACATTGATTCCTCAATGTGGAGAGCTCAACTTAATCCATGTTACTGAATCCACATACACAGAAAGTGTGAGTCCCTTTTTACTGTGTTATAGTGTGTAAATAACACATTTGTGCCACACCTTTTCAAATGCCACTGTGGCTTTACCTCAACTATACAATGTAAAAGTGAATATTTTTCAATAACAGGACCCTTCTACTGTCAATCATCCACCCAGGCCTGGACTTGCCTGCACCGTTGACATACCTATATGCATAAAACATGCCAAGGTGTCAGATACATTTAAATATTTCTGAATAATCAGCATTGAGCCATCTGGTAGTCACTTTTATAATGGCAGTGACCACAGATCTGCCAGTGTTAAATTATACCATTACAATAATATGTTAAGATCTATTTATACATCAGATGTTCCGGGTGTATTTTTCCCTGGTGTCAGCTTGTAGGATGAATTAAATAGGACAATAACATATGTGTGCTTATTTCCTGGCAACAGAATCCAATAAGAGGTTATCTGAAGTGCAAGGCTTTCTATCAGTGCCTCAATCTAAAGCAGGATGGGCAGCCATGGCTGGGTATTCTCCAATCCTCCAGAGACGATTCCCCATGTGGTGCTGCTCAAATACAGCTGGGAATGAAGTGCGCACATAAGGCTACATGCAAGAAATATCCAGCCTCAGTGCACCAACAGAGCAGTCGCACAGTGGGTTATTTAACTGGCTTTTGACAGCTGGAGCACTGTAGAGGGGCGGTCAATGCACACATTATAGTGATAAAAAAAAAGTATTTGAGTTTTTTTATAATACAAAAAAATAATGCATCAATTTTTAACAGTTTATTTTCAATGTTTAATTTATTAGGCATATTTTATAAATAAATTCATTTAAATAATGTCATGACAACCATTTTGACTTTTGTTAACTAAACACTGCAATAGCCAACACATATAACATCAGCTTATCATTTTGGGATCACAGTCACTGTGATCCCAAAATGATAATTTGTTTGCACTGTGCAATTTGTTTGCACTGTGGTCAGTGCAAACAAATTGCATATTGACAATAAGAAAGCACTCAGGGCCTATAGTTTTACCAAGAGGAATTTTACTCAAATGTTTACACAATGTTGTTGGCCATAAGGTAATAACTGTGGTGCATCCTTGTCAGAGACATTTTATTTCACATATAATTTTCAATATTAAATAAAATAATATTTGTATATACAGTATTTATTGCAATCTTGCATATTTGAACAAGGTTTGCCTAAACACTTACATTACAGTAAAAATGTGATTACTTGGGTTCATCAAATTGCACCTATTAAAACCTGTAATCATTTGGCAGCAGTTTTCTTTTTCTTCACAAACATTCACAAAGGACTGTGAATGTTGTGGTGGACTCTCCCACCACAACATTCACAGTCCTTTGTGAATGTTGTGGTGGGTGAGTCCACTCCTGGATTTGCATGTTAGTGTGCTGGAGCGTGTGCATATGTATGTGTGGCACAGTGGACCAGAACAGCTCTGACAGAGGCTGAGAGCTGCTCGCTGATGCCTGCCTGGAGAAGCTCTGACAGTGCCTTGGCCTGTCAATCATGGAGCATGCCCACTAGGCCCACATCCACATCATCCCGTCTTGTTAACTCTACATGCAGCTGCCTACTGTTTATACACTGTCTATGTGTGTATTAGAATCAAAGGAGAAGCATGCTTTGCTTTAATAGGGTTTCTGTATCACAGTTGGATGGGCCTGTTTCACATCAATTCACCAAAAAGTGACCAGATTTTGTATGAGCACTACTAAGACCATTGTAGAAATAGCATTAAAGAAAGACGTTAAATAGTATTTGAAAAGGCATTTTAAATAACCCTGAAAGCTTAGTTAACACCATTTATTCCTGTAATTCAGCATTGTGGGTCAATTATACAAGCTATGATAAAAAAGCAAAATTTTTATGATTTACTTTGGCATTCATTGCTTTGACCTTGGTGCTATGTGCCAAAACATGTGCAGTCGCTATGTCACTATAATCACATAAAGCTTACTTTTATGGGGGGTCTGCCACTTGCTTGTCTCAGTGGACATGTATTCAATTACAATTTTTATTGTTAGGGAATAAAATTAATAAATAAAACTGAAACTGAAACTTGGATTTGTGGTGTCACATTATTTCCATGCCATGTGTATAGATGTTTAATGCCATACTGTGGAACATTCTGACTTGCCCAAGGACACATTAAGCTTGCTAACTTTCCTGAAGACATCACTCACACAAGTCACTGTCACCCTATTATATATTCACTTCATCCCCATCTGCTTCACAAATACTGGTAACTAACTAACAAGCAAAATCCACACAGAAAGGTTTCATTTTAAAAAGTGCATATATGCAATATCATTTGTATTACAATATCAAGTAATGGGAACATCAGGAAAAAAGCAACATGAGTAGACATGAGTATTTATTTATTTATTTATTTATTTATTTATTTATTTATTTATTTATTTAACTGATCCACGATATTGTTCCTCCCATAGACTGTATAAAGTCTACGGTTCATGCTTCAAAAACTACAAGACCCAGAATCCCTTTCGATGGCAAAGCGGATGTTGATCCTTTCCAAGTACGAATGTGGCTTTTACGTGCTCTGTGGTAGTTCGTCTTTTTTAAATTTTAGGTAGATTTACTGTCAAACTGCGTTTAAAGACAACAGATTTGACGACAGTAAGTCAAAATATAGCACTTTAAATAGTTCGGCTTATCTGTTGCTGATCTGTGATTTTGTTCGTGATGTTTCTCTTAATTTCTTTAATTTAAGGAATGTTTTTCTCCCACTGTCTATGAAGACGACAAAGGTAAAAGCTGGGAATGCGATTTGGTTTGTGAAAACTCTTTAACAAGGACGGGGGTTTATTATTGCTTATGTATGCATCTTTATTTTATTTCATTTTATTTTTTACATTTTTTTGTTCAATATCGTGGTTCTACTAACGCATTGTGAGGTTTGTGTGCTTTGTGTTACGGAAGTTAGCCTTAGCTGCTATGTTTTGACAGTTCTTGTTGCTGTTAACTGCTAGCTAGCACAGTAGGTGGTTTGCTAATTTGCGTGGTTCTGATGTTAAAACTAAGGTCCTTGTACAGGTGATTATAAATTTAAGGATAATAAGAGGTTAACGGTTCCGTTTGTTTGTGTGGAGAGTAGTTGATAGGCTGTCCATCAGCATAAGCTAACACTAAAGTGACCATTGCGTTTGCTCCCTTAGTTGGCTTCTGTCTGACACAGGAGTCTACAGCCTTTAGCTCGGGAGCCAGTAGCTCTCCACCCCTTTCCAAGTAGCTCATCAAGGGATTTCTGAATTATACGTATTGCGCTGAATAACTCAAATTTGATCGATTAAATGCTTATTTCCATTGTAAATGTATCGTTTTGATGTCTAATTTTGTGCACTGACAACTGGATAATGGTTTATGTTTTATATCTAATGTTATGTTTTATCTAACTGTACCCATCTACGGCTTGCCATGGCTCTTATATTTACTTAATTTATGGCGACCGCTAAAATGAGTGGCTCGCTGGCATTTTCGTTTTACAAAAAGTAGCTCACAGGAGGAAAAAGGTTGGAGACCCCTGGTCTGACATATATTTTGTCCATTGTTGATGTCAGCATGGGGTTTACAGTCTTACTATGCTACATGGCATGAACATGTTGTACTCTGCATATGCAATGCTGCGAAAATATACTGGAAAGTAGAAATACTGTTTAGTGTGCGTATGTATGAGTTAATGGTTTGTGGTGTGAGTGTGGAAACTCAGCTAGGAAATACAAAGCTGTATTGAGAAGTTGTGTTTTAACTTAAGGCACATAAGGGTCTGTTTCGTTTGCAGTATGTTTAAAATTTAGACAAGGTGCTACCTTAGTGAAATTGTTACTATTGCTCCTAACTGTTTTGTGTTTGTTTCTGCCTAACCCCACAGGTCATGCATGCATCCAGGCCCCTCGTCTGTGCTTTGTACAGCCGTCCTGCCAGCGTGCTTCCTATAGGAGCTTTTGTCTCCCTTTAGTCTGCATTTCTCTCCACAGTCATCTGCCTCAGACTTCCCTATGTTAACTCTTTTGAGCATGTTTTACTATATCTGTCTGCGGCGGCGCTCCAGGAGTGGGACTCGTGGGGAGGCGCTGACCAGTCGTCGGGCTGTGGAGTCGGGCCAGAGGGCAGTGGTGCCTGTCAGTGTGGAGGTGCAGCAGTATGCCAAGGAGGTGCTGGACTTCAGCTCCCATTATGGCAGTGAGAACAGCATGTCTTACACTATGTGGAACCTGGCTGGAGTGCCCAATGTTTACCCCAGCTCAGGGGACTTCACCCAGACAGCTGTGTTCAGAACCTACGGCACATGGTGGGAACAGTGTGCCGGTGCCCCACCACCTTTCAGACGCATCCCTAAAGACTTCTACAGCCAGGACTACATAGAGCTAGCATTTGAGGAGCCTGTTTATCCCACCTCTGTAGAAGTGCTTGAGACTTATTACCCAGGAGCCATTGTCCAGATCCTGGCCTGCTCCCACAACCCCTTTTCTCAGAATCCACCCATAGATGTCAGGTAAAAACATGAGGCTGAAATAGAAAATGGAGTCAATACTAATTTTTTGTTGCATAATAAATGTGATATTAGATGAACCATGAAAGTGAGTCAGACTGATATAATATGGTGCTTGATATAATTTTGCTGTTTTTAGGTGGGAGGTGCTCTGGTCAGGAGAGCCCACCAAAGCACTCACATCACAAGCACGGCAGTTTGCGCCAACTATAAAACACATCAACTTCCCCACTAACCTGCTGCGCCTGGAGGTCAACAGCTCTCTGCTGGACTACTACACAGAGCTGGATGCTGTCATTCTTCGAGGTGTGAAGGAAAGGCCCATGCTGGCCCTCTATAAGTTGCCTATTATTGACATTAATGACCTGAGTGACAGTGAAGAGGAGCTCTCTGATGCAGGGGCCCCATTTAGACAAGAGGTCGAGAGAACAGGGAATGGTTACTTTGACAAACTACCCTATGAGGTAAATGTAAACAAAAACACGAAATTAAATGTAGTGTTGAATATGTTTATTCATTAAAACTTCTGTCATGCAGTTGTACTTGCGATGCTACCCCTCATAGATTTTTCTGTTATTACAAATGCATGTGGCTTTTAATCTATTTGACACTGACATGCCTTCACTATCGCAGTCATTTTCATACCTTAACTAAGAGACCTTCAAAACAGCACCAGTGCTCCTGCTATTTGTCCTCTTATCTTCCCTCCAAACCACTGCCATTAACAGCAGTCTTCACAACTGTGGTGTGTGTTTGTCTCAGGAACACAATATAGCTATTATCTGTCAGCTGATACTCGCTTCAACACAGTGTATTGTTAATTCACTGCAACAAACACTCACACAAGCACTGTCATTCTTTCTCATCAAGAGGTGCAAAAACATGGTGCAAAACAAGCCAGCTCTCCTCCTCAATGATCCTGCTATCAGTGCTTTGTGTCGTAGATAACGACTATTTAGATGCCTGACACCGGGAGCACAGTTATCATTCTTTGCTCAATACTCATCTGTTCTCCTTTTTTCGTTAGTTGTACCTTTCTCTGAAACCCTCTAATTTACTCTGACCCTCATTGTTTCACCTGTAAACAAATCCTTTTCTTTCTCATGTCCCACTTGTAGCTCATCCAGTTGATCTTGAGCCACCTGACCCTGCCGGACCTGTGCCGTCTGGCCCAAAGCAGTAAGCTGCTGCAGCAGCACTGCTGTGACCCTCTGCAGTACACCCAGCTGAGTCTGCAGCCATACTGGGCTCGTCTAAATGATGCTTCTCTGGGACACTTGAAAAGTCGCTGCACTCTGCTCCAGAGGCTCAACCTGTCCTGGACCGGCCACAGGGGGGCTCTCACGCTCACAGGCATCAGCAGGTCCGCCTTCACACAGACAAACCACTAATGACCTTGGAGGACTGGCTTATATTTGCAAACAGTTTGTGAAAAGAAGGACTGAGACGAGTAAATGAAGGCCCATTACAAATATTTTCTACTGTGTGAAATATACAGATAAATGTCATAATGCATATTATTGTTTCAATGAGCAACAGTCATGTTTTCTATTCTCATTTAGCTTCCTGAAGGTGTGTGGGCAGAACCTGGTGTGCCTGGAGCTCTCATGCTGTCACTTTTTGAATGAGGCGTGTTTGGAGGTGATATCTCAGACCTGTACACGGCTGCAGGAGCTCAACCTGTCATCATGTGACCGCCTCAGCCCTCAGGCCTTTACACACATCTGTAAATTTGCTCATCTGCGCAGGCTGGTCCTCTACAGAACCAAGATTGAGGTCAGAGAGCAGAATGTGTTTCACTCCTTATATTAAAATGAATGATAAAAGCTGGTCTACCATTCAGGCATGAATACAGAGCAGAAACCTCAAACCTCTGCTTGGTGTGTGCTTTTTTGAAATGGGGGCTGTATGTAGAGGTTTTCCTTGTAGAACATTTTTCCTGGCACAGACCTGCTCTCGGTGGCTCCTAAGGACACACTCTGTACTTGTTCAGGCTAGGGCGGGTCTTGTGTTAAACCTCATCTTGTGTTGTCAGCGTTGCATTTCTCCTGCACTTGGACAGGAGGTGGTGTTGGGTTTCTGTGGTGGAGCCAGGCTGCACACTCCAGGTTGTTTATACTGAGGAAGACAGAGGCAGGCTGTGTGTCTGACATCTCGGCTGTCATTGCCCTGTCACCGCTCTAATTAAATGGCTGGCTTTTGCCGGAGAAAGACGTTTATAAAGATGCCAGCGACAGAGTCAAGCACGTGCACTGCAAACACACAAGAGGCTTCCGCTTTCATGTCTGACACTTTCTCTGCCACTGAGGTACATGTGTTGGCAGTTGTAGAGTTGGATCCCATATCTCTATCCAAGCTGTATGGCCACTGGAGACGCTCCCGTGGCTGAATGCGTGAGGGGATGCAAAACAGTGGGTTGTATTAAATTCCTGTACCAGTGGTAGGGAGACATTTAACAGACATGACTGGTCCAGTGTATGGAATAAATTCATGTATCATTTGCTGCTCCCACTGCTCTCCCCATAGAGACTGGTAGGAGTGTGCAATGGGACGATACATTTGATCTGAACTCAAAAGCTTACTGATAGCTTTGCCTTTGTCATTCTTGTATTACAAAATTATTTGTAATTGGTATAATGGGGTAGTCTTCTTAAACTGTAGTACACGGACATTTATCAGTTATTATAATTTGATGGTAGGATGTATAAAATAAATCATTAATAAAATAATTTGTGAGGCCTTATAGTACAGATTATGGATTTGTGTGATTTATATATATATTTATTTTACATAGTAAGTTAAAATCTTTGTTATGTCTCTGTTGCAGCAAACCGCTATCTTGAGCATCTTGACTTTCTGCGTGGAGCTGAGACATTTGAACCTTGGGAGCTGTGTGAGGGTATGAACTTCAATGAAAATACATATAATTCAGCCATAAGAGAATTGCAGTATGCATGTAGGTTGTAGCATCAGCAAGCCTCTTTTAAAGTTTTAATATCTCTCCACTGCTAATGTTCGGTGTTGGCTGTCTTGGCATGGTCCTCTAACTGGTGTTTGGCTGTTAAATTTTCTCTCCTTTCGTCTTTGGATGAAAGGCTGAAATATGGCCAACATTACCTGACACCAAAGAACAATAACCATGTTGAACACAAATCAAGTACTGAAAAACTTTTTTTGGTTTAGGTGGTCTGTGTCAGAGCTCTGTTCTCAGTCCGTTAGCAGGCTATTGTGCCTCGGACATGCCAGCCCAGTTAATCAAGTCACATAATCGCTACATTTCAAATCTTTTACACAAAAATAGCCAAAGGCAGACTACTTCATTTTGTTCTCAAAGAGTTATTTTTTCTCCTCAGTAAAGTACAGAAGTTTTAATTGCCACCTTTCTTTTCTGAAGATTGACGACTATGACGTTGTTGCCAGTATGCTGGCCACCCGCTGCCACTCACTCTCCTCTCTGGACCTCTGGCGCTGCCGAAACCTGACAGACAGAGGACTGGCTGAACTCGCCTCTGGCTGCAAGTAGGAAACGTCAACCTTCTTATGACAAATCTGAACCACTTAAAATAGTCTTTCATTATCTTTTTGATAGTTAATATGTGTTATGTGAACATATAAACTGTTGAAACCCTGACCAGTATTTTCATTCTTCATATAATGAGTTTGATTTCAAAATGCAGCCTAACAGGAGCATGCTGTTTACGCATAATGTCCATGTACTTTTTTCCTGTGATTTCAGTATTTTTAAAACTGTTCTGTAACATACATATATATTGTGTAGTATTATTATTTTGTCTTTCAAAAAGCTTTACTGTTTACTTTTCTGTAGATCTTAACAATGCGATTCAATATGGATTCATGTTATGTATTTGATCAACCAAAAACTAAAACAGCTTAAATATGCAGTAAAGTGCTGGTAACTAAACTGTGAACATAACTCCTTAAAAGTCTGCATGTCTTGCACGTTGCCAGGATGCTGGAGGAGCTGGACCTGGGCTGGTGTCCCACTCTCCAGAGCAGCACTGGTTGTTTTCAGCAGCTGGCCCGGAGTCTGCCCCGGCTCCGTAAACTCTTCCTCACTGCCAACCGCTCCGTGTGCGACTCCGACATCGAGGAGCTGGCGAGCTGCTGCCCCTCTCTACAACACCTCGACATACTTGGTAAACACCTGCCTGACATCATATCAGCAATACCTGTAGAAACAACTATTATTGCCAAGTATTTGTATGAAGGACAGTTTCCTGCACAGCTGGCATGATCTGCTATTGAACAGTTTCAGTATGTTACCTTATTTGGGGAATGTTTCTGAAGCACAAAGTTATGTTACACAAGCATACATTATTATTATATTAAAATGTACAAAATACCACTTGCCAGACTATTTGCATCACTAGTGGTGTTGACACTGCAGCCAATGTCCCAGACACTAGTAACAAGCTCCTGTGCTTCTTGTCCAAAGCTGTGATAAATGGTACAGGAGAAGTACCAGTCGTGTATGCAAACAACAATAACATATGAAATTAATGACTGGTCTGCCTGTGAGTAAATCAGAAAAACTCAAGTCACTAATGATATAGTAACTGAGATAAGAGCAGTAATATCACCTCCTTTTATCCAAATTTGAACATATTGACAAACATGCTGTATGTTGTTGTTGTGTGTGCTCATAGGTTCGCAGTTGACTGAATGTGTATCTGTTTAGGGACACGTCTAGTGAGCCCTGCTTCACTGAAGAAGCTCCTCCAGGCCTGTCCTCAGCTGTGGCTGTTGGACGTCTCTTTCTGCTCCCAGATCGACATGCGTGTAGTCCAGGAGCTCTCCGGACAGTTCCCCAATGTGTCCATAAAGAAGAGCTTTACACAGTGATCCCAGAATCTGCCAACAGCAGGAGGTTAGTGGAGCAAGGGTGCTTACCAGCTGACACTGCCTGGACAATGACAGGGCTAGTGGATTGTCGAGTACCTCGGGTTTTACATTCAGTAATTGAATGTAATTGACTCTTTAGAGACAATTTTAGTATAAGCAGCTGGTTCAAAAATGATTTTTTTGTTTAAAGTAAAGGTGATGGTGATTTGTCCTGGAAGTAATTTCACATTATCAGAGAAGCATGAAAGCACTCATAAATAGGATAAACAGCTGTGCTTGCAGATCTTCAGAAGGTGCAACAACTTTAACTTTATTCATGAGAGTCAGATCAAGGCATTTATCAACATTGCATTCTGTGATATTGTGGCAGTGTGGACTCCTCCTCTACAATGCACCATAAATATGTCTGAATGCTATGGCAAACTGTTGAGTTAATCATTTTCCTGCTTATTAAATCAATCCAATCAAGTCTTGCTGATTGAAAAAAAATTGTATTTAAAATATAATTTGAGTATGCTGAAATACTAAAAAATGGAGAATGTGGAAAAGTGGAATGTGTTTTGCCAGTGAAATTCAATTGCAACACGATGACCCACACAGGTTTCTGTTGCCTTCATGAGTAGTCACACCCATTATTATTCATTGGATTTAATGATTTTTATCAAAAATGTGCATTACTTTTGTAATCAAATTAAAAAACTTTTCCATGTCTATGTATCTATTATTAAACACAATCTGTGAATGCCTTAAATTTAGACCTTGATAAACAAATGGCAAAACTGTTCTTCCAAAGCTGCTTTAACAGTTTAAACACTAAAGACGTATTGTGACCATTACTCAGGGGTTAGACTTTATATTTTATGTTATTATTTCCTTCTAAAACCAGCACATTACAGTGACTTGAGTTCACTTTGTGTTTACCTGCTGGCGGAGTGGCATTACTACAACACAAAACATACACAGGTGTTGAGTTAGCACTGATTTTATTGTCATTGAGTCAATGTGACTGAATGTAAAAAAAACAAAAAAACAAAAAAAAACTTCTTGACTGTTGTATTAAAATATACAACCTCTTTCTTTGAAAAACAAAACTTGAACTGAACTTGAATTTCTTTTTAGGAAGTTAAAATAATGTTTGTGCCTTATCTTTTGAATGCGTTGCTTTTGGTGTTGAAATTGTAGTGCTTTGTTTTATGCTGTTTAACCAAAGTTGAATGTCACATACTGTCTTTCATCTTTGTGGCTTTGTATCTAAAATGAGGTATATTTATTTTTGTGTAATGATACTTTATTTAAATCAGTATTTCATGTTCAAGTAGAAACTTGGAAATTTGGTTATTCTATTGTTCGTTTGTAATCTTTGATTTGACTGAATTAGCATTCAATTCACATTCATCCATCAACTGTCTGTTCCTACGTCTCAAGTAAAATCATTTTGGCTTAAGTTTAGATTCCATTTTTTTTTTTTCTAAAGTTAGCTGCTAGTTGTTCAAATATAAATATTTTAGTTTTCTGTGGGAAATGGTTATAAACAAAGTGGGATTGGTGGCTGAATGCTGTGAGATAAGCCTTGTCCGTATTCTTCATGCACAAACATGATTATTTTAAGAACCTCAATCACATCTTGAACCAAATATTACTATTTGGTTGTCTCCTTGTATTTGTAATGTATTTATGCCTATTGTTAACACATGTTGACATTGGCCTTCTTATGGTTGCCCATATGTGAGTTTGTACACTCTAAATAGGTGAGCCACTGATTTTAAATAAATGGAAAATGATGATTGCTGCTAAAGAATCCATTTTTCTTCTTGTGTATAATCCACTTAAAAGGTTGAGCACAGTTGGAGCCTTGTCCGGTGACTGTATTTCTACTGTACTGTAAATATTATTATTGTAATACATCTAGGCTTCAAAAGTACAACAGTAAGTGTGAACAAGTGGCAAGTACATTCACAACTAGCCGCGCGATTACTCAACATGACTGATTCGCTAGTTATTGTGGAATGATCCTTTTTCTCTCCCTTTAACCCTCTGCCATTTTACAGTCTATTAATACCAGCGGGAGAAGTGGCATTAGCCTGTCTTCTTAACGACCTTTTAATGAATTGTTTATGCCTGGTTTAATGATGTATATTGTGGCCCTGTAATGTGCCCTAATCGCGGCGAACGAGGCTGAAGTATTAATTTGGACTGCCTCCCCAATGATTATTCTTGCTTATGCTGGTGTGGCTTTACAGATGCAAGGCGTGATTCATAGCAGCTTGATTTCTGGCTGTCACGGTCCTCTACAAGCCTGATATATCCAGAGGGGATCTGCGGCAATTAGTTGAACGTTTTATTTGTCTTTCAACAAGCTTACACACATACAGAGAGAACCCGGGGATGTCTCTGCTTAGGGAATAAATTGATAGAAATGCAGAACCTGAATAATCAATCTTAAATTAAATGCAAACCAGGGAGCGGGTTGAGGGTTGGTGCAAGGTTCCTGTCTATCTCCCCTTTTCTATGAACCACAAGAGATGTATTTGTAGATGTACTGTACCTCAGTGAAAATGGTCTGCAGCGTATCCAAACTTGCTCCAGGGAAGTCAAGACGTGGTACCAGTCATTCTCCAGCTTGATACTCCCCCTTTGTGAATATACCTCATCAAACGTAATAAGTGAAGCTAGTTATTTATACTTTCAAATGACAGACTGAACCCTTTTAAACATGCATAACTAAGACAAAACCCATTTTAAAGTCATGTGAACCAAATAATTTTGAGTAGAATAAATGTAATGTCATTGTATCATTTCCTCTTATTTCTCCATCTGTTTTTAGTGTAAAAATGAACACACCACATCAGCCCGGCACCATAGAATCATGTTGTTTTCTTTACAAAGACATCAAGAATGTCACAGTAGATTTTCTGCATATCCGCCAGTGTAGTTTTCAGTGCTGTTACTGTGTCTTTTTGGCTAAGTTTAAATCCAGAAGGATAAAAGTTGCAAACAAAGATAATGCCTGTAACATTTACGCGTCTTGGATTGAGATCGATTTATCTGAGAAACAACAACCCTGTGTCTTATTGTCAGCAAACACCCACTCTTTCTAAGTGGCATTTAAACGTGTCATACTTTAAACTTGTTTTGTACAAAACCACGTTTGCGATTGCTTTGTTTTATTTGGTGAAACAAATAAGTAGTAAAACCTGTGGCATTTTAAAAGGCATTTGTTGTTTCTTCACTGACACAAATTCTTTTTTTTAAATTTACAAATACATAGTGTGATTGGATTTGAATGGCTATTGCAAATCTATGTTGTCATTACATGTAATAACTTGAATAGACTTGGTTCAGTTCTTGTTAAGGATTGGGGTTTTACAGAACATAAAGGGAAAATGGGTCACACACTCTTTGTGCTGATACAAACCCATGGATTGTAGTTTGAGAAAAATTATATGCTGTTCAATATGAAATCACTGCACTAAAAATAAATCTTAAAACAAAAAAAAACAAAAAATATTCAAGTGTAGGCCTATATAGATTAGTTTAGAGAATAGAGAGAACATGCATTGTGGGCCCAATCCCAGGACCCCTGCTACACGCCTGTAACCACTGACAATAGATGTGCAGCCAAGCAATATGCCCTGTCACATGTGTAGTGGGTTTCCATTCTTTTTTTTTTTTTTTTTTTTTTTTTTTTTAATCTAAAACTGAGAAGCCATTGTGTTTTTCATCACAAGAATCCCAGGCACCTTTTGTGAGCTCTTACTTAACAGGGAAATCATTTTAAGTTGTCTAAATATGAACTTTTCACTAAAGAGTATTTTACATCAATTAAATCTTCATAGTATTTCTAGCTTACTTTTTTCATTCAACATTTTATTTAAATCATGTGAGTTGACTCGACGTAAATCACAAAACCATAGAGCACTCACGAGAAACCAGCACGAGTGAAATGTCCGTGCCAGAGGAGAGGAGCGTGTATCACAAACAGGCCGTGGCACAATTATAGCCTGAATAATTACGTGCTGAAGAGGAGACACGACGCGCCCCAGTGATCAGCAAAGTTCATGTGAAGTTATAATTAAACAATAACTCGTTTACAAATGAACGCACACCAGCATTTGTGTACTTAAGTGTGCGCTGCGTAATTAGCCGCGATGCATCTAAGCGAGATTGAAGAACAACAATGTCAAATGGTGGAATTATATTGAGCTTGTATCTGTGGCAGACTGTGTGGGGGAGAAGAGGAGGAGACTGAGGGACTGATGGATACAATGCCAGCCACTTACACTGGCACCAATGATTACATTTTTTTATGTGGACAGTTTTGTGTTGGTAGTTTTGGACAATCTCTGCCTAGAGTTTGTTACCTGCGCTGAGGTGAAAAGATTGAGAAAGATTTGACCCACTCGATGCATTATTTGTGTTCTGGAATTATTGTTAATTGTTAAAGTAATTTTGATATTAGTCCTATTTCTTTATTGTGACCTAACAAAAAATAAATTAAATATTTTTGCTCATATGATCTTATTTGGGTGTCATATTTTTGTTGTGTAATTATGAAATTGATGATCAAATAATGATTTTGTAATGTGATTACAGTTTTTGTTTTAAATTTAAATAGGTCTAATATAATTAAAATTAATAAAACATTAAAAAGCTGCCATTAATCGCAGAGACCAGTGTAAGTTCAATTCATTTGTCACACAGTTTCAAAAACAATCAGAGAAAATCTATCAGAGATTAGACCAAAACCCAACTGAATAATATTTGCCTGGTTTTTTAGACAGTTGAGTCAGAATGAAATCCTATTGATACATGTTGTAGCACACAATGATATGTGGCATTATCTGCCATTACACTTTGATTTGTCACTTTCTTCTAACAAGCTCGTGAATGTGTTTTCTTTTTTCAAATGTTGTTGAAATCCGGACCTTCTGAAAGGAGTTGTGTGTATTTTAACCTATATTTAAAACATACTGACCTTTAGCAAGAGGATAACCTTTTTACTCTCAAGTGCCACTTTAACGTGACGCCTGCCTGACACCAGGGAACTCTTTCTAAATTGTGAGGCTTTTGGAGAAAGATAAGATATGGATTTCTATATATTTTGGCTACTGTATTCTGTAGCCTATTTGGCGTGCAATTCTTTCCAAATCAAACCATAATGACTTTAAATAGCCTAATTCTACGAGATGAGATTCTGTCAAACTGACCCATCCAATTGTCCATCTGTGTAGGACCATTCATATCTCATTTGAACTATCAGCGTAACGTCGTAACATTTTACTTTGCGGTTATCTGCGTTGGGTAATTAAATTAAACCTTGGGACACACTATCCTACAGGCCTATTTGTGTTCCACCGCCAGTAACAACAATGTACAACTGAGTATTTTGCTGCCACTAGATGGGGGTAGAGCACTGACTAACCCTGCTTCACCCTGTGAACCACAACATTGGATCCTATGCAGTAAAATGCTGAGGGAGCCTGGTGGGAAATTCGGAGTCACCTAAATAAAAAGGTGTAATTAGTGCGACGCGCTATTAATTGCATCTGTTATAGAGACGATGAAGGGCGCCAGGCCGCACTTCTCTGATTTGTGGCCTCTCAAAGTGCTCTCGAAACATTACAGGCCGGATCTGCTCGTGTCACCTAATGCCAAGCATCCAAAAGGAGCTCAAATAGGCCTGCTCCTGAGAATACCAGAATACTGAATACCATCTAAAATCAGAGGCCTATTTTCAACTACAACAAACTCGTGGGCGTTTAATGTTTAACATTAAGACATAATGGCATCAAGTTGCAGCTACAGAATGCGTGGATGGGACAATAAGCTGATCATTTTGTCCGGTAATAAAATAATAAGAGGTGTTTGTCAGGCAAACAAATAGTGTGCAATCAGATGTTGGTTCTCAAATCTCAATTGATTTTTTTTTTTTTTTTTTTTTTTTTTTTTTTTTGGATGCGTTTGAGGGTTTGCATGATATAGGCTATACCTACGAGTTCATACTGCACTGACATAAATGTATCATTGGTGAAACGGTGGGAAAAGATAAAACACTGTGTTCTTTCACATGGGGAAAACACCTGGGAAAGGCCAATGCCATTTTCAGTGGGCCCAGGCCTCCACATTAACACAACGTGCTACTGATAAATGTGAAAGTTGAATTAATAGGCTACATGTCTAGTCTCCTTTACTACTTCACATTTTGATATGTTCATCTATAAAAAAAAAAAAAAGTTACGCATTCTGGTCACATTTGAAATATGTCAAAATAGTACGCTAGTCTGGTAAATTAGATATGGTGAAATGTGTATTTAGACACACAAAACACCGCAGAATATTATTACTAAAGATACTATTTAGTCGCAGATAAGGTGTTTATCTGTAAAACAGCTCCTGTGTTAACACTGATGATTTGTTTGGTTCTGCGGAAAACATATTTCTTTGTTCGTTGTTGGTTGCGCACACAGATTTGACTGCATAAACCAAAAGCATATTAAAAGCTCGGGTTGGTTTGGAGCTCGGCATTGGTCCTTACAGAAAGCCGCAGATGATGACAGATGTGCGCTTGTTCTCAGTCAGAGCTGTGGTGCCTGAGCAGCCCGGGGCAGGAACAACACATCACGGCATTACAACGTGCCATTCATCAGCCCTCACTCTCCTCCAGCAGTAAGAGAGATGCGTGGCACCGCAGCTGTCAAACTATAGCGAGGTTCACACCGTGGAAATGAACATATAATAAAAGGCTTTAGTTTGGAAAAAAGCTGTTTAATATCAACCCCATCATTTAAAAATGTGCAAGTCCGTAAAGTCCGTGTGGCGCAAGATGAGGCACCTACAACAGGCGCTTCTCGCCAGTGCTTCCTCGAGCCCAAGTTCATCCGGTGAATATGACAGAGCCTAAATCACCCAGAAAACAACAAGGCAATGCTGATTGCTACAGCTCTACGTGCCACACTTTCCACTGAACCAGAATCTAAAATTAAAGCTACTGAGGATTGGTTTTGTGTTCTGCATGGGGAAAATGACGAAGACAAAGGCTGCGACAGATTGTCCCTGGATCTCTGCGCAAAACCAAACACAAATCTCCGGAGAAAAGATGTATATACATTGAACTGTGGCGCTCCATGTGACGGCTTACTGGCAGTTCGCGTCTGAAAGTACTAAATTAAATATCTGTCTCTCTCTGTTATGCTAAAAACAAAGCATAACCATTCCCATATATATTTGTGTCATCTATAAAAAGCAATAGAATAAATTACAGTCTCAGTAAAAAAATAAAAGGAGGAAAAATGGCCAAAGTAAATCAGGGTATTATCAGGTACAAAGCAGCTAAAAACAAAACTGCTGCAATGGGATGCCAGAAAAACACCAGATAAACATCCAGTTCAATATTTTTGATCATATGCTTCTGTTTTTCATTTATGCACTTTTATTCAGGGCCTTGTTTTACCACCTACCCCCTCATGTTTATATTTATCTATTTAAGCATTTATTTACTCAGTAACAATATGAATTAAAATTGATCAATTTCTATAGCAAACATTACTTAAAAAATAAAAAGTAAATAATAAATATTTGGACTGCTGCGATTTTAGAAAATTGCTTCCGTGGGATGATTTTGCCAGACTGTGCATAATGCACATTTTAACAGCAAAGATCTGTAATTCGCATTTATTAATATGCAATAACATTGCATAAATATTTATTTTAGCTCGTAAAGCATTTTGGCAGGTATGCGTAAAAACTAGCATCTTTATAATGACATGACAAATTAACAAATCAGACTGTATTGAAAATTGGTCACATTGATTTAAAATCCTCAGATAAAACATAACGGTGTCAAGGTTATTTAGGCAGATCAAATATAATCTACATTTCAGTAGGATGATACCTATAGTTTGTTGAATACAAAAAAAAATATTGTTGTAAAGAAAATTTTAAAAGTGCTCCAGTGAAGAAAAAAAAAAAGCAAAAAAAAAAAAAAAAAAAAAAAAAAAAAGGGAAAGGAGACTTATAAAAAGTTATACAATATTTACAAAAGTGAATCCAGATGCTCTGAGAGTTTTAATAGCCCTACGTCCCTCTACTGTACCATCATTAGTGGTGTATGGAAAAGTTCCAGATAATCCAATCGCAGGGAGGGGGGGCCAATAATCAAGGCTTTGTGGCGTGAAGGTATAGTGGTCTTTTTGTTTGATGTGGGAAAGATCATAGACCTTTCTCTCACAATAATAATAATAATAATAATAATAATAATAATAATAATAATAATAATAAATACACTGTATGACCTGCACTTTCCTCAACGCTGCTCCTGGACTGACATTTGGGACCCAGGCCGTTGTCCCTTAGCTGGACACCTTTAGAGGCTTCTACTCCACTCAATTAGCGACCCCCTATGCCCTCCAGACGCCCACTCGTCACTGTTGGACGCCATGAAACTAATCGCCATTTTCACTTTTACGCACAACCAAAATATGAGCAGGATGAAGTGCAGGGGGTAAAAACGGCTAAGAAACGCACCTATACCTTCAATTTAAGTGCGCACACACTCCCTCCCTGTTTAGTCAGAATGCACAATAGGGGCAACACCTTGAAACTGCGTCGACTCAAGTCACAGTGCTGGGCATGTATCCTCAGAGAACAGCGCGTGTCCCCACCAGAAACCCAGATGTACTTTACTGCATCTATTATACATAAAACACCCACTATTTCAGTCATAGTCCAGTGGTTTACATATAACCTTGAGGGATAAATAAAAACAAAGGACGAGTCCTGGAGTCCGCGTTCACTGGACCGGGGTCTGGACCCCGTGGTGCGGTGGCGTGTCCCCGTACACATCCTCGCTCCCGGGCAGCGCTCCTCCCGGGGGCGTCATGCGTTTCTCTTTCTGTCTCCTGTTACAAAACCAAACCCGAACTACTTCTTTCTCCAAGTGAAGACTGTCCGCCAGGGAGATAATTTCCGACGCTGCTGGTTTTGGGCACTTCAGAAAATGGCTCTCCAAAGCTCCTTTTACGCTTACCTCAATCGAAGTCCGTTTTTTTCGTTTCCTTCCTTGCGCTGCTATTTTGTCTAAGCTCGTGGGGCTGCCCGACGTAGAGTCCGCCTCTTCCAGCCACTTGTTCAACAGAGGCTTGAGCTTGCACATGTTTTTGAAGCTGAGCTGCAGGGCCTCAAACCTGCAGATAGTGGTCTGGGAAAACACATTTCCGTACAGAGTTCCGAGTGCAAGACCCACGTCCGCCTGCGTGAAGCCAAGCTTGATCCTGCGCTGTTTGAACTGTTTCGCAAACTGTTCCAAGTCATCTGACGTCGGCGTGTCCTCATCTGAGTGTTCGTGGTGGCTCTGCGGCCGGTGCTGGTGCTGATGTTGGGACTGCGCGTGCGAGTGCTCGCTGAGATGCGGGCTGTGGTGCTCTTCATGACCGTCTCGGAGGCTGCTGTGGTGGGACATAGCCTGACCACTGCCCGGCAAAAGCCCGTTGACACTAAAGCCCGGCTGGGAGTAGATCAAGCTCTGACCGTTTGTGCTCGCCATGCTCGGAATGTGTGCCGCGGTAGTGGTCCTCCACGCGCGCGCATCGTGATGGTTCCCGTGATGCACCAGGTGGCGCGTTTGATGCTGCAGGTTGCCACTAGAACTGTTGTTGTGCATGTCCTCTCTGGCACCCTGCACCGTGGGCTTGATGTCCTGTTCTGCCCACGGTGTAGCCTCTCCGTGGGACAGTGCCGTGATCCACTGGTGCGCGTGGCTCAGCGCGTGGCTGTTGGTCTGCAGCGGGTAGTCGCCCTGCAACAGGCTTTGTGCGTCCCGGTACGCCGTGGCTTGCTGCATGCCGCCGGGCTCCGCGTGCACGATGGACGCACTGGACGTAAGGATGCTGTAGTGGTTAGACGCTGCGGTCGCCATGACTCCCGGAGCCGGACTGCTTGCTCTTACGGAAGCCGCGTCGCATTTGACAGAGCCTCTCTGCCACAGGCGGCTCCCAGGCGCTCTGCCAAGCGGACGCCAAGGCGCACCTGGACTGAGCCCCACCTCCTCCGCGCTCATTGGATGTTGGAGCGTGATGGACGTGGTTACCAGGAGCAACCGAGTAGCGATTGGCTGCGGGGGTGTCTCCGCGAACACTAGGGTCTTTGTTGGAGAGGTGCGAGCTGGGGCTCCAGTGGAAGTAAAGCTGGAAAGCAGCGTGGGGCGAGGAGCGCGCGGAGCTGCGGGTGACTGTAAAGGCACAGCTGATTTCCTTTGATGTGGTCAGTTTACAACACCATTCAGGAGCTGTAGGACCGTCTGACCCGGAATCTATGCATGGACTGAAATCTGGATGCACTGTTCTTTGCTAAGGTTTTGATCATTGTGTGTTACGTTCTTATAATGTACATAAACTTGTTTTTGTAATTTACAGGCTAAAGATAACTTGTATATAAATCATCATACAAGTCAGACATTTTTGTTTACAAAATTATCCTGAATTTTTGAAAGTTTTTGATGAGTTGTTTCACTGTATATTTAAACATTGTTACTGTTTATTTAATAAAGCAGTCAGAAAATGATCAAATCCACAAAATAAATGACAAAAACTCTTATACAGACTAAGCTGTTGAAATTAATATGACGTTCCGTAACTGAGTAAAAATCTGACCAATAATTAGTTGTTGTAAATACATTGTTTATTACATCACAAGCCTATTGTAAATCTAAAAATACAAATTTGATAAAACATGATAATTCACGGATTTTAATAGATATAGTTAATGCCATTGCTCAAAGAGTAAACAGATTTAGTTGATAAGATTTTTTTTTTTTTTTTTTCATTTTACATGATAAATCCAGAGTTTACAGCATCAAAGCCTGTTCTGAGGACCACTGAGAGCTATCCATGATTCTTTAAATTTCCAAAGCCCTGGCCCAGCTGCTGTATGTGCCTACAGCTCATCTTCAGAGAGAAGGGACAGACTGAAGTGAAGAGGCGGATTAGACCAGGCCCTGAGTACAGACCAGTCCAGAGCGGGGCAGCTGTCGTCCCCCAGCGTTAGCTTTGAGGACGGGACATTGTCCAGAGAGGGGACATTCCTGGCTGGGCACTGCTGGTTGCCATAGGGAGAGGTATAAATGAAATGAGGGCGTTGGTGTGGCTGCAGCTCCCCCTGCTCCAGGACAGTCTAAAGACCTCTTTTTAGAAAGACTCTGCTGCTAGGACAATGCCTTCTCTGGGGCAAGGGGAGGAGGGGTGAAGAGAAGCACCCCTCGGTACTATGAAGGCCAAAAAACTGAAAAAAAAAAGAGAAATCTTTAACTCTCTGCTCAAAACCTAATACAAGTAGATCATGAGTAAATGATAAAGAAGTGTAAAAATCAAACTTTAGAGAAACCTATATTAGCAGTGCATATTATAACTTACATTAAACAGAACAATTATATCTAAAAGAAGTAAAGTAGCAGAAACTGGCCACAAATTAAAGCTATACATCAATGACGATAGAGCTTCAGTCTCCACAATTCATGACTTCGGAAGTAAACGTATGCAAATGACTTGAACTGTAATTAGACATTTTATTTAATAACACGCAGCTAGCATTAAAATTAAAGGCACAGAAAGTAATTATCACAGAGATATTTTGAAAAATAGACGGGTAAAAAAAAAAAGAAAGTGAGCTTTAGGCCTTATACAATAATTTTCAAAGTTCAAATTTGATACTTGTAAAGCACATTTAGCAGTGGTACAGTACAATGTTATGTGCACAAACATTGTATAATGAAATTCACAACTTCAACATTCTATCATAAAATTTAAACTTCACAATGACACAATTTTCATTTGACTTTATTTTGTATTGTCAACTTATCACCAGTTGGAAAAACATCTACCAGATAATTATATTCGCCAAATCTCTATAAATACAAATGCAGTTTTAAAAAAGTAAAATGTTTTTTATTTAACTGTTCCAGAAGTTGTGTCTGTTTATAAAGTCATGATGAGAAACTGAAAACAATGATTTTACCTGTTACTGTGGCCATTGATTTAAAGCTCTAATTGGACCTTTAATGCATCTAATTTTACTGACAATGCTGTAAGAATGCAGCTGCGCTTAAAGAGAAGTGCTTGGTTTAAGTCAGAGTAGGAAAAGTTTCTAGCCACGGCTCAGTAATTCATTCTGGTAATACTGAACATTATTGTGGCGTAACACTGAAATCGCCCAAATCAAAAGAACATTGTGGTAATTAGACTGTAATTCAAGGCATTACCATATCGCCACACAGGCTTAAATAGTCGTGTTGGGAGAAACGCAAAGCACATTATTTTAATGGTGTAATATGCAAACTACGGCTCGTTTCAATTACATGGCTTAACAATGCATAAATGATGCAAGCCTTGTTATTTGGACTGCAGGGTCCTGGGTTAGTCCCTCACATGGGCCGCTGTTGGGCTATGTCAGTACAGTAGAAGTCATGGACACGAGAGCGGCTGCCAAACTACATTTAAGGGAGTACAAATGAACAGCGAGAATGTAAGCGTTAAATTAACAGTAGGATAATTATATGACCCGTGTGCTGTAAAGATTCAATTTCTGAGGCTTTAATTAGGCGACTGTCTCCCTGTACTGTACCAGCTCACAGCCCGCTGCCAATTTCTCACCAGCAAGCATCCTACAAGCGGAAATAATTAGATTTTATTAAGACATGGCTTGGGTAATAAAGAAAATCAAAGGCAAGGCTGCATAAGCATGATATGTTTTTAAAATGTTTCAAAGACAGTCCAGTGGGTCCAATTTATCCAAGGACAGGTCTATCATTGTTAGCAGTGTGTCATATTGTACACTGACCACTGTCTACATAAGCAGGAAGATCGGGTGACTTTTTTATACACTCGCTGAACAAGAAAGGATTGCTCAAACACTGGTTTAAAAGCCCCACTGCATCCTGGGACGTGTTGGCTGTTATTACAGGTGATAAAACACAATGCTATACAATCAGATGTTTAACAGCTTAGTATTAAGTGCCACAGAGCGAGAAACTGTCCCATTTGGAGCATTATTGGTTTATTACAGAAGTGGCTTTAGGGAGCAATCCCTGCTAAAAGGATAGTACTTTGTACTGTGTGACAAATAGAAAGAAAATCAACTCAATGGCTATTGCTATACAGGAGAAAGACGTCTATTGAGCTCACATAAGACTTCTTTTTTCCCTCCACAATGTAAATAATCTGTGTAATCCTGATAAAAATATACACTTTATCCTGCATGGGACAAGCACAAAGAAGAAACTTCCAAGATGGTACTATTACTTTTTTTTTTTCACTTTTCACAAATAGTTCAAAGCATTTTTTAGACGTTCTTAAATAATTGTTTAGATTTTTTCATTGCAATTTTGAGAAATTTTGTGTAATCATTATAGTATTGCACAGTGCTGTAGAAATCAAACGTTAAAATAAAGTTTGTCATTTAAAGCATGCCCAAGTAGACTGCATGTACAGAGCTAAAACTTCCACTAGTTTCTATTCAAGGGCAGTGCGTTTCAAAGCAATAACAAAGACATTGAGGCTTCATTTCTGATTAGCCGTTCAGATATCAAGGTGTCTTACGTAATCAGCCCCACGTTGGCCCTCCAGCTTTCATCTCTACTGTAATTGTTGTGTGCATCAAAGGGATCGGGAGCAGACTGACAGTTTGTATGGGAGGAATAAAACAGCGGGTGAGTGACGACATGGGGAGAGAGAGAGAAGGGGGAGGGGCCTTACAGGAGAAGGACATATCGGCCTGAAGAAAGGAAACTGGAGAGGACTCAAAGTGGGAGCGAGTTAACGAGTGGGACAGTGTTAATTGTGTGCATTGTACGTTTTCTCTATTGGCGAGTGCGTTCATAGAGCAGCAGCCCGCCGACACCGCAGCCAGCTCTCAAACCTGTGTATTCCAACGCAATTAGGCCACTCAAAGACCTGCTTAAACCTGCACCCCCACTGCATAGAGCGGCGGATAGCTGCAGCTCCTGTGGGTCCCCTTCATTGTAGCAAGGAGGGGTGTGCTCTGTCCCCCTTTGAGCTCTGAGGCCTTGGATGAAGAGACCACCCCTGGGAGTAGGAGAAAAAGGAGGGATTATACCTCTTTTTGTCTGTGCCGTTGACTCACTTTTTATCTTTCTGTTTTAGGAGTGCACCTCAGTCTCACAGCAGCAAAAATAGAAGTTCGTTTTACATTCAAGACCGTTAAACTGTACAGTTTCATAACTATCTTGATATTTCAGTTCACTTCTGTTACTTTTCAAGAAAAGATAGTCACTATTACTTAAGTAAAAGTAAATACAGTACTACTAAGAACTGTATCTAAACAATCTCAATTATTAGTTTTACCAAAAAGGTGTGGCTGTGTGAAATATATAAGTACAAAGTTTGACTTCTGACACTTCTATCAGAAGTACAAATAAAGAAAGGAGGGTATAGAAATAAGTTGGATGGCAGAGATGGTCACACAAGCACTGTACTTCCCCTTTCCCATTTCATTATTCAGAGTCATATATTTCAACAAGTGGCATCTCCGTTTACACCAGTGCCAGTCAGCGGGTCCTCTCTGTGCGCAGCGTTAAAAGAAAGCTCCTCGTGATAGCAACGTTTTCTTTTGGCTGCCTTTCAGCGTGTCTCATATCCCCCTGAAAGCATTTAAAAGAGATTACGCTACACCTCCCCAATAAGAGGAGAGAGAGGGACAGATAGAGAGGGGGAGAGATAGAGAGGGGCAAAACTGGCACATTCACACCTGCAATACAATTCAATGGCATCATCAGATTAACAAGGTAATCCACACAATGAGCTCTTTGATTCGTGCAGTTTTGGCAGGCAGTGACGCCAAGCATAATGCACGCTGTTATTTTGGGCCGTCCCAGCACGAGGGAGCCTGGCAGAGCATGTTCCCTTATTCTGTTCAGAGAAGATTTTAAAGTGCAGTGTGGTGCCAGCGTCTTGTCCTACAAATTATTAGGATATTTTTCAGGGAATTTGAACACGTCTATGGGCATTTCAACTTCAGTCACCACAATATCACATTAGGGATGATCCAGTACGGATTTCAACTGATATCCGATATTTGTCTTGCTGTTGTGGCAGATAACATATAAATATAGCAAATATTGGTTAATATCAATCCTAAAGGAGCTATAGAATGGCCCACTAGGCCTGTCACAATAATTACTATATCGGCATATTGTTCAATATATGAAAGTTGGGAGAATATATATTTTAGGGCTCAATATTTATTGTGTGCGCAATTTCTTTGCAATAGTGGGGCGATTTCTTTTATTTTTTTGTATAATTTGAGCTTTAGAGGGTAGAATCAATAACTTCTAGGACTAATTATTGGTTCATTCTGCCATTTATTTGTTGCAGCTCAGGCCTTTTAATGATACTGTTAGAAATTTGTTCACTGGGATTATCCTGCTTTGTGTCAGTGACATAAAGTAGTTCATCATCTACAATTTCTAAAGCAATCAATATATCAATCTTAAAAAATGTGTAATCGTAACAGCTTCCTTGTTCTTCAGTCTCTTTTGTAAACTCTGAAAATCTCAGTGAATAAGGCTATCAATATACCAATATATTGTTCATCTCTATATCAAACTATATACTATAAGATATATATTTTTCATTATGGGTTATTTAATGAAACTGCTAGAAACGTGAAAGTTAACTGTTACTATAGACACCTCTCTGGACATGCAGTATCTATGCTTTTACCTACAGATGTGTGTTACTTTGCTCTCCCATTGCTCATGTGGAGCTGGATTAGCCCCATGTGCCTCGTTCGTCAGCACACAGGCAGCAGATGGCAGGAGACGTGTTACCGGCCGCACCACAATGTAACGTGTCTCTAATTGAAACATCAATACAGCCCTGTCAATACATTACTGCTACTCTGCAGACAGCCCTACCTCCAGACCTGGATTTGAGTAATGAGACACACACCCCGTCATTGTTTTGCATGTTTGTTTCTCTAATATTAGCATTTTAAATTTGTCAAAGGTTTATAGACTATGGGGAAATTTGTTATCACCATGTAGCATAACTCTAAGAGCGGCATAGAGAATAAAGTGATACATTTAACATTTCTACAAATTTCTATATTGTTATTTTACTACAATATCCACAACTACTATGTTAATATAGTTTAGCAGATTGATGAAATATTTATTCAGTTGGTGATACAAGTTATATTATATACATACTAGTCTGTGTGTAGAAAATGTAAGTGGGCAGGACCAGAAAATATCTGTCAAAAAAAGAAAACAAACATTTAGGATTTTTTTTTTTGTAGTAAAAATCACACTTGCATCACCACCTGAACAATTATTTCTGGTCCAAAATCTACATACTCACATCACTCAATGTAGTAAAAGTATGAAGTTACTTTGTTTGTATATCATAGGACAGATGCAGTTTTTTGTTTTCAATAAATTTGATAAAAAGTTCAGAGACTTGGTTCAGAGATGATCAATAATTTGACGTTATGGGGCAAAGGAGAAATTAGGCAGATAGAAATTAATTTGTTATTTGTCCAACTCAATGAGGAGTGCCACAGCCTTGTTTAATGAATGGGTAATCCATTTCTTATTGCTCTGCGCTGAGTTCACCCTTCAATGAGGTGGAAAAAGACAAACATATCTCTCACCGGAGCTTTCCTTCCGGAGGTAAACGAGGCTCAGGGCTCGCCCCTCCAAGTCATTTGTTTTTGAGTCGTGATTTATATGTTTGGGGAGTGATTGAGTTTTTAAAGCAAGTTTGGATTCTGTAATAAATATTGTGTGACATCGCTGAGGCCACACAGCTGAAATACTGTGAGAAATGGATTCATGATCAATTGGTTCATACCTCTGTGGAGCACTGCACTGGCTGTGTATTGCACATAACTAGTGTTTAGGAGTCCTAAACAATAAGGGAAAGAAGAGATGCCACAAATAACTACAACAAATTCACCACATGCTGTACGTGGAGGTGAAATCTATTTGATTTTTTCATTACACAATCATTGACTGTATAAAATCTATTACGGAGTCATTCTTTTAATCAAATCTTCAATCTCACTTCACATTCAATCTTTTATGTCTTTATTATGTCTTTTGTGCATACAGCATACAAACAGCTTTAACATTATAACATTATATATTTAACATTTGTGAGTCTAAAATCTCTAAAAACTCAAACCAGGTACTCAACTGGAGCCAGGTTACTGATTGTTCCTTCAGTAACCACTTATGGTTGAAGTTTATGATTACCTGTGTTTGTGATCACGTGACAGAAATTATGACATCTTTTGAATTGGCCATTCTTCTTCCTGTCTCTCCAGGACCTTTCCTTCAGCCCTGTTAACAAAGCAGAGGTTTGGAGTTAACTCGGATAACTTTAAAACGTGTTCATAACACATGAACCGCTGTGCACACACTGTCAATTGTCCCAAAAATAAAGCCCACAACCTCTTTGAGAAGTAACCATTCTGCCACCATGCACCCTAATCTTTACTAGGGATGTGCAAAAATGTCAACATTTTGATATATTGTGATACTAAATTTGGTGATACAGTATTGATATCATGGACTGCTGTATCGATATATCGCCAAGAGTATTTTTTGGCATCTTATAGCAATTTTTTGTGACCCACTACTACTAAAATTGTTTAGGCAACACACTTGTTTTGATGATTGAAATAGATGTATTTCATATTAACCTTGCAAGTAGATTTAATAAAGAAATAGCTGATTCTTCAGTTCTGAAGAAGCAGCTTGGATGAGCTGTGAAACAAATTCGACCAAATAAACTTTTGTCCAGTTGACAAATTGAATTTCTCCTTTTGCCATGGATTCTACCTGGAGGACTGAGGGATTCTACCCACTTAATAAAGAAATATTGTTTCTAAAATGCATTTGGTCATAGTATCATATTCAATATATCGAGTATCGCACGTATCACTATATCGTGGTAATGTATAATGTATATAGTATTGTGAGCCATGTATCGTGCATTGTATCGAATCGCGAGGGACCCTGTGAATTCCAGACCTACGGTAATCTTTACAGTAGTGAAACAAAGGTATGTTCTGTGGCCGATACTGCTGCATACAAGCAATACTGTAAAATCTGCAGATTGACATTTTAGTTTAAAACCATCCCAGTGGTTTGTTATTGTGAGAATTGCCCTCTTCTAATGACCCCAAAGGTAATGTCATCTTGTTGTGATACATTATTTGTTCCTGTTAAGACTTCTCGACATTTTAGATTTTACATTTGCTGCTCTTCACACTGTCACTAGCAGGAACTGGGGACTCCTCTAACATTTTTCCACTACATTGTGAGCCAACATATTTCATCTCTCACTCTGGATATTTTGAGAAGCTTCACAGAAAATTCAGAAGGAAACATCAACATTTTAAGACCCTACAACGCTCCAATTTCAACTTGCATCTTCAACCATATCAAGCCATTATACATACATACAACTAAAGTACTTTTGTTCCATGGAGATTTTAAAACCACAAGAATAAAAACTACCCATTAAACTACAGTTTAGTGTCCCCATAGGGATATTTGTTCTCTGCATTTGACCCATCCCTCAATGCCACTAGGATAACCTGTCAGGAGTAGTGGGCGATTGGAGAAGTCTACCCACTCAAAGTCTCATCTGTCCTGCCTTAAAATTACAGATCAACAAATATGGGTTTTTCATGGCCGATGTGTTACTGATTGTTTCAAGAGAGCTACGTAGTCATATTTTAAGCAGTTATCTATTTGCATTTTAGTGTTCAATTAATGCTTTGTGTGTAATTATTAGGCAGCAGGTCGGCCAAAACAAAATAGCCTGTGCTGGAGATTTAAGGCTGATAGCTGATTTGCTAAAAAGTGCAAATATTGATATCGGTCTATCTGGATTTAAAATGTGCACTGTATATTTTCTGGTGGAGGGTAAATAATCTTTTTTGTCTGTTTATCTCCATGGACATGTAATTGCTTTGAGTGTTTCACAGTATGGCATTGAACTGGTCAATGTCCATGGAGACAAGAGGGTGGCAAACTTGGACTCCCCAACAGGAAAGTTCCACAGTAGTGCTCATTTAAAACAGCAAGCCAGGCTCAACAACATTCAAAGTCGGGATTACAATTTGATCTCAAGTTTTAAGTTTGACGTCCCAGTTGAGTTGTGTGGAATCCTGAGTTGGCGGTGTAGTTGGTTGGCGTGCTGCGGGTGGCTTAGAAATACTGTATTTAGAAAGAACAGAGATGTGGGAGTTACTGCAAAAGACGACACTTTCAATTATTTCTCACAGCGTTCATGAAAATAGAGGCACAGCAGGAGGAGAGTTTGAACGACAGAAGTATAACAAGCGAGAAGTCCCGTTACAATAAATACAGACATATACTCACAAGAAAGATTGTGTTGGATAGGTTCAGCTTTTAACAACAATAGGAGTGATGCCGAAGTTGCTTTCATAAAAAATCTGTTAAAATAACAAAAAATACAAAACAGAAAAAGTACAATTACTTACTTTATAAAATAAATTTACTAAAAGCAATTTTCTATAAGTTACTACTTCTACCACCACTTCTATCGTTGCCAAATATTGCAAGGGTCATATTACGCAATGTTGTTTCCTCATCAAAAGCAGACCTGGAGTTATGTTTTGTATCATTCACACATGTTTAACACACAAAGCCTGCGTATTTACGCTGTGTCCCTCTCTCAAACAGAAAACACTCCACCACCTTGTGATGCACCTTCGCTAGAATCATTTGGATGATTTCAGCCCTGGAATTGCCAATCTCTATTGAACTAAAGGTAAAAGGAGCTGCTAACTTGAAAACTACCACTTCATGACATCAAAAGGTGGAACAGAGCATTTTGAGCTTTCGAAATGTAGACAGACTAATAATAAAGGACTACTCAAACGTGTTTAAATGAAACAAAACACAACTCCAACAATATGTTTTTGAGGAGGTAACAACATTCTAACACGGCTTAAAGCTCATATTTTGGTTAATAGGATCTGTCATTGATAATTGTGATGACAATGAGGTCAGAGTATATAAATAAACTAAAAATGTATGACAATTTTATGAGTGTTTTTTAATTAATCTTCCAAAAAATTAAACCTAAATGTATAGTGATTTTGTATCCGGCTTTTTATGTCACAATAACTTAAACATGTTTTTTTTTTTATAATTAAAATATTGCAGAGCCGCAACAGTCTACACGTTTTGCGCTGTAGATTCAAGGTGGGCCAAAGTAACATAAAACACCGGCAATTCTCCTTCAGTGTCCTCCACATTAAAAGCCTGAGATTGGCAGATTTCCCATTTTTTTCAGCCTCAAACATCATTCACACATTACTCTTGTCCTGCCCTGAACTCATCAACACAAACAAGATAAGTGGCTTTTCCTCAATGAGCTCAGTCCCATTCACCAGAGCTTCCCTTATGGGATAAATTATTATTTATCATTAGATTGAGTAACTTTATTAATACATTTTACCTTTAAGAGTGTTCCATTCAAGTCATTTGATGTTGCAGAAAACAATATTCATCATCATCTACTTTTAATACTAAAACAAAATCACAAAACAAAACCATATGTAAAGTGCCAAGTTACCTACTTTTTTTTTTTTTAAGGTAGATACCCATTGGTGGAATGTAACAATGTAAAAGTAGTAAAGTACTGTACTTAAGTAATAATACAAGCTACCTAGTATACTTTACTTTAGTCGATTTTAAAGTGGATACTTTTTACTTTTACTTACTGCATTTGAAAGCAGGTACTTGTACGTTCTACTCCACTACATTTTTGAACTGTCACTGAAAAGTTAAAGCATTTTTTTATGTTTTTTGAGACCTGTTGAAAAGGCTGAAGGTTTATTTGTAACACATTTGTTGTTTGAGCAGACAAAAATGTACAAAGCTTGGAAAAACAGCTAGGAAAAAAATATCAATTTAATTTAATAAAATTCTGTACAAATCTTTATCAGCATCACCACATTTGCAGCTTTATTAGATGTCTTACTTTTACTTGAGTATTTCTTTGCTTCAGTATCGGTTCTTTTCAAAACTGGGTACTTCTTCCACCACTGCAGACACCTAAGTTTACCATGTATTTTTGAGTAACTATGCTCTATTTGGTTGCTTTAACGGTTCCTGTTCACTGGGACAACCACACAGCTGAACCCACTCCACTTTAGTCCTAACCTAACCATATTCACCTAATAGATCAAACAAAGGACATGATTTATAGGCTAAGTCTTTCGCTGTGTGTCTACTCCTTTCTGTGCATACCAATCCCATGCAGCCCAAGGTAAGAGCGCCTGCTGTGTGCGCTTCATGTGTATGTGTGAGTCAGGACTGAGGGTTGGAAGGTCTGTTTGCCTCTCTGCAAAGCATCGATTTATCCTTTTCTCCAATTTATTTCTCCTCCTTTAGTCAAAGATACATTCAAATGTGCCTCTGGGGGGGAACTTGGGGTAAAGACGTTGAAGAGGCTGGCTTTTGATGGGTGCTGTAGCCCAAGACTTACATGGGTAAAAGTCATCGACAAACTCATCATAAGGACAATACATAAGAGGCAGCTATATACATAGGCACAAATATTATGCAACGTAAACTGCATTGGCAATTGATTTGACATAGATTTTTATGCCAGATGACACAACTGCAATCATATATATAGGCTTGAAATTGGAACAAATAATAGAATAATAGAATTGCTGGGTTTCAGAGAACATCTATAGGCCATTAATATTTAATACAAATGGGGATCAGATAAAATTAATATTGTTAAAATACAGTTTATTGTTTTAGTAGTAGAAATTGTCAGGTTAAGTTTACATGAATTTACATTTTAGATATTTCATGGCAAACAAAGTACAATAGGGAAAACTGACTCTTCCTCGCCATCTGGGATTATGATATTATCATATCCTAGAATCTGAAAACCTCCAATTAGAGAAAATGTGAAAGTAACAAAAGTGTGTTTTTCTGTCCATTTATTTTTTTAAAATTGCGTGCATTTATCTTAGGACTTACGTCTGCTTTCTAGTGTATCCTGTGAAATGTATGGTGAAGACCCAACCTGAGATTTGTCTTTTCCAAGCTTGAGACTGGCGCAAATAGCACATGGATTTAGAATTTATAATCTTGTCAAAATCTATGCACACCAACACATTATAGTGGTTTTAATTTCAAAAGAAGACAGTCTTTCGTCGAGTAACAACCATTATAAACGGCAGCATAAAACATAATTGTTCCTCATAATCTGGTTTTGACTACAAGGCGATGGGATCAGAATAACAATATTCAACTGCCTGATCCCTTTCTGCGCCTGTATGATTCTGACATTTTCAGATGTTATTACTCTGACTGGAGGATTTGTATCGTAAAGCCCCGGCGGTGGCAATGGCTGTGTTCAACAGAATATGCTGTGTGTGCACAAATTCCCCCTCATGCCCCTCTCTACACACACACACACACACACACACACACACACACACACACACACACACACACGTGCACACACACACAGACACACACGCACACACAGGCATACACACACAGAGCAGCCATTCTTCAGTGTCACGGTGAGCGACGCCTGGCACATCCTTACACCTGAAGTTGATCAATGCCGATACATCCAGGGGGAAATTGAAATCCATAGGAAATTAGGCGGTGCCAGTGATTTATTGGAATAGTAAATCAAGCTATGTGCATGTGTGTACAGTATACTGAACAAGTGAGGGAAGAGGAGCCAAAATTGTATTCAGGTAGAAGTACTGTGAAAATAATGTTACTCGGGTACAAGTAAATATTATGATTACTTGAAGTTTTAAGTAACTGTTAAAATATTTATATTTAACGACCAAAAACGTACAAATGTTCTCTCTTGA
The DNA here is from genome assembly GCA_029959045.1 of Taenioides sp. WSHXM2023. Taxonomy (NCBI): domain Eukaryota; kingdom Metazoa; phylum Chordata; class Actinopteri; order Gobiiformes; family Gobiidae; genus Taenioides; species Taenioides sp. WSHXM2023. The sequence continues at coordinate 18,045,331 of CM057088.1, read as the reverse complement.
CCTATAAGACACAACAAAGTATTTGAACAGATACAGTGTCGCTACTTATGCTATTAATAAATCCACATTCAGAAGTAATTAAAGTAGAATAATAAAACAATACTATTCAAACATAAGCCTAATGTTAATGGACTTTTGAAGTTAGCACAACTTGCCTATTTTCTCCATGCGGTTGGTCCATAAAGAAGTATCTGGTCCCCTCTGGTGCACCCCCCTCTGTGGTGACGGGATGGGGTGAGGACCCAACCCCACACACACAAAGCTCCCCAGGGGTCCCACTGCAGTGAAAAGAGAAGAGCCACTGTCTGTACAAATGTCAGGTCCATTTCTGAGCAAATGTTTGATATCACAATGAATCAAAAGATGCAGGGCTCAATAAACAACCACCAAACAAAGAGACTAAAGAGAGGCAGAAGTGTCATCAGAAATCTGCCACTGATTAGTTTAGACAAGTACTATTTTTGGTCTGTTTCATAGTTTTGCCTTATATTCTTTTACTCTGTGAAATGTGTGCAGCGTCATTCATTATAGATGTGGTGGGAGAATAGTGAAGACATTCTTGTTCATGTGTTTAACAAAAGTAAAACAGATCTGTACTTTAATATTTCATTTTTCTGTTATTAAACTTAATAGCAATAATAAAGTACATAATGGCAATAAAAAGCTGTATAGAGTCACCACAGTCAATCGGTAAGAAAATCATGAAAACTATTATTCAAGCTGGGTGTGTGCTCTCATGCCGTCCTATTATCCAAAGACATACATGGCTAACTGTAGGTGAATTATTGTGTAACAGTAGGTGCTGAAAAATAATACGAATTCCAGTAAACCAAATGTCTTTAAAGCCCCAAAGCAAATCCTTTGTACACTATGAATGATCATATTTAGACTGTACTATGAATCCAATATAAAGCTGTATGAAGTAGCTTACAGCAACCAATTCCTTATAAAGCTGTAGCAAAAGTGACATCTTTACACTTGGATATTCCCTCATCACTCCACTGTGAGTGAGGCAATCTGACACTATGAGCGAGCTGTAAGGCTGGTATAGCTACACAGTCCAAGGGAGAAATAAAAACATATATTTGGCATTGAGTCTAGTGCATTTGTATGGCTTATAGAGCAGGTTGCATTCATGCGTAAATGTGCAAATAAATCCAGCGGGTTTTTCTTTGGAGACAGAATCACTTCCCACCATGCTCTCCCTGCACTTTTCCTCCTCGCAGGTACACCACCGCTTGTGTTAGAGCGCCAGTTTTGTCCTTCTTTAATTGCTTTTTTTTACAAAGAAGAAGAGGAAGACAACAACAAGCTGTGGCTCTGCTGTGGCTAATGGAGAGGCTGTAATAGTGAATAGGGGCATTCATCTGGAGACGTCGGTGAATCGGCACACAATCCCCTCGCGCTGGGCTGCTCAGATCACCAACAAACACCAAACACACATAGATACAGAAGTACACAAAAGTACACACAACTACGCAGAAGTACACATAGCAACCATGGAGATCAGGAGAGGCCAGGGAGGAACCTAATCACACCTCCACGGAGAGCAGACATCAAGGAGGGAGGAGACGAGACAAGGTGATAGGAGGAGGGATGGAGGAGGTGGAGGAATGGATGTTTTTCTATTTGATTTAGGGCCCATGAGCCCATGAGACACAGCAAATTGAACTTGGCATTACACAATATATACCGATGAAATAAAATGAATGTAGATTAGATGGTCTCTTAAGATCATTTAGGTTAACCGCAATTTCTCTTCTATATAAGCTTTATACCCTGAAAGCAGTGATGGGAAGAATACTTGAAAATCTATCTAGTTACAGAATACCAAATATCTGCATTAAAATGTATTTTGTAATGTGGTGCAATCAGAGTACTGTATTCTAAATACTCTGAATACTTTTACATCAAGTTACATTTAAATTGTATTGTAAAAATGCAACATAGGATTAAAAATGGCTAAATATTTTTTTTAAACCGTTTATTATGCATTTCCTATCATTGATTGGAGAAGGACAAATGGCACACACGTGCAACACACGAGCTATGTTTTCTATCTTTCCTATTAGAACCATGCAGTTTTAAATTGTGTGATTAAGTTCTGAAATGTATTCCTATGAATTTAGAAAAGTAACTGTATTCTGAACACCACCAAATGAAAAAGTAACTGTACCAGAATACAGTTACTCACTATTAGTATTCAGAATATGTATTCTCGGTACATGTATTCGGTATGTTATTTCCCAACACTGCCTGAAAGTATGGTCTTCACCTAAACAATACTTCCTTTTAACCAATCTAGGATTTGTTAAAAGTTGAGGCTACTGTACTTTCTCATTTTGTAGCAAAAAAGTTTTATACTCTCCTTCAAGATAAAGCTTGAAAGAATCGGATAAATAGCCAGCAAGTACTTTGAGGAGGAACTTCAATCATTACTGTACAACAAAAAAACATGGACTTCTGTTCAAACTCAAAAATTCAGAATAATTTTTCCATCAACTATCCCAATATGTTGTCTTCTGATTGAAAAGACACTTTGTAAATGCCGTGTCCACCCACACTGTGTGACAGACAGGTGGACACACACTGAGACAGCTACAGAAAAACATACATCTTCCCAAACATTTCCTTATAACTCGTCAGATCTTCAAAACCAGACTCCTACTTCTCTTTACCTGCTAAACAGTAGACTTCCCTATACAAACAAACACACAGACAGTATTAAGGTAAAAACACACAAACCATCACATTCACAAGAACAGGAGACACCACAGAAGTGACAGTATACGGCTCTCATCTCAGCGAGCCGAGACCAGGCACCTGTCAGCTCCTGCCATACTACACCCAAACATCAGGGAACAACAACTCAATTAAACACACCATCCCTGTTCAATTACTGCCACATAATCACAGCAATTTACCTTCCCTCTCGGTGCAGACACCAAACAAACACACACGGGGGCAGGCACACAAAAGACTGCAGCCAGAGCCAGAGCTGCTTCATCCTACACATTAAGTGAGTAAAGCTCCGCGTGGCGGCGGGAGCGGGAAGGTGAACTGGCATCAGTTACATGTGGAGGATGTTGGCTGAATATGATTTGAGTGGACGGAAGGGTCACTGAACTTCCACCAAAAATTTACTTTTACAAACATGTCCTTTATTGTATTTATCTGCATGGGAAATGTGAGAGATGTTATATTGTTTAAGAAATGTGCAGATACTTTAGAGAGATATTTTATTGAAATGTACAGGCTAACTAACAATTATTTAGTCTGTTTTTGCTGAACTGATTGATAATCGGATAGTATTGGAAACATTTCATATTTCCAGATTCTTCATCAAATAAACATGCTTGACGTACTGTTTTGATTTAATAACTGCTCTTTCTTAGTAATCGAACCTTGCCTTAACAAACTTTCTTGACCTGACACACTTGAGTCGATACTTAGGAACACTATTGTTAGATCCAAATCTGAGATGGAGCAGCAATCAGCTAAAGTAAGCTGATGCAACACTTATACAACAGCTATAATGGAATCAAAGTTTATTTTATTTGTTGTGTGTTTGTTGTGCTCTTATAAACTAAATGCTGCTTTATAGAAGAATACAATTAAGTAGATTTGTGCAAAGAAATTATTAGTTTACTTAAAATCACATCAATCAAATGTTTTGTAAGAGACAAATGGCATTGCCAGAAAATATTCTAAAAATAAACAAGCATCCCAAAATGATGACAACATATAGAGGAAAAATGTGTGATATACAAGTTTTCAAAAATACCTGATAAATCTACAAATTACATGATAACTACATACATGATAACTCTAAATACAAATTAAAACACCAACTAAATTACAATCCCTTAATTTATATAGAAAAAATTAATAACTCTTGATATGAACAATTTCCACCTGAGACTAAGTCTGGTCTGTGTGTGTGTTTGTGTGTGCGGCCAGCAGACTGACTAACAGCGTGAACTTGGGTCTGATCCAGGAGCTTGGGGAGGATACATGGATGGATGGCGAGAGGAGGAGAGAGGAGGAGGCCATTGATTTCTGAACAGAGAGATCAGCATTTTGACATCGAGAGAGAAGTGAGCACCCGACTATAACACACAAACACGCGCACGTGCAGACAGGACTCATACTGCGGCCCTCTGGTAACTAACTCCTCAATCACTTTCAATGACTCACAGCTGAATGTGGGATACTGTCTTTTCATGCTGTTTACTTTTGTAGATCACAAGGCGGGCAAGCGATTTCATTGATTTTTATTGCATGAAAGCAAGCTGTAGTTTATTCAAGTTTGGGGTATGTTCTAGGATTTGATGATGATTTTGATGAGAGATTTTTGAAAGAAATATTCAAAGTTATGATCCATGCTGAACCTTATATATTTGTTAGCGACTGGCTCCACAAACCTGCCATATTAATCTCAAGGGTTTAAAGACCTTTCAACCGGCAACACATCTTGGGGGTAGAATTATGGCACCCCTTTCTTAAACTATAGAGAAAATAATTTCACTTTTTATTGACAGAGAAGAGAAGAGAACTTTGTACCAGTCAATTCATGTAGAAAGGTCCAGTGATTATAGAGATAACCAAAAACTAGGTAAACAAATCTGCAATCTGACAGTAAAACAACAAATTAAAATTAGAATAGAGCATAAAGAATCTTGATATGTCCATTAAACTGCACTTTTTCTCCACTGGGTACTAGTACAGAATTACTGAAAATCCCTCAGAGATTCTGAATAAAAGTTTCAGATTAGTGTTGGCCTCAGTGGCGTCCCTAATGTACCTCATTTTAGTTGAAGGGAAAAACAGAGAAAAAGTGCAAAACTCCGCACAGACTGACCACACCTGATTTGGGAATTGAACACGAACAAGTGAATCAGTTTTTTCTGGGCGGGTTAGTGAACTAGAGATAAAAACTTCTTGCCCACATTCTAACTTACTAAGAGCTCCAAGACTGCTACCCCACTGACAAGGATCAACAGGAGAGTCTGGTTAAATGTCTATTACCCAGCATGCCTCGGTGCGTTTAACAGTGCCTAAACCCCTGACAGGGACTCAGAGGAGGGCTGTGACTTCGTGCCGTTGAGCCTAACGAGGTGTGGACATGCGTGGAGGTAGTGGTCATCGGGGGAGCTGACACCCGCAGTGGAGCAGGAGGAGAGGGCGGGGTCAGCCTGGGGTCACGCTGTAATTACACATCACAGTCCCAGTGGTCAATAGCCTGGGCGACTGCCCCACACAGAAACAACAGGCAGGCAGGAGTGTGTTAGAAGAACTTTGGGTCAAACTTTTTATGTCCTCTCTCAACTTAATAAAATAATACTTGGTTGCACCATTTACAGTTGTAATTAGCTTAGTTTAAATGTGAACTGCGTAACATTTCTAGTGAAGGGTTTGCCACCTGCTTGTCTCCTTGGGAATGTTATTGCTTTGTCTAGAATGTTCCACGGTATAGTTTAAACCTATCTATCATGAGGAAAGAAGCAGGTTACAGCACAACGCTATATTACAATTCAGATCTGTGGAGAGTCACCCCTATTCACAAAAGAATGAATGAAGAATGTTTGAGCAATAGAAACACCCATAATGAATAAATATTAGATGTATGCAATGTGTAAGTCATACCAGGGAAAGCAATAACATTGCCATGGAGATAAGCAGATGGCGGACCCTCCACCAGAAAGTTGCACAGTGCAACTTTAAGACTAAACTTTAACCAGACCACAGCTAATGTATGAAAGAGTTTGAGAAATACAGTGTTTACACTTTGTGCACTTACAGGGACCTTTGAGTGACCAGCAATTACCATTTAAACCTGTACTCACACACGGATATGGATAAATCTGTTTAATTTAGCTATTTAATTAACTTTTATATCGATTCATTTGGCTTGCAGTGGGTGTTTTGTTTATTAAAATATTTTTGAAGTGTATTATATGTCCTAAACCTCCACAGTAGCCCTTTGCTCACCTTAGTTTGCATGAGTTCAAAGTAGCAGCACATTTTTGAACCATGGAAAGTCTGTGTGGGAGGCAAGAGTCCGAAACGCTCTTCTTCTGTCCTCTGTGCGCCTTTGTGGTCAGCCACCTGGAAGTAGACAAACAAAAGAAGCTTTTAGCTAAAATACAACAATCAACTTTGAGGAAAAAAACGACTACATGTCTTTTCTATAACTTTCAGCATGTCATTTAAGAAACTGTGTCAGATTGACTTTTCATGCATTTAACTGTGGAGACATTTACAGCAAAAGCTTGGAAGTACCAAGGACATTTTGTTTTTGACAGTGACTAAAGTAGACTAAAAAGTGTGTCTATTGTGAGTGCTCCATGGTCATATTACTACAATTACTTTTTAACTGCAAATGTGGAGATGACCATTTGAATTAGCTATTTGAAGCATGTATTAATGCAAAGAACAGTATATTTTAGAAATATACGAGTGACTATTTACTCTTGGTAAATTCACTTAAAGGTCTTATTTTATGCAAAATTGATTCTCGTGAGCTTGAAGCCATGTTATAATGTTGTTACCTCATCAAATACATACTGGAGTTGTGTTTTGTTTCATTTACACATTTTTGAGTAATCCATTATTATTATATTATTATTACACTGTCTTCATCTCCAAAGCTCAAAATACTCTGTTCCACCCTGTGAAGTCATGAAGCGGTAGTTTTCAAGTTAACTACATTTTACCTTTAGTTCAGTAGAGATTGTCAATTCCAGGGCTGAAATTATCCAAATGATTCTAGTGAAGGTGTATGGAGTTTAAAAACACAGTGGAGCAGTTCCTGTATTACCACATGACATCACAAGGTGACGGGTTGAGAGAAGAACTCAGCTAAAATATGCAGGGTTTGTGCGTTAAACATGTGTGAATGAAACAAAAAGCAATTCCAGATTAGTTTTTGATGAGGAAAGAACATTATAACATAGATCGAAAAATAGTGTACTATGGGCCCTTTAAGTAAAATCATTGTGCAGTCTCTCTCTCTATATATACTGTAGGTGTCAGGCCATTTCAGGGTATGCACACTTCACACATACACTGGTCAGCCCAATGCGTCTATATGTGCTCTGTGTATGAGAGAGGTGAGGGAAAACTGAGCTGACCACTGAACAAACATGGCCGCCCCCAGCTGAGAGCCACATTGATTTGTTGTTGGTAAACAAACAGCTGGATGCCACAGGTGGATCGATAAGCCTCCCAGCCTCCCTGCATGCCTTTCTGATGGCCTGCCATGAATCTCTGCAGAGCTACGGCCCTTCTGTCATCTATACACCTCACCAGTCAAATATTTGTACTGCTTTTATTTGAAAAATACTCAAGTCACTGTACCAGATAGCCGTTCAGAGATGGAGTACACAACTTCTGCAAAAACAGGTACACAGACAATGTCCATATCTACTGCCCTAAACAGTAATCACTTTTAAAATGTTTTCTTATCCATTATTAAGGATATTATGCAAAAATGACTCTTGTGAGCTTCAAGCCATGTTAGAATGTTGTTATCTCATCAAAAACATATGTGGAGTTGTTTTGTTTCATACACACATGTTTGAGTAATCGTTTATTATTAATCTGACTGTTCCACCTTGTGATGTCATGAGTGGTAGTTTTTACTTTTATCTTTAGTTCAGTAGAGATTGGAAATTCCAGGTCTTAAATTATCCAGATGATTCTAGTGAAGGCTATGAAGTTTAAAAACACAGTAGAGCACTTCCTGTATTACCACATGGCATCACAAGGTGTTTTCCATTTGAGAAAAGAACTCTGCCAAAATATGCAGGTTTTGTTACACATGTGTGATTGAAACAAAACACAACTCCAGGCATGTTTGTAATGAGTAAACAACATTATAACATAGATCAAAAAATCGCATAATATGGACCCTTTAATACCTATTTTGTCACTGGTATAACTTTAAACACAACACAAGACGAGACAAGTAAATATATAGATTTTACATATAAACACAGGGTAATATCAATGTATTATTATATTAAATAATATATTTTATACCTGGTTATATTACAAATCCAATTAATCGTCATGATATAATAATTTAGTTTAGCTCAGTGGTTAAATAGAAAAGGCAAATATAATCAGGCCTTATGCACTAGATAACGGTGATTGTTGAGTGCACGCAGACACAGAGGCAGTGCATAAAAGCCAGAGAAATTAAACTGACTTTAAACAAAGGGGCGGATTAGCAGAGGCCGGGGAACACAAGGCAGAGGGGAAGGATTTCAAAGACAAAGAGAGGAGCAGGATTAGGCATGGGTGAGAGATGGCATGATACCGGCGAAGCAGAGAGAGAGTGAGAGAGGAGCCAGGGAGGACGAGAAAAAGAGGAGAAAAGTTCAAAAAGAGTTAGAACAGAGGAGACAAAAGAGACATCATGACGGTCTGTAACAGCTAAGTCTGGATTCAAATGCATTTTTAAGAACAAATGTCGCCATTCAAAAATGTGTACAAAATGATGCAGTGATCAGTTATTATGGCTAACATTTATATGGCAGTTTATGGAAAAACTAGGTAGGAAAATAGCCACAGTATGAATACAAATTACATGCCTGAGCAGCTGTTACGTAAAGACCGTAATGCAGAGAATATAATACAATGCTATATATATGAGGCTCACTGTCCTTTTGACCTTGGGCGGAACAAAAAAAGGTCATATTTTTTTCATTTTTAGCACATCAGCTGAATATAAATAACTCAATACTAACATATTACCTGAACCATAACTAAAGACTAATTTGCCTTGTTAAAGAGGAATGCCCATAGTTTTTGAGTCTCCTGTAGCTTCTTATTGAAACCAAATTGATAAACAATGGTTGTTGGTTTATCCCTTCTTTTTGAATTAATAACTTCCAAAGACTAAAAATACTGTAAAAATATCAGTACCCTCAACACTGATGGAGTAGTTGTAAAACTGAAAATAAAATTCCCTAAAACCGCAGCGGTGCGAGTGTGTGGAGGGAGCAGTGTGAAATGGGAGGGGGCCGGAGTCTTGCTGCGTGTACATATGTAAAGCAGCAGGGAGGCAGCAGTGTGGCAGACCCAGGAGCTGTCCCAACCTGAGCTGCTCTGTGCTCCCTCCGACACATCAATCATCCCAAACAGGGCCATCATGACCGGGCGCCACGCTGAGACATGTGCACGCTCACACACACACGTGCACGCTCACAGATAAACGTGTACGCCGAGGAGCTGAGCACAAAACAGAACTACAGTTACGGAAGCAGAAGTGAGCTTAGGGAAGAAACACAGGCAGCAGACATCAGAGGTGCAGACATCTGAAATATAACTTGAAATATAGTAAAAACTCAGTTCATACAAAGTGTAGGAAATGTAGCAGTAACAATTATTATTATTATTATTATTATTATTATTATTATTATTATTATTATTATTATTATTATTATTATTATACTGGTGCTAGTACAAATAATTTACCTGCCACTAACACAATACTCTAACTCTTACTCACGCTTCCTCATACTTGGACTGTAAAATTACTACTTTTTTTTGAAGTATTAATAACACCACTCATAATATTGTAGCTTTAATGCTGCTCTCACTGCTACGTTTATAATGAAAAAGAGGCAAAGTGGTTAACTTATGTCATAGCAACAACTTGGTGCTGGGTTTTCTCAGTGTTATTTAAGGATGTTCAAATGCTTTGCTAAATGTGCACCATATAGGGCCCGTCGCCTGTTTCTCAATGGAGACAACAGAAGCGTTTGTTTTATCTTTGTACTTAATACTACCACATTATAACATGTAGAAATAAAAAGAAATTTAATATTTTTCTCCGTACTCCTGAAATAACCCTTTGAGTAAATTACTTACTAGTACCTGGTTACTTACGCACCTCTGGGAGATGTAGTCTAAGAAGAAGAGTTAACATTATGCAATTGTCATAAACACATATGTGCTGAAGTGACTATAAAGTGCATACATTAGTCGACAGGTTCACAGACTGTGGCTCGTGCACTCACACTTAGCCTCTGCTCAGTCTCACACAAACAGAAATAGGGATCCTGCTCTGCCCACAGGGTGCCCTCGCCCACGACCATCTGTGACGGGTGCCAACACACAGCGGGCGATATTTACATGGAGACCCACCCCCCTCAACACACACACAAAAACTGGAGAAAAAAAAGAAAAGAACTATCCACAAAGGGCTGCTCGGATCGCTTGATCTCCCCAAACTCATTAAACATGCAGATATATGCAAATGTATGCACCTCCAGAAATGCACCTTGGGCCAGAGAGAGTGAGAGGAGTGTGTTATTGTGGTGAAAGAACATGTTTGTTAGAGGAGCATGTGACTGCCTCCACCACAGTAACATGCACTTCTGAGCACTTCTGACAAACTTCAGCTGCACGGCCATATGGTAAAACAATTCTTATAGCTTTTAGACTACACTAAATACACAGTTTTTATATTGTTTATATTTTGTTGTGGACACTTAATATTTATTTTCTTATGGTTATATTTTCCTGAATTCTGCCATAAAAAGTCATAAATGAAATATACTCTCAAGAGGACTAAAACTGTCTAATAATAAACACAGCGTACATTTTAAAGTATACTTACAAACTTAATATTGTTATTATATTTTTATTTAAATCAATGCTAAATGTGTACATTAATATCTACAAATGCCCCTTTAGATAAGTTTTATTTAAAGCTATAATCTATCTATAAAAATAGAGTTTTATAGATAAAGTTCCCAGTCTGTCACATGTCCATCAACATCTGCACTAAGTGGCAACTTCCAACATCAAACACAGTGAGGAAACAGGGAGGAGGATCGGGGGAGACTCCAGACAACACAGTGGGTCTGACGACGGTAAATATACAATGTGTCAGTCATGGCCACCTCTCTCTCTCCCTCTGCTCTCCCTCTTCTTGTTTGTGTGTATAGCCACAGTGCTGCAGGCTAAATAGTGCCATTATATTTCTACAGCACTGCTAGTCACAGTCAGCTGGAGTCTCCTCGTCCGCTGGGAATCCGAGACGTCTCTGCTCAAAGCCAAACACACAAACAAACACAGGCGCGCACACGCGCACACACACACACACACACACACACACACACACACACACACACACACACACACACACGCACATATAAAAAGGCCCGTGGGTGCTGTGGTGGAGTCAGGTGGACCACAGGGAAGGATCTCATGTGTGTTTTCGGTATTCGAGTGGGTTTTTCTGTTTTTCTGCCTGTGCATGTGTGTGTGTGTGTGTGTGTGCGTGTGTGCGTGTGTGTGCGTGTGTGCGTGTGTGTGCGTGTGTGTGTGTGTGTGTGTGTAGAGTATGTTATTGTGGCACTGGGCTTCTCTGACACTAGAGCACTCTTTGAAACCCTTTATGGTGTACACTTGAAAGCAGGAAGAAAGCTGTCAGTCAGAGCTACCACTAAACTGCACTGTAGTTTGTTATTTACGGCTATGTAAAAGTAACATGGATAGCAGATAGATATGAGTTTTAACCTGCTAAACTGAAAAAAGAATGCCAAATTGAATATAAGAATAGTAAATGATGCTTGGTTCTGGGGTTTTGATCATTGTCTTCTAAACGTTGGCTCCTTCTCCATTATATAAATAATGGACCACAAAAAGAATGCATATTTGACCAGTAATTCCCAGGGATGTCCCATAGACTTAAAAGTGCACTGTGTAACTTGTCTGGTGGAGGGTCCATCACCTGCTTGTCTCCATGGAGATGTGCCTAGAATGTTAGAAGTATACCATAAACTTATGAATGGAGAGTTGCAAGTCAAATTACAGGTTAGATTTGTGGAGAGGCGACCCCACTCACAGAAAGAAAGGATGTTTTTAACATATTTTTGAGCAATAAATAACACCTGTAGTTGAATAAATGCAGAGACACATTAGTTTAATGCCATACTGTGGACAATTTAAAACCAAACCATTAACATCTCCATGGAGACAAGACAGGTTGAAGAAAGTTACACAGTGCATCTTTAAACTGATGTGATGTGACTTAAGAGTACAGAGGAGAGAAGAGACGAGGTATCGCGATCAATGCTGTTCAATATTATCACAGCAACGGCCATAATATAAAACCTATGTGTAATGTATTTCATATTTATTAACTATAGCTGTCAGTGCGGCCTGACTGCACACAATATAGAATAAGTGTACTGTTGTTGATATATTGGCAGCAGTATTGTCAGTGATAAACATTAGGAGCAGTGATCTGGGTGAGAGCTCCGCAGAGGGGGCAGAGCGGTGGAGACATGCTCGGTCTCCTTCACTGTACCTGAAGGTCAGCCTCGTCGCGAGCCGCTCCACCCTCTCCTCTATTGTTCAGTGCTTTTATTTCAGCGCAGGACACCACTCTCTGACAATTGTCATCATGACGAATCAATACGGACCCTCCCCAGACCAGGTCTCTCCTCCCTCTCATGCCCTTGACTTTTTTAAACATGATCGGAGGAAAGGGCTGAAGGAAGTCCTCACTCTTACTACTGCCCCCTTTGACTTTGCTATACTATATGACAAGATTTCAGTGTTATATAATGTATGTCTTAGACTTTATTGATCCACATGGGAAATTATTTGGACACAGTAGCTCAAATATCACAATATATTATAATAACAAAGAGCAAAAATAAATGGCAATAATAAATTCAAAATGACTAGCAAAAATAGCAAGAGGCTGGTGTCAAATACGGCATAATTATATAAATGTCTTCATCTTGTCATATAGTATAGACAAAAGTATAGGAGACATACGAGGTGGCCGCTTTGGAATATACATGCATGTTTTATAGTTTTATCTAAAAATAAAAGGAAAGCATTCACTTGAGCTTAATGTCTCTGTACATTGTCATTGTCAAAGACTATACTAAACTAAATATGGACAGACTGACATAAGTAGAGCATTTGTAACATACTTTAATAACATACTTTAATACAAGTACTGTTATTACTATTACTTCAATAACTGTTCTCTACAAATCTGCCAGTTGAGTATGCTACTCACTTTAAAAGTGATGTTTACATATACTTTAACTTAATTAATTAATTGTTTAAATTTTTTGTGAGCAAAAAAAAAAAAAAAAAAAGATTTTGTTGAAAGAATAGAGAGTTAAGGCAGTTGTGATTACAGCACTGGGTCCAGTTTATATAAATGATGGCAGTAAAACAAAACAGTGAACCTACACTATTCTCTACGTAATACTGTGGCTTCTTTTATGAAAGCGCTCAGCACCATTTAACACCTTGTACACTGTGTCTGCTCTGAGTCTGGGCTGAGACCTGAAATCCCAGCGTAAAAACCAATCAGTGTGTGTGCTGTGATTATGCTGTGTGATGGCATGCTGCACGTCAGAAGCAAGCGTTAATTCGTGTTGCGAGCATCATGGTTACTCGTCTCAGTCTCCTGGTAATGAGCAATGCCGCTGTTCTGTGGCTGCCTCAGCTCCACTGCACTACCTCCACCACGCAGCCACACACTGGGCCCTGGTAATTGGTCACAGAGGGGACAGTAAATCTGAATGAGGACATGGGAGAGGGTATGGAGGTATGGAGATGTGGAGCTGGGAGCGAGGATAGGGGAGTGTAGTCTATGTGTTAGCACGGATAGGTGATAGAGGACACTGGGTGGGTGTCTTTCATCTTATCAGGTTTTCACTGTACACTGTAAAATCTAAATGGTGAATCATACGCTTATAAAATATTTTTTCTTACATATCAGGGTCAGGATGCTTAAACAATATAACAAAATAAACATGTGGGAATACTGTATGGTCTCCAAACTGTGATTTGGTCATGTTTATAAAGCCTGTAAATAATTACACTGGGCAGAACAAAAGTCAGCCTGAAAATAGTTATAAATATGTGGATTGTTTTTGGTGTAAACAGATCTAAGAATGACCAGTGGGGCTCACATGCCAAACTTTGCCCTTTAAGAAGTTGCTGGTGAAGAGGTATATAGATATCTAAAGAAAAAGGATCAGAACTGGCACCCAGATATCACCTGACAATGTACCAGCAGTAGTCCCTGTAGGATACTTTGAGAAACACTGGTTTGGGACTAAAGGTTCATTTTAGTCCAGTGAATATGTTTTACAGTGCAAAAGCTCTGACTGTTTACAAGTACTGCCACCTATATTTGCACACATACATGCACAGAGACAGCCTCCGCCACTCGGCTGCTCTGCTCCCACCCACATGCATATACAGTAAATGACCTCAGCGCTCTACAGTCTACCAAGTACGGATCCTAATCAGACGGCAGCAGTATTGTGTCTGTCAAACCCGGCCAAGGTTACTTAACCTCCCAGTCTTAATTTCCTTTCCATTTTAGCGCCTTCCTCCATATCAAACATCAGCACATCTATGAAGGCAAAAAGGAAAAAAGAGCAAGGAGGAAAATGAAGATTGCTATGGTTGGCTGAAGCTGGGAGATGAGAGTACAGGGATGATTCACATAGTGCAAAATGAACTGAACCAGGCTGAGCTGAGACTGGCTATTTTTAAACATCTATAACATCAGACTACAAGAGGAGGACAATGTGAACCAGAGCAGATAATTTCTACATCATGAAGGCATTGAGAAATATGATATTCCCGAAAAGTTAAATTTGGAAGTTACATTCGCTAGAAGTTTGGAGTCACTGAAATTACCGGAAACTTCCTCTCGCTGTGAAATGAAAACAAAAAAGAAAGACAGTTATTTGGAATGTTCCTATATCTTTGGACCATAACATTTTTATGAAGGAAAAAAGTAAAGATGTTGTTGTTTTCAAGAATTCATACTGATACAAAAACTTTCTTCTGCTCAAATCATGCATCAGGATGCAAAAGAAGACCAAATCCAATTTTTACGCAATAATTTTGACCAACAACACTTTTTTTTTTTTTTTTTAATGGATATTGGCAACACTACACCAACAATAAGAGTTATACACCAACTGCCAAACAAACCAACTGAACAGAAGTGACAGAAGTGACACAAACAAGAGCAGCCACTTTAGAACAAGTGTGACGTAAAAATACAGTGCCACATTAAACTAACATATGGTTAACATCAGAAGACAATGCAGATAAAAGACCTGAGGAAACAGGGTGTTTTGGATCTGTACAGTGCTGCATTGCTCCCCAGGTTTCAAAGCCAGTCAGAGATATCTGAGAGGTGTATGAGCCAAACAGATGGACAAGAGGCTGATCAGTGCATAACCTCCAAAGACAAAGACAAAGAAAACATAGAGAAGAGCCACAGTGACAGAGGCACTGCTGACGAGTATTAGCTAAATGATTTAAATAAGCACATGTAGCCTCCACCGCCTCATTCCCACTCAGTAAACACTCTCGCTGTCCGTGTTCATCACAAGCAGCACATCTGGTGTGACAATGGCACATCGCGAGGAGAGCGGCGAGCTGCAAAAAGACTGACAGCCCGGCGCTGTTTACGTCGCGTTACCACGGCAACACGTCCATCAATCACACCTCGCCGCGATGGCCTGACCCACGCTTTCTGCCACAGCCGCGAAGATGAAGCCTTTTCAATTTACATGCTGACACACTCCGCTCCTGCTCTGCTATTTCACAAGTACGTACACAAACACACACACACACAAACACACACACAGCATATACACCTCAAAGGCATGTCCATACACACACAAACAAACACAATTCTTTTAAGCTATCAACATTTCACCATTTTGTAATGGTAAAGCTTCACATAATACACACTTGTGTCCAAATACTGTTATGTAAACTACAGAAGGGGAACAAATGACTCCAACAAAGCATTCTATTGATTACAATGCAATCATTATCAACCTGTAGATTCATCAGACCTAATGACCAAACCAAAAAATATCTGATCATTTATTTGGTTCACTGCAATGTCCAAAACAAGAGTTAGACTAAAAACTATTGACGTTCACGTAGAAGCCTTTTGAATGTACCTGTGCATACTGATTGCCAACACTACGTGCCTGTTCTGCTCTTTCGCACAAACACATAGATGAGTGCCCCTCCATAGACACAGGAATGTAATATTTGCATTGAAGAGAAGGGGGTGGGGAGGAACTACGCTTTAACCATTTTGTGCAAATGGCAAAAGCTACATGTTACACACCGCTCAGTATGAAGCATTTTAATCTGCTGCAACGTCAAGGTGACACAGAAATCTGGAAACAATTTATATCAAATAGTCCAGTCTATAGAAACAACACATACGGGATACATTCAAAACGATATAGGTCAATCTAACAAGTCATTTCAATGTATTTATAATTTAAATTATATTAATTATTATTTAAATTATTAATTTAAAGTCAAGTCAAATTTAACATACAACAATAAACCCCAATACACAATACACAATATACAGCAAGAACCAAGATTACAGAATAAGATTAAGATAACTCTAGAATTTAAATTTATTATTTATTTTATTTGATAATTTAGTAATTCATACAATTATTATATGCAGTACATTCAATTTAATGTAAACATACTGTATACATCTACATGAATAATCTTATAATCTACAATATGAATATTCAGTTGGTTAAATCTTTGGCATTTTCATTGTCACGTTTGTCTGATTTCAATACTGATCAATACTAAAATTTGTCATTTTGTCCCCACCCATTACTTTCTTGTAATTATTCAAAGCTCACAATACTCATGAGTACAGTCATGGTAACTCTATCCTCACTACACTGGGTACTTACACATGAAGTAGTTAAGTAAATTACCACTCGTAGACACATCCTCTATTGACTGGCAGTGTCCAAAACAAAACCCCAACCCACAATCAAAGCGTAAGGCTCAGACTATGACATTCAGAGGCTGGCAGTAATAGTGGCCTAAACATGGTTCTTATGTGGGAGTCTGAGCGGTCGCAGGAGCTTCTGTAGTAAGTGCTAATAGCTCAGACGCGACTAGGCAACAAGTCATTGAGGAAGATGATGTTGTCCTCTGACACAATCACTTCCAGCTCTGTCCGGGCCGAGGCTGAGGGCTGCTGTTTGTGCTGCCTGTAATTGCTGGGAGGATTGATTCTGAACAATGTGCCATCTCACAAGCTGTAATCAACCTTCATTATTCATTCTTTACTCGCTCCGGTGCAGGGTGCTGGGGACACAATGGCTGGCCCTTGAGCGGTGGTGCTGCCTGGTGACTGTATGACCACTCTGGTACTCAGTGTCCTCCTCCTGCCTATCTTCCCCCTGCTTCACCAGCTCTTAACAACTCCTTTTGAATCTCTAATCTCGTCCTCTTAACCGGCTCTTCCTGCTATTCAGCGTTCGCTCCCTCCTTAACTTGTCCTCCATGCGCCACCATCAAACCTGAATTTCTTGCATCAGGATCTCTTGATGTTGAAATCACAGTCCTTATAGGTCTCTTTGATTTTGGCTCAAATCTTTAATTTTCTGCTACTTGTCATTTTTCTCTAGAGTTAAATATGAATGACGCAGTTTTTCTAATACGGTCCTCCTGGAATATATTACAGGAAACCAGGTTGTGTATGGTGATACTTAAAAGGACTTATTATGGACTTAAAATGGTCTTTTTAGTCTTTTCCCATGGTTTGGACATAGTTAAATCTGAATTTAGACTGTTTTATTGTTGATTATACCTGTTCCAATTCTGGTTAAAGTTGTTCTCATTTAGCACCAAAGTCAAGATCAAACAAACAGCAGTGACAACCTCCATCCACTCTGGGCCCCCACCTCCTTGTAGAAACCCATGGGGGGGTGACAAAGAGCTAATTTTGGCCATTATTACCATACAGACCTTATGCCGTTAATCTGCAATAAGTGAAATTCATTATCCTGATGACGGGGGTCTCTCTCGGAGCAGTGCAGAGACAGCGAGACAGGAGAGAGAAGAAGCTGATCAATAACTCAATCTGCAGCACGGCATGGAGCCAGTCTCCTCTGTCCCCGCCTGTCAGTGAGAGGCACACACTGTCCTCATCGCAGCAGCAGCACGCCCCGCGATCAATGGACACAATCTAATCAGCCCCTATCACCACCAATGACTTTTAGCATGTAGGGCCCAGCGTAATGGCATTAGGCAGGCGGCTCTGAGGGGTCAAGATGGGCCCATGCAAGTTCAAGGTCAAGGTCAAATAAACAGAAATTTTATTCAATAAATTCTTCTATGGCAATTTATAATATTCCTTAAAGGGCCAATATTACACTATTTTGTAATGTATATACTGTTATAATGTTGTTTTCTCACCAAAAACATACCTGGACCTGTGTTTTGTTTCATTCACACACGTTTAATACACAAACCTGCATATTTAGGCTGTGTTCCTCTCTCAAGCAGAAAACACCCTGTTCCACCTTGTGATTTCATGTGATACAGGAAGTGCTCCACTGTGTTTTTAAACTCCATACAGCTTCACAGGAATGTTTAGGATCATTTCAGCTCTGGAATTCTCAATCTCCACTGAACAAAAGGTAAAAGGTAGCTGTTAACTTGAAAACTACCGCTTTCTGACATCAACAGAACAGAGCATTTTGAGTGTGTGAATGAAACAAAACACAACTCTGTAATACAGCACCTTTAATATTCCTTCCTTAAAAAGCCATCACTGTTTAGATATTGTACAAATAGTGTCGAGGTACTAAAAATGCACTATATTTTGAGGAAAAGACAGGTTGGTCAGGTTCAGTGGTTTATAGGAGAAGTTTAGTGATGTGACAATATCCTAGGCCTGTCACAATAACACATTTTGAAGTGTGATATATTGCTGAAGTAAATATAGATGATAAACAATCATATGGAAACCTAACCATTAAGCAGAATTATCGACAAAAAACTATTCTAAATGTACAATGTTGTTAAAAATCAAGAACTGCGATAAATAAATAACAGAATACAACACTTACATAGTTAGTTTTTCTCTATAAGGAGTCATAGAAGATCACAATTCAACCATCTACATCTTAAATCTCATTGTACAACAAAAAATAACCAAAATATTCCCACTACTACAAAGAAAAAGACCGATAAATATTGACCCCCCAAAAGTATTGTTTCATCTGTCATGTATTGAACAGTAACTCAATGTAGTATTTATTGTGACAGGCCTACAATATCCCATTATCTGTGCTAACTTATCCTACTACTAAGACACTTGATGTAAGTATCCTATACATACGTACAATTAAAACATTGCTTTTGGCTGTTTGACAGTAAAAGATATAAACCAATTCTTCACAATGACAGATTCATTTGTTGTCAACATATGCTAGCTTCTTTACTTAGCAAAAATTAAGAAAGAGAACATTAGTAGCCGGCTTGCTCTGAAATCACGGGAGGCGGGAGAGGGGTAGTCTATGTTGTCAGTTAGAAAATGCAGTTACTTTGACAACACCTTGATTATAATAAAATATTGCCACAATCACAATGCCATAAATTGTATTGCAGTATATATTTATAAACAGCTCAAACAATGAACAGGCCATAATGTCACTTCTGAATACATTTTACCATCTTCCAACCATCTTGTCCCTGCCTACATTTGTCACCACATTAGATGTCTGTTAAGATATTCTTTCACATAGTCTTTTCAATGTGCTCCCACTAACAATACATGTAGATTTAATTTTCTGATTTGCCTACAAGTGATATACAAGGCCCATAAACCAGCAGCACTAACAATAGATCACAGGGACTTTTTACATTATGGGAGATCGGATACCCCGACTTCTCATAAAACTCAAACTGTTGGTGACCAGGCCATGGCACGGTGCTCCCTTTAAGTGATTAAATGCCCCCTCCCCACCTCCGCCTCATACCCCCTCAGAGAGTCCTGTGCACCCATTAAATCCTATAGCCTCCACGGATCGATTGGGTCAGCGCGGCTCTGTGGCCATAAACTGGCGGGGACATATATCTGATAGAGAAAGCCACGGGAAACGGGCTTACCTACGATAGTACATGATGGAAACGACAGATTTTATGTCCCCTGCTATGTCAATGAAACAAGCAGAGCTAGGCTGAGCTGCTTTCGAGAAGTCTTAAGGCAATTCTGTGCATAGAGGCAGACACAAAGATGTGTGGACTGAAACACACAATACTTTGAAAGTGTGCACATAAACAGATAATACATGAAATATAGTATATTAATCAAGAAAATGGACTGTAACTAGATAATCTCATTTAAGATTTAATAAAATCACACCACAAACTGGATATGAAAAGAAAAAAGTACAGTGCACAGGGACCCCTTTTCAGATCTTGGGTAATGAGTACCCAGGCCTAGGGTTTTGTCCAACTACTATTACTGCTAGTCTCTAATATTGCTAATATTATCATTATTACAGCTATTAAAAGAATGACAGCATCTTGCATTCATGTTCTTGAATTTGATGTGAGAATTTCAGATGATAACAGGGGCGGAGTTTCACAGTTTTTGAACAAAATATATTATTCGTTAGGGATTGGCGCCACAAAGTCCTTTCTACTGACAACATTCACACATAAAGGATTGAATAATGGCACCATTTTCTGAAGTTATTGGGGGAAAAAAATCCATTTAGTTTGTAGTGACAGAGAAGACAATGACCTTTGTACATGTGGATAGGCCTGGTAATTAGAGAGATATTAACAAAAACAGATCAAGAACTCTGCCATCTGGCAGTTAAACTGCAAATTTTCTTCTAGTCCTCCTGCTCAATTTTAAACTATGGGCAGTTTAAAACAATGTAATGTAATGTAAGCTACCCACCTTCTGTGTCAATGTAACACCAGATTCAAAGTTACTCATTTAAAGAAATATATGTTTAAAACCAATAATATGCTCTAATACAAAATGGGCAGAAAATACATTCATATCTGATATAAAATTCACTTGGAAGTCATTAATCCAACCTAATCAATGAGTCCATGTTTACAATTAAGTATTGTCAGCATGAAAAGCGTCTAAATGTGGTGCATATCAAGCAATTAGTCAGGAATCAGTCATCCAATTTCAGACTTGTTCTCTCTCCACCTCCTGCGTGGTCGGAGGGAGGCTGAGCCAAGTCGACTACTGAGTGACAGCCGATCTTCTGTCCACGCAGCACGAAGCATGTTAAGCCCCGACCTCCCGCCTCCACACATCTCCACTCTTATACGGCCTGCACATTTTCTCCATCACTGGTCCACACCGAATGCCCTCGCTAACTCACTCTCCTGCTTTCTCCTTTTTATCTATTAGGACCAGGCCACTCCTCCTCTCTTTGTAACTTTGGTGGAAGCCTTTTCACTTTTTGTTCCACGGCCTGTCCCGGGTCTTTCTCTGTTGATATTCACACCATCTGGCAGCAGGAGTGGCGGAGGTGCAAGAGATGTGCAAGCGAACTCCATCAACAGCTATGAGGTCGGCATGTTGTTTTGTCCTTCAACCATATTTTTAACATATATGCTTTCAACAAAATTTGATTTTAACCCAGCAAGTTTACATATAATTCAAAATCTGTTAAAGAGGAATGGGTTTCCCTTGAGTAACTAAAACTATGTAATTAATTAATTTGGTCAAAGGTTATCACATATTTATAAAGGAATAAAAACAAGGATTTGCAAGAAAACAAAATGATTCCAACTCTATCAACAAAGACAGGGTCAGAAACCAACCCAGGCACCTAAAGCTACAGTTTAGCCCTTTGCCTCTTGGTCCACCCATGGTCACCCCATGAGAATCTCTTCAAGTTCAAGGTATTTTGCCCTTCTAAAATATGGCATTCAATAAAATATTTACCATCCGTACGCCTTCACCAAAACATTCTTAATAGTCACCTGCTAAACAGGGACTCTGCTCTTGCCTCAGTTTTCCCCCTTGTCTGCAGTGGTCCATCCCGCTAAGTCTCCCCCATGAGAAGTGGCTATAAAGAATCACTCAAGCCGCACTAAGCAGCTGCCTGTGAGTTAGGTCATTTTCCCAGGAGCCTCCGAGTGGGCATTGGCAGGACCTCAAAAAGAGGGGACACCATCTGTTCAGCGCCTCAAAAGGTTGGTGACACCTTCTGTGGTACCAACAACTTCTAATTAAGCAGCCAGGAATGCAGTCCACTTGCATGATCGGTGCATTCGCTTCCCCTTCGTCCTCGTGACAACACAGCAGACATGGGATCAGCCTCATACACCTCTCCTCCACATCTGGCAATGCACTAATGAACAACAACGAAGGTTTTTTTTTTAATTTTATTTTGCATCCTTTTGTAGCCCTTAATTAAATGTTTATCAGTGGTGTTAAACACATATTAGCCCTATGGTCAATCCCACAGTGCTTAGCTCCAGTTATATCGTAATGCGCTAATTTCATTAACATTAGGATTTAAATGAAATAACAGACTCGAACCATTCTTCTGATTTTCATCGCTCTTGCAGCCAAATCTTCTGTTCAGAAATGCTACTAATTAGGCTTATTAAGTAATTAAGAAGAGGTCTTAATTATATCTGTGCCACCGGGACCAAGGCGGCAATAACCATGAAATGTGGCACACTACTCTGCTTTGTTGGTTTTAACGTTGCACACTTTCAGCCACTGAAGTGAACGAAACTGGAAATCACAACTCAAGTGTATTTTGAAATGAGGCAAATATCAAGCTGACTTAAAATTACAGAGAGAGACACTTAAAGGCCCTCATCCAAATGTCAGATGAATTAACATGCAAAGAGTTAAAAGTTTAATGAAATCGATTGCAGGGGAAGAAAATGAGAGGTTTTGGCACGAGGCCGGCATTGGTCTCTGGAGAGCGGGCAGTAGAGTCGCCACAGCCATCAGTCAAAACAGCAGCCACCTGCCCCATCTCAATACAAGGAGAAACCACAATGATCTATACCCTACAACCTCTCTCCAACATATTTTGATTTGTAGCCCAAGTGTTATTCAAGCTCTGGTTCAAAAGAGGTATAAAACTCAGCCGAGAGCTTTTGTTGGACACACACCAAGGTCCTTTAAATGGCACCGTCCTTGTGGGAATGAGAACAGTATTACAGGCAAAGGTGGACAGAGTAACCAGAAAAATAGGGAAGAGTGGTTTTACTTACTAATGTAGAAAAAAATGTCTAAACAATTATTATAGTTATGTTATTAGTATATTAGTTTTGTTGTACAAAGACAGATGAATCATAAAATGTAATGTGCCAGTGAGTGCATTTCAAAACTATAATTTTCGAAACAATTACTAAATTAAATACAAGTAGCCTTTCATTTTTCTTGGGGGAGAGAATTGAACTCGTGGGACCAAGTAAATCCCCTTGTTGATCAATATGACTCAGTTAAAATGGCTAGTAAGTTCAAAATAATGCACAAGGACTGGACCATATGACAAGACAATTGTGACCTAATCCTGGTGAGCACATGCTGTTTTCATGGACTTCATGTGCTTCACTGTTTCATGATGCGCTATGCTGAAACACAGACACTTTTTTTCCACCTCCTCCTCCTATTTGCAAGCCTCTGTTATGCTTAGTGAGTGACAGGTGGATTTAGCCAGTCCACCTTTCGGAAGCAGCAAATGACTTTAATGTCCTCTTAAAAGCAATATGAAAATCCTAAGTTTACACGAATAATGACAAAATAGAGGAACCCCTCAAAAAACTACATAGTTCATCTCAAAGGGTTTATCCGCCCATTAAATAAAATGTCAAATTAAATAGAAAGACGTGCTGCAGTATTAGATAAAAAAAATGGATCTTGATGGTGACACATGACAGAAAAGACAAACTACATATTAGTCTATATTATATAATAAAATTATAAGAAATGTGATCTGCCAATAAATACATATATAAATTAACTTAAAAAACAATGATTCTGATGCAGAGATTACTCATTATCATGGTCATCATTTTGAGTTGTCCACATTTAGCCTGACATTTAGCATGTTTTCACTCCAGCGTATGGTGCCAACAACTCTCTGTCAGCTAATGCTGCCATCAAAATAATCTCTGGAAGGAAAAACTGAGTTGAAGAGGATGAGCACGCAAAACTTTATTTTCATTTTCCCCCCTATTTCTCTATTCCCCCAAGCAAAATATCAAAATTGCTACTTGTACATGAATTATGCATAAGTGGAGGTTTAGAGGAGCATGGGGTCCCTGAATCCCCCCCACCCTGCCTTCTTGTAGCACAGTAGGGAGGAATACAGTAGAGTATGTGTGTGTGTATGGGCTCATGGGACGGGGGTGATCAGGCACCCCTCTGTTTGCCTGCTGCACCCCCCTGCCGGGAGACACGGCACCCCCTGCAGGAGGTGCAGCGCTCTGCTTCCCCTGGTCCCTCCGGGCAGTCTCTGTATGTCACACTCCCAAACACAAACACACTTTTGGCACACTGAGCCCGCTTCATCTGCTGACCCATCAATCAAACGCACACACCAACATTCTGAAATGATGCTTTGGGCTTGAAAACATCCAACATATTTGGTTTCTTTGAATGATGCAACTGTTATCTAACAATTCAGAAGTGTGTGGACTTATGGGATGAAATTGAGAAAGTCTTATATGGAAATCATTTTGTAACACAGAATGCAATTAAACAGTTGAACCAGGGATTCTCCACAGTCACATGAATGGGACAGGTCATGGTATGACAAAAATAATGCTTGTTGTTACAGCCTACTGTCCTGACTTTTAGATTACGTTTTGTTTAAAAGTGATGAAGAATCTTTGTTACCCTTAAAAAAAGAAAGTAAAAAGAAAAATTATGTTGCTTATAGATGCTACTGTTACGTGTCCAAATTGGGTCCAGAGCAAATTGAACATAAACATAGAAAATTATATGAATACAATAATCAAATGAATGTAATTTAATAACCAACCACATTTGAAAAACTAATAAAAATAATTTAAAAAACTAATACAAACCTATAGTCTAATATACAAGTTCTACTCGGTGGATAAATATGAATAAAAACACTGCAAAGAGAATACACAATGATTAAAATGAGCACCAGGCACAACACCAGCCTATCACGTTAAATAACTAATAATGGCTTAGAGTCAAAGGTCAGGCAAATGAAGCCTATATATGCACCTAATATCTCCTTCCCTATGCTCATTAAGAATCCTAATCATGCCTTGCAAACATACAAACACTAGGATTTCTACTTCTTCTCAATTATCCAGCGATTATGCCAAAACAAGATCCACGCAGCCTTTTACTCGAATCAACAGGAATCATGAATCATTGGACAGTCCATCTAATATTAAGTGATAGTGGGATGAGCTATATCCTTAATTATCCAACCCGCACACACACAACACTAATTCTGTGGCCTGAAACACATGTACATAGAGCAGTTGGAGTAATTGGCTCTGCAGTGGAAAAAAAAAGAGGAAGTCTGGATAATTAATTAATCTATGTGGCTGGGGCAGAGACATAAGGCCAGTTTTACAGGCACACCAGGGAGGGCTGCACACAGAGGGGAGGGGCCAGAGAGATCTGTACTAGTGAAAAATAGGTGTCTTTATCAGAAATTAATAAATGTACTATATGTGCATAACTAAGTGTAATTACATATTTTATATATATATATATATATATATATATATATATATGTATAATTACACTTAGTTATGCATATATATATATATATATATATATATATATATATATATATATATATATATATATATATATATATATATATATATATATATATATATATATGTATGTATATTTAACAATTTTTAAAAAGTTGATTTTAAAAACTTTTAAAAAGAACATTTTTTAAAAGTTGATTTTGATTAATACTCCCTCTTATATAAAAAAAAATCATGTAATACAATTAATACTAATTTTACATTAAATTTAATTGAATTTATACTTAAGGGTTATACATTTCTTTTGGTAAAATACTGTTGTGTATGAAACCAGAATGGAGCTTCCAGAGTCGTCCTGTTTGTCTGTCAGGCTGTAGGGCGGCTGTGGAAGTGGAGAGCAACCTTCTCCTTTTTACCATAAGCCGGTGTTAGTTGTTGTCAGATCCAACAACAGTATGGAGAGTGGAGCGCACACACCTGAGGAGGAGAGAAGTGGCAGGTACATCAAGTCTATGGTAATGGAACAGCAGATGGGACTGGCAGGCACACGCCGCACCTCCAGCTTTGACACTCACATAGTTTTTGTATGTGCACACAGATTTTCATGCATTAGAAATAGACTCCCACAAACACCCAAGAACAAGCTGCTTTTACCTCAGGGTCCAGAAATATCACATCTGAAAATAAACATGTGCGTAAAACAAATGCAACTTTGGCTGTCTGTCGATGTGTACAGAAGAGCGGGTCAGGTATAAATGGTGAGACAGAGCTAAACTCCCTCAGAGCATTTGGAAGCAGCCTCTTTCTGACCTACACTCCAGGTCCCATATGAGCGACAGCATGGCTAGTGGCCCTAGTAATCTCCAAGATAAATCATCTTTAGCCTGACTCTAGCAGCCTGACAGACAGACAGGCCTAAGTACCTGGGAGGGAAGCAAATGCACACTTTAAAACCTCCAGTGAAGAGGAGCTGTGAAGAACACAGTAGTGCCCTGAGCTCCCGCTGTCCCCCACGAGTCTCTAGCTGCCATTTTGGCTCTGTCTCAAGGCACTATTGGGTCCTATCTCATGTCATCGTCCTGGCTGTTGTTCAATTCTTGCACTGGCTCCTGCTCAGCTCTGATCTGGCTCTGGTTCAAGCTCCATAGTGGTGGTGTTTTGTGGGCTTCATTGTGGCTCTGCAGTAGCATGGCCCCTCCTCCTCTCCCCTTTTTCAGTTGGAGCACCCCAGGTATCTGGCCTCCTGCCCGGCCCGCAGATCAGTGGGAGATCCAGGCTCAGGCCTTTTGTTTGGGGTGGCATTTTGCCTTTGTTTTCCCATCTCGCCTGTAATCTAAACACCCCAAACATCTCATGCTTGACAAATCGGCCCTGAGACGAGGGAGCAGCGGAAGACAAACGGCTGGAAGCGGTTCAACCCCAGGCAGGACTGATGGTGTCCGACTGGGCCTGACCTCCCAAAGGTTAAAGACACGTTCACTTACAAAGCAATCAATTACCCAGACTGTGTGGGCGCTTTTAACCAACCTCCCCTACTGCCAGCACACAGCGGTGTTATTGATGAGGGTCCCAGTGTACAACACGCTCAACATGGAGTGTGCATTACATTTCACAATTGAAATAAATCTCAGTTTGCTTGTGCTGTACCTGTGCCTCTCCCTGCTCTCCCTATACCTACTCTGCCTCTCTCCTCTCTGCAGGTTGTTGTAGCAGGTTTATTCTGGTAGTCAGCTTCGTGGGCCCCGGCAGGCCCCTCAGCTGTTCCGCTGGGTTTGTAATTACCATTTCATTAAGAATGACAGTTTCGGGGGTTGAAGCACCATTTCATCCGGGTCTCGTGGGGAAGACGCTTGCCAAATTTCCAGTGTGAGTGGCAATTATCTCTCTTCCTGTCTGCAATTCACCATTTTGTACTTAGTGGCTTGACAACAGCGAGGAACATTTTGCTGGAGTAATAATAGGTCTGGGATATTTACACTGTAGCCCACTCAAGCTTAGCTGTGTGAGCCGACTGATACGAGCATCAGAGGAGAAAGAAACAAACTGTGTGTTCCTACTGCGCCACAAGAGGCTTTACAATATGCCTTTGCTAAAGCTGTGAAACTGCTTTAGAGTAGTGCTGAGAGTCTCGCAGTACCTCTCAATACAAAACAATTTGCACGGATGGCTTATGATAACATCGCATACAAGGATTTTGACATATGAAAATATATGTTATATAAACAATATAAAAATATAAAAACCCACAACAACAAAAATCTCCAAAACTACTTATCACAATACTAAGTGTGATTACTACTAGGGAAAATGAGCCAACCTTGGCATTAGAATATACAAACACGTTACTAATATGAAAAGCATTTACTCTTAACATTTAACAAATTGCATCTATTAGCCACTTTATTTTTTACAATGTCTATGATTACTTTGTGACTGTAATTTTTTCATAACAGCCAGCTAATGTATCTTTACCCCAATTATCAATATCCAGCTGAGTGTGTAGTGCCTGTATAGTTGTAAGGCACTGTATTAAGAAATAACTGGTAGAAGTAACATTTCACTGCATTTCAGACTTCCATTACGGCTTCACTGTGAGTAAAACATGTTTGTGTCAGCCTGCCCACAGCCATTTCTGTTCTGCTAGTTTGCTGTACTCTCATCAACAATCCACCATCTCTTTATCACTTAAAGATTTCCAACACAACATTTTTTTTGTTTACATGATTTTCCCCAGAAGCCATTTGCCTGATTACATGCTACAGAGAAATCTCTTGATGGCTAGACTCAGCAGGTGGAATGATTACAGCAACCACTAACTCTTTAAACATACATATGTGAATGCTACACTTAGATGGACTTGTGGGAAAAAAGCATGAAATGTTTAAGAAGAGGGAGAGGCAGGAATGGAGTGTACCAAAGTGACAGTGAAATGACACATTGGATGCCTACTTCTGGTGACAACTGCAGCTCTTTTAATTGCTTGTCTGCTCTGAAGGATGGGATACTTAATTCCTACATATCCCACACAATTGCTTTTTGCCATGACACAGGCCCAGAGGAGCAAGGGAAGAAAATATATATTTTTGTCACCTGATCATAATTTGTTTATTTCAAAACTTCTCTACGTGGTTTAGATTAGTGTGGTCTAAGGCTAATTAAGCTTTTTCACATGACCAAGTATTCTCAACCACTTCAGTATTCAGCAAATCCAGTTGCAGTTCTATACAGTTCATTTACAAGAAGCCTAAACTGTGTAACTTCATCTCAACATCATTCAGACTCTTAACTGTTTAAATCTGGGCTGTTACTGCGTGAATTTCGGCTCCTCCATCAATATTGTGCAGTGTCCAGGGGGTTATGAGCTGTGATCACCTGCTGACGATGAGCTCACGACAGTTGATCGTACAGTCGCAGAGACATCAGACATGTTTGATATTTGTCGTGAGTCATAGGTAAAATACAGCTGCAGGTGGACGTAAACACAGCTCTCATAAAGCACCTCTCACACTTATTCTGATCAAATCGCTGTACACACACGAGAGACAGAAAACTTTGGTAACAAAAGACTTGGACTTTAAACAAAGCAGTGCTAAAGTTAACAGTGTGAATAGTTTGCTAATGTACTTCTATGATGTTTTAGGAGTTTAAACGTGCGGGTATGAAAAGATAGCAGGGTCACAAACACGTCCGCAGCCCTGCACATACCCCTCCTCTGCTCCATGTCCCTCGTACAGTGTGGATCAGCGTATACAGCCATCGCTTCGTACAGTCAGCACACTCATCGTGAGCTTGTATGAGATTTAATTGCACAGTGTGATTTTGGGAATAATTTGGAATGTCTTAAAATCTTACAAAATCGCACAGTGTACGCCCATCTTAACAATGAATCACACGTAGAAGTGTACAGTCAGCTATTGGTAGACTGCAGTCTTGGCACCATAAGACTCCCTCTTCTCCTGTGAATGGGTCACTTTTCCTTAATCTTTTCTCACTTGTCTTCTTCTTGCTCCAGAGTTATTACTATTATGCCAAATTAAAAGTAACATGCAGTGGATGCAGTGGCTGTGCTGTGGTGACACTGATAACAAAGGGTGCACATTTTAAAAGGGAGTGCACAAGAAGGCTATCAATCCCAATCCAAATCCCCAGACAATTGCCCCCAAAAATATTGTTTAGGTAATATTTCAATAGTATAATTCATCAACAATAATCCTCAGCAAAATCACAATTACTTGAGAGACTTGGTATTGTGTCCTTTTAAGTTCCTTTTCTATTAGGCCCATGAATGGACCAGCTGAATATAATAAGTATGAACAAAAATAAGGTTCAACAATTCAAGTATTAAAAAGTTTAAAGGCCCAACTGTGGCTAACCAGATATGTAGTAAGTCATATCTGTATACAAGCATACAAAGAGTATGCTTGTATATATATATGTATTTTGGTGGAGCCATAGCGCTAGTGAATGGTCACTGTTGAGGTCCATATAGAAAAAAAAAATCTAAATATAAGTGTAGATTTGGATTCTTCTTAGATCCTTTGCCTTGAATCCAAAAATCTGATTGACCCAATGATGTGGTAAAGCGGAGTGTGAGCAGGCATTTCCATCTCTATTTGTTAACACATGACAAAAATAATTACAAAAACACAGTGCACTGAAACAAGTGTATGTATTGATTTGACCCTGGCTTTGTCCACTGCAGACCCCTATAGCCCCAATGCCCCCAATGCATACAGAATAAGACACACCAATAGTCTATACATTGGATAAGAAAGACCCTAATGACTTTAAATTGATCTATATTAGCTTCAGTTAGAGAGGGGTACAATGGGGAGAGATGTGGTTGTGATTCCTAAGGACAGGTCAGAGGAGGTGGGCAGGTACACGGCAGGGGAGTAAAGAAGAATTAACCAGACAAGCACATTACCACATAGTGTAAGGTTGAGTATACAAAGCATGTATTCTCTAATGGAAACCATGTGTGTCATTTAGTAATATTAGAGCTTTTTATGTAAGCATTGTTTTGAAACACAGGTGTTAAAATAGCAAGCTGCAAATGATGCTGTGCCAAAATGTCAAGTGGCCCAAAGATGACGCTTTCAAAACAAACCACTCGATAAAACATCAACATGGCACTAAAATCTGCGTATTGTGAAAATTATCTGGTATTTACATCTGAACTGGGCACTAACCAATTCTCAGTTTTAAGTAGTATAACCAAAATAATGGTGTAGAGATATTGATAATTTAAATACAGTTTTAAATTGCTCTATTGGATGGCACATATGAAAGACATACCCTGAAAATAATGCAGAAAGGCAAAATGCAACTGAATGAATCACCTGGCTTTGAGTAGGAAAATTGTGTTTCAACTTTTAACTCGAGCCACAATGGAGTCAGAAACTGCGTATAACTAGGCTGAAGTTCAAAATAAAGTTAGAGAAGTACATCAGGGAAGGCATGTGGTTTAAAAAAGTGATGAAGAAATATAAATGAAATTTTGTTGTAGCTCAGTTTTGAAGTGCCAAACAACTCAGCTACCTCTGTGTTGTAAGAGTCATATCTGTTTATAGATCCAAACTAGATCTTTTAAAATTAAATGGCTAAGCTGAATAAATGTTCTTGCAGAGCCCTTGTCCCACCCGACCCACACCCTTCCCTCTCCCAGGCCTGTGTTTGTGTTACTAGGGGGAACTGGCTGAACTTTGACCCTTGGCTAATGAGAGCGATAACGAGCTTTAAAGGGGGTGACTGGAAGGTGTCGGACAGTGGGGTTTAAACAATTACACTGCGCCTGCCAACACCGCCTTTCTGCATGACTCAGGAAATTACTGTCTCTCCCTCTCTCTCTCCCCCTTGCGCTCTTTCAGTCCACACACAAAAGAAAAGGGCTTATGGAAAATAATAAATTATCTCAGGGCCACGTTAACTTGGATGTAAATCGGCTGGCAATTATGTTTTAATAGCCCTTTAAGAGAATGAATTATTGGGTTGACACTGGTGGGGTTGATCAGGCTCACCCATCTCTCTAGGCTTTTGTACCCACTGAAAATGAGACAGGCATTCAGAGGCTGGTCAGTAACACCTAAATATACAAAGGGCTCTCCAATAATGTGGTACACAGCTTCAACCTACAGTATGTAAACGAGAAGTGAACAAAACAATAAGGTGTAGCCTGAGATTTGAGATTAAACAATCCTGCAAAGTTAATTATTTCTCAGACTAATGTGTAATATGTAAATCAAAGAACAGTATGTCAAGTTTAGGAAAACAATGTCCAATATCAAATAATCACTGTAAATGATTTAGGGTTGTGGAGGTGACAGTGGCACAGTGGTCCCCTAACCTGAAGATCGAAGGATCGATTCCTGCTCGGACCAAGTTCTGTTGATGTGTCCTTGGGCAAGACACTTCAACCACATTGTAGTAGGAATGATTGGGGCTGATGATGCAGATGCAGATTGGCAGCCTTGCTTTGGTTAGTCTATCCTAGGGCAGCTGTGGCTATAGTTTACCATCACCGAGTGTGGAGTAAATTAATAATAACTACACTTTAGAGCTTTGAAAATCTTGGACAAGTGCATTACAAGTGTAAGGCATTATTACTATTAAATAACAATTCTTCCTTTTTATTCTCTTTTTCTTTCCCTCTATTTAACATCCATATTCATATCCTTACAGTGCTGAGATAGAGATCAATAGAGATAAAATCTCTATCTATTCTTTGACATCTTAATGCCAGCAGCAGCACCACAGTCAGCACTAATGCACAGGAACACAAGCACACAAATCTGGAGCAGGACAAGGGTCTTTGCCTCTGCCCTCCGACCTCTGAACCAGACGCTGACCTATAGATGATGATGATTTAGGAGGCCAGGGAACAGCAACAGGATCAATGGGAAAGACATCAAGAGCGCACCAAGCCCACAGCACCAGATGAGACAGGGCAATACAGAGGCAGGGGAAGGGACATGCTTTGGTAAGAGGGAGACACAAGAAATTATCAGTTATATTTGTTTTTATACATAATATTATGACCTGATATTAGTTTTATATATAACTATACGTTTTAACTATACGCTTTATAACTATACGCTTTAACATTCAAAATGGGGTGATTTGACAAATAATTATAATTAAACATATTTTTTCTTGATTTGATTTTGTTTTCCCTTTTTATTATTCTATACAATATTTAGTTGTATGTACAATATTATTGTTGTATGTTTTGTCAAATGTAAACAAATTAACTACTTGAGTCATTTAAATACAACATTGGTTATGATATCATTAGAGGGTTGAGTTTGTTTTTGGAGTTTTTGAATTGAGTTTTTGGAGATTTGGAGACATTATTCCCTCATCAGAAACATGACTGAAGGGGTTTTATATGTCATCCATGCGTGTTTGAGTAATCTTGCAATGTCTCCCTGTACAAGCCTGTACAAGGCACAGGGCACAAGCCTAACTACCAATGCTCTCCCGTGGCAATTTTCCATAAATATACAAAGGCATGATGCAAAACGATACACTACAACTTCACAAAACTGATCCAATGTGCAGGAGTTTCATTAGTAGAATGCATGCTGATAGTGTTGTGATAGCACTCTGAAGGGGGAGTGACTTAGCGAGGGGAGCAAGGGGAGCGGGAATTCAGAGCCTCAAAAAGGAAACTGAAACTGACTATGAACATTTTAATATATTTTTTTCTGTGAATGTATCATTTTCAAAATACTAAAAGGTAATATGGTGATCTAAATATTATGTGTTAGTAATTAATATCTCACAGAAGTTTAATACTCCCTCTTTAAATCACATTTTTATTTTGATAATAAAGTATAAAGTATGAAGAACATAAATACACAAACAAGCAAATGAAAACCTATAGCTGTGTAGGACCTGACATAGGCAGGGAAGCAAAATGGTGGGTCTAAACCTGTATTTATCTGCTGCAGCTTTCATCTTGGAGGAAGACAAACGCACTCAGAAATTGATCAGATGAGCATCTGTTAGGCTTGGCAACAGTCACAAGTCTGCAGAGACAGTTTTAAACCCCATTTTTCAATCTCATCTCCATTAGTGTCAGCCCAGTACAGGCACTTAAAGGAATATCCCACATAAAAGAAAGAACAACCAGCGTATGTATGCAAATGTATACAGCCATAGTTCTTTACCATGTTTGTCAATTTACATGTTAGTTCTTGAACTACAAAAATACATATTTTATCTTTGAAATTCAATACATCTCAGTATGCTATTGTTACATTTTTGTCAGCAGGTCATTGCAAAGAGGATGAGGGCCGATTATGAGGATATTTTGACACTTTCTAATATGGAGTATAAAATACACATTTTATATGCATTGTTTCTATAAATATATTGATATGATTGATGCTCCCTTCAGTAAAAACAAGTTGGCAAAAACATCTTACATCATCAGCACTTGCAGACTTTATTAACTGTACAAAAATGTGCCATAGTCTACGCCTCACTTGGAATACCATCTACCTGTAAGGGTCACAGAACTCTCTCTAACAATCCCAAGCCCAGAGAACTCATATACACCAATACAGAAAACATGGAGCTACACAGCGAACACACACACACTTGCAGGTAATTAATACACTTAAATATTTGAGTCAAACAGGGAATCAGAAGCCATGTACTGCATTTTACTCCCCAACCCAGCTAAATGGAGTATGTCATGTCAAAAGTATCAAACAAAGTGAATAATAATATGAATATGTGCACACTAGAAGACAGCTGGATTATTGTGACAAAAGAAGAAAATCAAGGGGAACATGAGTAAAAAATTAATGAAGGATAGTCAGGGAACTGTTTTATTAACACTGATCTAATGGTGAGTGTGTATCTCTGGCTCCTTATGTCTTCCATTCTATTGGGACTCTTTTATTCCAGTCTGAGCTCTGCTGTCACCCATGTAGCCGTGGGACAAGGAGACTGTAGCGTTTTTCCTGGATCAAAAATTTACGAGCAATTAAAAGTGGTGGGACGCCCAGCATCCATCAGCCCGGCGTGCTGCTGCCAGGAACAGCTGAGGGGGGGGGGGGCTCTGTAAACCACAGGCTATATACTTTTATATCTGTTTTCCCTCCAAAGAGGGAAGGTTATGACAAAATCATGTTTTACTGTCTCTGGTTTCCGGATCGATGTGAGCATCTTTCATGAAGCTGACTTGTTGGAGGTCAGAGCGTGTTCAGGGAGGACACTCTTAGAAATATATGTCTGTGAGGAGCTGTTTGTGTTGGGTGTTCTCCAGAACTGTAACAAAGACACAACTTTACAGTATCATTCTTCTACTAAGCACTTCTCATAAGGTACAATAAGGATTTCCTAGCACAATTTAAATATTTTAACAAAATCATAGTTTTCTCAGTCTCACGGCTTAATAATGCACTACATTGCGTGAACTCCAATTTTCTTCTTGGCCCATCTTAGTTCATTGGCATTAGCCTTGGGACTGTTAGAAAGGGATCCTTGTGGCTGTACTAAAATAAAAGTCATCGATAAGTCATGCATATGCTATTGCTAGGGATGTTTTTCCGGTTTTCATTTAGTTACAGTCTCAAAAACTATTCTCTTTCTGAGGCTTAGTTTTACTTATTTGCTAGACCAAACTAATTTATCACATATTTGAAAACCATACACTATGTACTATTCAAAGTTAGGTGAGAAATATTCCAAAATCTTGCAGTTTCAGGTAGAGATCAAAGCAAGTATACAAGCAGCACTCATAGAAACAGAGAGAAGACTGAACCAATTAATGCATTGTTTATAACTGCAAAACTCTGATTTATTCCTCTCCAGTGGTTTAATTCAACATAAGACCACACTGCTAATGCGTCAGACCATTGTAAGTAACACACACAGACAGACCTACACACGATGATGCATGACAACACACCTTCTACACAAAAACACGCACCCCCCTCATACATCAACACAGTACTCTTTCACTTTTTCCCCGGCTGTGTGCGACAGGCCTGGACTCATTTGCATGCTTAATTGTGTTGTAATGTACTTTTAATTTGAAAATGGAGGCAATTAATTATTTTGATATGGAACAAAATGCCGCAAATGTAAACATTCTAATAGTTCTCAGTGAATGGAGTCTCATTTTTCAAAAGAGGGATTGAATCTTATCTCATTTTTTAATGCCATTTTTTTTTCTTTTCTTTTTTGCAGAAGATTGGGCTGCACCACTCATGAATTCTCCTTGATACACACTTTGTCTTTGTTGAGAGCGGGCCGGCGTCGCTTTGATCTCACCCTCCGCTGTTATTCTCCATCTAAATCTCCCACTGGATAATTACTATAGCTTCACCTGTGCTATCAGAAGAGATTATGTGAAATTAAGCTTGTTTTTTGGACGTTACGCTTCTTTCACTATTTACACTGGAAGCCCTGAGGAGAGAAGAGAGTGCAGGCTGCTGTTACAGCGTTCACTCACGCCACTAGTTCTGGGTCAGAGGGCTTCAAGAAGACATGTGGAATTCTTCTATAATATTTTATACTGCCGTCACAGAGACCGGCACTTGTTCAAACTAATCTGCTAATCTACTAATGATTAACAGGATTAGATAAACATTACTGTACATTATTTTACCAGCTTCAATCATGTTTACAAACTCTGGGCCCTAGGTACATCTAGACACATTTTGGGGGGCCCACACTGCATTTTGTCTCATGTAAAATGCATATTAGAAGACTTAACAGTACCCTTTACCCCCCACCTTTACCTAACACCCCTGATACTGAGTGGTTAGTTTACATAAATGAAACTGCTTAAAAGTAAAAGAAAACTGTCACTGGTATAGATTTTGATTTTTTGTAACAGAAATCAGGCTGGCATTATTAAAGTAGGCTTACGCTGTCCAGTATAAACTCATTTTATTTAGAATCTAAAGCCAGTTTCTCTTACCCCATCTTAACCTTCTAGTATTGTATCACTTTCTCCTCTCTGATTCCCGGGAGGGTGCTTATGACATCACAGCCAGCCGTGCAACCGCCAATAAATTATGAGTGACAAGCCTTTGGACCAATAAAAGCAGCACCATATTTCATGCACAGTAAATCTGATTGCAGATTGCCGTGGCGCGCGGCGGCTGACATCTTTATTGTCACCAGCGCAATAGAAGCGAAGGTGTGCAGAGGTACTGGGGGGGTGGGGGTCGGAGAGAGAGAGAGGGGGGGGGGTGTATCCTTACATGGGACCTACGCTATGGTGCACAGTCTATACGGAGGTCAAACAGATGGGAACTCGGGGAGCAGGGCGACCCTATCCACCCACTTCACAACCTCTACAAATCCCCAAACACACATACACATCTATATAGTACCAAATAAGCCGGCGTCTATAGAGCAGCCATTTTTCTATCAGATTTAACAAAGCCATGCAGTTGGTCTTTCATACAACCCATCTGTCCTCAGTGCACACATGCTCCCTGGGAAACTTTGATCGAGATAATGCCCGGGTCCCCACAGACTTGCCTCATTTATAGCTCTATTGTGTCAGACTTAAAAAAGAGTGGCATTCAGTAAAAGTACACTTACTTCTCAGGAGCAAGATGTTGAAGAGACTGTCTATACTTGTTAATAGGCTGCCTTTAGCGTTTGCAGTCTTCCTACGAAATGCACAAACTGTATTACATATGGTCTCACTTCAGTAAGCGTCTAATCAGTGATTCATTGGTTTGTCATTTTCTACAGCTAGTTTTGACATTAAACCAGATGTGAGTTTTCAAACTACTGCTTAAGATTAAAGCAGATGGAAGCTGGTATACTGTATAAATACGTTCAGTAAAAATATTAGATTGACAGTAGTGACCGTAAAGATCTAAGTATTCAACAAAGATGAGAAATATAAATATATATAAATATGCATTAGGAAAGTAAAGAATAACTTTACAAACTGTTTAAAATGAACTCGTTCTGGGGGCCCATATGATGCTATTTTCTGTATTATCTGTGTTATAACGTTCTTCATCACAAACATACCTGGAGTTGTGTTTTGTTTCATTCACACATTTAACACACAAACACTGCATATTTAGGCTGTGTTTGTCTCTCAAACACCTTGTGATGTCATGTGATAATATAGGAAGTGCTCCTATATTGTTTTTAAACTCCATACACCTTCACTAGAATCATTTGGATAATTTCAACCCTGGATTTACCAATCTCTACTAAACAAACAACACTATGAGACAAGACAAGGTGGAACAGAGCATTTTGAGCATTGGAGATGTAGACAGACTAATAATAAACATGTGTGAATGAAACAAAACACAACTCTGGGTATGTTTTTGAGGAGCTAACAACATTACAACATGGCTTAAAGCTCACAAGAATCCATTTTGTGTAATATTGGACTTTTCACTAATAAAGAGGCTGATGTGTGGATTTGATTGTGCAGTAGGAATCACTAGAACAATATATTTTATAGTTGGTGGTATAATTACAAAACAAAAAGTCTGCAACCCCAAAACAACAAGATTACAAAATACCCTTTTATAGCTCAAAAGACTGATGGGATTTAACGGTTTGGTAAGGTGTTGAAAAAAAAATCCCACCTTATTCTTTTGATGTGCAATTTCAAGAAAACTACAAAAGAAGTACTTGTTAAAGCATTTACAAACACATTTTACACTGACACAATTCCTTTACAGTACTTCAAGTCCAGTGGTGGAAAAAGCACTCGATTTTGTTACTTGAGTAAAAGTACAGATACCGGAGCAAAAAATACATTAACAATACACCAGATACCTACTCTCAAATGTAGTGAAGTAAAATGAAAAAGTATCCACTTTAAAAAGTACAGATACCTACATTTTTTACTAGTAATTTTATTAGTACTGTACTTTACTACTTGTACTTCATTACATTCCACCACTGTTCAAGTCCAGGACTGTTATATTGTAGGACTGTATATTACTTTCAATAATCCTACACATATCCTCACTATCAATATCACACCTAATTTTTAATGTATCGTAATAACAGCTGGTAAATGACCCTGTTCTCAGTGTGGAGGCTGCTATAGTCGTATGTCCGCACAAATGCACTCAGCCATTCTTCATAATTAGTGTGGCCACCGCTGTAGCCTGATCAGGGCATTACAAGTCCTCTGCCACGAACCCTAAATGGGCAGATTTCACCAGACGCCCGCTGGTGTGATCGGCATCATTATATTTTAATTAATCCATTCTTCTCACAGCAACACAGTAATTACAATCTATTTTATGACATGGCACGCTGCGAAAAGCCCGGAAGAAAGAAAGAGGATATAATAAGCAGGAAATGGTGTAACATGGGTGAAGATACAAAGGCAAGTGTGGAGAGGAGATAGGTAGGAGATAGATAAGAGTGATTCTGCGAGTTGAGCCAAAGCCCAGGTAAAACACATCACTAGAGCTATGACTGATTACTGAGATGTCATTGGCAAGCTGACATTGTAAAAGCATTGTAAAAGCATTTATATGATGTCTGCTGAAGTTCCCCCTCCCTCTCCACCCTGCACGGCAATGTTCCTCTGATTCCCATTTGGTACAATGAGAAAAAGAAGAGGAGGGGAGAGAAAGAGGGAGGAAGAGAAAGAGAGAGAGAGAGAGAAAGGGCGGACCATTTCCTCCATCTGTATAAATCAGAGAATGTATGGACATTCAGACAAGCTGTGGGTGTGATAATAACATTAGAGGATTACAATGACACTCCTCCCAAGACAAGATCACCTGTCTCAACTACCATAAAACAGGCTACATAGAGCTTTATGAGGGAAAGTGTGGTGACATGAACACTAAAATATAACCAAGAATACAATGTGCTAGCTAGGGGAATACAGGCATCTACAGATACTGATTAGCAGCAGGCACTTGCTCTTCATTGTGATAAATTATAATTGAGCGATTTACAATTACATGTGCAGTGAGTAGAATTGTATTTTTTTCATCTGCATCTTAGTTAATTACATTTTCCCCTCATATTTACCATTGGGATAATACAGAATTACAACTGTAATTTCTAGCAGAATAAATGTCTGTCAAGCAGCAATGCATAGTTTCAGTTATAGTCCCAATTGATCATTAGTTAAAATCCCACAGAAGTTAGTAGAATCGATTTGTTGCGTTTTATTGAGTGCATTGTTTTAAATAAGACAGGATTTGAATCTCTTCACAAACAAAGAATTGTACTTCATTATTACATTTGTG
Source organism: Taenioides sp. WSHXM2023 (assembly GCA_029959045.1). Classification (NCBI taxonomy): domain Eukaryota; kingdom Metazoa; phylum Chordata; class Actinopteri; order Gobiiformes; family Gobiidae; genus Taenioides; species Taenioides sp. WSHXM2023. The sequence goes on along the minus strand of CM057088.1, from coordinate 18,005,525 downwards.
AAATTGTTCTTATGCCTATGTATTTTTGTTATTGTGTATGTTGTTGTTTTTTTTCACTGAACTTTTAAATCTTATTCTACTTGAACCACAGAGAGCCCTGCACATGAATTCCAGTGTGGATTTTCTTGTGTGTCTAATGTATTTCTTGAATTTCTCTGAATATTAACTAATAATACAGAAGTGCAATAAGCATCATAAGAGAATACTGAAAGTTCTTTAAGTGAAAATGTTCGTCACCAGATCTAGATAACCCTGGCACGTACAGTATATGCCAGTGAAATCCCACTTTCTGTTAAAATATCTTGCTGAACACCATTTCTTAAAGTAAATTCAAATGCAGAGTATAAAACTGTGTGAAATAAGCTGTCAATCATACACCTTCTTTAAAAGGCCCATAGGAGGTGCATACAGTGTAGAGATACGTTACCACTGGAAGTACATAATGGCGGACGCTTTATGGATGTTTTTACACCTCCAAAATTACACCTGCTTTAACATATCATGAACGTGGGCAGTCTGTGTGGTTAAGGCGTGCATAAATGAGTTTTACACTGTTTAAGTTGTCTGAAATTACCACAGCTAGAGATCCTATAGGGATAATTACCGTAATCATACATTTCATAGCACCAATGGCAACAATCATCTCACCATGTTCGATAAAGTACTGCGGGTTAATCCATTCCTTTGTATGTGTCTCTATATGGAGTAAACACATTATCAAGGTGTAGGACAGTGTATAATTTTTCTGCTAAGTTATACAATAAACTATAAGCCTGAAACTTTCAAAGTTTTTTAGTAGCTCAAAAATGGATGAAGGAGTCTCTTGTGTAGGCTGTCGTAAATGACAAATACTATGTGTATGTGTTATGTGTATATAAATACATAAATAAAGAACATTAGCCATTTTAAATTGAAATACTGCTAAACAAAAACAAGAACCACAAGCATTTCAGAGGCAAGGTAATGAATTCATGATTTTCAGTTTCCTGTTCTATTTTGAGGACTTCAGACGATAAAAAAAATTAGAATATGAGCGGTGGGTGATTGGGACCCATCTCCGGATCTTGAGACAGGCTCGGTCAGCCTAGCGGAGGATTTTGCCAATTGCATATTTTTGATTAATTGGGGAAACTGGGGAAACTGGAGGAAACAGGAAAAAGGAGCAAACTCTGCACAGAAAGGCCCCAACCGGCCAATAAATCAAACTCAGGATCTACATGCTGTAAGTGGAGAATGCTAACCACCCAGCCACCATGCTGTTAGAAGTATATATTAACTCTGGGCAGATATTATGATGTGCTATAGTACTTTGCTATACTGTTACTGTATTGTTTGTTTCAAAACGAAGCAAACAATACAGGCTGAAGCGTCATTCTTTATGAATAAGAATGATGCTTCAGCCTACACATTTTCAATCTTCCATCTTCCTGCAGGTTAAATATTACTGTTTTTGGAATAATGTCAGAATATACCTGTGTCCGAAATAAACAAATCAATTAATCAATATTCCTATATTATAGTGTATGTATAGGTTATACCCCGTAAACAATATCAATCAAGCAATCTGGTAATAGTAAGTAACTAACAGGAGCTGAGGAAATAGATCTTTTTCACATAGAAAAGCACAGTGAAGTTTGGAATTCTAACCGGATAGTTAAAATCACAAACTGTAAGTACACATCCATTTGCCACCATGCAAACAACGTCCAGTAAAACTATTTTTTTAGTGTGCAATTATTCTAAAGGTTTAATGAACATACCTGTGATGGTAATACACCCTGGTCTTGATGTTTCAGTCTCAGGTCCTTTCTAAGCTGTTGTGCAGAAAAGAAGCATCCCTCCAAGGCACCCTAAAAAGACACATAGAATATAATAAATGCTTCCTTCTTTGGGTTGTTTTACACAAAATAAAACCACACAGAAACATTTCAACTCTGCAGGATACTGTGAGAAGAGACCTGCAGGGAGCATATGCGTGCTAAAAGAGCAATGAAGACTACGTTATTGAAGAAATTCCACCAGGCAAGTATGGTTTAGCATTATTTCATGTTTAGGTTTATTGCTGCATAAACACTGCCATACCTCTTAATGGAAGACATAAAAGCGCACGTTTAAGTCAAGCTGGTGGTTTTAATAATGGTGTCAGAGTAAAACTGTGAATCCGACAGAGAATATGTGAGACTTTAACAAAGAGCCTAGAGAGTTGAATGTAGAAAAAGTCTTCCTTTAATCCCAGGCAGGGGAATTCTAATAGAGCGGACTCAAGTGTCATGTCAAGCAATATACTAATGGAATCCAATTAAGACCTTTAAACTGCGCCGAGAGCTGGAGGATATTAGCTCAGTTTTCTATAACAAAAGACCAAAGGGTCGTCAACGAGGGCTTTTTCAGGATATAAAAAGCATAAAGGAAATTGGGTTTTTCTGCTTTATCCACTCATTATTGTTCCCTAAGAAAATGACTTGAATGGAGCATAAGAAAATCAGTCGGACACCCATTTGGAGCTTTTTACTCACGTATCTGCCTTGGCGTTTGAGCACGGATAGGTTTTACAGTACAGCGCAGGGGTAATTATAGGTGCGCAACACATTTCAAGTTAATTTCCTCCTTTATTAATGACATAACTGCAATCCATCACATGTGTCTGCTCGACCACATGTTGGCATTGTACTGGGAGTGTGGATGGTGTTCCTTTAAAGCAACAGAGAATCCACGGAAAAACAAAAACACACATGGCCTCTTCATTATTTTACAGAAAAGGGTTAGGCGTCTAAGGAAGTGTACGGCCACGATAGAACCACATCTATTCCATTCACGTAGAGGAAAAAGGAAAAAAGAAAAGAAAAACAAAGCAGAACAAAAGGAGAGAAGCTTTCATTAGCAGCATAAAACAAAACCGCAGTAAGCAGCGAGCGCAGGCAGCTAAAACAACATGATCGGAATAATACCAGTAACACTAATAATAGACTCATAGACTGAAACAAAACACAACGCACAAACAATTATTTTAAGCTTTGATTTCAAAGGGAATGCAGTGTTAGTGTGTGTTTGTGTATGGGGAAGCTGGCTTTGTACTTTTGAACTGCAGCGGCTGGTGCTTGTGTCTAAGAGTGCACTGTGCGGCGTGTGTGTTATATATTAGCACCACCTTCATCATGAGCAGCTCCACCAGCACCATCATCCCTCTGGTGGAATCAGAGAAAGCCCCGCGGCCCCGGCTGGTTTGCATAAAGCAAACAAAATTAAATTTGCTTTGCTAAATCAAAGCATGTATGGTATTCCGAGCCGCTCTCTCTGGGACAAATTACTTCAAACGGCCTCCTTTGTATCATAACAGAATAAAAAAATCAGCCCAATCAGCGGCTCTCCAAAACTCTCGACTCGGGAATTAATTATTGAACCCAGGGCTTTTCTCTTTCCTCCAGTCCACGACACAGATCTATTTATTTTGGAAAAGTCATTTTGCTCTTAAAAACACAAACTCGCTTTAACGCTATCTCACTATTTTTTTTCTCAATGTGTTACTCGTATTGGCCATGCAGCCCCTAAAGCGACGTGTGAATAAGTTTGAGCCGTGAAATTAATCTGAAAACCTCAGGACCAACATCCACCACAGCCTGGCTTTAACACAAGTACTACTGCAGCTGTAATGGACTTAAGATGAACTGAGCTACTGACTCCAAGGGTCTAACTTTCTTCTCCTGGCCACCTTTCCTCTCCACTGGCTCCTTTCTTCTTAGAGCACGGCTTTATTTTCCTTTAAACTAGTCTGAAAAACAAAATCATTCTTTTTTGCACAAAACATGGGGTTAATAGAGAGTGGGGTCTGCGCTGAGGGGTGGTTCAAATGTAGGTTAGCCACAATAATTTATAACATTGAAAAGTTCACTGTGTACCGTATAGACAGACTAACCCAGACTGGAGATGTTAGATAAAGCCAGACTTTGAAAAGAAATTGCACAGTGGATGGTCAAATTATGGCTTGAAAAATAACTTAACAACAAGAATGTCTATATTTATAGTTGTTTGCTTTTGTCCAGACAGTGAAACATAGTAAAAGTTAAGAGTTAGCTGCAGAACACAAATCATACAATCTGCCTCTCACATTCATTCAAAAGAGATACCATGATTTGGAGTGTGATAGATTCTATGAACGACAGTAGCTCAGTTGATTGAGTTGAGTGTTTGTCTACTAATCCAAAGGTTGGTGATTCGAATCCCGCTCTCGACAAAAAACATCACTGGTTAAGCTGTCAGATCCACTGACACACAGGTTGGCGGTGTGATCCTACAGATGAAATCTGTTGTTGTGTCACCGGACAAGGCACTTAAACCATCTCGCCCCCAGTGTCTGTGTACATTGGTATATGAATGTGTGTGTGAATGGGTGAGTGGTTCCTTGATGTAAAGTGCTTTGAGTGCCTTGAAGGTGGAAAACAAATGTTGCCATTTAAAACCAGGAGCAATTGCAGTCAATTGGTCCAAAGAAAGTAATTCCTACAGACAAATTATTGCTAACCACAATGACATCTGATGTTAACAGGCAATACTGCAGTTCATATCATTGCAAGTTTCAAAATCATCCCCATACATGCTTTATACTGGAAAAGGTCATATCCAATAGAGTGTAGGTCATAAACTCATGACTCAAGTCCGACAGAGAGGCAATCTTAACTATATCTCTCCCAATAATAAAATCTGAGAGTTACAAGCCACCACTGCGTGGCTCGCTGCACATTTGAACACTGGTGAGAAAATGGACAGGGCAAAGGGGGCAACAATATACCAGACAGCTCCAGATCTGTGCAGCCCTTAGCCAAGCCTCACAAAGCAGCAGCACAGCAAGCATCGCAGTGAACACACAACTGTTTACAAATCCCCAGTTAATAGGATCAGGCCTCATTGACTGGGCTGCCGCGATGTGTCTGATGTAATCTATTAGCTGTATGATAGTCAGTGTCTTCAGCCCAATCGATAACCCCGGGCCTCCATATTGCTCCACTGTGGACTGTTACTCCTCTTTAGTGCTGCTTAGGATGCAGGCCAAGTGACTATTAAGTGGACATGTGAGAAGAGGGTCTGTGTCCTTGTGTGCTAGGACAGTCTGAGTATGGCGTGTTTATGGTGTGAAATTATATTATCACAAGTGATGGTATAGTCCATAAAGTAATCATTTTACTTGATTTAGATTTGTTATAAAACGTGACAACATGGTTACACTTTATTCAGGTTTTACATTGAAGTAAAACTCTGGGGCAACCAATGCAGTACAGTGGGAAGGCGCATTGCTAGTTGACTCCTGCGTTCAGGACTACCTAGCTGGTGGATATTTACGATGCATGTTTATGGCTCATGGAAACAAGATAATGTCTCTTGAAACTTAGGTGTTTTGGACAGGAAAGGCATCCAGTGTAAATATTTGCCAAATTCCCATGTGATTTCTCAATTGTGGTCCATTGATGAATAAGGGAGCAGTCAAATGTATTTATTGTATTCAACAGTTATCTTTAATTGACCTGATTTTTAAGACTTTTAAGAGATATATAAAGGATTAATGGCTAATGCTTGAAAATGAACAGAAATAAAACTAAAAAATAATATGCTGTTTTTTTTTTTCTTAATAGAACTGTAAGTATTTTGGCAGAGCAATAAATTAGTGCCCATTAACACAGCCTTAGAGTAGATGTCATGTCTCCAAGTGAGGCCGTCAGTATATGTGCTGTGTTTGTGCATCTTGGAGTGTGTCTGTAGCTGGTGTAACTGGGTTTCCAATTAAGTTGAACCACAGGCTGGATCAATGCTAGTCCTCTGTGTGCAGGAATGAGCAGCCCAGGGCCCTCCGAGCATGCCCACGAATAATTTATCACTCACACTGGGCACAGGCAGAGAGCTGCAGCGGGAGGAGGAGGGCCAAGGAGCACAAGGACAAAGTGTCCAGCCCAGGGGAGAGAGGGAGTGAAAGAAGGGCGAGCAATCGAGGGGACGAGGAGATGGAGGGCGGAGGAGAGAGAGATCAGGACCCAGAGGAAAAACACTGTCAGCTCACAATCATTTAGAGAGATAGTACTTTTCTTCTGAACGGCTACTGAAAGTGAAATCCTATTGGAATACATTTTCTCAACACAATATACTTCTATAAGTGGTAAACTGAAAGAAAATCAACATGGAGAGACAAGGGGCGGAGATAGTCAGAAGAACCAATCTAATTATAAAGTTGCATTTTACAGGGGGGTTTGTATTAATCCCCCTGTGACATAAACTGTGAAAAGTTGCCCTATCTCCTTGTTACTATGGGACTTAAGCAGTGTACACACACGCTCACACTAAAAACACACTTGTTAGACAGCCAAGCAAAATGCAATGACACAAGACTCAAGCAGCACAGTAAACTGCACTGTCTCGTTCCTGGCAGCACTTATTCTGCTTGAACATCTTGAATTAAGATCTTTCAAGAACTACAAAATACAGCAGAAACATCACTGCAATCCATCCTGCAAACAGAAGAAACATTTTGTCAATATCGCCCACCCCTACAGCCCAAACAGCAAATGAATGCTTTCCTTCTTCTACAGTGCTATTTTTTATTTATTAGTCCAATCTGCAACAAACAACATGCTTTTACTGACAGAGGACTGGTTGCAATGTATACATTAAAAAGCCCCAAGACAATAATTTGCAATCAGTTTGATCATGATTTGATATAAATTCAAGTAATTTGCACAGTCTATATATAGTCTATAGCTAGTGTTGGGAAGTAACTGAATACTGAACACAATACTTCTACTAGTAATACTACTAATACTACTAATACTACTAATGTTGTATTGTGACTCTGACTGCGATTGTCCTTGTCTATTCTATGTTTATGTACAGCACTTTGGCAAGCTATAAAATTTTTAAAGTGCTTGATAAATAAAGTTGGTATGGTATGGTACTAATTTTGACTACTTTACTTTTCTAAAATCTAAGGAATACATGACAGTACCTGATCACACAATTTAGGCTTCAAACTGCACGATATTAGTGAGAAGAATATAATATATCAGTCATATATATGTGCATGTGTAGTTTTTCCTTTTGCAATTAGTGATAGGAAATGCTTAACAAACGGTGAAACAAATATAAAGCTATGTTGCATTTTTACACTATAATTTAAATGCAACTCTGCATGAAAGTATTACACGTATTCAGAATACAGTACTCTGATTGGACCATTTATCAGAAAACGTCACATAATACGTTTTAATGAAGGTATTCGGTATTTTGTAACTAAATACATTATCAAAGTCTTCTTCCCATCACTGTGTATAGCTTTTGGTCATCATATTGAGATCTTTACCAGTATCTAGAAAAAAGGTTGTGAGTTGTCAATTACTTTACTTACTTTATTGTCTGTGTACCTTCTCAATGTCTCAAATAAGAGTGAAAACATCTACAGACTGGCCATAGCAATGCCAACACGTCAGATTGAAATGTCCCCTTTGTTTCAGTCCTATAGTTGTCTGACAGTACTGAAACAATGCTCCTCTCTGCCCATACGCTTCCATTAATGTGCTGCACTCTAAGGCTAACTGGAGCCAATTGGAGTGACTGTGAGCAGACTGAGATTCCTCCCATGTTATCTGAACAAGTGTTACTAATGGGTTTATCAATTAGGCCAAGTCCAATAACTGCATGCCTGCCTGCTATCTCCTTTAAATACACTCAAGCAGCAGAGCCCAGATTTCACTGGGTAATGAGGCAGAGTGTGTGTGGACTTCTCATCACAGCTAGTCCATGTGTATCACAGCCAGAGGAGAGAGTCACGGTGCAGTTTGTGGTTTGTTTTTGACCACAGTTAGAGGACTTAGGAAAGAGACTAATGCGAAGAAATGAATGAATTTAGTGAGTGAGCAAAATGAAAAGCATACTTTCCTTTTATAGTAATACATAGGTTGATATTTGTTTTGGGACAGTAGCAGTGCAATACAAAATGCAGTAACAGTAATAGAAGTTTATCTGCCACTAAAACAAATGGCTGCTTACGATGGGAAAAAAGGAAAAAATATCACAGGGAACTGAGAAAACATTGCAAATTTCTGCAGAATCAATGAGCAAAGCACTAAACTCTTAATCTGAAGTAGGAGAATTTTCAAGTCTTTTTCAAAGTCTTGTAATTGACTTCACTGAATCTTTTCTGTCTGATGACTGTTTAAGTTCCCATAGAGAGTACTGCATGCACTAGTCCCTTTATTAGCTATGAGGAAATTAATACCTCAAATAATTTGTTGGCTCTTTATGATTACTTATGACTGTGCTGCTGCTATTTCACTTGTGGACCAGTAAAGACTTGAGAAGATTTAAGCTCCATTTTATGATCTGTAGATAGAAATGAATAGAACCCATGGACTAAGCATAGACAATAGAGGATAGGATATACTATATGATAAACATGTCCACCACTCAATGAGGAATCAGAGCGTCACTACTGCTCTGAGTAAACGGATGGGAGCGACTGATCAATGGACAAGGAGGAACAGAGATAAAGTGACAGAGGCTGACACTGTGATAAAGTGGACAAACAAACAGAGACACAACCACTGGCACACGGGATGAGTGAAGGATTGATCTGTGCTAAGCCGGAGTGGGACAGCCGTCAGGACGCATGGACAGAGATGGATGGAAACTCAGATGGACAGGCAAGAAGCAAGGAGACACCGGAAGACGTGGGGACATTGAATGATGCAACTGATAGCGGTTCAAAGACTTTTACATCAACTATGGGCCTTAGGTGATCATGTGGGAGCAAATTAGACTGAGGGAAATTAGTCACATTTCTTTGTTAGGAGCAGGGCTGAATGGTTTTTGGCCAGGAAATACATTTTTTATTGCCTGGGATTCAGAATACACCAATACTTTATGAAGATTTGAGTCTGGTCACCTGTAATTCTATCTGTTTTCAAATGGCCGATTGGAGTAGCCAATTAGGGACAAGCATTGGTCCACCAGTATCGGAAAAAATAAAGGAAAAAAATATCACAGGGGACTGAAAAACATTCTGTTCTATTCTATTCTATATTGATCTGTATAAAAAAAATAGAAAGACTTCCATCCATTATTTTTGTTCAATTTCATTTGCAGTATATTTTTTAAAAGTAGGATTTCTCTTCATACAACACACTGTAAACAACAGGAGCTTAAACATTTGAGAGAAGGCTGAAAAATGAAGTGATAAGCCAATACAAGAATCCCACTGATTTCAAAACATGTTATACAGGTCTAAACTACAGTACAACAAAGAAAACAAGCGGACATTCTTTTATCTAAATAAGTGCCGTCTTTGCGATTTAATAATTGTACCAACTCAAAATTCTGATTGTGATACTATACGATACAATATGATATGATACGATACAAGTTGGGGGAAATTCAAATTTGTTAATTCACCACACATTCATGTTTGTGGACAGAGGGAGGAGGCTGGAGTGAATACACTGGTAGTCATGAGTCAAAGGATTGAATGGATACACACTGTTTATCTGCATCATTTGTTTTCCATTTATATTATAAACCACACTGGGACAACTTTGAAGAAAACCAAAGATTAAATGATTACACACCCAGATCCTTTTAATAGAATCAGACGAAATATTCTTGAGTATTATGTTAAGATATGGTAAAATATGAAACACAAAATGGCAAAAAAAAATTACAGAAGGCAAAACTTTATGCTTCTGTGTCAGATGAAGTTTATTAATTGAATTAGGCTGAGAAACTGCAACAAATATGAATGCAAAGATAGCATAAAAAAAAAGAAACAGCATATTTTCTCATCGCCTCTTAGTTGGTGACTTGGTAAATGTCTCCTTCCTGATGAATGAAACCAGGAAAACGGCAGTTTCACATCTGAGACTATACAGCACAATGTATGTGTTTATTTGTGTGAAATGTGGGAAGAAAGAGCGAGGTGCAATGAATGAGCAAGTGTGAGAAGCAGAGCCAGGGAGCGAGCTGGGGATATACAGTCATACACAGAAAGAGAGAACGAGAGAGAGAGAGAGAGAGAGCAAGAGAGAGAGCTAGAAGAAGAGAAATTAAGAGGAAGGAGAGAGACAGAGGAAAGAGGGAGTGAGAAAAAGGGAAAGAGAGCTGAGAGGGTGGGCATGGAAGGCAGAGAATGAAAGAAAAAGAGATTAAATGAACTGAGAAAGAGAGAGAGGGAGAGAGAGGGGGCGAGAGCTAGAAGGAGAGAGATTAAGAGAGGAAGGAGAGAGAGAGGAAAGAGGGAGTAAGAAATAGGGAAAGACTGCAGGGGGGCATGAAAGAGAGAAAAAGAAAGAGTGAGGGTGAGAGGAAGAGAGAGAGAGAACACATAAAGGTGAAAGAAAACTGGGAGAGGAACAGGGAGAGAGAGAGCGCATAAGAGAGAGAGAGTGAAAGAGAGAGAAGAAGAAAGAGGGAGAGACGTGCACTGAATGCTGCCTATCTACGCCACAGAAAGGTGATATATAGTTTAGTCGGCAGCAGCGGGTCACGACAAAGCCTTTAACAGTAATGTCCTGGGAGTCGGCTCGCCCAGGGGACCCAGCGCTCCATTTTACAGCCAAGCAACTGAGACTGAGACAGTGTGGCAGCTGCAGCAGTAAAGCCTGCCTCTAGTACCATCCATAACATGAAGACAACGCTGAAACCTCCACAAAACACAGAGCCCGAGGCCACACCGACAGCTGGCGGGCCGACAGGGATGAGGGAGAGAGGAGAGATTGGGAGGAAAGACCATAGACAAAGGAGGCAGAGGGGAGAAGAGCAAAGACGTATATTTGCAGGTTCAGACAAAGGCAAAGGGAGAAACACTGGGAGAAGAAGATGGTGCACATCAAAGGAGGGTCTAGACAGCAGGCACAGCTAAGGGAGAGGTATGAGAGAGCCACCATTATCGTGTAAGAATACATAGGGACAAATTGAAATCTAAATGTTGATACCACTGTCTCATATGTACATAGCAAATCATAGATCCAGTATACAGTATGTATTCCCATGTATATTTTTATCTAGTACTTGCTGCATTGCACTCCTAGTTTGATGCTAAACTGCATTTTGTCGTACAGTACTTGTGCAAATGTAGTGACAATAAAGTTGAATCTAATCTAATGCATTTACAGTTTCTTAAAATGTAGTATCAGTTGTTGGACTGAAAATTTTACAGACAAAACATTGTATTTTTTTTCATAGACTGTATATATGGACATAGCTAACCCAATCCAAATAGGAAGTCTTTCGCTATTTTGTACATAAATAAATTTCTATTCCTAATATGGACCTGGCTCCAAATTTACTAACATTGTGAGCTTCATTTGACTGGAGCATTATGGGTGACATCACACGCCCTTAGTCCACTTCTTTATACAGTCTATGATTTTAACATACAAGGAATGTATTCTGTCTTTGTCTTTGTCAAAACATAGCATATTACAAATATGAGGTAAAAGAAGTTCCTTATTTTGTTTTTGAGATTCCGATTGATTGAGATTCCAGTACAGCTTTGATAGGATTGTCACAGAATTGGATGGTTGCCTACTTATAAAACACACACAGTCAATATAGTGCTAGATACACTCTGACAATGCCAGTGGCCAAAAATATACTTACAATGATAATCTTGCCTCAAGCCAGACCAATCTATGTAGTGGAACCCAAGTCCACGATGAGGGTCTAGGCAGGACTCGCAGCATGAAAAGCCTTTGCTAGATAAAGAAAAAAATAAAAATCTATATAGCATGCATGTAAGAAATATAATATTCAATTTAAACTCTACATAACATATATCTTCCCACATTAAGCCATCACCAGTTATTCAAAGGCAGTTGGGTACATCTTTACACTGATAGTAATTAAAGCCAGACTTGTCGGTTTTGACCACCTTCTAATAAGAGCTGGAAAAGGGCAGGCATCTCAGCAGCAGGCAAGGTGAAAAGACACTGTTAAATTTGGCCTTTCTGTATGTGTATAGTCCTGAATTTAGCACTGCGTTTCTTCCTGGCTTTTTCACTGTTACCTCCGCCATCAACACCTCTTCCTCTCCCTTTCTCAGCCGGTACAGCCCTGCTTTACCTCCAATTAACACTAGTTTGCTTGTGCGTGTATCTGCGTGTGAGCTTGGCCAGCACAGTCACCTAGGTCATTTGGCATACCGCTATAAATATCACACCAGTCGCTGCTCTTTAACAGGCTTCTTGCGGCGTATAAGAGCACCCACGTACGTACGTAGACATCTATATGTACTCATTAGCTCTAAACACACTCCTTAGATGTGTTGGCAGTGTGAACTAACCACAGATAGTGAAACTCCCTCGATGCCTGCAGTCAGAGTGACAGCCGTAACCCCAGGGCAGGCCATGCCAAAGGAGGCGGGGTCCCCTTTTTGATTGACAGCGCCGATGGCAATATTGTAGATGAAGTTGACAGGACCATCACAGCTGCTGCACTGGTCAGCTCACTGCCCACACAGAGGCACTAGCCTCCCACCTTAGCCCTGGAAACACAAGCAAACAAACAGTATAGAAAACATCCATAGCAATTGTTTCCATGATGTGGGCAGCAATATCATCTTTGTATGTTAACTTTCTCCCCTATTTGAGCTATTTGATGTTTGCAACTTATGTAAATAACTAAACAAGGTCTATGAGTTGACCTTGACCATTCTGGTGATTAAAGAGTCCATATTACATGATTTTCTGATTTATGTTATAATAATTCATACCTGGAGTTGTGTTTGATTTAATTCTCTCAAATTGACTCTGTTCCACCTTGTGAAGTCATGCGATGGCTACTTTCCATTCACATTAAACAATTTCTGCAATCTCAATTTAAAAAAACAAAAAACAAAACATTTTATTACATTATATAATTGATTCAATCTCACCTTGAAAATACAATATAAATCATATGGCATGTGCATAACAATGTCAATCTGCAGCTATGCCTCTGCAACCAACATTATGAGCTACAGTCACTCCACAAAGTTACAAAAACAAGTAATACAAATATGTACTAGTCTGTCTCAAACTGCAGACTGAAAGTAGTTAGTGTTTAGTATGACCTTCATGTATATCTAAAAACTTCATAAATAAAACGTGTGTTACAAAATTGAGAAAGTTGTTGAAATCCCTTCTGCAGTGATGACACTATCAAGGTGTCTTTTACATCAGACAGAGGTGTGCTATGGATGGGGTGTAAAGGCCTGCCTCATGGCTCCCTATAGCCGCAGGGCCCCTCTGTCAGGCCACCGTCCATCACACTCGGGACGTCCCATGGGCCCAGAGTGCACGTACGGGTTGATGAAGTGGACAGAGAAGGTCAGAGCTGCAGCCTCTGTGGCAGCAGTGACAGGACGGTCCGAAAGGAGAGGCCAATGGATCAGGGTTCAGATGTGAGGCTGCAGGAGGATTTGGGACACTGTTTGAAGATTTCACTTTTCTTCTCATTGTGTCTGCTGCAATCTGGTGACACACGATTCTTGTGTCTGAGTGTGGTTGTAACTCTGAAAAAATTTGTATAATCTGAACGAGTAAGCAGATATTTAAACATGGGACGATTAAAAGTATTGCCAGTTGAAAACAAGGTTTACTGTCTTTGTCATACCTTACTTCTTGAAGTTACAGATGTGTGAAACAGTCTGGTGTTGTGTCTGGATTTCAAATTCAACTTTTGAAGTGACTGCTTTTGAGTTAGTGATGCTTTTCACACTTTTTCAAAACTTCTAAAACTTACACCAGGCCCTGACATGATCCACACATACTGGCTAAAGAAGCTCACTGCAGCACAAATGAACCAACTGCTAAGGGATGGGACTCACCCTGAATGGCAATGGATCAATATATGAACATAGTGCAGAAGGGCATCAGCAAAAACACCAGGGGAGCCAAACACCAACTCCTGGTTGACCGAACATTCGCCCGTGACTGCAGAACCCGTCAGCCCAACCTGTACACTGCCTAAACTGATTATAAGAAAGCCTATGACTTAATGCCACACACATGGATCACTGAATGCTTGGAGTTGTACAGTATCAATAGGACTCTAAGGGCCTTCATTGCAAATTCGATGCAGTTTGTGGAAAACCCTTGAAACCAATGGCAAGCCACTTGCACAAGTGTCCATCAAATGTGGCACATACCAAGGAGACGCACTGTCCCCACTGTTGTTCTGCATAGATATGAACCCCCATAGCCAAATCATCGACCACACTGGCTATGGATACCAACTCAGGAATGGGGACACCATCAGCCACCTCCTCTACATGGATGATATCAAGCTGTATACTAAGAGCGAGCGAGACATCGACTCACTGATCCACACCACCAGGATCTACAGCACAGACATTGGAACGTAATTCGGGCTTGAGAAATGTAGTAGAATGGTGACAAAGAGAGGGAAGGTAGTCCACACAGAGGGGGTCTCACTCCCAGAGGGAACAATAGCAAACACTGAGAACAGTTACAAGTACCTTGGTATCCCACAAGCAAATGGCAACCTTGAAGAGGCAACAAGGAAAGCAGCTACGGCCAAATACCTGCAATGAGTAAGGCAAGTCCTAAGAAGCCAGTTCAATGGCAAGAACAAGGCACAGGCAATAAACAGCTACGCCCTGCCAGTGATCAGATACCCATCCTGATCCAAACTAACTCCATAGTGTCCTGCAGAGGACCGAGATATGTTGTAGTTTTCTTCATAAGTGCGCAAAGGGTATATTTACAATGTATATTTTTATGTAAATTAATGGCCAATATTTTTAAGAAAATACTTTTCAATAACTAAATTATATCTATGTTAATTCATATTTTTTTAAAGCAGTGTAAGCTACTATGCGCAGTTCAGTTTTAACTCCAAATGTGCATGCAAATGAACGCACAGCTGATCCTCATGTGGACTGATGTGTGCTTAAGTTTCACTTTTGTTTTCTCCTATTCGGCAGTTTAAAGGCAGCGCATGAAGTAAATGCTCTTTTTTGATAAATAACTTTACTCTTACAGGTAACTTACTCCGCAGTTACCTGCCCAAATGACCGGATCTCCGAACATGGAGACTAGTTCTGCGGACATGGAATGTCACCTCGCTGGGGGGAAGGGGCCTGAGCTTTTGTGGGAGGTTGAGCGTTACCGACTAGATATAGTCAGCCTCACCTCCATGCACAGCTTGGGCTCTGGAACCCAACTCCTCGAGGGGGGCTGGACTCTCCATTTCTCTGGCGTTGCCCGCAGGGAGCAGCGGGGGGCTGGTGTGGGCCTGCTCATTGCCCCACAGGTCAGCCGCTGTGTGTTGTTCACCTCGGTGAACGAGAAGGTCGTGTCTCTGCGCCTTCGGGTCAGGGACAGGTCTCTCGCTGTTGTGTCGGCCTACGGGCCGAACAGCAGTGTAGAGTACCCTGCCTTCTTGGAGTCCCTGGGAGGAGTACTAGACAGTGCACCAACGGGGGACTCCGTTGTTTTACTGGGGGACTTAAACGCCCATGTGGGCAATGACGGTGACACCTGGAGAGGGGTGATCGAGAGGAACGGCCTCCCTGATCTGAACCCGAGTGGTGTCCTGTGATTGGACTTCTGTGCTAGTCACGGTTTGTCCATAACAAACACCATGTTCGAGCACAAGGGTGTCCATCAGTACACATGGCACCAGGACACCCTAGGCCGGAGGTCGATGATCAACTTTGATGTCATGTCATCTGACCTCTGGCCGCGTGTCTTGGATAATCAGGTGAAGAGAGGGGCAGAGCTGTCAACCGATCACCACCTGGTTGTGAGTTTGGTCCGCTGGCAGAGGAGGAAGCCGAAAAGACCTGGCAGACCGAAGCGTATCGTGAGGGTCCGTTGGGAACGTCTGGTAGAGCCCTCTGTCGAGGCGACCTTCAACTCTCAACTCTGTAAGAGCTTCTCCCAAATCCCGGGGGAGGCTGGGGACATGGAGTCCGAGTGGGCTTTGTTCTCGGCCTCTATTGTCAATGTGGCCACTTGTAGCTGTGATCGTAAGGCCTGTGGTGCTTGTTGCGGCAGCAATCCCCAAACCTGGTGGTGGACATTGGAAGTAAGGGATGCCGTCAGGCTGAAGCAGTCCTATCGGGCCTTTTTGACTTGTGGGACTCCTAAGGCAGCTGACAGGTACCGGCAGGCCAGGTGTGCTGCAGCCCGGGGCGGTTGCAGAGGCAAAAACTTGGGATTAGGAGGAGTTCGGAGAGGCCATGGAGGAGGACTATCGGACCGCCTCAAAGAAATTCTGGCTAACCCTCCAATGCCTCAGGAGGAGGAAGCAGTGCTTCACCAACACTATTTACAGTACGGGTGGAGAGCTGGTGACCTTGACTGGGGATGCTGTCGGACGGTGGAAGGAACACTTTGAGGATCTCCTCAATCTCACCGTCACGTGAGAGGAAACAGAAGCTGGGGACTCAGAGGTGGACTCGTCCATCACCCTGGCTGAAGTCACTGAGGTGGCTAGCAAGCTCATCGGTGGCAAAGCTCCAGGGATGGATAAGATCCGTCCTGAGTATCTCAAGTGTCTGTTGTGGGGCTGTCTTGGCTGACAAGTCTCTGCAACATCGCGTGGTGTCGAGGACAGTACCTCTGGACTTGCAGACCAGGGTGGTTGTCCCTCTGTTTAAGAAGGGGGACCTGAGGGTGTGTTCCAACTACAGGGGAATCACACTCCTCAGCCTTCCCGTAAGGTCTATTCCAGGTTATTGGAGAGGGTGCTCGAGGGTTTGCCCAATCAGTCCACATGTGCTTTGTGGATCTGGAGAAGGCATTCAACTGTGTCACTCGTGGTGTCCTGTGGGGAGTGCTCCAGGAGTATGGCTTTCGGGGCCCTTTGCTAAGGGCTGTCTGATCCCTGTATGACCGGAGCAGGAGCTGTGTTCGCATTGCCGGCAGTAAGTCAGACCTGTTCCCAGTGCATGTTGGACTCCGCCAGGGCTGCCCTTTGTCACCAGTTCTGTTCATTGTATTTATGGACAGAATTTGTAGGTGCAGTCAGGGGCTGGAGGGGATCCAGTTTGGGAACCACAGGATCTCATCTCTGCTGTTTGCAGATGATGTCCTGATGGCTTTAACCACATGTCGCGGTAGGCCTGCTCTGTGCTGTAGGCGTACTTCGTGCCAACACTCTAACATAAATTTGGATTAGATTTTGCTTCGCATTTTGTCTTGCCTTTCTAAAAATTGCGCATTGAGGTGGGAGCCTGTGTGAGGGAGGAGCAAGAGCACGAAAAGGCGAGGAGAGGCGCGCTGACGTGAGACAGACGGACAGGTAGGATGTTTTAAAAAGTTTAACCTGCCTTGTGATACACGCTGGTACGTGAGGGCACGAGCTGTTGCGGACGCGCAGTGTCCGCGGGCTCCAGATGAACGCACAGAGAGACGCCCCGCGCCCTCCCGCACATCGGTACAAGTTTATTACCGACAGCAGCGGCCGTAATGCAATATAATCGCACTCAGTGAGTGTCAGACCTCGAGTCCGAAACAAGACCGAGACCAAGCGCCTTCAAGACCGAGACAAGACTGAGTCCAAACGTGATCGAGTCCAAGACACCGTAAGAGACCATAAAAAAACAGAGACTAAGAACGGTCTTGAGTACTACGACACTAGCCTGTGTATAAATTAATAAAAATAATAAAATAATAATAATAATAATAATAATAATAATAATAATAATAATAACGGGCAAGTAGATCTGGATGTCGGGCAAGTAAAAAATGGTAGCCACTTGCCCGGTGGGCAAGTATTTATAAATGCTTAATGTCGAGCCCTGCAATACTTTCATGTGTCACTCACAGCTGATTTAAAAGTGTAGAATCGTGCGCTTTCAGAGAGCTCTCACATTCGCACTGTCACTGTTGAAATCTCTGTAGATGGCTCAATCATTTATCACTTACCTGCAATTCATCCGCCGTGCACTTAGCAAAGATAGCCTATCTGCAGCTTTTAACTCTATTTATCAATTTTGTGCTTGTGTGGTAAAAGAAAGCACAATTCTATGGCTCAATCCTGTTCAATTTGCATAATAACATGATCACTTATAACTTTAATAACATATTTGGGCTTATATAAAAGAATATTAGGAGTGGGGGCATCTCATGAGCTGTCTATAGTGTAGAAGGATTCATGATTTGGTATTATTTCATCTAGAGTCTAGACAAACTGGATATAATGTCAGAAACAGCACTATAATGCATCCAAATTTCACTTTACTTTACTTAATTGATTCGTAAAGAAATGTTTAAAAATAAACAGTGATGGGTGCCACAAACACTAAATGCCAATATAAATTACAATATATTAGAAAAACTTTTTTTTTTCTGAATTAGTTATAAGGGCAAAACCTACTGCTTAAAATCTACTGCGTAAAACTACTGCTTAAAAGTTTTGAGCTATTCTGAAAGCGCTAACCAATACATTAAAAATAAAAATACATGTTCAAAATGTGATATATAAACAGAAATTGTAACTGTATTGCATTGGCTATACAGTATACTGACATAACCGCAATGTATATTTTATGGAAACTCCCTAAAGCCAAATCTACAAAGACATAATACCTAGTCTCCTCTCACTCATCTCTCATTGTCAGACTGTGAACAGAGGTTTTGACACAGCTGCAGCTCAACATGCATTTTTCAAACAGGTCTATGGCTTCAGCTCCTGTCTGCCATATTGTTTTTGTAAGGCAGGATAAAATGATCTGAATGATAACAATAGGTCTAACGGTGCAAACACAAGCCTGAAACCATCCTCTGCGGGGCGCTTGTTGGATTCTATAGAGGTTAAAGTTCAAAAGCGAGACTCTTCCGCATTAATAACACTGTATGAAACATTCTTTAGGAAAATAGGTTGAATGAAGAAGACATGCACACATATCCAAACGTTATCATGCTCATTAACTGGTGGTTTATGGCAGCCTCAGTATATCCTATAAAACCCAGTGTGTTTGGTTCATTTAACCCTGGCCAGTGTTACTACCAACACTAAAAAAGCCATTATTGAAGCTCCCACTGAAAAATGAGCTGTTAAATTAGGGTCAGCACCGCTCAATAGCTGCTCACAACAGCACACTTTAGGTGGAAAAAAGAACACAATTATTTGTCTGCAACTGGTTTCTGAAAAAGCCAAAGGGAGGTTTGAAAATTGAAATGGTTAAACATATAATAGCCTGGAATTTTGTTTGTTTCCATTGGGTCAAATAGTTGGGACATTTTCCAAGTCAGATTTGCAAAAATGCATAAATCATGCAATTACTTTTATCGTCAGTTTCCATTACAGTCAGTTTGGATAGCAGGTAATACACAGGACCTGTACTGCAGTCTAGTCAAAAATATTTACTGCACAGTGAGATATAATTTGATATAAAATCTTTGTCCAATTCAGGTAAAACATGTGTGACATTCATCTTGTCATTAAAGTAAAACATACTTCACATCTTTATGAACAAGTCTGTCACATCTATTATACATACATTGTTGACTCAATTAACAGCATTGAAAAGTGTTGATCTGTCATAGCTACATATAGAATCAGAATCAGAAAAGCTTTTATTGCCATTGTCAGTGAACACAATTCACAGACTAGGAACTTGCTTTGGTGATAAGGTGCAACATAGAACACTGAATAATAATAATAATAATAAAAATAATACAAGTAGAGATATCACTGTTAGAAAGGATAATAATAATAACAATAATAATAAAGTATCACTATTTGAATAAAGTAAGAGCATGCAAAAAGATTAAGATATATAATAAAAAAAATAAAAATAGTCAAGTATATACAGAGCATCAGAACAACAGTGCAAACTGACAGTGCAAAAGAGCAAGTGACGTGACATGACTTATTTAAAGTGACTGGTATTATAAAGTGTCCTTAGTACAGGTGTTATAAGTGTTCATAAAGTGTTTATGAGTCCAACGGCAGAGGGGAAGAAACTGTTCTTATGGCGAGAGGTTCTGATCCGTATGGACCGTAGCCTTCTGCCAGAGGGAAGTGGCTCGAATAGTCCATGTCCAGGGTGAGAGGGGTCAGCTGCTATCCGGCCTGCACGCCCCCGAGTCCTGGAGACGTACAGGTCCTGAAGAGATGGAAGGCTACAGCCGATCACCTTCTCAGCAGAGCGCACAATGCGCTGCAGTCTCTGTCTGTCCCTGGCAGTGGCCCCAGCGTACCACACAGTGATGGAGGAGGTGAGGATGGACTCAATGATGGCCGTGTAAAACTGCACCATCATCTGGGCAGGCAGCTTGGCTTTCCTCAGCTGCCGCAGGAAGTACATCCTCTGCTGGGCTTTCTTGATGAGGGAGCTGATGGTCGGCTCCCACTTGAGGTCGTGGGTGATGCAGGTGCCCAGGAAGCGGAAGGAGAAACTATCTTTATTTGACAAATATAAACTTTTAGGTGTAATTCTTGTACAGAATCCTGGTAACAATTAGCAACATACCCACAATGCACTGCTGCTTGTGCCAAATGTCTGCTTTACACTATACAAGGCTGTTTATGTTCCTTACCTTGTTTCTGGAACAAAGGGAGATGTCCACACTGAGGTAGGAGTAGCTGGACTTGACAACTTCCCCTTTACATTGGGACTGGAAGAGAGAACAAAAGGGACATTGGCTACTTACTATTTTTTCTAAGTGGATTATAAATGTAATTATATTTACATCCTATTGTAACATCTTGAGTAAAGGTCTGATGAATAAATAAGTATAATTAAAGCAGACATTTTATGCTTTTATGAAATAAATGTGAAGACCTTTACATTAAGTATAAAAAAAATTGTAATGACGTCTTTTGGAGAGGACCTACTGTTTCACATTTGCAGAAAGCATTTGGATTAGGTGCCTGTTGCTTCTTTAAATGGCCCATGTTACACTATTTTCTGATCTATGTTATAATGTTGTTTCTTCATCACAAACATACCTGGAGTTGTGTTTTGTTTCATTCACACATGTTTAACACCCAGACCCTGCATATTTAGTTCTTCTCTCACAGACACAAACAGAAAACACTGTTCCACCTTGTAACACTGTTCCACATGGTAATAGTGCTCCTATATGTTTTTAAACTACATACACCTTCACTAGAATCATTTAGATAATTTCAGACCAGGATTTACCAATCTCTAACGAACTAAAGATAAAGGGTAGCTGTTAACTTGAAAAATACCGCAAACACAGCATTTTTAGCTTTGGAGATACACAGACTAATAATAAAGGGTTACTCAAACATGTGCAAATGAAGCAAAACACAACTCCAGATATGTTTTTGATGAGGAAAGAACATAACATGGCTTAAAGCTCACAAGAGTCCATTTTGCATAATATAGGACCTTTAAAACCTTCTGCATGGTGACATGTCACTACAGCATGAAAAAATAGCTCCTTTCAGAAATAACCTGGAATTTTAGATAGAACTAATTGTAAACAACATCTAATTTAACTTTTTTTTTTAAGTCATGCCGTACAATGTCCATGGGAGTGTGTTTCAACAGAACTTCACTTTGCAGTCTGGCTGGTCATGCTAGCAAGCCACACATCTGAACCAGTGTGAAGTGAAGACATTTATTTGCTCTTTTTCTCTGAAGGGTTTCAATCATGTGACATTCCTTTGTGAAACAGTCAGGTCAGCGCTGGCAAGGACCTGCTGTAAAAGCTGACAGAAAACAAATGGGAGTGTGGTGTGAGGCGATGTAACCCTCAACACAAAACATCACCACGACATGACAGGAAATGAAGGAACGCCATAAAAAACTCTCACTATTGGCACTCGAATTAGTCTGTCAACATATTTCTTTTGACTGACGGCAATCTCTGTCAGTGTGGCCTGTCTCCGTGCTGGTTTATGTGTGCGCGTCGTAAAAGTGAACATGTTTGAATGACTTATTTGCCAGAGTATATAGGCATAACGCGAGGAGGATGCCTTGGCAGCAAACTGTACAAGTGCAATTATGTATCTTTCGGCTCTCCTCTCCTCCGAGCTTGTGTTCCAACCAGGCTTATCCATGCCAGACAATCTGCTGTGACAAAGTACAAGTTGGCCTCAGCGCTTCAGACTGCCTATAGGATTATAAACGACACGACGAGCGCAAACAAAACTGCCACTCCACATATGCTTTACAGCCAGCCTATGAAACACCAGAATTAAACTGTTTTATGAATGTTTTATTGATTTAGAAACAAAATTAATTGGCCAGACGTCACTGCAATAAATACATCTTATACAGGGTTTAAATGATGCAGATGAAATCATTTGGGAGAACTTGGACTGTTATGCTGTAAACTGCCAGGATATTTACACCAATCAGGCATAACATTATGATCACTGACCGTAAATAACAGAATATATCGTCCGTCTTACCCATATTGCCATAGGAATTGTATGAGCTGAGCAACAAGTCCTCACTAGGATTGCCAAAAATATCCAGACACTAACTGACTGATTGTTTTATTCCGCCTATTGATACTTTGCAGCTGATTTCATCAACATTCCCCGGAGTGTGAAGGTCTGTTAGGACCTCTGTTACTGAAGTTAGATTTTAAGCTAAGCTTTATTTTAATATAGTTTGACCAGAAATAACTGACTTAGTTGGAACAAGTGATTTGTGCTGTTAAACAAGTCTCTCACACATTACAATTACAATTACAGTCACAAGCTAGTAGCCAACAGTTTTTCAGTTAGTCACTCTCTCCTCTTTTGTTGAAAATCAAACACCTAAACAGGACCATAATGATCGCTCGTATTGATCACAGACTCCTTAAAACGTGTTTTTAAAATCCATTTTGTATTTTTGTCTTGAGTTTTCAGACAATCTTAAAACTTTTTGACAGTGTTTGCTAATGTGTGCTTTGTGTCACCAGTCCGCCAATAGAAATACATGTACAACACCCCCAGTGTGATGTCACTGCAAAGCACCAATCAAAAGTATCAAAAATAAGTTTAAAATGTTAGTACTGTGACAACACTAGGCCTCATAGTTGATTTATTAAAAATGTTTTAGTATTGTGCAAAGGAAATTATTATAGGCTATAGCTATTTGACACAGGAAAAACTTTTGACACACGAGTTGCAGTCGGGTTTTTGATCTGCGATGACCAGTACTGAGTGTGATCCAAGAGAGGTGAAGAGGAGACAGGTAGTGCACATGGTCTGATTCAAAGCCAATCATAGAAACGTGGATATAGTGCATCACAGCTGTGTGGAATTGCTTTGTAGAAAGTTATAATGACATGGCTGATTGGTGTATGAGCAGAAAAGTTCTAAATAATATTCATAAAATTCAAGGGGAGCATAAAAAATATTTGAGCAGTGTTTCATTTATATAGTACTTAATGAATAATGTAGCCATAATTCATGGATCTGTGCCTTTATAACTAGTGAGACGCTAAAAAGTATACTTGTAATCCACACCTTAGACAGCGCAAAGAAAGACCAATAAGGGACAATTTAAAACAAACACAAACATTTCACTACAGAAATTGGCTCCAAAAAACTAAAACATGCCCAAGTGCACTAATTACTTTCAACCAAGGAGGTGCTGTTTCCAGTAACTTGCATTGGGTGACAGGTAATTAAAACTTTGAATTTTGAGTGCCCTACTAATTGGTGTAATTAATTTGCCAAAGTGCAATGGGGACGTCTAAGTTTTGTCAAGATTGGGGCTTTTGGTGAAGAGTGTGCGAGGTGCTGACTATGACTAAGAGCCTGAACAATAGGACAAAATAATCCGGTGCCCCCTCAATTTCAATGTTTTTACTGCCACCGTTCTTTGCACCTATTTTCTTTCTTATTATCCTTTCTTTCCACATCAGTCGCCCACTCCTCGCCAGCCCCCTCCCCAAACCGCCTCCATCTCTGCTGCATCAGAGCTCCCGTGGTCTCAGCCGGGGACAGGCGAATGAGGGCCCCAGGAGGCCTGTGCCGGCACTGCCACACATCACTCACTCTCCCTCAATCACACACACGACCCACCAGCCTTTGTCCCATGTACAGGAGGGGCCACGGGGTTGTCATGGTAACGTACAGTAAGGTTTGTGAGGCCTGAGAAATCGAGGCGGGATGGAGACCAGGGAGGCTAAAGAATCACTGGCATGTTAGGCCTCCACCGATCGCTGATTCCTACAGCACAACTATATATAAACAGTGTATGAAATTAATGTAATATTTTTGAAAAGTTTTTTTTTTTTTTTTTTTTCCAAATTTAATAAGTAACTCACAAGCTAAAGTGATCTATTTTTTTGTCCCAAGCCCACCATTTGGGAACAATTTTCCAAATGAAAATTATTTCACTTTCCAATTGAATATAACTTGGCACATAATCTTAGACAAATCTTATTCAAGCTTTGTAAACAAACTGTAGATGTCCTCTAAGAGGAGGCATTTATGGGTGGATGCACCCAGCAAATAAAACCACTCTGTGCTGTAATTTGAGAAGAATTGCTTGTCTGCAGGAGGTAAAGGAGACTGTTTTATTAAGAGTTAATCTTTGTTTCAACTCAATTAAATAAAGATGTCTTGGTGTGAATTCACACATGTACCTGTATGTGTGAGCAGCACTCTTGCACAACAGCGTTTAAAAGGTGCCACTGTCACTTATTCAACTTTGTGATGGAAACATCCTTGAGAATTAATGTCAGGCTTCACAGGAGGGGGTAGAGTAACAATGCACGCATGTGTAATGCATGTACATATGATTGAACTATATTAGAAAAAACATATATTATTACTATGTTCAATATGACAGTAAGGACCCTCATGTTAAAAGAAGGCATAAATGTTTCATTTGTACAAGGTTATGGAGCACTTTAAACTATGAAGATAAAGAAAACGTCTGACTAGTTCCAATAAAGTAGCTCAAATATAACTTGTTTAATACTGTACATTTTCTGTAAGAATAAGAGAACATTTAGTTTTATGAGGATGTTGCGATTCTGCAATAATACATTCATGGTCTTTATAACATCCATAGCATATTTCAGAAGTGGACATGTGTAACCAGTTCTGGCTTGTCCACAGCATGGGCAGTGGCACACTCCTAATAGGTGTCAGTCTGACAATCACGACTCTGATCATCCGGGTAAATACTGGAGGAGACAGAGTGCAGAAGTACATTGAGTCAGGTGCATCCTCCAGTATCTATACACAGCCATAAACACCTCCATAAACACACTTCAGCAGCATAGTCCAAGGTCTTGTGAAAAAAGTAGAAATTCACATCCCACAGTTAGATGGAACACTGTAGGTGGTGGAGCCAATCCATAACGCTCTATGAATACAAATGCTTTGAACCTGGCTGACCCGGTCTAGATTGTGATTGTGCGGGTGTGTCTGTGCGCATATGCCCCTCTTGCTCTCTGCATGTGTGTGTGTGTGTGTGTGTCGCAGTCTATCTCCTTGCTCTTGCTCCATTCACGTTGGTCCTTAGGGTCAAACGCGCACACCAATCAGACAAGAGGATGCGTCAGGGGCCATTTTGAGCTAACGCTGAGTCGTGCTTAAGATGCCACCAAGAAAATGAACCAAAGGCACTTCAGAGGAGGCCATAGCTGCACCTGGGGCTCCTGGACAGCTCCTGCCTCACACATGTCTGCTGGTGGGATTACTGTAAAAGAAGTCAACAAGGTGTCTCTGAACTGAAGGCCTTAGAAGCACTACCCTGGCCTATCAGTGCCCAGGCTAGACACA
Organism: Taenioides sp. WSHXM2023; assembly: GCA_029959045.1. Classification (NCBI taxonomy): domain Eukaryota; kingdom Metazoa; phylum Chordata; class Actinopteri; order Gobiiformes; family Gobiidae; genus Taenioides; species Taenioides sp. WSHXM2023. The sequence continues at coordinate 17,979,830 of CM057088.1, read as the reverse complement.
GTAATGTGGTTGGTTGGGACAAAAAGGTCACCTGGTTTCAAATAATTTACCCTTTTACATTGGGTTAAACATATTTATTCATTTAACTCTTTAAACATGATTTAAAATGAAAGACACATCATTTGTATGTGTTCTACTAAAACAGTAAGCAAGAGCAAGAAGCTCTTTAGTTTGGCTCCTGAGTGGAGTTTTGCATATTCTTGCTTCTAGGCACTTCCCATTAGTATAGTATTAGTAGAGTATTTTTACCTATGGACTCAGTGAATCCTGACTACACCATTTTAATATTGGTGTTCACTGCAGCTGCCCACTGTGTCTGCTCACTGCTCTTAACAGGCTGACCCAGTGGCATTGAAGAATGGGTCAAATGCAGAACAAATTTCACCACTGGACTTTACATAGTATACCTTAAAATCAGTGGTAGTCCACACAGTCAAGCCTTTGAATTCCATATACCGACATTATGGCTACTATCTAAATTTACAATAAGCTGCTATAAACAATGGCCTACTGTCCATCTGATGTTCCCATATTTTGACATATCTCTATCGTCATCACTCCCAAAGAACTAAATGTCAAACTGCACCGCATCTAACCAAGTATCCAGCACTACACCTCACAGTCTGAATGGAGCCAAACTGTGGGTTTAAACACTGACTGCAATCCTTCTATAATGAGGCTGCTGGTGTCTGATAATTTGTGTTGGTAAGTGTGAAAATTAAAAGGGGAGTCGTGTGTGGAGACAGAGGTGTGTGGCAGAGCTCTGTCAGGGTGAGACTTCCTGGACCTCACCTCCCTCTCATTAATCAGCCTGCTGTTTCAGAAGAGATGAAGTGGACGCGCTGCTGTAATTAGCCACATTTGTTAACTGTCCATGCACTTCTGAGTGTGATTTAAGGATAGTAAGAGTGATGGAAAGACTTAAAGAAAAGCCAAAAGGGTAAAGTACAATACTGTATTGTTAGGCAATTTAAAGTAGTGGTACTTCAAATATTAGGTGATAATAAGAAAACATTTTACTCTCTAACCCAGAGCCTTGAGTATACTTACTTCAAGTACCACTATAAGTTTTGTTTCTACTAACAAACCCACAAACATATCTGCTAATACTGCTTCCTCTTTTACCATTACTATACCACTGAACACAAAGGCCCTTATTCAAAGATTTAGTAGTTTAGTAGTACTTTTTCTGTCAAATAGTAGTACTTCTGTAAACCAATCAAAGGTAATGGTTACTTTACACCTCTGAAAGAGAGTGAGCCTGCATTAAGGACACGAAAGTTTAAAGTATAGAAATAAAAAAGGCATATTTGAGAAGACAGAACTAAAGAAAAGGTGAAGACAGGATGTGAAGACGCAGAGATGCGAGGAGAAGAGTTTGACACCTTTAAAGTAGGACATTAGTATTCAAGAGGCAGCGGTCCACCCCTCCAGTGCACCCCGACGCCCCGCAGGCCCAGCGGTCAGCTCTGCCCCTGCCGCAGGAGGGACGGCTCAGAGAGATGTGCCACTGGAGATGTAGGTGGACGCCTGTTTGTGTGGGTGTGTTGTGACTTGAGTTCAGTGCAGGTCCCAGACATGGCCATACAACACTCTCACCAATACAGATATCCTGACATCCAGTGACTTTTATATTGACAGCATTAGCCCTGTGTAGCTGTGTGCTGTCAGCTGTTACAAGAAGAGTTTCCACCACAAGATTCTAAGCACCTAAATCTCTATTACTTATATGCTTATGTTTTGTTTCTTCATACAAATGCAAAATGCATGCTTAGGCAAATGAAGTTAATTCTGACTTTCTAAGATGGAATTGTGGATGAATTTGACCAAGAGTCCTTGTATGGGTCTCACTACCACAAATCAAAACGTGAATAAACTACAGCAGTACCTCAAAACTAAATTTACTAAGGCAAAAGGAGAAATTCAATTTGTCAACTGGACAAAGTTTATTTGGGCGAATACGTTTCGCAGCTCATCCAAGCTGCTTCTTCAGTTCTTCAGTTCAGAACTGATTCTGCGTCCATGGATTCTACCTGGACGACTGAGGGATTCTACACATAAATTTACTAAGGGAAAACCTGCGTGTGTTTATGTGGCTTGGGACTGACACACTAAGTATACAGGCTTCTGACCCTTTGTATTGCTCTACATTTCACCATTTTCCTGTTAGTTCCATAAGCTCTGATTTAAAGCAGATCTGGCTGCTTTAGCATCATGTAAACACTGCTGAACTCCTTTTCTCTCCTGCACTGCTTTACTCTGATTTGACTAATTATATTCTTCCAGAACCGTGTTGACAAATTCATTTTGAAATCCATTAGTCCCACGGCGTTGTTTAAACAATGTTAATGTCCATTGCTTTAATACTCCTGATTCACATACTAATAGGCGTCCGATAAATCAGGTTATCTACGACACCTTCTAGATGCCGTGGAAATTAGAGAATTATTAACTACTGGCGCGTTATGGGGTGTTAGGAAAAGGAAGAAACGCCACAGCCCAGAAGAAAGAGAAATTAGTGGAACAGATAACTAAAAAAAGACTAGAGGGGAAAACACATTGATAAAGAGCATGAAAGCAGGCGGACGTGGATGATAGTAACTTTATGTAAGATTACAAAGAATCGGGGCATGAATGAGGGTGGATTAAATAGAATATATAGGAACATTTCATGCGTAGCTTCGAAACCATTGTAGATTCATTCCACTTAATTCCCTCTATTCAGCTCTTAGCATTACTCCCAGAAATGACCAATAAACCTAATTGAAACATTTAAACAAGATGACTTTTATCAGCTTGACTGGAGTGCAATTGACTAAAATGTACAAAATATAGACCAGTTATATAGGTTTTCATATAATAGGCTTTAAATTACAGGGGAGATATCATAATTGTAAAGCAATAAGCAGTTTAATGAAGGCAGTGTATGTGCATAGGTCACCAAAGCTTTGTTTAACTTAATTGCTTGTTAAATCAATGGTAAGTACAGAAGGTTTGCTGCAGTAATGTATTATATGAATGAATGCAGATAAAGGGGGTTTTTATAGCTTCATTTTAGACCAGTGTAGGGTGAACTCTTTTCAGTTCCTAGGAGGTTTTTTGAGTTAGGTCTGGTGACAAAACTGAGTTTTATCGATAAAAAGTTAAAATCTAACAAAATATGATGTATGTTTTATGCATAAATGTTGTCTGAAAATGTTTAAGCATTTAAAGATGGTGTTCTAAATTGATTTGAGCAATAAAATGAAAGGTAGCTATGTTGTTTGGACAGTGCTAACTTTGAGATATCTATATTCAGCCACAACTAATTATGAAAAAACACTGATTTGAGGGTAAAGCAGATAGCTTCAGTTTTACCAATAAATACGAAATACAGGATATTTATGATATCTGTGGCAAACATATCTGAGACTAGGGATGTCAAGATTACTTGGTTAATAGATAATTTTTAGAATTTTAAGAGCAAAAAATATATATTAGAAACAAAAATGAGCAATCTCAGTTCTAACATGCCTTTTCAGTCTGTCTATTTATGTCACTTTAACTTTATCATCCAGAAAGCTTCATTTCATAAAATACTAGAAGAATTGTGAGCTATTACACAATGTGAATGAGCATGAATGAAAGATTTCATCGTTATGATACTCACAACATTAAAATTTTGTATCGTATTGTATTTTATCATAATTTGTATTTGTAAATTTTGTATTTCTAATTATTGTATAAAATATTTGCCTTCTGGAGACTTTAATTGAAACAAAGAAACTGCATGCATGCCCTAAGCATTTTCAGCACCACTAGTCTAGTCTGTTGTCTGCCTGTGCTCCTTCTCTATCCCTCCTCCTCTGACCCCAGCTAAGCCCAAATCCTCACAGCTCTCCCTTCTGTCCCACTGTCTCCTCCTCTCACCTGTGCCGTGCCCAGGGTTGTGTACGGATTACTGTCGACTCACCGGCTGATTAGTTGCTTGTTTACTTATCGGCACCTCCACCATGATGACCACGGGGCTTCAAGGGCAACACAGGAGGATCAACTCTGCACAAATGCTCACGAAATGGCCTCACAGACAAACAGTGTGATGAGCTGGTCTCAGGGTTTGCGTGCCTGTGGCGAGTGTTTGTGGCACGCCGCCCCTCTCGAGTCGCCCGCAGTGGCACAGGGCTCTTAATTAAGACGAGTGTTGTGTGGTGTGTGTTGTGTGTTGATGTGGTGAGGGGGTGGAGCAGCTGGCAGGAGGCTCTAGAGCTGGAGAACATCTGCAGGAGGCCACAGCACCACATGCCTGAATCACCTGCACACACACACAAACACAGAGGTGCACAATGTCAATGTTTAGCAAGAGATAATGCTTGACTCTCGTGAAAGTGTAGTAGAAGTTGCTGCTGTTTGAAAGTGTGTAAATGAGAAACATTTATAGACATGATTGTTTTATTTAAAGGGCCCATATTATGCTATTTTCTGATCTATGTTCAATGTTGTGATCAATGTTGTTTCCTCATTAAAAACAGTGTGTGTTTTGTTTCATTAACACACAAACCCTGCATATTTAGGCTGAGTTCTTCACTTAAGTTAGAAAGACTGTTTCACCTTCCACAGTGCTCCACTGTGTTTTTAAACTCCATACACCTTCACTAGAATCATTTGGATAATTTCAACCCTGGAATTGCCAGTCTCTACTGAAGAAAAAGTAAAAGGTAGCTGTTAAATTAAAAACAAAAGTTACATATGTAACTGCGGTTCTATGAATCCATGATGACCGCCAGACAGTGGTGCTGAAAGCACTGAATGTTCCCTTCAGATATGCGCAGTTCGAGTGGTAATCCAAATGAGTCAGACACCTGTGACCCAGGATGATGCCCTGGAGGAAATATAGTCCCCCGTTATTCGTGACTCTGTTTCTACGGAATCTTCTTGCTGAAATGCAAGGATCCTGAGTATCTCTGGCGGTCATCTGGGATTCATAGAACCGTAGTTACATACATAATTTTCTTCGTATTTCATCCTTCTGACTACTAGAGGGCAGTGCTGAAAGCACTGAATGACTAATAGCAGCTATGTCACGAAGAATCCTGAGCACATACCTTACTGAGAAAAGAGATTCATGAAGAATCATGCCAAGAGGATGAGGAGAGACAATATTGAGGTTGTAGAATCCGGCAAATGTGCTTGGTGAAGCCCATGATTCAGCAGCACATATTGTCTCTAAAGGGAACCATATAATAGCTGCCCATGAAGTGGAGACGCCTCAAGTAGAATGGGCCCTCACACCAGATGGAGGGTTGCAGCCTGCCACACTGTAGGCATGGTGAATGGTCTCAATAACCCAGTGTGAAATTTTCTGTCTGGAAAAAGGACAGCCCTTCTTAGCAGCCCCATAACACAGGAACAGCTGGTCTGAACGCCTCATACCTGCCGTGGCTGCCATATAGGTTTCCAGTGCCCGCACTGGGCATAACAACTGCAGCTTGTCCCTGCCATCTCGGAGCGGGGGCTCTAACCGAGCCAAACTCAAGACAAAACCTTAGGCATAAACGCTGTGTTCGGCCACAGGGTGACACCAGAACCATCCGGACTCCACCTGAGACAGAAAGAATTGACAAAAAGGGCATGTAACTCACTGACGCAATAGCCAATAAAAATGCAGTCTTAACATGAAAACCACTTGAGGTCCGCTGAAGCTCTTGGTGTAGTTGGTGGGCGCAACCTGTGAGCACCCCATAGAAAAAGAGAAACTAAGTTATGGCCCCCAACTGTACAGCTTCCAACCAAACCAGGATGACAGGATATAGCAGCAACATTAAGAATGGATAGAGACCATCCATTGGCCAGGAGAGACTGAGGAACTCCAAGATAACAGGCATAGAACAAGACACAGGATCCTCACCACGGGCAGACCAAAAAAACAACTTAGACCTGTTCCTATACTACTGACAAGTGGAGGCCGCTCTGCCATCCAAGAGTGTTTGCCTAACGGGATCGGTGACACCGATCAGCTGCAGTTTGGGCCCGCCAATGGACCCCCAACTGAGACAGCAGATCTCGAGAGACTGTAACACAGACTGTACAGCAACGGAAACCATGGTCATGCTGGCCAGCTTGGGGCGACTAGCAACAGTCTGTGGCCTTCCTGGAGAGCCCTCTGTAGGGTCGGCTAAAGAGAAAGAGGGAAAAAGCGTAGAGGAGGCACTGGGGCTAAGTGTGTGCCAGTGCATCCTATCCCAGAGAACCTGGCTCCCTCACGAGGGAAAACCATAGAGGACAGTGAGTAGACTCCTTTGAGGCGAAAAGATCCACCTCTGCCCGCCCAAAAATAATCTACCACTTGATTGCGGTCTCCCGGTAAATACACTGCTTGCAGTGTGGACAAACAAGGAGCAGTCCATGTCAACAGGTCTTGGGACACCCTGAGAAGTTGTGCTGATCTGATGCCCCCCTGATGGTCGATGTGATAGATGGTCGAAGTGTTGTCCAACCGAACAAGAACATGTTTTCCTCTTAGGTATGAAAGAAAGCTGCTAAGAGCCAAATGGACGGCACTCAACTCCAAAACATTTATGTTGTCTAAACAATCGCTGGCAGACCAAACTCCCTGAGCCATCCTGTGCTGCCATACAGTGCTCTATCCTGTGAGGCAGGCATCTGTGGTGACCACCTCCCTGCGAAACACCACCAGACCCATGGGAACCCCCTGTGACAAATAGCTCTTGTTCCTCCATGGGGTCAGTGCACAGGAGCACTGCCTTGTGTCACAGAGGTCAACTTTCCCACAAGCTGAAGAAAGGTGACAAAGGGGTGCAGACTGCCCAGTTTGAAGTGAGAGACCAAAGCTTGAATATTGTCTAGGTGATGAAGGGACAGGCGGGCCTTCATCGTCACAGTGTCCAAATTCAGCCCAAGAAAGGTTATTGCTTGAGATGGAGTCAGGTTGCTCTTCTCCATATTCACAGTGAAGCCCAACTGGGCCACATGTGCAAGCAGGTGATTGGTGTCCTGCTTCAAATCTGCCGGTGAGCCTGAACCAGAAAAGAAATAACACATCCAAGCTCCCTTGTCATCAGTGCAAAAGCCTGCAGTGCCGCATCACTAAAATAAGCAGCCATTGCAGCACAGTGGAGGGAGGCACAGAGAAAAGCAAGTGTGCCAAAGAATTGCCCAGACGACCAGCCCGCACACCAGAGTTGTACGAATTGGTGATGAAGTCATCTGTTACACGGCATTAGGGGACATCTCGGTGCAGGGCTTCCTCAGGTGAGACAATGAGAGAAGTCACAGCCAGTTCAACAGCAGGAATGCGATCCAGACCAGCTGTTGTTGCATTGTGCATAGTGGCCAAAGCCTGGAGAAAGCACTTGGATCCCTCCAACAGAGGGGGGTACAGCAAGGGGCGTAGGAGCATGCCCGCGTCTAAAGAAAGCACTACCAAGGCCAGGCTGTTCAGGCTTTGAAAGTTCTGCACAACATTTTACATGGAGCTATTGGTTGAGTCACTACCAAGGGTTTGTGTGAAAGAATACGAACCATCCTCAAAAACACACGAGGATGGTGCATCCTCCTCATCCTGAAAATGAGAGGCAGATGCCGCCAGAGAGAGCACATCATCCTCAGGGTTCAGAACTGGCATTGATTGGGAAAACATCCCAGCCTCTGAAGCAGGTGTGTCCATGCGATGAGCCTGCAATAATGACTTCATCGCTTCCAGTTCAGCTGACAACTGCTCCACTTTAGATGTAAGACCTTGACTTCTTCTTGGGAGGAGCTCTCGTAATTGTAGAGTCAGGAAGGCACTTTGAATGCCTAGAAGGGGCCAACGGCACCTGCCCCAACAGTGAGAGATCGCCACCACCTGCGGGGTTTAGCTGTGCCATCCTTGCCACCCTGAGAGCACGTGGCATGTAACTGCAGTTCATGCATGGATTATTAGATAATGCCTCCCTCAAGTAGTCAGGGCCGAGGCATGCTTTACAAAGATCATGGCCATCATCAACCTGAAGCGTGGACCCACAGGCCACACAACAGTGAGAGCTTTTTATCAGTCTGGTGCGATCAGCCAAGCACAACCAGTATAAATAGGGAGAAACCAATCAGCTAGACAGCGGTCAATTGGCAAGCAGAGAAACCAAGGTGGGAGAGGGGGCAGGAATGCAGCCTTCATCGACCAAGGTATGGACGTACAATATGAGAACACCTGCGAATTATGACAGGTAGTATCAGGCCCGCAAAAAGCCAAAACTGGGAGTCGGGGCGCAAATGCTGCCGTCACCAATTAGGGCCAAAGATAATCAAAACAGACCAAAAAATCACCAAAATAAACCGCACCATCAGCGATAGACATAATATGCTGACCTGACAGTATAAATAATAATACAAATAATAATACGGGAGAGGGTGCGAGAATGCGGTGGCTTCCACCAAAAGAAACAAAAATGTAAAACCAAAATGGGTAACAACATTAGCAATATCTACAGGGTAGCTCTGATAGCACAAATCTAAATGATACAATGGGAGAGGGAGTGTGAAAGCGACCTTCACCAGGGAGAAATTAAACCAAAATACTAGGCACAATATATCAATCAAAACTTAGCTGACAGGAGAAGGTGCGTGAACATGGTCTTCACCGAAAGAGTCAAAAAACAAAACAAAAATGGCAGACACCATTAGCAATAGACAGCCTGTAGTGTACTGCTAACAATACAAACATACCTGATGGCAAAGGGTGTGCGAATGCAGCCTTCACCTATCCTCCCTGTCATTATCTTCATGAATTTCTCACCAGTTGGAAGTTGAATGCTGGAGTTTCATGTCCTTTTGTTGATATCACTTTTTAGTAAGTTTATTGCGTTTTGTTTTTTGTTGTTTTGTTTGTTTTTTAAATGCAGCCCTCTAAATGGCCTCCTCGTGCATTTAGTCTTGAAAAGATTGCTTCTGAGTTTTCGCCCTCGTAATTATTGGCAGTCGGTCATGGCCAAACTGAAGTTTACTGCGCTGCTAAATACTGTCATAATGTATGTAATGTAGAAATGTAACTGTATGACATTACTTTTGTTTCTTTTAAAAAAAATGCCCTTAGCTGCATTTACAGTGGTGGCCTCCCTGGGCGCTGCGCTGTGGCACCCACTGCTTTTGACAGGTTTCCCCAGCGGCACTGAAAGATGGGTCAAATACAGAGGACACATTTCCCTATAGGGAACAATAAAGTGCACTTTACCTTACCTAGAACAGCAGCAGGTCTTAATTTTATTGCTTCAGTGATCATTGATGCACATGCTGGTGGCTACAAGCTTTGTCTAATCCTTACATATATACTGTACATTTTGTAGGATATAAAAGTGATAGACAAAGTGATTTTTAAAAAGCATGAAAAATATACACAAACGGTTCTTATGCTCAAAGAACATGTTATGACAAATTTCTGACATTATCGTTGGTCGCTGAGATTTCAAGACATGTATATTTTCATTTGCTTGCCTCCCTCTTCAAAACATCCCTAAAATGACACTTTACGTCCAACAGTGAATTGGAAGACAACCACCACTGAGACCGAAGCAGCAGGACCGTCACTATGGCAACCCACCAAATGGTCATGTCACCCTGGTTTAGTGCGACGGGTGACAGCGAGAAAGAGAGGGCGAGAGAGAGATCGGCAGGCGATAAAAAAGAGCAACAGACAAAGCGAAAGAGAACGAAGGGCATTAAACACCCTCTACAATGCTCTGCTTCAAACAAAAGAGAAAGAGGGGAAAAAGAGAGAGAGAATCTAAAAAAACATGGCTTCCACTGAGCAGCTCTAGATGTGAGGAGGTCAGCAGCTTAGAGAACTTCAGACACTCCACGGGGCCTTGTGAAGTCCTCTTTCAATAAGTCAACAGGAGCCACAGTGTACAGTAAAACACACATACACACATAGGCCTATACAAGTGAGAGGGGGTGTCACAGTGATGGGGGGAGAAAGGATTAGTCATGTTTTATCTCCTGCTGTTATGTCTGCCCATTTCAGGAATTCAATTTTGCATTAAGGTATACGGTAAAACATATGTTGCATCTATCTGTGAAGTTAAATAGGCCTAGATCACCATTTTGATTTTAGCATTGCAATCTTGAAAATTCGAAAAGCAATTTTATGAAACAACTACTGTCCCCTATAGAGGAGAAAGAATTGTAATTCAGTTTGTATGGAACACTATAAATTTCACATTTTTGGTGAGATAAAGTTGGGCAGTGACTGAAGATGAGACTGATTGCTGTCAGTCTGCCCAGATTCTGGAAAGTCTTTAAGGTCTTTAATGGTTGCCTAGCAACCAAACAGACAAAAAAAAAGTCTGAATAAGCCAAAGTCCTACAAAACTAGGAAAAATGTATATAGCAAGTTATGAAATGTATTATTACCTCTTTATAGTGTGCCATTTGACCAGAAAATATAACATTTTACCATAAGATAGATTTCATAAAAGATTCAACCAACCAAAAAATATATATAATTTAATGTTGTTCTGCACTCACAATGTTTAGATAGATACATTGTCAATACAGTATACTGCGTTCATGCTGATCATTCTTACCGGCAGTATCAATCAATGTTTTCAATCATGGCACAAGAAAAAAGTAATTTCTGCCTCATTTTCACTTTATCTGCAAACATCCCCAGCAGACGGTAATTTGAGCATTCATCTCTGTCCCACATATTGACCATTAATCAGGTTCTAATCAGACGTCACTCAAGACGAGGTGCTACTCCACATTATCTCAACACTGTCATAATGTAAAACGGGAGAGAATGATTGATCGATGACCGCACTGACTTCATTCAAAAAGTGAACCACTACTTTAGTAAGGACAAAAATATGGCCACATTGTACATGGCTCATATTGTACAACTATTATAACAAAAATAATTAGTTAATCATACATATTCTCTGCAATTCATTTTTATTTACATTTTATTTAAATTTGTACTGTGTTTTTGAAATATTTAAATTAGTGCTCTCTTATAACTGCTGTGACACAGACGTAAGAGTATATTGTTTGATGTAATTGCAAAAGTAGTTGAATGTATTGTCAAACAAACTTTAACGCTCCAGAGAAAGATAAACATTTACATGAGCAAATGTTATTTGTGTGATTGGTGTATTTGTCTTTTTCATGGCCTCATCTGTTGTTGCCTAATTGCTACAGTGTATTGCTATTATTTGTTTAATGACTTTTAAAGATGATTCTAGAAGCCTCTTTAAATCATTGTTGGTGCCTGGATGTTTCATCACAGCATTGCGTAACATTTCGTGTTCATATCAAAATTAAAATAACTTAAATTTACATGTTGCTTTTTCCTTCAATGCTCACTTTTTTATATATTAATACTTCAACACTTCAGGGCTAAACAAAACTGTTACAAGGTAAAAACAAAAAGGTTAACTTTTACCATACAAACTAACATCACTATTAATGGTACTACGTGACTATCTACGGTAATATATTGTAAAGGTCAAGCAAGACCTTTACAACATATTAATTACATTATTTATTAAACAAATGAGCTCTGCATACAAGCATATTGTTTAAATATTAAAAACACTTAAACATAATTTACACAATTGAATGTTTCAGATAATTTGTATTATATTGTACTGTATGGGTGTCTTTTCTAAATTTCTAAATTTTTCTGCCCAACAGATTGTGAATGCACATCTATCTCCCCAGTTTTCATTTGCTTCTTATTCTCACTGTAATAATGGTAAACAGCCAAACTATACATTAAAACTGTTCCAGCATAGGTGTTTTAGTATAATATATTAAATGTAACTTTGTTACCATGCCCTGTGCCTCTGGCTGTAATACTGGTGCATCGAGGCTTTTGGTTTGTGGCTATTGGAGGAAAAAGGTCAATCGCTGCTGTATGATCCTGTGAGTGCAACTGTCTGACTGTGAATGGGGAAATAGCCCGTGAGACACACACTTACTACAGCTCACAGTGGGAGTGTGATCTAGTGTTCCTCTAACTCACTATAGACAAGAATACACACATGTGTTGTTGTCTTTTTCTTGTTATTATTATATGTCTTAAATGTTTGAAAAAGAAAAACAAACTAAATCTTCACCATAAAATGCATACATATTCATTCATCAATATTGCCCCCCTTTGCTCTCCTCTGTGGTATTGATCTGCAGCCAGAATGTGGGCCATACACACTTGACCCTTGGCACTGATATATAGATATATTTTCCACATACAGCTTGCCTATAGTTTGGCACACTGGATGGCTCTTTTATGCCAAAAACAACAATAGATCACATAAAAGTAGCTGTATTTTCAGTCAGGTGCATGTCCATGGAACCATGGAATCAATCTGCATCTATGTTATATGAAAAAAATAGTCAGACTTTGTATACATTTTGTATATATCAACTATATGTAAAGATACAGCATTTACAAAAATATCTTCAGCCATTAGAACATGATTTGAATCTAATGAGACTATTAGATTCTAAAGACATTTGTTAGAAAACAGAGATTATATTAGAATTTGAAGTGATGACTAGAAAAAAAATAAGAGTGCAGCTTTTGCCACTATCTGAAATCTGCAGAAATTCTGTTTTGTTGTCATCACCAAACTAGCATAGTTCATCTGAGAAAATAAACAAAATGACTTCTTTAACAGGTCTTAAATAGAAGATCATAACCAGTGCGTGCATGTACAGTGTGTGTTGTACAGTAATGAACCCAAACTCAGCCAAAATCAGAGTAACTGATGGCTCCACATCAGCTTTCACTGTGCGGATCAAATACTCCGCCTGCTAAATAATGTAGCATACGGGGCAAACCACTGTCCCTTATGGAGAAGACATAGAGGAACCCAATGTATAGCAGGTAGTGGAAGTATGTCAGCGCGCGCCGTTGAATACTCCAGGGGGCGACGTAGAGATCATTGCCAGTTAATGCACTATTCATATTTGTATGTGTTCCATGCCCTTGTGTTTGTGTTTGTGGCTATGTCAGCAATGTGTGTCACTCATCAATAATGTACAGGGCTGAGGTCTCGGCGCTTCAAAGCAAGTCACGCTACTGTTCCACATAATTAACTCTCGCTCATACACACACAACGTGCTAGCAACATATACACAATGTACAAGGAGAAATAGGCAAAAAATAGAGCACTCTCAATGTTACCCTCTGATAAAGGGTCCAGAAATTGTAACTGAAAAGATTTTAGTGGTATATGTTAGATTGTTTCCCTCAGTTTTCACAACGTTGATATAATAAAATAATTATTCCACTCTTTACTGAATTGGTACTTGGTCAGTGCTTATCTTTGAAGGAAAAAGACTCATTCATAAACATTACGGCATAAATCCATAAAAAGCAATGCATATATGCTCATATTATTTATCAATTAAACACTGAATTTTTAGATATAAAACTCTTGCTCTCGTCAACATAAAATAAAATGATAAAAAATTGATTCAAATATCCATTTAAATAAGCAGAGAAGAAAGCACAGCCCAATGCCACAATGACCTTTCAGTATATGCAACACAGCCTTAGGGGAGAAGACAATAGTAGCTTCAAAGAGATGAAAACAAATATAACAGTTTTGATTCATCTAGCTCTCAACCACCATGTTACAAATAAACAGAATACCTGGTGGTGAAAATCCACAGTGCTTTAACAGTCAGAGAAGCAAATGCCATAAAAATGTATAGCTCCCAGGCTTTATGGCTGGAGCATGAGTCAGTCTGAATCACAGACGAGAACAGGCACTTTAGTTACTGAGGGTTTGATGTTCCTTTATTTCTTAAAGCATTGTCGACATTATACAACAGGGGCATTATATTGGAAGCTAGTGAAAGTAGTCAAGCAAAGGACTTATTAAAATAACTGTAAGTAAAATGTGCCAAAAAAAATTACAATGAAAATGTCTTCAACAATCCGTAGTGGGTGTGGAAATTATATCTAAATGATGGTTATACTTTATTTATATCAAAATCATTTCAAAATGCCTTTTATTGTGCATTTATGTTTATGTTTGGATGATAAAATCATTATCTACCACCTACTGATTTGTAGTTGTGTTACCTTCTACACCATATCAAATTTGTGACTGGGACTAAACCCAGAACAAAACCTGGACCAGACCAGGACTAGACCCAGAATAAAATCTGAACCAGACCAGGACTAAACCAGGATTAGAACAGGACCAAACCAAGTCTACTAAATTCTAACCAGTAGTGTGTATGCACAAGAATCAAGTTGCCAGTGCAACAAGTTACTGTAAGCCTTTTAGAAGAGGGTCTATCCCAGCCAAAGAATTTGCATAAAGCAGAGACTCATTTGGCTCATGAATGCACCACACATTTTTATGTCTTTTGTGACAGACAGAAAAGTTAATCATTGTGATCATTTCTTAAGAAAATGACTAATAAAGAAATAATCTGGCGTGAAATGCAATGATAGCGCTATTAACAGCCACCATAATGATTTTTTTAGTGTGTCTCATTGGATTTTTTTCTTTTTGGGGGCTTTTACTGAAATGGATTGAAATAGTCAGAACGGCAGGGGCGGCGAGGGAAGACGGATCTATTTTCTGACAATTGCATGTGCTCTGAAATTGTGCTTCAGTTGGGGAGAGATGTGTAAAATACTCAGAGACATGCAAAACACATCTGCACACAAGTGAGTGGTGTTGATGCCAGCTCAGAGTGATGGTAATATCAGAGACTGGAGGAGCTGCTAATGAACAGTGCGAATGGGAAGAAAGGCTCCAGCTCAATCCACTAATTGCCCTAAAAGCTTTTCATACAATTTACCCTGTCAACAGAGATGCCGGCGCTGCTGTGTATGTGAAGAGTGTGTGTGTGTATGTGTATGTATGCGTGTGTGTGTGTGTGTGTGTGTGTGGAGGAGGCTGGTGGGTGGTGGTTGTGTGGCACAAGAAAAGGAGATAATTCGCAGAAAACATATTGTAAGAAACCAAGAAGAAAGAGAAAAGGCACAATGGTCTGACGCCCACACGAGGCCCGGTATCAAACACAGTCTCTCACATGTACCAAGATGTCTCACTCAGCTCAAGACAGGAGCATTTAGGACAAAACTGAAAGGTATGGACAATCTATAATGTATGTAGTATGTAATCATATGTAATTATACACCGTGCGCCTTTATTTATATGTACATTTCAGTGGTTTTGTTTATTTGTTAGTTTATAATTGTAAAGCTTACGTGTTAATGCAATATATCATATGATGCAAATGTGTATGCAAAGCCCAAGGGTAAAGTGGCCCTAAATTGATTGCGTGCCTGAGTCCTCGGGCATGAGGCCGCAAACAGGGAGGTGACATGTGGCAGGTCATGACCGGTGAAGGAGGGTTTTGGGGGTTAGCAAAGGGTCGCGCTGTCACAGGGCGCCTCTAGAGGTCAAAAGGTCAATTTATTACAGTCAATAGATAGATGGATGGAAAGATGAATTGGTAGGCTGATACCCCCTGTGGACCAATGATGAATGACTGATGATGATTTATGGGAGCATACAGCACACGCACAGTCTTATATGGACGGGTCATCTTGTTCTGCTGGAGATGTGGGTTTTGAGGATCTGGCCCCTTAAGACCTTGGCCTCCTCCCATGACTCTGATGCCTGTCAATAGGAACGGCACTGTGAGACGAAGCTGGCCCTGGGTCAACACCAAAGCCAATACCTGAAGACAGACAGCACACACACAGCAGCACGCAGCCAGGAAGCCAATATCTGCTGCCCATTATCGAGCCGGCCAGGTCCAAGTTCTGACACGAGCCACAATTAACCCCTGAATCCCCACTGGGTGCTGGGATGTTCATTCGGAGCAGCTAACGAGGCTAAATGTGAGAGCAGTGGCTTCTGTAATGAGACAGGATAACTGCACTGTGTTCCAGCTCCAGAGGGTCAGCTGTCATTGGCCTTCACATAATACCAGAGTTTCACTAAAGATCCATGCTCGCAGTTGGACTAGAGTTTGGAGAATAATGAAATCATACACAATAATAAATTTTTATTAGTATGTTTTTTTTTTCATTTTGTTATTTAAACAGGAATTAAAGTAATAACTGAAACAAAGCTTAAGAAGAAAAAAAAAACTTTAAACAACGCATTTGCTTCTGATCAAAAGCCTCCACTAACAGTGAATAAATTGACACGCACATTCACGGCCAAGAGTAGCTGTAAACATCTGCTTTGTTACAGCATGACACAACAAAAGAAAAACAAAATAACTTTAGTATTTAGTTTTCATAAGTCCAAATATTGTCACACTAGAAGTTTGAAGAAGGTCAAAGGTTCTAGCCACATTCAGTATTTGTTTCTCATTGGTAGTAACTTCAGGTGGCTTGCAATAGTTACATTTACTATGACCCTTTTTGTTGTAGCATAGCACACGTATGAATAAAATAATTTAAGAGAACCAGCTTTTATAGAGATGTCAAGATTAAATTTGGCAAGCATTGTAGTAAGGAAGTCTATAAATAGCAGAAGCTGGTTACCTTCTTTTGTTTTGATTGTTTACAAATACTAAATTCGGTATTATTCAACACTTTAATTGTATTTGAATTAATGAAAATGATGACTATCCAAGTTGAAATCCAGCTTCAAAATTTGTACCCCCTTTGCACAACCATCTCAAATAACTTAAAATCAAAGTGAGCAGAAAACTGTACGCATCTCTGCTCAGACTGGATCTGACTGTACTCTATACTCAGTTCCAGTCTCCCTGCCGTTTATTTTCCACTCGGGCGTTATCAGACGGGAGTGTGTGGTGAGCAGAAAAGGAGAACGCAGAGAAAATAATTACCCTCTGCCTCAGCCAGCTGGTTTGCTCATAAACACGCAATTATGATTTCATGGCAGTCCATTATACACAAGCCACTCCAGGGCACAAAACCCGGACCAGAGCACGATCACGGAAAACGTCTTTAAACGCCTTGCGATGGCTAATACCTCGGCTACACAGAATGCAATTTTCTGATTTGCTTGGCAGCTCCTCAATAAGAAATCAATTAGGCTTTAAGAAGTATGAGCGAAAAGTCGTGTAAATCCAATGAACTCGGCCTTTGGAGAAGTTGTGAGGGCATGGATACCAAACATTCAGAGCAATGGTGGGAAGAGGGCTGTTGCTGAATAATGCTGTTATTCTGTTAAACTTTTCAAAGTAATAGGCCTTATGCAGGATAAACAATGGATAAATAGTTGCATCCATTTAAGTTATGAAAATAGCATTCAGAGTTAGGCCTGTCCCCATAACAAAGCATTATGTATAGTTTCAAAGAAATATTACGCCACTGACACAAAGGAGGATAAACCCTGTGACCTTATTTTAAATATTCTATCCTCTACAGCTCAAACCTTACCTTATTACATACAGATGGCAAAAAATCTCACAGCTATTGCAAAGAAATTTTACACCATAAATATTAAGCCCCAAAATATATTGTTTGAATTATCTTTAATATATTGAACGATAAGTTGATATAGTAATTATTGTGACAGGCCTATGCAGGGCACTGTTATACTGCCTAAGGACCAATCCCGAAATCTCTGCAGCAACAGGCTAAAGTACTCTACAACTCTAAAGTCTAAACTGTATATACAAATTTATTTTGTTTCTACATTACAAAAAGAAATACTATTTCTTATTCTCTCAGTTTGCTCTGCCATCTCTCATATGGTATGTCTTTTAAAATTCTCTCATTGATGAAAGTATCCGGTATCTGTTTTTTTACCCTAATTATTCACAAACACAGCTGGGGTCCTGCCACAGCAGAGTGAAATGACAGGCTGAATTGGTGCCACTGAGCAAAATAAGGCAGAGCAATTTAAATTTAGGTCAAGAGGATTTTCCTCCCACTCTGACCCTTCATCAGTGACAGATTCATCATAGTGCTTTTCTTAGAAGTGCTGCAGTCTAGTGTCTACTACGACTACTCTGTATCTAAGCCGGGGATCATAGGCTGTAGCTATGATGCTAGGTAAGCACTGTTAGCATGGAGATTATTGACTGTTAGAGCTATAGATACATTTACTTAGTTAAGCAATAAACACAGATAATAAATTAATACAACTATAATTAAACCATTAAATCTTACATTCACTTTGGAAAATACTGAATGGTTCCCTAAGTAAGATGCTGATGAATACTAAAACTAGTACCAAAACTAGTTATTGTTTTATGAAACTATTCACTAACATTACTAATTGTTGTAAGTTACCAGTTACTTGAAGAACAAATAATACTTTAATAAGTTTGAATACCTTCCCAACTGCTCAGTTCATTTAATCTGGCTGTAAAATACTGCATCCATCATTTGGTCAAAACTGACCCTCAGTCACAATTCACTGACACTTGACGGCAAGTTCAAGAAGAATATGACCCTTGAAAAAATGTAGATATAAACACAGCTAGCAGCAGGCCGACAGATGCACACAGCAGCCTATGGGAGCCACCTTGCTGCATTCTCTGAGTAGCGTCTCACGAGGGGGTGTCACTTCCTGGTAGGAGAGACCTCACTGTTAGAGCAGCATCTCTTGGGACTCCAAGCTTTGAAATAGCGATACAAACGTATTGTGGTGCAGCCGTGGGCCCAGTGGGTGCATGTGTCTACTCCCAATGAATGTGTGTTACATAGAGAGGCAGTAGTACACACACATGAAGGAATGTGCACACCTCTGATCTATAGATACACAGCAGCGCTGCAGGAAGCAGGCTTTTGTTGGCTAGGAATACACACTGACAAACACACAACATGTATTTGTACACGCGGATCTCACAGGGAGGAAATATCCCCAGTGCCGCTGCCGCAAACACATGGGAAAGAGATGAAAGACTTGTGCATTCTTAGCAACCAGCTGCAGAGACATCTTTCAAGTCTATCCACTGACTCTGCTATCAATATATGCCTGGTTTGCACATTTTCCAAGCAACATCCTAAAAAAAATGGAGGAAGTGTTGCACAGCTTTGGCCATTGGACCTTGTGAGCAAAGCCCCCACCCCAACCTCAATGCACCCATGCCGGGCTTCCCTCCACGATCAATGCCTGTCCTCCAACCTGGAATCGCATCAAAAGTTTTCCCCTGGACCCCTCTCTCTGCACCACAAGGTTGGCTGAGCTACAGGTAACCTTTTTCTCTTTCATTCCCTCATCCAATCCCCCCTTTCGCTCTCTCTCAGAACCAGAAAGCATCAAAGACCGCCAGGCTTCACACCAGGGGCTCTCCTACTAAGCAACGCGCATCCCCAGACCCCCCACTAACACGCACCAAGGCCCTCCCTCTCCGCGAATACCAGAGCACTTCCACCCCACAAAGCACCGCGCCGATCCACCTCCCGCCAGGCCCCTATGAGCGGAGATGGCTGGCCCCCACGCTGGCAATGCATACTGTAAACAACAAGCTGTCAACTGGGCTCAAGTGTGCCAAGTACGTGATGTGACCTATGCAATACAAAGTCTGGCTGTGCAGACGAGGCCTGGGACGCAGCGGGGGTGAAGGCGAGATCTGGGGGGTACACAATGAGATCGGGCAGAGGAGGCAGGGGGCAAGGTGGGATAAGATTGACTCTGTAGGTGAGGATGCTCAGGTAATCCAACTTCAATAAACAAGGCACAAAATAATACGTCTCATAGAGTTTACACAAGGATGTAAAGTGGGTTCAGCAGGTGTAACTGTCCATGGTGCTGAAATAGAGAGACTTTTAGCATAGTAATATTCAATCCAACTAAACAATACAATCACACCTGGGAGATCATTAGTTGTAATGGGCAACTATGGAATCATAATTTTTTATCATATATTTAGATGTTTGTGTGTGTATGAGTGTGTGTGCGTGTGTGTTGGTGTGTCATTTATTTTATTTAATTTTTTTTTCTAATGTGGAAAGCTATTCAGATTGCACTGATTCAGATAATTGAGTATGCATCCATGGATCGGGCTCCAGCTGTGAGATAAGATGTTGTGACAGTGCTACATTCACGTCGTGTCTCACAAACCTAGTCTCATGCCTTCTGATATGCCTTTTTTCGTCTCATATTCTCTCTTTTGACACGACTTGTAAGACTTCCACTGTCTCTCCTCCCTGACTATTGTCTATATGCTATTATTACTGTGATCTCCTTGGCTCCACGTTCACCCCACCACCACCACCTTCTACCCCCGTGTCTTCCTCTCAACTGGCACTCAGATTTGTGGCTCTTAATATTGTATCTGTCTCGCGGAAGGACAGGAGCACAAGAAATGACATGTTTCCGCCTGGGGTGAGAAGACACACACTCATTCGCTGACACAAAGTACACACTGAAGCCAATGGAGACTAGGCCGAGCTCACAATGTAATTATGGGGAAAGGGAGCAGCGAGTTGCACACCTGAGTGGCGCCTGGATCAGAGCAGGAGCTGGTGTGAGGGCTGACACTGACGGGTAAAAGCCAGGAGTTAGTCTGTTAAAACACTATGACAGACAGCTACATCTACTGACATGTCCGCTCTGACACACCAAATATTTAGACTGAGAAGAAACGCAATTGGACAAGCTGCACTGAGGAGAGTCCTATCTATGGAAGCACAGAAATACTGTATGAAAATAGACTGTACTCCAGAAATTCAGGTAAAGATGCCACTGGGGTCTAAAATGTTGAACATTTGACCATGCTCCACCAAATAAAGTGTATCTATTAGGTTATGGTACGGACAAGCTTTTAACATGCATTTTAACATTAATAAATAATAATAGAAATACAAATAACAAAATAAGACCCCATAGCAATACAAAATTTAGAACTGTGCTATTCTATATCTTAAATTATCAAAATCTTTCATCAAAATGGCAAACGAACTCCTTCTGTCAGAGGCCTCAGAACTGACGATCAGGGACAGAACTTTTTCAATGATGACTGAAAAGTGTAAAGTTCAGGCAATACAGGAAAATGGATTGTCCAGAGAGTGTGTTTGTATGTCACTTTTCTCCAATTTTAAAACATTTACACAACACATGTTAAAAGGGAAAATAACAAAAAAAGGAGTTTACCTTTGACCAACATTAATAAGTTTTGTACAGCTCCTGTTCACTGGCACTAGCCCATTAAATGAAATTAAACTAGTGATGAAAAAGAATCCCAAAGTTTCAGGATAAACTTGACGCCTTTTCATTTTCTGACAGCAACTCCTCAGTCCTCTGCTTCATAAGATTATCACTGACCAAACCTCAAAAAGAAATACCACAAAAAGGGTGATTCAGTTTGACCAATCAATCAACATATACAGTACAAACTCGTACAAATTACAAGCCCAAATATGAAAATGTATAAATGACATATAACATAACTAAATATTTTCAGTCACAGATTACATAAACAAAAATAAATCATACCGCATTGTTAGTTGCTTTTGAGGAAGCCTAATAGATAACATACCAACAAGATAAGGCTAAAAAATAATGCAGTGTTAAGCAGGGAGGCACTATACCTTATTGTACACCTTAGCCTCCATTATTCTGCTAACAATAGGGTCCCATTTGCACTGTATAAAATGCACATGTGTTGGACCACAGGGAATGAGGGGCCAGCTTGATAAATGGCTTAAATAATGAGCAATCCCAGGAGTGCACAACTTAACTACAGTCTAAGGCAGCCTTCCCTATGAAGATATAAGGAGATTCACACATTTACAGTAATTGCACAAAAGTGTTGCTTGTATGTCTTTAATCGTATTGTTTTAAATGAATGCAATAAATAGCATAGACATAACATCCCAGACAGAAGATTAAATATTTGCTACATTTGCTAAGATTATATTTATCTGAAGGACGTTCCTATAGTCTAATAGAAGGATTGAGAAACTGGGATAATTTTTCTGAATATGTAGATGTGAAAGGGAAAAACAAGGGAAGGAAAAAGTTTAAATGTTTTGTTCTTGGTTATTTTGTTGGTTTTAAGATTAAATTATCATCTGGAAATATGTCATGTTATGTGCACTGATTAAACCATAGCTCATTAACTGCACATAAAGTCATCTATTTTTCTTTAACAAATCAGTTGTTAGACATGCTAAAGTTAGGATAGAAGCTGCTAATCTCCACCTAATAATTTAGCAGTGTGAAAAGTGCTATAATGTGTGTAGCACCCACCACCACATGTGTGCATATGTGAGTGTACACAATCAGGTTTAGCATTGTGCCAACACATGAGAGAGAGAAAAATAGAAAAAAGAAAAACAGGAACAGTAGCAGACATAATGATCCGCTGAGGCAGTGAGAGACACAGCCGCGTGGGTAGGGCCTGAGCACGAGGTACCGGGTACAGCACCCCACATGAATATCAAAAAGCTCCCTCCCTTTGACCTTGAGATTAATATTTAAAAGCTGGCTACAGTCTGTACGCACTTGCACAGGGAGATGTGCGCGTGAATATACACAGCACTGCTTAGTGAGTACCCCATGGCTGGCAGTGTGCTCACTCCTTCTCATTAACGCGCTGTTCGGTCCGGGTAAGGTCTGGATGAAAACAAGCCAGAACAAAATGTGGATAGAAAAATGGACAAGACTTTCTTTTTTATATAGGCCTGCACCTCTGTTTGTGTTTAAGGCTTTGTAGCCAAACAATGTCATAATTTGAGGGACATTTCACATTCTACATGAAGTATAATGATGTATTAAGAAATTTGTACATGAGGTTTTCACAGTAAATAATCTAGTTATCTTTTATAATTGTATTTTCAGATGTCAAGTATATGGAAAAACAAGAGTCCCAACAAGTTAGTTACATTCTGTAAGGCCATTTGGCATTAAATCTTTGGCAAACCTCTGCTGCTCTCAGAGATAAGTAATTTGCAGAGGTGAGGCAAAATCAAAAACTTTTTTTTATTTTACATGAAAATGTTCATGTAAAAATATTTAATAATGTAATTTTACCCAGATTTCTTATTATCTATAAAACTTTTTTCCTCTATACTTTTATATCATTTGTGAAGGTGCAGTGAACACAGGTTTGTATACTGAATGGAAAGCATCCTCGCTGCCAGCTTATTTCATTTGCCAAAAGTGTGATCAAAGCTTTGTCCATTTGTTTGACTGTATACTTCAAAGTTCAAATTAAACATTCAGCAGATATACAAAATGCTAGACATGTTTCACATGTAATCATTGTTATTATTTACGGATATATCTTTGCCAGTGTACAAAATGCAAAAGCATAATTGTGTTTGTTGTATGAAAAGACAGCCGCAAAATCAACCAAAGCACCCTGCTGATGCTGAAGCTCCAACTAAAAAGAAAACAATTTATATTTCTTTATCTTTCAAGTTTCATTGTATTTTCTGTGGATGCAGAAAAAAATGTAGAGCCATAGAATACTATGGCTCTACATAACAACAATCAACAACTCTGAACTCTGAACTTATAACCCCCATTATTCAGTCATTTGTATGTGTGCGGTTCATATCAAGTCATTGGAAAAAGAACAAATGAATAAATAGAAAAGATATGTTATCTAAAGTCTGTATACTGATTTGGTTTTCATTAACTGTTATCCATCATTATTAACATGTACTTCAAACACAAGTATGAACTATAAAATTGTAGTTGTCAACTATGATGACACAAACAATTCCACAACTTTATCTAGTACAGAGTCTGGTATTCTTGTGGGCTGTCAGTATTGACATATCACACAGTCGACCAACACTGAAGGAGTTTCTCTATGATTTCATCCTTTGCTTGTATCTCCTGGCCTCATCTCTGTCCTGTGTAAGTCTTTCTCTCATAGCCCTCCTCTATCTCTCCTATCTTCCTCCTCTCCTCCTCCTCCGTCTTATCCCGCACCTTCTCATCTGTACGTCTCTCTCTCTCAGACATGTAATATCAGTTTGAATCTCCAGCTCACTTCCTGTACCTTTCTGTTCTTCCGTTTCCACAACATCTGCACTCCCTCCTTCCATTTTGATATAGCCTTCCTGCGCCTACATCTCCTGGTGGCATCTATGAACGCATCCCTCCTCTCTCCTCCCTATATTTATCTCTTCCTTATCGGGATCTCTCGCTCCCTTTCTCCATGCATGCCTATCTGTCTGTATCAGCTCTTCTCCCAGCTTCGGTTATAAGGAGAGGGCGCGCAAGCAGGAGTCAACCTCAAATGGGAAATTGTTTATTCCTGACAGCATTCCCGTTCCCACTAAACCCTGATGAAGGTGGTGAGGAAAAAGGAATAAAAAAACAAACAAACAACCAAAACAAGTCATATTCATCACCATAATTGTGTGGGTGCGTTGGGTTTGCGTGCGGGAGCGTGCCGATGAGGGATGGCGCTGTTCACAGGCCGCGGTGACGTCCATGAATCACAGCTGGAGTCGCTCGCCGGCCCTCAGCCGCCATAAAACAAAAGATGGAGATGAAAAATGCAGCAATTAAGTGATTTGATTTCTGCTCTAGCCCCATGTCCTCCTCCACCAGCCCCTCGATTTGCCACACACATACCACACATTCAAATGCAATGGTTTCCCACTCTGTGACTAAGAAACAAAGAAAATATATTATAATCAAATACATGCAAGCTAACTTTAACATTACCCTGAGCATAACACGATGAGCCATATCGGTGTCTGGCATTCCTAATCACAAAGTAAGAAGGCAAACCATAAAAAGTTTTCTTTAGAATGCAATTAATAAGTAAATATTTTTTGCTTTACAATAAAAAACTATATAGTATTAAAAAACAATACTTAGTCTAGGGTGAAAAATACCGAGTGTCAAACAAAGTAAAGATCAGTCAGACAAACCCACACAGAAATAGCAGTATACAATTCAAAATGAAATGAAGATAACAAAAAAAATACATATATCTAAACGAGGAGAGGAGAATCTGTTCCCCTGGCCAATAATGTGAAAATGAGAACGGTTTTCGCAACTTAAATGCTGCTGTTGCATGGAGCCTATATTTAAAATATGAGAAATGTGAATGCTTTACCATTGTTTAGCACGGGGGGTAAGCTTAATGGGACTTGGCTAAGCATGTGTAATTAAGAGCAAGGGTAAGTGGTGAGCCGCAGAGTGCCCCGTGTTGCATTTGGTGGTAGTTTGTGTGTGTATTTCAGAGGGGCACAACAGCAGCAGCAGTGGCGGCGGCTTGGGTCCATGATGGAGTGCTTTGCAGAGCCAAACACCCATTCAGCAAGCTGTGTGCTCATTAATCCTGCCAAACTCCACTTGTTACATGCACGCACAGGAAATCATGAGGCTAGGTAAACAGGGAACTGCTGTGATCCATCACGGCACACCAGCCAGCATAAGACCACACATGTGTGTCCACCAAAAACAATAGGCACAGAGATATAGGAGGAAATGTATACACAGGTGCTCATTTGCCACTGTATACTTGCTGGCAATATTCCTATGTATTTGAATAAAAAATTAGCTTACAATGATTTACTAGTATATACTAGTACTCTAAATGTGATATGTGATGTGAAGTATTGCACTTAGATTTGCAGATATATTTTTGAATATACAGTATGTTAAAGTAGGATTTGCAGAAGTCTAAACTAGACAAGGATAACAGTATTTTTCTCTAAATACTGTGATTTCTTTTCTCAGGCCAGTGTTTGTTTGTGTTTGTTGTCATACCTTACTGTAGCATGTTTCATATGGTGTGAGCGTGATATAGTGTGTAGCCCTATGGAATACAAAAGGATTTCTGCCTACCAGAAAAATATATATACATATTTACAAAAACTACATATAATTACAATAACATAGTTATTAGTTTCACAAAGGACATGGTCCAGTATATAAATCTATTAATTTTTTGCAGTTGTTAGATTCCACGTTTACACATTCCAAGACCCTTGTTATAAGATTTAATTCAAACGATGCAATAAAACTTAACAGTTCAAGAACATAGCACAGAATTATTTAGCATAAATAATCAGGGAAGATGACCACAAGAGTTTGTGTACATGTGGTTTAAGTACCATTTACAGATTATTTTATGTGTCTACATTGGAAGATTTTAGTTCTGATTAAAATGTTTTAAGTTTTGGTATGTACAAGTTATACAAATGCATTAATGTTGTGCATTGGTTTGTTCAGTAAGACCCATGTCTTGGATATTTACAATAATGGTTTTCCACTAGTGTTCCACACAGCTGTGATGGTGGAGGCCTGTGCACATGCTGTTGTTAGTACAAAGAAATACTGCCACAAAGCTGGGAAAGAAATCAATAGAGCTTGACCCCGGTTTGGCCTCTGCTTGAATGGAGAAGTTATAGGACCACGCTGGCCTTGACATTAGCTTATTTGATGTGTATTTTCCCAACAACAGCTTGGTCTTTCTCTCTCACCTCTCCTCCCATTCTCTTCCTTTCTCTTCTGCAGCTCTGATTGCATCCATTGCTTTGTTTCCATCTCCTAAAAGCCCCCATACCCACACATACACACACATACCCACAGATACACACATATACGCACACACATGCCAGTACACACAAACACAGGATCACATGACAGATGCTGTATATGGCCAGTTATACAGCCCACTGGTTAGATGCAGTGCTGGAGCAGATCTGTTATATCTATACGCCTGCCTGACTCGTACATTTACTGAAGTCATCAGTGAAACGACATCCCATATATCTATGACAGAGAAGGGAACAATACTATTTACACCAATTCCTAACACAGGAATTTACAGTTAGTGGTCAACCTGTTTTTTTAAAATGGCCACCCTTCAGCAAAACAGATCATGACAACTGACATTAACATTGATTACACACAGATGTATAGTCTAGGTTAGAACTGTGAAATTACTCAAAATCTAGATCTAGATTCAATCATTTCTAATTGTCAATGTTCAACTAGGGTCATTTTTTGTGTTAAATAACACTGATTGAAATTCTGTCTGTTCAGGAAATTAATATTGAAAGTCATTTTTTAAAATTTACAATAAATAAATAAAATAATAATAATAATAATAAAGCTTATCAATTATCTATAAAGGATTATCAATGTAAATGCATCATGAATTTGAACTCAAACTTACAAAGAAACTACAAAACTGATTTCTCAATATAGTAAAACACAGTAACACCCAAACTCCGCCATGTCTGGATACACCACCAGAGTTTGTGGTGTATGTAGCAAGAATATATTTTTTGGCCAATAACAGCTCATAATATTTACACAGCATGACCATTCGTCTTTGTGGTAGCCTGGGAACAGGAGCTCTGAAAAGTTCAAAGTTCACAGGTCACTGAAGGGCTAATCAAGGGTTAGTGCTTGAGCAGGTTCAGGTTTGGACTGAAAAGAGGTCACCCGGGTCAGGTCAGGGCAGGTCTGGGAAAGGACGGTTGTCTATAGGGCTTAGTGCAAGAAGACATAACATGTTTATTTGATCCAAACAAAAAAACTATATAAAGAATAATAAAACACATGGAATAGAATGCTATTAACATATGGTGATTACTTATATACTTAGAAATTAAATTTAGGTAATATAAATATGGTTTTACCTAAATAGATTTTAGGGTCTGCATTTAATTGTGAACATTTTGAATCAGTGGATTACCTAATCAAATGAATAAAAATAAATACATGTAGCTGTAGATTGTAGATGGATGTAGATGGATATGTACATATAAAAATACAGACATATAACCAGTAAAATTCTAAAATAATTTAATTTGATAGATTATAATAAATGTACTGAACTACTGCATCAAACCTAGTTTGACTCAAAGAACTTACTTTTCAGCTGATGTAATAGAACTGTCAATCACAGAAAACTCATCCATTGCGACCAATAAACAAATGATCCCCTCATACTCACACATCAGCAGGAAAATGCACCACACACACTACACAGACATAGCTACTAATGCACAGCTTAGGGACACTCTCATAGAAATAAACAGCACAGACACTACACAGCCACTGTTGGGCCCAGACTGTAGAAGTCATCAGGGACCTGTAAAGCATTACCCTCTGTGTGACTCGGGCCACTCCAGAAATAGCCTCTGTAATGTATTCTTACCGCCACCGTCTCTTTTGCACAATAGTGCCCTTAATAACACACTCCATTTCTGTTGGCATAAATAAGGGCTCCATTTCCATCTTATTTCATGCAAATGAGTGCGGCGGCGCCCAAACAGGTAGTAGGAGTAGTGTGTGGCAGTGTGTAGTTGCTGAGTGTAGTGGCATGATTGGGGACGAGCGAATTCAAATGAGCGTTTGAGAGACCCCACAATGTGCCAACGACTCCCACGCTCGCCTGCCAACAGTGTGACAGACAACGTCACTTATGGGTCCGCGCCTGCACCGCTGCCATTACAGGGGCCAACGCAAAACCAATATTTATCCAGGCAAATGGTTCTCTGGAGGGAGATTATTGATGCCGACATAGAGTTAAACTAAGGCTGCGAGCACTGATTTGGACTTGCACTGATCTGATTGGCTTAGAGCAACCCAGCTCTTTTCTGATTGGCTCCATAGTCACCATAATGTTTAACCAGAGAGAAAAGGCATTATACAATTTTCACAAAAAGAATTCACTTTTTATTTGTTACTGTTAGATATACACACTTGTGCACCATCGTAAAAACAGAAATGGAGGTATACATATTATGAAATGGCATGTTCAAACCCTACACTCTGATTAACATTTGAGTATATTGCTTTTTTAGTTTAAAATTCATAAGCTCAGTCCTCCCAGATTATATTAAAATGCTACACAATCCCATAGAAAAAATAATTTACTTATAAAATGTCTATGCTTCCCTGCAATAAGTGACAATTATCGAGCTCTATGTGGAGTAATATACATGACACATTTGCAGTATTACACAAAATTCACAAATAAAGCAAAAATGCCAGCAGCAATGCCAATGGCAACATGAGGGCAATGTTAAAAAATTAACTTCATGTTACCTCATCCACAGACATAAGACGAAGTCATAAAAGTAAATGTACTGAACATAAAACCACAAATGAACTTTTTCTCTTCCTCATTGATCAATGTGAAATTTCATTGTGGGGTCTATAGTCCACTGTGTATTTGGTTGGAGGAATCTTTAGGTCCACGCTACCCATTGCCCCTTGACATCATAGTTATGTCTAACATTTGTAAGTATATGTTTTATTTTCATACATACATTAATTAAAGCCAGGGCTGTGGGGCTGCAGAGGCTGTAGATCTGGTTCTAGTGGAGTTTGTTTCCATATATTTACTCTGCACTCAAGCATGATGGCTCGTCACTCAAAATGTGTGGGCGCCTCTCTGACAGTTTTCTCCTCAAGGCTTCGGTTCTGTTGACAAAGTTTGTGCTGGTGCTGTGCCGCATTTCTCTAACCAACGAACCTGTCAATGCAAATGTTTACTTAAAACTAAACACGCTATGTTCACTTATAACTAAACATACTGCCAGCTCATAAAAGGCCAGCTTTAGGTCCTATATTTAACACCGACCATCAGGTGGCTATGCTGCACTGGAAAAGAAAAAACATGTTTAAATAACTTATATATAGTTGTTTCTGACTGGCACCCAAAATGGCACGTAACAGCAGTATTATCTAATACTGTATTTAGGGGTTACAATACATGATGTAACAGCAAAACCACAGAATGGTATTGGCTTTACTTTGAATGCCCACTTAACATCAGCACAAAACTCACACTGATGTGCCCTGGCAAGACAATCATAACATTTATAATATAATATGATATGAGGTATAAAACCTACATATGTTTTTGCACACTAGGATGCAGGTTATTTGCTGTTCACAAAAAAAAAAGACAGATTGAAATAAATATAATGTACAAAAAGTACAGAACACCTTTCGTATAAATAATATTATATAAAGTATATGAATTTCTCTTTTTTAGATTGACCTGTGCAGTCCTTGTGGAGCAGCTGGTTGCAAGTTGTGCCCAGAAAGGAAACGGATGCAGGTTTACAGGGCTGGAGGGTGGTCCGATAAAATGGCTTCAAACTCGCTTCAAGGAAAGGTTAATGTCTCTCTCTCAGTTTCTCTTTCCCAGCTGAGGTCTTACAGCAGGTCCAGACTGCATTAGATTAAATCATAAATTACCAGCCCACCCCCATATCTGCATCCCCCTATTCTGTGTCCCTATCACGCTGTACCCTGGCCGTCCTCTCCCCTATCTCAATCTCAGTGCCCCTTTATTCTCACATATTCCATTCCCCATGTATTTTCCCCCGCTCCTCCTCTATTATTTCTCTAATCATTATTCTTCTTACTTCACACAACTCCCCCAGCCCCACACTCTCTCTGTGCATGTTCCACAATACAGCTGTGTTAGAGGATAGTGGAGTGGTTTTGGTCAACAGGGCATAGGGCTGTCCACAACTCAGATGTGTCTGTGCCTGCCTGGGTTATTGGGCTTTGTGTTTCACTGGTGCAAAAATACATGATAATGCAATAGGAAAAGTAAAATTTAGAGAGCTAGTAAACAGGAACATAGAGGAGGAGTGGGTGTGGAGTGGGAAAGTGGGGGGGCACAACTATAACTTTATCCCAAAAAGAAAAAGTTGTATAAATAATAATAATAATAATAATAAAATAAAACTAAATCAAATTTAAATAATCTTCTCCAACTGCAAAAGTTTAAAATAATGACTTTTGAAATCTGATAATATACATATTTTTATCTGTTTTCTACTAAATTTCTCTAAATGTAAATCAGGTTTTAATAATTGTAGAATTGCTTAGAATTGTTTAGAATTCTGAGATCCTGTGTTATGGTCTAAGGTTAAAATAGGGATGTGAAGGAAAGCTGTTCCGGAAAAAAACAGTGTTTGGTGGCCACACACCCTGCTCCAGAGTTCGGCTGGAAAACCAGGGAATAAAATAGAGTGACCCTGCCACGAGCATCTCTCTTTTCCCCCACTCTCTGCGTCCTCCCCCTTGCCGTGTGAAATCAAATTTCCATGTGGCTCCCGTATCTGTTGCACAGCGAGGTGATTTATCAGGGATGCAAAGAGCATGCAGAAACAATCTTTATTACATCCATTTCCTGCTTGTCAGCCGGGATCATGTTGGCTGTTCATTAAAGGCGCGGCGCAGGTGAGGAGAATGCATCCCGATGCCTTGATAGATTGTCTGCTCCCCTGTGGTGACAGCAGCTGGATGGATTGAACAGCAGGGGTGAGGAGCGCAGAAAAAAGAGCTGACTCCGGCACTACCCCTGTCACACACACTTTTACAAACTGGCCAGTGTCATTTCTACAAACAACTACACAAAATTACACACACAATCTCTCTCTCTCTCACACGCACACACACACACACACACACACGCACGCACGCACGCACGCACACACACACACACACACACACACACATACACACACACACACACAGTTCTGACATAACCTGAACCAGAGCACATCTTATGCATATACGGCATATGCAAACAAAAAATCTGCTAAACTTAAATTTACTTTTACTGATTATTTTTTATTAAGATTCATAGGTCCATAAGGTTAACATTCAAATTATTATTCTGATCCTGATATTAATCAATAGGCGTAAGCAATGTGGTTAATGTCCTTTGCATGTTACATTTTATTATTATTCTACACCAACTTCTGAATAGACAAATTCAAATCAATAACTACACTGATTATGGTGAGCCATTCTTCTACCATTCCTGTCCCAACAAAGGCCATCTTTTCAACTTCTTAGCTTTAATATAACATGATTGACTATGTAATCTCTGTTACATTAGACTAATGTAAAACCCCTTAGTGAAAAAGAGCTGGGGACGTAAGAGGTACATCCGGCCACTCACTTTTGATATCTTTAAATTGAGAGTCACAGGTGCTTTTGTGTTGCTTAGAGACCACTTGTTTGTCTACTTTTCAAACATGGAGAGAGATAATCATGTAATTGGGATTATTACTTTGTGCAAAGGAGTGCTTCGACAACATTAAGTAGTGTGTTGTCAAAGGCTTACATGTCAGACTTTTAGTGTTGTATTGATGATGAAAATGGCTAGCTTTGTGCATAAGGTGCCAAGTTGTACCTAACAACATGTCATAAGTAATGATCAAAGCAAGTCGTCTTTACTGAGGGCACCAAATAAAGTTATTTCGAATGAATCACACAACTTATAAACAACACATGCTTTACAACATGGCCTAGACTGATTCTCACAGTGCATCAGTTGTTTCACATCAAAAGACACATGACTCAGTAGAATCCATACAAATATATATGTTAACCAATGAACAGACAGCACCATACCCAATTAATGAAGCTCCTCCTCCATCAAAAACATGCCATTCAAGCATTTTTTTTTTTCATACCGGTATTTTAACAATATTTTCTATACCTATTTCTGTTTTAATCATCATTGAACAAATGGCAATGGTGCTCTCATCCCACAGGCACCAAAGTATTGGTAGTGCCTTAACTTCCTTTATTTAGCACCCAGCCATATACATCATGCATTTTCAAGTATTGTGGTCACTCTTTGAGTTAAAATAAAATCTTTGTTAGACAAATCTCTGCGAACTTATATTAGCCCTTTCCTATTTCAAGAAGTATAGGGAAAAAAAAAAACAATATTTCTAACTACAGCATTAGAAGTAGACAGTCATATAGCATATTCAAAAAAGCCATTACTAGGCTCTTTGCAAACCAGTCACATCAATGACCCTACATTATAGGAATAACCGCTTATTAAGTTCAATGACACAGCTCAGGTTTGTGGGTGTAAATTATCGCTGAGTTCCTTTCTGTCTCTCTCTCTCATCTCTCTCTCTCTCATCTCTCCATATGTCTGCTCTTCTATACGTCCATTTCCAAGTCTAATTTGTGGCAGCGTTGTCTGCCTGCATCTACCAATGACATGTAATGACAATGGTGTGAGTGTGGATCGATACCAGCGCTTTGGGCCCACGCGGTCAGGAGAGACAGAGGCAGGACAGGGGACAGTGCTGATGGGAGGGTGATGTTGGACCGTCCTGGGACAAGGAGGTGGTTAGATGTAATTTCCTTGATGAATCTAGTTGTTGAAATCAGAAGACTGTAGCCTAATCCCTTATGACAAACCTGTTTAAATCATAGTAATATATGACAGTAGCCAATATTTTACAGAAATTTGCTAATGAGCATTTGTTACACCAATGATCATGTTGGTCCAGCGCTCTGCCTCATGCCTGGATTCGAATATGGCCCTCTGGAAGTAACACTTGCCCACCCCTGCCTCATGCTTATGTCTACATTGACAGTGTTTAATAGCAACGGAATTAAACGCTTTTTTAATTTTTAAGTGGTTTATTTTAAAAGTCTGTCTTACTCATGTCTATGTTTATCTCACAAGTCCATATATTTGAAACCATAAAATCAAATTCAAAATCATGATCACTCTATATAAAGAAAATCCTTTTTGGGCATATCATCACGAATTCCTACATGCACGGTATATATGTAAATCACTGAAATACCAAAACTAAAAATCATTTCATATAAAAGGGTACTTGTGCTTCACTATTTAACTAATAAAAGGCTTCCAGCTTTTCCCGAAATGTGCTTTAGAAGACGTCCCCGAGCAAATCAATATAAAAACGCTAATGCACACATATTAAATGCTGCAACAGTGGAACAATATCTGAGAGAGGAGTCAGAGGCGCACACACAAAGAGCCGTACAAATTGAAGGTGGCACAGTGAATGCAATGAGACATTTGTAGAAGGGCCAGCTTCAGATGCCAATTACATTACCACTAAAACAGAGCGATTGGATTGAAGGATGAGGTTAGAACATCATGCAAGAAAAGGCTGAGAGGGAGGGGCGATTCGACTGAAAGAAAAATAATTTATTTCATTGTGATATCAAAATCAATGGTTATCGATTGAAAGGTGACTAAAGGTGAGTGTGTACATGATCCTTCAGTCGTGAGAGGCAGGCTGTCTTAGGAAGAAGGAGAGGACACAGGGAGGAAGGAGAGAGAGAAGTCACCTCCAGTTAACAAAGAGGGAACAGGGGAAAAAAAGAGGAACAGTCAAGAAAATGAGAGAACGAGACAGAGAAAGAAGAGGAAAGAGTACGGTTAGAATCAATACAGAAAGGTGGAGGGAGCAGAGTACAATAGCCGGAGAGGAGAGCCGATTCACTGGTGCAGGTCTAATACACACACGCATACGCACACGCACACGCAAACACACACACACACACACACAGACATTAGTGCACGCACAGCCCTCACCCCTCAATCCTTCTAGCTCGGGCTTTCTCCTGACATTTCCCTCTATATCCTTCCTCTATTTCATTTCTTTTTTTCTCATTTTGTTCCCACCTCTTTTTTCAGTGGTGAATATACATAACACGTCTGCATGCAAAAGGAGGTACAAGAGATGCAGAGGGGACTGTTTTATAGCAGACCATTTCAACCATTGCTGATATGCAGTCAAATATAATGTTTTTTACAACATAAACACGGAAAATGCTTATGTCTTAAAAAATGATGATGACACAGATACAAAATCACACTATAATTTGTATTAAAACTAACTAATACTCATTCGCACAAGTATCAATACTAAAAACAGGTTTATACTGGCAAAAGCAGTCCATGTTTGAATCATTTTTATTTAATTTTACTGATAAAAAACGTTGTTTCCTATATTAAATCAAATCTTAAGCTTGTTTTTAGCTTATGGGAGCAAAATTGTACTATTGGGGGCCACCATAGTCTCCTATATAAACTTTTCTGAATAGTTCCTGAATAGTTTTAGTCTTGATATTGTCTGATATTGTGTTTATTATAAGTATCAAGTATCAAACCTTTTTCCTTAGTACTGAAATCTAGTTTGAAATGCTAGCAATGTGACAACACCACACTCTATTGTTGCAAAACCACTGGCCTGAACAGACTGAGCTAAATCATTAGCATTGTTGCATCACAGAATTATACTGAAATAAAATTACACATTACAGGTATTTTTTGTATTTGAATTGTTGCCAGTAAGTACTATATTTGATTTATGTATGATGTCTACATGTGTTAATATTTCCTTTCTTTCATCCAATGTTGTTTTCTCCCCATGCTTTGATATAGTGCCACGTAAGAGCCTCAGATGCTAAAAAGTGTCACATACCTCTTTAACACAGAGGGAAGGAACAGCGCACCCCGACACTACTCCGGCTCTATCAGCACTTGAGACTAGTGAGGCTTCAATTAGTTCTTGATGAATGAGCCCATAAGATGCTGCTCTCTCATTTCCCTTGTTGCCAGATATCCCAGCAATCAGAGAGAAATGAATTCTCATTGTGGCGTGACTGAGACAGAGATGACTGGGGGGATGCACCAACATAAATCACCCAACCTCTTCACTTACAGGCCCAAAGTTCAGTTTCACACCAAACTTAACAAGACTTTGGATGTTGTTTGTTAAAATGTGCTTACCTAAGATGTATGGGACCTAAAACTTTTTTTTCACACACCTTTCAGTGGGAAAGACTGATATTTGCAGGTTGTGGGTGAAGAGCTGTTGAATAAGAACAATATTTAACAGTTTAAGAGTTTATGAAAAAATGTGGTTGATGGTGGTGAATAAAGCACCCTTTGAAACTGCTTTGCACTGAAATGACATCCATAATTCTTGGTCTTTGCAAAAAAAAAAAAAAAAAAAGGAAAACAAAACTGACTCAAATAACTCTGAAATTCATAAGTTTCTCCTAATTGAAATATAAACTTGGCCAGGTCATGTTTGTGAAGGATAATCATATCTCATGGTAAAATATAGTTAGAAAAATACAAATACACTTACCACTGGAGTTTCTGGACAGTGTTTGCACAAAAGGGAACCAGGGAAAACATGCACTTGCTGTTATCCTGTGAAAAAAGAGAGAAAAAGAAAGATTCACACAGCTGAAGCTGCACTATGTATGTTTCTGGAGGTTGGTTTGCCACCTGTTTTTTTCCATGGAGATGTTGTTGCCTTTTAGCCTTGGAAACCTTCACAGTATGGCACAGTATATTGACCTTATAATATAACTAAGAATAACCAAAACATTAACGTGAAACTTGAGCTATAAAAGAACATGGAAAAGCCAAATAGGTGATCTAAACATTTTTTATTAGCTGGAAAAAAAAGATTAACATAATGTGCAGTTAAATCCAATTGGGGTAAAGTGTGCATAAGTGCTGGTATTAGTGTCTGAACAACCATGTTAAAAGATAATATTTTTGAAATGGTGGATATGTTATGACATTTAGTCAGTATAATCCCTCTGCTCAGTACCATCAACAGATCTCAGCAGATACAAGTATCTAAAAGATGACACATAGTGCAAAAAAGAAATGTGACGTGTGTGGTTTTCTTATATTTATC
The DNA here is from genome assembly GCA_029959045.1 of Taenioides sp. WSHXM2023. Classification (NCBI taxonomy): domain Eukaryota; kingdom Metazoa; phylum Chordata; class Actinopteri; order Gobiiformes; family Gobiidae; genus Taenioides; species Taenioides sp. WSHXM2023. The sequence continues at coordinate 17,943,481 of CM057088.1, read as the reverse complement.
CCCTTTCTTTGTGAATTTTAAACACACAATTGCTCTTTTATGGATAACCTTGTGCCCACAGTGATTTACATGTATCTTTGTATAGCATGACCTGCACAAGGATTTTCTTTTTATTTATTCATACACCAACATTTTAGATCCACTGTACATTTAGCCTTGCATTTAAAAGGCTGTCATGCATTTGCTGCTGGTAACCTTATGTGAAAAAAACATCCATACAAATGCTTCTTACAATTCTATTAACACTGCAGCTGCAATTCCCATGAGACCCACCAAAGCACAAATTACATGCATACTGCCTTGCACAGAGCCAGCCAAGCAGGTTAAAAGCTGTATAGGCATAAATATAAGCAAAAGCGTGTTATCTGGTCATATAGGAAAATACAGAACAAACAAACACACTTGCTAAAATGTCAAGAAATTGCCCAAACTCTACAGCTGCTTCCTTCGTTTACTGTTCAAAGCGGCTGTTTCAAAGTGGTTGTTTCAAGTTCTTGTTGTTGTTAAAAGGAGATATACGGTAAAAAAAATATGCACTGTGAAAAGGAAATAACACAAACTAGTAGGGGGTCTGCAGTGTGAGCGTGCATGGCTGAATCTTGTATGTGCCTAACTGGGGTGGTTTGCATCTAGAGAGCAGTGTGGCTGGTGAATTAAAAGAGATGAATGAAACTGGCTAGCAAGCTAACGTCCACTAGAGCATGTGAAACAGCCCAGGGGAGCAGAGTGTGAAAAAAACTCTGGCACAATAGATAATATAAAAGTAAAGGCCATAGAGCATAGATCTGTATAAATAGGTCATTTGAATGTCAACAAATGTAAAGGGATATTTATTTTAATTTAGAAAATATATCATCATTATTAATTATTGGAAACTGTTTTGAAACAATGTAGCTAAAAGGTGAAGGTTTTTTTCTGTAGCCCTGGGGTAGTTTGACACCATAGACTTTATAACAGACTATGGGAGCGTGATGTCAACCATAGCGTTTGGTTGCAACCGAATGATGCTCATCAAGGCTGATCTGCAACCTGGGACCACATTTGGAAATCCAAGCACAAAATCAAAGAGCCAATCAGGAGCCAGGCTGTTGAAGGTACAAGCCCCTGCCACCCGCCCCAAGCCAAGTGGATTGGTCTGTTATTAATGATCTTGATTTATGGACAAAATAGTTAAATAAGAACCCCAGGATCATGTAGAGCGGGTTAATACAAACATTTTAAGACCAACATTATGAGTTTGACAGCAGTGGTTATGGACAGAGGTGCAGCGTTATGGAGAGAGGGAGGAGGAGGCCATGCTCATTTCCTATTTAGAACGAGGCTAGCATGTTAGCTATGTCCAGTTATATATACAGTCTATGACTGATACAGTGATTGTCAAACTAGACAACTGGCCTCTCCAACTGGCATACACAAAATATTCTAACATGCAGTAGACACACAGAAACAATATATTGTTGGTTAATACCAGCATTGAACCTGTACAAAAGTAACCAAATCAGACAATGTTATCCATGTTGCGACTGCTCTAGCATGGGGAGCACTGTTTGGATGTCTATAGTTCCCATATTTGTCAACACTCACTTTAGCTTTTTTCACAGCAGCCCTCAAGCTAAAACACACACTGCAGCCACCACAACAAGGACGTCCAGAACACAGTATGGATTTTAGCAGCTCAGAGGAGATGGACCATGCCAAATCCAGGTTTCTGTCCAATCCAATGTGTGTTTGTATCATCAGCTTTTATAGCCGTCAAGCCAGGATCACACAAACACATATACAATGGTGTGGTCCTGGCAGGCTCCCAACCCCAAGCAGATTACTGACCCTCAATCAATAGCCCCATCTACCAGAGGCTGATTAAACACAGCAGAATGAGAGGAGTACAGGCGAAGAAAAGAGTCAAATCTACATCTATTTTATGTTTTTGTCAAAACTTAAGAATGTTTCTTCTTCAGGACTTATGCATACATTGCAGATCAATACAACAAAGACGTGCTGCAAGCCCACAGTGTAAGCTTAATAAACGTACAAATGGCTTTCTGAAACCAAAGAATTTAACTTTTGTTTTTGTAATAGACAAAAGGGAAAACAATAAATGAAACATCTACAACAAATATGAATTTTAATAAGAAGAAAGAACAATCAGTGGCTGTAGCAGACTCACTTCAACTAGCTTTCACAACATCTATAGATCTTTTCCTTGGTCATCCTCTGGACCCCGTTTGCCATGGATTCTGACCCAACTATTGACTTTCCCCTATGTTTTTCTGTTCTCTTTTCCAAATCATTCAATATTTTTATTTGATACAACTTCAACATCTTCAATCGTGCATCCTGCCAATGCCACAGAGCCACTCTCTTTGATCAGCACACTAGGCTGAGACTACTACTCTGACAGTATTCTGTAATAAGCAATAAAATATTTAAAATATTACCAGTTTGAGAATTATTGCAGCCTCATATTTCTTTCTCCAAAAGTAATGGCATTAATACAGTTATTTGGACGCAGCTGAGTTGCGTCCTTGAACAGGTGTGAATTGACACCTGTTGGGAGTCCCCAATGGTTCATATTCTGATGAGCTACATTTTATTTTGCCCACTCTACACATTTGTATTATTACTACATTTGTGCTGACAATGAATGTTTACAAAGTTTGATCACTTTAACAGAACTTCTTCACTAAAAACTGAATAAGTAAAGAGCAAATTATTTTTATCAGTTATAACTTTTTTTTTTCCATTTGCTACTGTGTATGGTTGGTTGCATATTGATACAAATACTACTACAATGTGTACAATCTTAGCATAAGATGTCAATTATAGACAAGAATGTTTTACCCTTCAAGTCTTTTGATTTAAACACATTTATTCTGTGTGTAATGTTACGGGTTAATGGGTTGAACACAAAAAAACAAAGATGTATTATAATTGGATTATCAATTATATAATACCGCAGAGGTTAACAGAGGTTTAGATATTTATGCACTTACTTGGCTCGTTCTTGTAGGCTACAATAAATAAACATGATAAATGAATAACTGAAAAGCTAAATTGAACTTCATAGTGTTGGGAGAGTCCCTGTTCATACCACCAACTTTGAAAATGAAAAGAGTAGTCAACGTTTACAGTTTGGATTATTTTTGATTCTTCAAATTGTTGCAGTTATCAAATCACAAATTGCAATTATAAGACCATTTTTCAAATTTGACCTAAAATCTAATCTAATTTAAATCTAAACATTTAAAGCTGTATATGTTGTCTAAGTTTCATGGTATAAAAGTCCTGAGAAACACCGGCACTAGTATCTCTCCTGTACTGCACTGTGAGAGCTCCTCAGAGTCTCATCAGTCCTCGACATCTGTCTTAGTTCAACACAGACACCCTCTTTACTTTGTGCCTCTCTGTTATTCCTGTCCTGCTCCATAATCTCCCTCTCTCCCTTTGTCTTGGCTCTTCAAAGCCTGCTGACTTATGCCTGTCAGAGGAACATCCTTCACAGTGGAGACGAGCTGTGAAGACGAGAAAGACTCTAGATAAGCCCAAATACGAAGTGCACACGCAGTTTTACACACACCTCCTCTCCCTGCTGTGGGCAAAGGCAAGCAGCATTGGAGGTGAGGGCCTGGTCACTTCATTGGTCTTCTAAGGCTGTCCTCTGTCACTGTAGCTTCTGTCCATTGGGGTCTGAAATAACACAACGATCATTTACAGTTTAATTATGCTACTTTTTCACCTTGTGTTGACATCAAGAAGTGTCCAACTTGTGGTCAAAAGTATTTTTTGTCTTTCCTGTAACTACCAGCCACTTTGCATCTATGACTACATAAACTGTCCATACAATTACTATCATATAACCACAATAATTACTATATTGACTTATTATTCATTAGATAAAAACTGGAACAATATTTTTTTGAGGTCAGTATTTATCATATCTTCTATGACTCATTACAGATGTAAACTAAGTACTGTGTTTCATTCTGCTGTTTATTTATTGCTCATTATTTTATTTTATTTTTTTACAATATTGTGCATTTAGAATATTGTTTTGTGAAAATCTGCTCTTATGTTATTGTATCACTGGCATAAATTAGTTTCAGTATTATCGTTTATCGTCTATATTTACTTCATCAATATACTCACACTTCAAAATTTGTTATCGTGACAGACTTACATACAATGTTAAGTGTCAGTTATTTTCCCTGAAACATAACATCACGACATAACTCTTATAGTAGTTGCCTGGTTGTGAACTTTGACACAGGAAGTCCCCAATCTTTAGCCAATAGCATGAGCTCTCCCAGCCTCCCCTCCTCTGCTGTGAGTGTGAATACTGGCAACAGATTAGCATATTATTAGCATCTCATTACCGCAGCGATGCTTGGCTCACAGTCTGCTGCTGTGCTATCAGCTTATCAAGGCCTCCACCTTTTCTCGGGGATATATTACATGTTACTCCTGCTCCTTACACATTTTTCACCTCGGAAATGATGCACCATATCGCTGCCATTCCCTTTCTCTCCCCTGCTACGTGCATTACTATGAATCACTTTGTTTTATAGATATTTATGGCGCTAAAATCACACCAAGTGCTAATAGAAAGCTGTTGGCTGGGAGTGTAATAAAGCTTTCTACAGCGGTGTAATGGTATGCGTATTCATCCTGAACATACGCACGGCTCCGTGGTTCGATACTTGCTCTGAACCAAGTAATTACTGTCACATTAGGCTAATACTGTCTAATGAGGTCCGTGTCTACTATGTGTTCAACAGGCATTTTAAAATTAGTGGCCGGATGTAAACTAATGCTCTCAGATCCTGTATGGTGATATACTATAATAAATCACAAGCAGGGCATAGTGTCATTTAGAAAAGACATCAAATATAAGCATCTGATCATATTTTTTGTAGTCACTTAATCGCAATCTCATCATCTCAGCATCAATTTGATGGTGTTCTTTATAGTGGAAAACCACAAACTCAAATTAGTCTTTTCAATGGCTTTACTCTTTCCAAATACTACAGGTAAAGCAATGCACTGAACTATGAGATTACCTTCTTCAAATTATAAAAAGCATGTCTAGTGCTATATGCAGTATACAATTACAACATTCAGAAAGCTTGAAAACAAACTCACAGCATCAACAAAATCTAAAAAGTAACAATTCTGGAATATATTACACATCTGTATAGCTAAACTGCATACATAGTTTATGCATAATAAAAAACATTAAAAAATTGGGTCATCAAACAACATTTAAGTTAAAATGCCACCTGCTTCCAAATAGTATATACTAGCACTAAAACCAAGCATAAGGGTCCTCTTCATAATTTCAAAGTCTTGTCTTTACTGCCCTGTCGTCCCAGGTTAAAAGCATCAAAACCCTCACCTACTTCTCCACACACAAGACCGGAGCTAACCCACACACAGCACTGCTTTCATGGGCTGCTTTGATCTGATAAGAGGCTGATCCTTGTAAAGGTGGGCCAGGCGAATCAAACAACACATCAGACATACTCACAATCACGTACCACTATTGTTCACTCACACTTAAATCAGAGAAGAGGTGCAAAATATATAGAACTGAGACTGCAGGCTTTTATGAGCACAAAGGCTGTTTTTTTTTTTTTTTTCATTAGATTTAATTATCTAGTGTCGGTTTAAGCCACTGATTTGAGTTTAGTCCATAAGAAAAATAGTAATGATACTGAATGCCATATCTAGTAAAGAAAATGAAAATATTCAGAAAGAATGGGAAGTTGAATTTAAAAAATCTAAATACAATGTAAACAAATGCAACCAAATGACAACACGCTTGTATAAAAATGAGGGGAAAAAATGGTTGATTTAATATGGTGGTCTAAACACCCGCATTTTACATCACTTCAATACCAATGACCATAGTGTTAAGATGATTACTTTTAAAGAAAAAAGTTAAGTTGTTTGTGCCTTTCATCCTTTACAGCTTCATTGTCCCTATTGTGTGTAAACCTCAAGTACCTTGTAAAAGCCCCAGCAGCTCCTCCTCTGGAGCAGGAGCCAACACAGTGATCAATACACATGATAGGGAGCTAATCGCTCTCTGTCAAAGCCAGGCCTGCCAGCCACTAATGGCAGCGCTCACAGGGGAGCGTGTGTGAGCGTGGCCTATAATGGCATTGGGACTCTTTAGAGAGTGTTGCTCAAGGTTAGGCTCAGGGGACGAGGGGCAATTGACCGTACTGTCTGTGACACTGACCCCTCCACTGTCAGCGCATTCATCATCCGGAGCTGACATGCAGAGGCTCCAGCACACACATCTGCACACGCACAGATACCAAGGCAGATAAAGCAGCAGTGCACAATATAATGTGTTTAGGGCAGTCAAATATGAATTAAACAAATGATGATCAGGTATCAGGAAAATAAGGTATGATATGCAGAACATTAATTGAATACATAGTTAAATTCAAATAAAATGTCACAACTTGATAATGAGAAACTAAAATGATTCATTATTATTTTCTTTTTCCATAATTTGGCTCCTCAATGTTTTGTCAAGAGTTAGTACAGTGAGTCAAATAGTGAGTTCCTGGCATAACTGTAGAGAATGTGTCACGCCCATGGACACAAAAACAATATATGTTTCAAAGGTTTATCAAACCAGTTCCCACAGATGTTTTGAATACATGGAATACATTTAAAATACCATATTTAAGGTCTGCTGTTTACTTTTCAGAGAAGTTTGAAAGCACTGTTTTACAATTAACATCCACTAGATGGAGTCAAGAGTCACTGTAGGCCACTGAGAGACAGAAATTCTGATCACAAAACGTTAATTAATTCCTTAAAATCTAAATGCCTAAACAGAGAGAAGCATTAACTGACATTACAATATCAAATTTATCTCCACCATAGGATATTTACATAATGCAAGGTTAAAGAAGACAAAAAAGGTTGAAAGATTTAGTGAAATAGTGTTATAGTGAAGTGAACAATGTGCAGGTGAGAATCACAGAATGAAAAGTGTGGGTCTTGGGTGCGTTGGTGCGTAGCATCCTGCTCCTGTGTGCACACAATGCTCCATGTCTCTATATGAATGAGTGGATGGGCTGGATGGCAGGCAGCTGCAGCAGTCTGATAGGAGGCGAGCTGCTCAGATATCAGCGCTGACATTTTGGGCTTCGCTACCCACCCACGGCCTCTTGGGAAAGTGATGGCAGCGGCTCTGGTCATGTGCCCTCTCCACTAACCCCCTCCTCCAGCACACATCCTGCCTTTGGCTGTCAATCACAGCTGCGGGCTTTCTGACGCTCTGTCGCCTCAGCCCTGGATGGACCTATTGTGGCACCGCATGAAGGACCCCACCACCCCACCACCCGGACCCTGTCTCCTATCTGATCCACAGCACTCAGCTACTGCCTCTTCAATCTCCCATCTAGGGCTGCCAGATGGCCCTGCCCACAGACTGAAAAAAATAGATGAGCAAATAGTTAAATGAACAGAAAAAAAACATTAAAATATAAATAAATAAATAACAGCATACAGTGGTGAGTTTTATAGAAGAAGAGGAATTGCATAAATCTAAAATAGAGAGCGATTAGAGAGATACACTGTGGTCCCTCCTCTTTCCTTCTCTCAGGGCACCTGTCTCTCCTCTCTCCGCTGCCCCCCGCCCCTCCTTCCCAGCCCCAGGCCTCTGTGTGCTGCTCACTCCATTGTGTCAGCCTTCACAAGTGCTCAGTTTGAGTGGCAGGCCGTCACAGATCAGTTCCCAGCTAAAGCGGCCCGGCAGGCCGGGGTGACGGGCCAGGAAGGGATCTAAGTGGGGTTTATCAGCGCTTCTTAACGCCTCTCCGGCTCCCTGACACAAAAGAGAGGGGGTATTAAACATCTAAAGCAAACCAAAAAGCGTGAAAGCTCCTTATAGGGCCGCGGGATTGCGGATGTGACTGGAGTTTTTAAAAAAAGAAGAAAAATACTGTTGGAAAAAAACACACAAACGTCTCAGTGGTGAGGAAGCGTTGAGGGAAATTCTAATGTTTTTTTGATCCCATGTGGATTCAGAGAGTGGGTGGTGCAGAGATATACACAGATAGAAGGAGAAAGAGAAAGGGGAGAGGAAAAGAGCATCTGTAGGATCAAGATGGCACTAAGCATGTAAAAACTAGCTTAGTAAAGCTTTACAGCCGCCACCTGGTTTGTTAATGTGACCTCAACAGCAGCTTGTGCTAAAAACACAAACAATCATTATCACTGTGTCAAGGTTAGATAGAGACAATCACAATAAAGACGAGAGCCTCTCTCCACTAACCATGTGAACACGACAACTGACAAAATATTTTTACATTTTATACATGTACATTCATCTAAGTGGTAACATTTTTTCTAATGTAATAATATCATAAAAAGGCAGCAATATGCTAATACAGCTAAAGCTAACAAAACATTTTCTTTATTTCCCTCCAATGATTTAGTGACACTAATAAAAATGGAAACATGGATGGTAAAAATTAATTTACTGCATTAAGATACTGAGAATACAATTCAAAGAAGATTTGAACTATGGCAGGGCAATTAATCAAATTTGAATCCAATGATTTCAATTGTCAATGATCTTGAGTCTTTTTAATGGAGAAGACTACAGTCCATCCTTAATAATCAGTCATTAATACCATGTGGTTTGGAGTGGCAGATAAAAAAAATTTGCATTAAATGTGCACTGAAGTCTGTTTTTTGTTCAGAAAATTAATATTGAAGTGTTGATGTGTTTTCAATAAGAAAAAATAAAACTGATTCAAACTGCAATACGTCAATACAAGGGAAAAAAATGCAATTAATGTTTTAGGCATATCACTGAGCACCCTTTTTTGCCACAGTCCTAAAATACTTTAATAAAGCATCAACATGAAAGGCATTCCTATACAAACAAAATACATCAAAGTAAATAACTCTCAGGGAGGTGTAAAAACCTAAAGAATGGCACACACATTGAACAATGGTGTGTGCGATCAGTGCAGCAGCGGGGACTGTGTGTATGTCAGGCGGCTGGCAGGGGGTTAGTAACTGAGACATTTGGTAAAAGGTCACTATAGAGTTCATACACAGTGGATGATGTGAAAGAGAGCTTCCACAGTTAGGACAGTTAGAAGAAGCAGCAATCACAGGTCGAGCGTTTAGTAAACAAAGAAACAGCAGGAGGCCTGAGGGAACAGCAAACCATTAAAAAGACGTATGTTTGAGGTAAGCTCATCACAATCACTGACTTTTTATCGTAATAATGTCATATTCAATTTAGGCAGCAAGATTAATCACAATGGAAACATGTGATTTGGATATTAGGACTGCAGTCAACTAAACACATGCCCTGTGGTTAACAACTAAACTATAAGAGAGCGCACTGTTGTGTTAGCAAAAGATCTCAAAATAATTAGAATTTTCAGTCCAAGTTGTTCTTCCTGCTGTTATGCATATACATCTTTAAGATCCTAAAAAATACAATTAGTCAGCTAGTAAAAAATTGTTTAACTTTGACACCGCTGGCCAGTTAATAGACTAAAGAAATGTAAGGCTTCATGATGCTTCTAAAATTGTAAATAAATAGCAAATGTTATTAATTAAATGTGATTGTATTGTCCAACTAAAGAAACTAAAAAAGAAAAAAAGAAAGAAGTTATGATCTACAACCATAGTCATAGCTGCCCTGGGGCTGGGTGAGAGAGGCAATTTGCATAGCACCTTTTTAAAGAAGTCCTGGATCTAAGCAGTGACCTCTATGCCAATAATACACAATATTGTCCTTGGATTACAATATATATCTGTCATTTGCAAAATAAAAACTTTAACTATGATATTGTTCCACACTACGATACATTTCTTTTTCCAATATTGAACCATCCCCTCATGAAATTCCTATTATTTGTGTATTTAATCGCATGTGTTCTGTTATGATGTATCCATTACGTGTTTGCCTTAGAGCTTTTCTTTCTTTATGTTTCTGTTTTAGCGCAGCCTGGTTAATTATGTCATTAGCTGTGTGATTAATACTACGGCAGCTGATTGTGGCTGGGCTGACGGAGAGCTGCATGTGCTGGATTACATGGTGCCAATGCCTCCACTGAGAGACCACCAGGACTTACATTCTCTCAGTGTAAATGATAGGCTTATAGAACAGGCTCGGAGCAGCTCTCCCGTGGACTGTTGTAATCAAGCCAGCATTTTATATGAGCTATAGCAGCTGCTGTAGCACTCATTCAGGGGCATTGGCAATAGTACTATGTCTGATGTGACTGATGCAGTATTTACCACAAATATATAAGTACAACTCTTATAATATGGTTTGTGCCTAATTAAGACAAAGGCAACATCATGGTTTTATGTATTACATTGGGGATTAATTATGTTATTCTTTCTCAACAAGTCCATTACAAATATCTTCGGTCTTCCTCTTGTGACAGGTCTAACAGCTGCAGCTTTCAATCTATGAATTTCTCACAATCCTTTATAATCTCAATCTGAGCTAGGGCGTTCAAATTCGGATTCTGAATTACAATTTGAGTTAAGGTAAAAGAACAAAATATCCGGTCTTAAAAATTCTTGTTGCACTTGTAATGAGACCTCTGCAAACATAAACATACTCACAATAATGCAATCCCAACATTGTTGAGTCCTAATGTGAGGTCAGTGACTCCAAAAACATGTTCCTCTGCTCTACTCATCCTTATCCTTATGATTACTAAAGAGAAACCCCAAACTAGTTATATCCAGACACGCCTTCTATATTTTCCTACTTTCTCTAGGAGTTGTTATATCATTGTTGCAGTGACACATGAATGGCTTGTATATAAGAAACAAGTAAGTACTAGTATATGTATTCTAGCACAAGGAACTGTCCATGGTCCTTAAAGTTTACAGAATGCAGAAAGCAAAGCTGAAGTGAAAGTGTGTGTTGCATTAGTGAATTCCCAGACGTGTTTCAGTAGCTTTGCATTTCTTAGTAACTTAATTTACCTCACATCTTCTTTACTACATTTGCTGAGCCCCGAGCGATTTTTGATTTGGTTTAGAAGGTAACCGAAGTGCAATGTTATTTCCACATATGTGCAATTTTCAGACTATCCCAGACAAATGAATAATAAGTCTATAAGGTTTATGGTATTTTGGCTGTGCCCAATCAAAAACGTGCATTTGAGCTGTGTAGAGCTGTGGAGCAGCATGCAGGATGAATATGTATGTGTACACAAAACCCTCCCAGCTAAGTAAAGCTTGCATGTTGCTTCAATTAATGAGCCCTAGACTGTAACCCACCTGCATGAAAAGCAAAGGGAGGGCGATCAGGTTTCTATAGACACAGGCCTGGTCAGAGGTGGGAGGAGAGAGCACAGCTTTGGCAGCGGGCCAGCTTGTGTGGAGCTGACACTCTGTAATTGTGTTTGGCAACACCTAACCCACAGTAAATATACTTTCCGTAAACCAAACGTCCTTTTATCAGTAACAAATGCATGCAGTTAAACTGATTCTATTATTCTAAGTGGGTTAAATATGAGAGATAGAGAGAGACTAGTTAAAGCAATGCCTGAATGCTACTCTTATCCCAAAACATTATTTGTTTAATCCATTAAATTTAAGACTCATTATAAAATGGAAACCATTTTGATTTGGCAAATTTATTTTCCTATAAAGTTACAGAGGAAGAAAAGTAATTAAAGTTACACTTTAATGAAATCATGGAGCATACATGGAATCACTAGAGATTGCTCATAAATTACTTCAATTAATCACACGCACACTGATTCAGATGATAACTCTTAATCACAAACTTTCAGATCCTCCACATTCTCTCATTTACACACTATTGGGCAGAGGTGGCTAGAAATTACTTTCACCCTGTTACATTTTTTGAGTAACCTTTAAAAAAAAAAAAAAAAATTATATTTAGGAGGGGGAGAATTTCTTTTGAAGTAATAATACTGCATAATTTTGACTACCACAGCTAATCTACTGTAGTAGTCAAATTAAAAACCTACATCCCTTCAAAACAATCAAACAACAACTCCAGGTGTCTTTTGATTGTCACAAGGATCAGATCACGATTCAGATTTTCACTGTAATATTGTCCAGCCTTATTTTCTACCTACCTCTGCTACTGTGGCTTTAAGTGTTTTGTATGAGTGCTCTGAAGCAAGTCTAAGGCTCTGCTATGTCCCAGAGAGACGACAGGGGCAGCGCTCTGACCCTACCTCTCCAGACTAGACCCTCCTCTCTCACCCCGTCCTGTCATAGGGTGTCACTGAGGGCGAGGGTTTCCATGACAACACGAGTCCGGCTTTGAGGCCACACTGTGCAGTCCAATGCACCAGGAGTTTTTAGAGGTGATGAGGGAGGGTGCATCCAATGATATCGGGTGGAACAGACAAGGTAAACAACTTTGTGCCATTAGTCACCACACGGCTCTCTTCCTCTTTTTTTACTTGTCGCTAATCAGCACTAGACCCTGATTAAAACAGCAACGCCAGCCAAATGAAGCTCCATTTGCATATACATGCTGTGTAAAATCAGAACCAATGGTGAAGTGTGATTCGCTTTGACATGGTCGTGTTAGATGTATCACACAGTCACGTCTAAGGAGCTGAACACTCTGATTTGCTGTAGTTACAAATCCATTCCCCACTGAGTTACACAAACACACGAGTAAGGCCAAAATAAGGTGGCATCTTTGGGGAACCTGCAGCTTGGCACAGTTCACACACACCCACAATATCTCCTCTCTTTGGATGTGAACTAAAGAGTAGAGCTAATTTGTTATTAGTGCACTTACCCCTGCTGTTTTTGCAAGACTCTTTTACAAGGTGGCTCTGTGAGGGCGCCCCCTGCTGTCTTGTAGTGGGTTCTTCTTACCCAGGCTGCCAACCTAGACATGTAAACAAAACCCAGGTCATAATGGAAAATTCAATTTAAGGGACTAAAATAGGAAGCTTTTGTGTATTTCCATATAAAAAGCTAAACATACACATTGTTTTATTAAAGCACTACGGATAGTCGGATACAGCGGGTCAAATCGCTCCCATATTCAACCTTAATCACCTACATGACCTCTTACACAACATGATTTCACAGAATTCCCTACAGCCATTCACCTTTTGCTGTTTTTTCTACGAGTCAGACCAAAATCAAATAGCACACACTTTATCTAACCTTATCCTGGGCTTTTCATTTCCAAGCCTTATAAACTCGATCGTATTGACCGCCTGGGAGAGTTAGAACTAACTAAGTGAAATCTACTCGGCGGCAATTGTGTGTTAGATGCACAGTGCAGCAGCAGCAGCGGTGGTGGGTTTGTGTGTCCGTGTGTGTGTGTGTGTGTGTGTGTGTGCGTCGCTGATTCTATCTCCCTTCACTTTCATTCTCTCTATTCTCTGTCCCTGAGGTGCATCAGGGCTGAGACTGCCGAGTAAATTGTCCCAAATTGAGTTCCTTCTTGCCGGCAGATACAGGCCACATCCCGACCGTTTAGAGCGAGGCAGAGAGAGAGGGAGGAAAAACAATCACAGAGCACATCACGCGCTTGAAAATGCTCACTCTAATTTCGGTCTTTTTGTCTTTCTGCTTCCTCCATTCCACCTATCCCTCCTGTTCTGTCTTGTACTACACTCCTAAAAAAAGCTACACACAATCTATGTATTGTTATCTCCATATCCAATTTTGCAGAATTCATATCGCAAGTAAAAGAGTCACTGTCCACTGGTGGCAACAGTGGCTGAGTGGTTAGAGGTCTCCTCCATCAACTCAAATTGAATTATTATTACGATGATTCAAATCTTGTAATTGTGTAATACATGCTTGTAATTAAGTCATGGCTTAGACGTAGTTCAGTCTTGATTTTGTAATAATTTATTTTTATGTAGATCTAATGTAATCTACTTATAACATGGTATAGACCAGACTAAGGCTGTTTTGTTCATTTGTTTAGTGTAATTTAAGACCTGCTTAAGATCTTAGTACAGGATTACATCAGGGACAAAACTGATTAATTTTCTTTTAGTTTAGTCCAGGTTTACAAAAATTGCATTGTACTGTTGCTGTACTGTAAATATCAGTGATATAGTAATCCATATATTAACACAGTTTTGAAATTCTTCCTATTGCTTTTTCATATTGGGCAGCTCTAATTCTCCCCCTCTCCTCTTTTGGCTGCAGATTTTGGTCATGCGTCCCTGGCTCTGGGGCAGGCTGTACTCAGTGACACGGTCCCATCAGCGTCAGACCTCCTGGAGGAAAAGTCTCGCTCTGACAATAATCACACAGTAAGTTTAGAGCTGAGCCGAGCCAAGCGCACACCACTCCCCAGACGCAGGCACACTCCATTTAACTCTGCAGGGGGCTCTGGCAGGCTGGGATATGGGATGAAGCAAGAGGCAAGGATTTTTTTTTTTTTTTTTTTGAAAAGGAGGGGGAAAGCTGTGATGGGGAGAGACTGGGGACAAATATGGAAATGAAGACGGAAGGACTGATACAAAAAATTGTGCTGCCGGGCAAAACTGGACCCAGTAGTAGGGTTTGGAGGTTGTTTAGCGCTTGCATAAACAGATAATGGAATAATGTTTCTATACTTTCTAACATGCATGAGTTTTACGACTGCACAAAGTTAAATACCTGACTTAATAATAATAATAATAATAATAATAATATATTTTTATTATTTTTTTTATTTGAAAAGAAAAGGTTGAGACCTGCACTTGACTTAGCCATCAGAATTGTACAAACTGATTGACTTGAACATTATTTATAGTGCTTGATAAAATATGAGACTCAAATAGACACAGTATTTTTGCTTGGATTAAAGATCAAATAAGCCACTTCAGCATCCAGTGATGAAGGGAGATGGTGCACACTCTTCAGTCTATGCTGAGTGGTCAGCTTAATTAATATATGCATCATTGGCATCATAAAGTAACACTGCAGATTTGTGGTAATATGGACTTCACCCACTCGACTGGTTCATTTACTCCATGATAAATTACTAAACTAATTCACATTTTTGTCACGTTTAGGGAGTACATCTTAATTTTACTTGTGTAATAAATAAATATACCATATTTCATTCATTTGGCTGTTGGGAGACTTATATCATAATTTAACAAGTAGCATTTCTCACAACTAAACTTTCACAGGAGTAATAATTTAGTCAATGACTAGTTGTGTATGAATCAGAGAATCAAGTATTAAAA
Source organism: Taenioides sp. WSHXM2023 (assembly GCA_029959045.1). Lineage (NCBI taxonomy): Eukaryota > Metazoa > Chordata > Actinopteri > Gobiiformes > Gobiidae > Taenioides > Taenioides sp. WSHXM2023. The sequence goes on along the minus strand of CM057088.1, from coordinate 17,928,272 downwards.
AAAGAAGTCAAGGAAGTAACAGTTTTGTACAGGCAACAGTTAATTAATGAACTGTTGTCAAAAGGTGTCGAAATGGAGTGTGGATTGGCGTTGTTGAGCACAACATAAAGTTGTAACCGCTATATGGCCGGAATGGTATGCCAAAAAATGTCCCAAATATTATGTAAGTACACAGTCACTTTAAAGATTATGTTGGCACGAGCACTCCATAGCAGTATGACAGATGTCATTTATGTCAATTTACCCAATTAAAAAACTTGACTTCATTTCACACAGAGCGTACGGCAAAGACACACAGTGAAAACCACATTAATCAACACACAACCAAAACAAACACAATCTCCCAAACATTCTGTGCCCTGCCAGCACAGGTTCACCACAAAACAATATGAGGCCAATCAGGGGGACCATTGGTATGGCTCTCCCTCTGCTAATGAAGGCACTTTGAAAAGGTAATCTAATTCACCAGCAGCAATTAAGGCTTGGGAGCGCCTTGTCACTATCAATTATCCGCTCCTTCACTCATGTTCTCCAGTGCGGACGCTGAGGCTGCCTGACAAACAGTGGCCCTGTTGGACAAATCAAACCCATCAGACAGGCAGTCACAGACAGCGCTAATCACGACACATATACTGTAACACAAGTCATTGACTGGAGGAGTGAAGGTACTGCCGTGTAAATAAAGTCGCGGACCTAAAATCTTTATCAAGTGAGCATCTCTACTAAAAAAAAGAATGGGGACATATTGTGTACTTTTTAACCATATGTGTATGCTTCCTCAAAGTTGTATTTTGATTGTTATCCTGCATTCAAGCCTCAGAGTGCTCAGAAATGGTTTTATTTCCTTCTACCCCCTATCCTCGCTCACATCCCTGTACATAGCACAGAGTTTAAAAAAGGTTCTGTACGTAGCCATTCTTTAAAAATAAAAACACACCAACTGCTTGGTGAAATGACACTATGAAGAGGCCAGGATTCTCAGCTCTGCAGTTTGCAACAAGAATCGCAAGAAAGGCATCTACTAAAATGTAGTTCAATACCGGCTTCACCTATTGTGTACTATCCTGGCCAAGACACTTCTACACATTAATCCTAATTATCATATGCCGTGTCATTCCTATTTATTTTTTCCACCATTCTGTCTCAACATTACTGGACTCTCCTATTGAAAACTAAGAAGTCAAAGTCACGAAGCTGCTTTCTCTATTAATACTTATGCAGTGCTCTGACCTGTGACCCTCTTCTCCCACTGAAAACATCTCCAACATTCAAACAAGACCTTCAGACAGTACCGAGGTGGACGCAGACTCAAAAGAACTATTCAAATGCCCTTTTTCTCAAGCTCTTGATTGCTTAACTGGCTCTCTCAGACAGATGACCTCAGTTGGAAGTGCTGATAAGGAGGTGATTAGCATGACGCCAGGACAGCGCCGCACTGCTCCCAAGGATAATATCTATCTATGTCGTCAAAACATTCGACTTCGGACAAAGATTTATCTCATTTTGAACCACAACTCATTTGATTTACAATGGTCATGTTGTGGGGTCTAATCTTCCAAATACAGACATAGTTCCATACCTTGTATAAAGTGACAGAATAAATCATACACAGATTTGAACAGTCACTATCAAATTCAAAAGGACTCAGGACAATTACAGAGAAATAAGGATGTATGGTGTCTTTTGTGGTTCTGACTTTGTGATTTGTATTGTCCAAGTTGTCCCTGATTCTGTATTAAAGGGTCCATATTACAGTATTTTTCTATGTTATGATGTTGTTTCCTCATCACAAAGATACATGAAATTTTGTTTATGTTTAACACACAAATCCTGCATATTCCGGCAGAGTTCTTCTCTCAAATGGAAAATAGTCTGTTTCACCTTGTAATGTCATGTGGCAATACAGGAAGTGCTCTGTTGTGTTTTTAAACTCCATACACCTTCACCAGAATCGTTTTAAACATTTCACACCTGGAATAGCCAATCTACAAAAGGGAATAAAGATTTGAACACCGGGTTTGAAATTGTGTTGTGAAATGTTGTCAATTTCTTATGGACCTTGTGTTTTGACTTATTGACAATTATATTATTATTACTGATACTAACTATGCCTTTGTAGTGCCAGTTATTATAAAATATTGCCTTTTTTCCCCTTTTTGTAAAGCAAAACAAGCTAAAACTCTTGATGAAATGCGATGAAATGCACCCTCAAGAAGAAAATATTGGACTTTGCTGCTTCTTCTTCAGTTACTATTATGCAAGATGGAAGTCAAAGCGTTGAGAAAGAAGAGGGATGGATTATTCAATTAAAGTAGTGAATTTTAATTAGGCCATAGTGGGAATTTCATCTGGGTTTAGCTACCTCGCTAACACAGAGACATGAGGAGAGGAGCTGCTAATCAGAAATGGAAACTCTCACAGCACAATTTTGAATACATATTTTACAATTGAATAACTATAAGGATTACACAGTAAAATCTACATCTTATTAAGGGAACACGTTTTTGAAAAGAAACCAGTCTATCCCACATTACAGACAACACTAACTACATAAAGTCAACACAGTTTTCAATGCTCTCAATCAAATGGCACATCTTAGAGTTTACACTTATTAAAGGCCATGATAATAATGTTGTTGGTAAACCCTAAACTCTTAACAATATGAGACATCTGGTCTAGAGATCAACCGATATGCTTTTTTTCATGGCCAGTGCCGAGAGTTGTGATTATTTTCCAAAAATTTTGTAATTTAAATTTACTACAAACTCACCCACAACCCTTTTTTACCCACAAATCTTTAAGAGAGTTGCATAGTCATGTTTTTGAGGATTTTTTTGTATTAAAGTGTTAAAATAAAACATTGTGGTAGGCAGCAGATTAACCAAAAGATTTTGCTGGAGATTTAAAGCCGACAGCCAATACGCTAAAAAGTCCAAATATAGACCAACTAATATATCAGCCAACCAAATAAATGTGGGCCAATTATATACTTAATTTCAAGTTACAAACTAGCCTCTACCTACTTGTTGTACCACATTTAAATACTTGGTCTTAAAAATACAAAACCTCCCTGTTGCCTTTCCTGCTGCGGCTGACGACCACCAGCCGCTTCTCCACAAAGACACATTGAGCAGCAATGGAGCGGGAGATGGAAGGAACAAGCAGCAAGCATAAACACAAACAAACATAGACATCACGTGGCAAGGAGAGCCACGTGAAGCAGAGGGAACAGCAGCTGGTGTGTACACAAACAGACCTGCAGGGGGCGCTACCAGTCTCCATGGTCCAAGCTACCCACAACTTCCGACACATCAGGGCCGAAACCAATGCGCTGAGGGCTAAATGGGGTGAGTAGCTACAACAAGTTTGTTTCAGTGCTGGTGGCAACTGTGGTGTAATGGTATATTACACCAGATAATGGAGAGGGACTTTACAGTATGTCATCTTGGCTTTGGGGACTAAAGGCCTAAAGCTGTTAAATTACTATTTTTTGGCAAATATAAAACAAGCAAACAAGCTTAAAAGGCTTAAAATCTTTAAGCCTTCTAAAATAAATACTACTAACAACATTTATCAATCTTCTTGTATGTCTGGGTGTTGCATGTGTTGGCTGTATATGTAAATAGTTGTAAATAGCTTATTACATACATTGTTTTATAGGGACCACGGATGAAAATTAGCCTTGTGGCTAAATCTGGTGCATTTACAGAAATCAAGTAAATAAATTAATTAATTAATATAATAATAATGAAAGTCAATGTCAAGTAGACAACATGCAGGTTCCACTCAGAGCTACGACTGAAACAAAAATATAAAAAGTACACAATTAATGCAGTACCTCTTTGCGGAAGTAAAATATATGAACACAGTTTGGAGTTGGATTGGTGCCAATTATTATTATTTTTTGTCATATTCATGGAGACAAACAGAATACCACTTAGTGCACATGACAGTTTTACATGAAAAAACTCAGCATTTATACAGCCCAACTGGAAATGTATTTTTGTCCTCACCAGTGCTCTCTTGTGTCAGGTATAGGCCAGTCTGTGTGCTCCAGGCCTATTCACCATCTTTCTTTATCTTCTTTATCTTTCTCCCTCTCTCTCCATTTCAATATTGAAGAGAGTTTTATTAAGGGCTAGACTCGGGTGTGCTGAGGCGCTCTCAGTAATTTTCCTACAAAGTGCTTTAATCCATCACACGGCCAACATGTGGCCTTTGCAGCCATACATCATCTCAGCCCAGGGAGAGGGAGAGAGGGAGACAGAGAGGGAGAGAGAGCATCTTTCCTCCCCTCATAGCCTTTCTTCCTGTGCCTTCATCTCCCGCCAGAGAGTCTCACCTGGGAGGGGAAGACCGCATCTCTTGTGCACATTGCTCAGTCAAGTCCCCTCCACATTCCTTCGTTTACAAATGAGAGTGAGGGATGGAGCGGGTGGGAGCGAGCAAGGGTGTGGGGGGCAGTAAGCAAAGAGAGACAGTGAAAATGAAAGCGATGGAGATAGGCGTGAGTGAATGAGCACATGAAGCTGAGAGAGAGAAAGCGATAACGAAAATGGAGAAAAGCTTAGTGAAATGAATGAAATTGGGGACAAAAGCAGGTGATAGGAAGTCACTATGGCTGTGTATGAATACTACACTCAGGTCTGTGCATGAGGAAATAGAAAATCAGTGAAAGTGGGGGCTGCATTACCCAGAATGCAGCTGGTGCAGCATTGCCCTCTTAGTTGCCCCCAGCCAATAGCTGCCTCCATTTTGCTTCTCCGTGTTCACCCTCGTCACATCGGAGGCGCAGGGCTGAACTCTGGGCCCCTGGACTAATGGAATGGGCCCTTGCTCCCAACCATTAGAGGATTGGTGTCCCTCCTGGTGCCCTTGGTGCCCTTCGGTACAGGAAAGGTAAAAGCACAGGCCGAGAGAGAAGATGTGGCGCGTCAGCCTCTTTCCTGGTGCATTACACACACATGCTCGTAACATAACAGCTCAAGTAATCCAGCACTGTACGGCTTGACATAGCTTAGCATCTGACTGAGGCCATTTCTGAGAGGATATTAGAAATTCAGAAACAGGGGCAGCTGCAGAATGTTTCAGAGAAGGAGCTCTCTGAATGTGGAAAAAGCGGCTCTGACTGATCGTGAAGCGTTTGTGTGATTTCATTTAACTGGTAAATCCAGTGCTCTACCTCAATTACATCTGCTTTAGTCAGATGGAAAACACACCTCGAGTGCTCCGAGGAGGGAGGGGGTGAGGGGTGAGGGAGCACAGGGCGGATTGGGGATTGAATCTCTCGATGAGCCGATAGCACGTCCACAGACAGCCAGCCAAGCTGTGCTGTGGTAATGTTATGCTAACGATATGGTAATGATATGGTAATCTGCCAGCAGTATTCCACCTCACTGAAAAGAAGGGCGGTCTAGGAGGCCTTTCACCATTGGTTGGAGAACGGGGACTTCCTGGTGTCAGAGTTCAGCGCACACACACACACACACACACACACACACACACACACACACATACATGCTGATATACACAGAGCAGTGATCGAGCTGAAATAAACAATGCAACACACAGACATAATCTGCTTCTAATCGGATTTGGAAACTCTTAAAACAGAATAATACAAGCAAACAATGTGCTATCATGTGATGTAACTTTAGACTGGGGCAGCTTTATTATGAGTAAATCTGCATGTTTTGTCTTCGTTTTTAATCAGCGGGCACCATCAAATGACTGTGTTGTGCAAACGGGCACAAAGTGAAATAGAAAATTGTCTGTTTCAGATGGCAATGAGGTTGTTTATTCTTTGTCATTGTCTGCACCAGTAATGGCCGCCATTACCTGCCGTCAGAGCATCTCTTTGACTCTGATTGCATTACAACAGGTCTGCCTTGGTTAAAAATGAGACTCGCCATGTGTACAACAGTAATCTCTGAATCCACATCAGTAGTGACACTGACACTACTGATTCATTATAATCACAAGTTTCACTGTGTTTGCTGTGTCCTTTATTTAAATATTAATAAAAGAAGCAAGGGTGAACAACAGCCATGGACAATAGGAAAGGTCAATGCACTGCAGTAGAATTAGAAGTAACATTATTAAACGAAACAACACTGAATCTGTCTATTCTGCATAAAGACATCAACCAAGGCTTTTCTCTTTGTTTCCTCTGCTTGTACACTTCCTTAATGGATATGTCGGTTTTGCACAATGTAGAGACACTGTGACATTTTCCTGGATGCTGTACACTAAATCAAAGAGACCAACAATATGTGGAGTGCCAGCATGGAGACATTTGATTCCCACTCGACTGTACGATTACCACTGGAATGCCAGCACACATCACTACACTGCTCTCAATCTGGCAGCGGGCTTGTCAGGCTCCTCATTTCACTTCAGTGTTTTCAGAAATATGGATCAGAGCAAAGTGTGCGAAGCCGTCTTATCTTGATATATGATATTTGCTGCATGCAAAGCTGAAATCACAGGTGGCACAATTAAAATGGGTTTGACTTAACAAAGAGGATTTAGTGTCAGTGACATTTAGCATCAGCCCCTGGCGACAGGTAAAACAGGCCAGTCAGCACATTGAATCAGTCTGATACGTTACACAGGTATACAGTATTACCATTACTGAGGGACTCACAGTGCAAAGACAAGGGAGGAGGGCTGAACATATTAGGAAGCGATAACATTTGTATGACTGTAGCAATATTTTTGAGTCTGTTTTTGATTATAAACATTCATGAACCAGAATTTAAATGAAGTAAAATTGTATTTTAATGCAATATTTTTTATTTAGACACAAAGCAGCTTTGTCAACAACCAAAACCATGTAGATAAGTCAGTCTTGCAGAGGTCGGCAGTGGATTGAGAGCTTAACAAACTGACAGTTCGATCCCTGCTCTGACTCTGATCACTGCAAACTGTTGTTGTGTCCTTGGGCACTACACCTGCCTTGCTTCCAGTGTCAGTACACTAAGGTAAGCATAAATTAGTGTGTCTTTGAGAAAAATGTGGGACAACAGAGTGTCCACAATCCGGCATGATCACCTGCATGTGTCTCATGGATGTTCATTTACAGGCACTGTCCTGTTCACTGTACCAAATAGATCTATACAACAACAAAATGCTCTCTCAGATAGTATTATTGCTATTTGTTAAAACTGCATTAATTGTATGGAATTATGTATATTTTTAATTGTGGCTGTTACCACTGTGTGAAGAAATCTGTAAAATAGCTAAATCGCAAGGACTGTATTGGGTGTAAAAGGAAAACAGACTTCATGAAGGCAGGAAGGTGAACAGCCACAAGGGACACTGAGCGTGAGACAGGCGGAGGGGAAGACACAGACGGGGTGAACTGTCCAATAGCCGCCTGATAAAGGTCAAAGACATGTTTTATTCATGATCCAGGCAGCAGCAGCAGCAGAGGCAGCAGAGGCAGCAGGGCCAAGGTTGAAATGAGCTCACGTCACCGCTCCCATGAGGCTGGCCAGCACACACTTCCACTAACTCGTATCAATAATGTCACAGCGCACACACCTCAATGACAACAAATCATATGTTAGACAGCGTACTAGAACAAAAAAAATTGCTTAATTTCTCTGAACTTTTATGATCTTTAAGTCCAGCTACATGAGGGGGTCATAACATTGGTCAAAATATCAAATGTTGATATTCATATTTGTATGGACTTGTAGGTATGGGAAACATAATGTATTGGAAATGGTGACATTTGATTGTATACTAATACAGTCAATTCTAATGTTAATGATTAAGGTAGTCTTCCAATGTAATTGTAATTAAATTTATATTTTTAGTGTATTCATCTGCCCTGGGACTGCAGATGCAAAGTAGCAGTAGCTAAATCTTTTATTTAACTTCTTGGGTTCTTTTTTTAAAGACAATACAGTAAAGTGTATTTACCTTGTTGATATGTTTCAGCTGCTACTGCAAGCCATCTTGTCACCGGTGTTGGTAGTGACGTGTTGTATATCAGCTGTTGTTACTTCTTGTAGGCGTGGTCAGCCTGATTTACCTGGCAGGTCGCTCAGACTGACCACGTCTCCCGTCGCCCGGTGGTCTCTGGAGGAGGGTGTCCCAGGTTTGTGAAAGGAGGAACGCTCCGTCATCACGGTTAATGCTGTCCGTGCCTCGTTTCCTGATTTCAGTGGACTCCCTGATCCAGCGTTTGAACTTGTTGTTTTCTGATCCAATGACCCATGTCCCGTTCCAATCCATAATGTGGTCATTTCTTTTATTCTTTTATTCCTCTAATGTATGGTAGTGTGACACTATCATACATTAGAGGAATAACTGAACCCATTCAGAGAGCCATGAAAAAACACTCCATAAGCACTGTAGTCAAACCATACACAAAACTCCCCCAACAGCTAGTTCACCCCAAAGATAAAATCCCACAAGAACAAAAATGCAACACCATCCACGAAATACAATGCAAATCATGCAATAAATCATACATAGAGGAAACAGGCCGGGCATTTCACATCCAAAAAAGGAACACCAAAAGTAAAGTGAAAACAAAACATCAGGGAGACTCACCAGAACACAAGACAGCAGGAAAACCTAAAATCCGCCATATCAGACCACTGTAAAAGAAAAAAAACACATTATGGATTGGGACGGGACACGGGTCATTGGATCGGAAAACAACAAGTTCAAACGCTGGATCAGGGAGGCCACTGAAATCAGGAAACTAGGCACGGACAGCATTAACCGTGATGACGGAGCGTTCCTCCTTTCACACACCAGGGACACCCTCCTCCAGAGACCACCGGGCGACGGGAGGCGTGGTCAGTCGGAGCGACCTGCCAGGTAAATCAGGCTGACCACGCCTACAGGAAGTAACAACAGCTGATATATGACACGTCACCACCAACACCAGTGACAGTTCTGAAGATGGCTCGCAGCTAGCAGCCGAAACATGTCAACAAGGTAAATTCACTTGACTGTATTGTCTTAACCCAGGAAGTTAAAGTACCGTACATAAGAAGACAAAATTAACATCTTTGGTTTAATAAATCTTTTCTTTTGTAAGATTCATTAATTTGTACATGGTCTCTGGCAAATAAACGATGCACTAAACTAATTTACATTAATACTAACTTTTTAAATTAATTATATTACGTATGTAAACGACTATCTCATAATGAAATACACAGATATCAACTTTACAAAAATGTATGTTAAATTATTGGTTGCTTTGACAATAAATGTCCTCAAGCTGAACCAAGAATAATACTATGAATTTAATTCATAAATACAGTTACCTTTTCAATCTTTCTGACTGTGAATGTTTTATAAAAGAGAATCTCTCATGCCCTCAAACCTCTCTTTGAACTGAGACTGAGAAAAAAGCAAAGCGACTCCAACTAACCCAGACCTGCTTGGAGCTCTTTTTCATAGTGAGAACATTTTGAGGAAGCTGACATATTTTCCCACTCAACAACCAAAGTAAGTCCCTTTCAAGTATTGACGCTGGTAAATCTGATCTTTGCTTCAGAAAAACATAGACATATACTTGACAAGGATAGACCCTGTCCTCTCCAAACAAACATAACTGAGGAAATAGTTATTTGTTTTATTTAAGCTTAAATTTATAGTACTGGTAATAGTTGACTACCAGGTAAGTCTGTAGGCCTTTAGTAGTACATTAATCGACTGATGGTGTGTGTCTCAGTCAACCAAAATTTTCATTAGTCAAATATTGGTGATTTTAAAGGATTTATATATATATTTACTAATCAACGTACAGAACATGTCTTTAGTCAACCAAAAATGCTCTGTTAACTACACCTCTACTACCAGGAGATCTTAAGTGTTAAATTCAAACAACCCAAGTTTTATTCACAATATTCACAAGAAAATGTAAAAATAAACTGCTCTAAATCAATCAAAATTAGCAGAAAAACTGAACTAGAAAAGCTATTGCATCACAAGGGTATGTACCACAGGTTGAGAACCACTGAACCATATAGTATATGCAAGACAAGATTAATCAAATATTTAATACGTCTGTTGTAATTTGATGAAAGTGTAATATCCTTCAGTACGGATGTAGAATTCAGCTCCCAGGAATTGAAAATAAATCATAAAAAGACTTTAGTAACTGAGGAGGCCAATGCGGGGTTATTCGTAACACGGGTTTTAAACATGCACTGACCTGTTGTATATTGCATGCTCAGTCCAAGAAGCTCATCCAAAGCCTTCTCTGAAGCCTCAGTCCATTTCCACTCCAAAGAAAGGGAAGCCGTTTGGTACCACGATGCCCCTCTGTGGTCACTGGACTCCTCTGCAGCAGAAAGAGAACACATGGAGGAATTAAACAAATGAGGGAAGTGTAGAAATGTTCAAATTTACATAAATAAAAAAACAACATGAGAAGTAAAATTACACTAACTATATAGGTAAAATAGTCTTAAATAGTCTAAAAACAATTTGTGAAACCAACACATAAACATTTTGCATACTGAATGAAGAGTTTAGTTTAAAGAGTGTTGCTCTAAATGTGATATGCAGTTGAAGGACACTGCATTGGTTAATTAATAAATACAAATTCAAATGTGTAAGATTTTAAATCAGGAATCAGTAGTATGTATGTATTTAGATAATGTATTTAGAATGTGTAAATAGAACAATATCTCAAAGGAAATAGCTTCATATTTTGGACATTTGAGAAGAGTGCTTTATTTTGTTTATCAGTCTAGGCTGCTGCTGAGACTAATATGGCAGAATGAGTAAGTCCCAACAGACCTACTCTTTCCATTAGTTCTTTATAAAGAACACTTAAAAAGTTGCATCAAAAATACCAATCTATGAAAAACAAACACCTACGATTTTCAATATTAACATAACACTCCAAGCTTCATCTAAATGCACAAATGAGCTGAGTGGAGTGTGCAACACAGCAGCTCTCCCTGTTGAGCACAGGCAACTGTGAAACAATTTGCCCACAGCCACCTCCTCTGTACTTTTGCATGAAATCCACAGTGGCTGCCACCTACAGCAAGTGAACCACCCACCTGTAGCCACAGTGAGTGAAACGTCCAGGAGAAATCTTTCACCCAACACGATGAAAGCTAGAACTCTGGCATCAGGGGCCCAAAGCGAGACAACACACTTTCTCCAGTTCCCAACCCACACGTTTAATCTCCTGGCCTTGATGCAAATGCTTCAGAGAGCAAAGAGGCAGCTGAGTGCTTACATTGTGTGAACCAACTTCCCTCTTTAACTGAGTGAAACAGCAACTTTATCACTAACTCTTCATGTTATGACGTCTGCAACTCAAATGCTGCCAAACAAATACTATTCTGTTTTGGTTCTATCTTCAGTAGCCCAGTCACCAGGTTGCACTGTAGATGCACACAGTACTAGTCTATTCAGTGAATATACTGGTTGATAACTGGATTTAAAACAGAACAATGTATGGACATAGTTGGACAGAAGGGATGTAGAAGAGGATTTTTATCAGTTTGGATTTTTCTCTCAAAAACAGTGAATCACCATAAAGTTATTCAGGGCCCTGCCATGCATCTGACATTATGACATCGTTGTTTAAGTAGGATGTCATGAACCCAACTTAAGTAAAATTATCAAATGTGAGTGAATACATCTGCGTATATTTTTGTAGGTCCTCCTGTCACCTAAGACAGTCTAGTTCTAGTTCTTGTTGTTGCAACTTGCAACAAGCAAGGGGATCAAATAATTCTGCTTTATGACTTTGACTAATACTAATTTCCCTAAAATAGGTTAGGCTTTTACTTAAATAGCTTTACTTTTCAAAGCAACAACAAAGTCAAACAATGCCATTTAAACTGTAGCATCATTCAACTCCAATCCACTGATTAAAATCAATGCACTCACTTGGGACTCAAATCCCGTCAATCCCATGGAGGTGCAGGGCTGGCAGCAGCGAGCACCCACCCAGCAAGAGGCCAGCCCGGGGCAGAGCAGGCAGGCTGAGAGGCAGACATCGGGAGAGAGGCAGGGGAGAGCAGCACAGCCACACTGAACAGTGCACAGCCCCAGGGCTTACTGGGGTGCTGATAAAGTACCTGGACATTTTTATAGACAAACTACTTATTTCCGTCCTCATATCGCTCGAGAAGACTGATAACTTTATATTCCTCTCAGGCAGACGAATGAAAGGGGCACTCTTTCAGGAGTTTAATTGATCAAACTGTGGCCACAAGGGTTTTTTTTCAGGAGATAAAAGGAACTAGCTCACTGCCCTGTACAATGCAAAGATCTTTTAGAAACTAGACCCAATGAAGAAACAGAATGTAGCTCAACTCATTATGCAAAGTCATTACTGGCTTTCCAACTATACTCCTACGAGAGGAGTTAATGGTGAAATTTTATCGTACCGGATTTCCAGAGGTCAAACTGTCGGTCACTGGATAACATTATTTTAGCAGTGAGAGTTTCAATAATGCTCCCACAAAACTTGCACTAAATGTGTGTTTGGAGGTCAAGTTTAAATAACTGGATAATAGGAGATGTGTGGTGTAACATAATTTTAGAAGCTTTTGGGTCATTCCAGAAGGTCACACTGAACTGCAGAGACTGGCAAGTCTGGGCTTTAATGTTAAGAGTCCTCTTCATAAAAAAAAAAGTTTTTAATAATGCAGATGTAACTTTTACATTGCTTAAACTCTTAATTTTAAGTAACAAAACAAACTATCAACCAAAATGTATGTTACTGATGTTTTAATAGGGAGTTTGGACTTTTGCACTACAGTTTAATTTCCTCTGACTATAATGAACCCATCAACCCACCATTAATCAAAGATGAACAGTTAGGGCCATTGACCATTTCTCTCTATAAGAATATTCATCTGTATCAGTGTGGGCCTATTTACTCAAACTGTTATTGTCTTATTAATGCTATATTGTGAAACTGAATAGTAGACAATAAGTACAAAAACTTTCTTAATGTTTCATGTTTAAATAATAAAGTGGAAAATGATTTCAAACGCCACTAAGTAGGCTAAATAAAAAGTGCTTCACAGATTGCCATTATGAACTGTATAACACTTATGCCTGCACAAGGTCTTTGGGTTGTGCACACAGCCTAGTGAGGCAGATGAGCTGCTGCAGCCTGCGAGCTCCACATAGGCTCTTTTCAATTCATTTCAACAGGTGCTGCAGATAAGAAAAAGTTAATTTTTAATCACAGCATGTGCTCTGTATAAGAAAACGGGTTATGTTTTGTGGTTAGCTGAAACTTCTATGCCGTAATCATCAGTTAAATGGAGGCTATGGCTACTAGCTCCAGGGGGCGGGAGACTGTGTGTGTGTGTGTGTGTGTGTGTGTGTGTGTGTGTGTGTGTGTGTGTGTGTGTGTGTGTGTGTGTGTGTGTGTGTGTGTGTGTGTGTGTGTGTGTGTGTGTGTGTGTGTGTGCGTGCGTGTGTGAGGTGCTCATCTCACACTCCCTCTGTAGCCGCATGTGTCAAGTCAACTACAGTGAATGGACCACTGACTCCGTAGCATCAGTGGCTTTGGATCACTAGAGCTGCCTTACCTTCTGCATCCCGTGAGCCTTCACCCAGAAAGCTCGTGGTGAAAGCGGAGGAAGACAACGATGCAGATGCAACCCGAAGAAAAAACACGACGCGACGCTCCCATCTTTTTGTCTCCGCTGAGTCCAAGTATTAAAACGTGCAAATTAGCCCATGTAGAAACGCCATACTGGTGGATTTTTTCACCCGGCGAGGCAAATGTGCAGGAATAACGCTACTGTGAGACGGCAAAATGAGCGGATCCACGGCATGTGGTGGAAGGGGGATTTTGTAAAGATGTGAGAATGCATTAGAATGCAAGAAATGGTGTGATGGCGAGAGGGGCTGTTGGGAGAGACGGATCTGCATATGGAAATTAGGGATAGCGCCTATAAAGTACTGCTAAAATACTACAGTCTCAAAACGCATGTAGGCTATTTTGAATTGTACCGTTTTGACGCAATGCGATTAAAATGTGCCAAATATTTCACAGCTTCCATCAAGTCTAAGTGAATGCAAATGATGGGAAAACTTGGCCGAATAACATGACCATTTTGCCACAAGAAAACGGCTGTAGCATTATTAAGATTGCGCAAATATGATTTTCTTGTATTTGCCACGCATTTTGGCGGCACGTTAAAAATAAATATGTGTCCATTAGATGTTTTGTAGCATGAAGATCCCGCCCCCTCAGAAACTTTGAGCCAATCAGCGAACAATGTGGCTGTGCGCATGCGTTTACTGAATACGCGGGAGAGACACAAACACAACAAACGTGACAACTCTGTTCGTAGATTCAGTTTAGATTTGTGCTCAGAACAACTTTATTACACTAAAGACAAACCTTGGACGCAAAATAAGGTATGTCATTGTATATTTAGTACAATATTGTTGTCGATCATGAACAAGGATGACTTAACGCAGTTTACTGCACAAGTTAAGCTAATGGTATCTTACCTCGATGTGCCTAAATCTACTTGCTGATACTGTTTTGTCTTTTTCTGTAATGTTCTATTGAATAACATGGTAATCAGGGACTATGGCCGACGACTTCAGTCAGTCCCTGACCCCACCAGTTTCCCCCTTCGCAGCAGACAGCTTGTGTGAGCTGCCCCCATCACAGCCACCATGCTTTTGCTGTTCTGAATCCAAAGAGGACCCTGCAAGTACTCTTCCTGCTGATGGGTATATTGCTAGAGGCGCACTGAAAAGGTTAAATCATTCAGTATCTTTCAGTTTTTAAGTTAATCTGTTACTGACTAAAATGGACAGTGCAATTCATTTTTATATTTCATTAGGGTTTTGCTGCGCCTGGACCCTGCACCATCAGAATATGAGACAGACATTGTTGAGATATTTGGGTTTCCCTGGGTCACTGAGATAGCTCTAGTAGAATCAACAAAGCTTCTGTTTGGACTATTCAGGTATTTTTTGTGTTATTAGTAATATATAGTGAACAATCTTGGTGTTTACTTACTACAACATATTTTATCTCAGACAAAAGATTTACAAGATGAATACTTTGGTGCAGTCCAGTTCTCGGGATTTTGGTATGTTTGTTTATTGTTGTAACACAACTTACAGTATAATAAATGTATGTTTTATTTTTTGGAGCACAATATTAATAATTATAAAATAATAAACTCTTTAAGGTGTGAGTAAATGACACTTTCACCTTTAGAAAATATCCTGGCACAGTGAACTTTTAGTATAGCTAAATTATAGCCACATTAAAGATCTATAAGATTAATGTTTTTTCTTGACATTATGCTATGTTTTCTTTTACCTCAGACAGATGGGTAATAGATGTACTGTTTCATACTGATGTGTTATGATGTCTTACTGACACTTTCTTCCTGTGAAAAAGCAGAGTCCTTATCTATTTGTCATTTACACAAAACTGAATAGTAACTGCAATATGTTCAAGGTCAAGCTGGAAATCTCCACTATGAGGCAGAAGACCTCAAAAAACAATGTGTAACATTTCTCCAGTATATCAGAGTATATCTGCATAGGTAAGTTATCTGCTACAGTAATCTTTTTTTATGTTAAACAGATTTAAAAAAACAAAAAAACATATTTTTTTTGGTCAGATATCTGGAACCTTCCAGCACTCTAGAGTCAAGATCCTCACACCCATTTGGAGAGTTGGAGGCTCAGTTCCCCTCTGCTCTTCTTGAAGAACTTTTTGGCATCACTCTCCTCATAGGATCCCTCAAAGACCTGCCAGCCAACATTCAGAGTGCTTTCACTATACAGAACCAAGGAAAGGTATTTCTATTATTAAATGGCACTGAACCATGATAACTCAACATAATTTTGGCAAAACACCAAGGAATGTATATTTTATGTTATATCTTTCCAACACTTAACTATGTTCTTTATTTCTCATGCAGCTTTTTCCTCCTTCTTGGCATATGTTACACCTTCATCTTGATATTCATTGGTCCATACTGGAAATACTTCATATGCTTGGTCTCAAAATGCAAGGTTTATACATTTTTGCACATATAATTATTATGTTATAGGTACCAATAATATCGCTTTGAGCAGTAAAGCCTAACTTTGTGTTATACAGACACATAATAATACACACAGGTTTGTTTTTAATTTACCTGTTTTTCACTCCAGGCCAGGTGGTGTACGCCCACCAGTTTGTGAACTTGACAGGAGAAAACCTGACTGATACCAGTCTGTTTGAAGAGCACCTGTGCTCTCTACTGTGTGACCTCACTGGTCTGGCCATGGGCAAATACAGCAAGGTAGGCGGCTGGCCGCAACTCATTATGAGCTACTGTTAGTGAGGGGTGCTGAGCTGCATTTTAATTATTCTCTGTTCATGCTCTGTACAAAAACTATTTTCTCAAACTTTAGAATCATTTCTGTACTGTAAAGTTTATTTAATGTTATATCTTTAGTTTATTTAATGTTATATCTCACAAGAAAAATACTGTTTTGAAATCACTGTTGTATAAAACTTTGTACAAACATTGTTGTTGATGTCTAGGTGAGACCTACAGAGGCTCTTGCCATCCAACATTATCCATGCCCCTGCATTAAAGAGCTGTGGATTCTACTCATGCACCTGCTTGAAAACAGAAGTAAAGTTTTGCACACACAGGTAAAACATTTCAAATGCATGTAGATTTGTGTGAATCTTAACAAACTAACCTTTTTGATTTATTTACCTTTTAATTTGATCTAGTCTTTCTGGAACTACATGAACTCATTATTGAGACCTCTGGTCTCTGGAAAACCATTACCAGAGCAGTTCAGCAGGATCCCAAGTCACTGCAAAGATCCTTTAGGGTTTACATGGTGGCTGGTTACACATACAGCAATGTTGGGCCAATATAGCCGGAGCGGGGCAATTCATACTGAAGTGAGAGAAAATGTTATGTATTAATATGTTAAATTGTGTGTGTTTTATATATATATATATATATATATATATATATATATATATATATATATATATATATATATATATATATATATATATATATATTTATATTTATATTTATATATATATATATATATATATATATTTATATTTATATTTATATATATATTTATATATATATATAAAAATATATATATATATTTTTTTTATATATATATTTATATATATATTTATATATATATTTATATATATATATATATATATATATATCAAATATTTATTTATTTATTTATTTATTTATTTATTTATTAACAGCAACGCATTGATAACTGGACTTTAATTGAGGAATTACTGAAGATCACTTGTAATCCAAAGGTTTGTTATAGCAACGTATTTTTGTGTTTTAAATCTTATTAAAAGCAGGGTCTAATTCTGTATTTTTATAAGGGAAATCTTACAGAGGAACAAGTTCGGATGCATGTCCATTGCTGTCTTACTATGTGTATGTTGTGGGATCCTAGCACTGTTGCTGTCTCCACCCTTTGGGACTATTACAGCAAAAATCTGGTCAGCATAGACAATATAATACAAAATCATTTTGATTAACAACTTAAAAGCATAACCTAGAAATGTCTGCAATTAAATACTTTGAACCCTTTTTTCTCAGAATGGTTCATTCAGTGTGCCCTGGCTGGGTGTCTCTGGTCTTGGTACTTTGTGTAAGTCACCCCTAGCTCTGCTGGAACAGGCCCGGAGCTGCTGTAGTCCATCTCCTCTCCACTCTTCGGGACACACCCAGCTTTACCGCACAGCTAACTCCTTCCACATCTTCCTCCGAATTTTGGCTCTGTGCCTTTCTCAGGACAGAGCAGGTGGAGTGTCACAGAGGCAGATCAAAGGAAGGTAAATATTGCAATGAGAGTGAAGTAGATTCCAGTTCACTCCACCACACTCTTTACATACACTATAGAGTAGATTCTATTATAGCCCGTTAGCTTTTTTCCCTTGATCTGTGTGCTATGTGTCTAATGTAGTGTTTGTGTGTACCTGGATACATGCAGCATGTGTTTGCACACAGTCATACATTTCTGCCTCGTTCATGAGCGTGCCAGGTGCACCACAATCCCAGTGCGTCTTTGATATTTACTCAGGCCACCCAGTGAAGCAGGTGTCTCAGGAGTCAACCACCTGCTCCTCAGCACAGACCAGTGCCAAGGAGCCTGCTACTGATGTGCACATACATTTTGTATACAGTGTGCAGCTGCCTCCAGTACCCTGATGTTGTGGTTCGGTCATGGTTGTCTTTGTGAACAGGAGGGCAGAAGATGGACACTATGGGCTCATGAGTATCTGCACAGAGCGCTGGACCATCCTATATCCCAGACCGGCTGGGTGCCAAGGAGAGGCAGCCATAGATAAATCCGCCTAATGACTTCCCTCTGTCTGGAATGTGCTCAGTAGCTCTGCAGACATGGGGGCTAATTAGCTAACGAGCGTGGCGGTTAATTCGCCTTAACGAAGCCGTGTTAGTTTCCAACACGGATAGAGCAGGGAGCTTAGGTGGTGGGAATATGAGGGGTTGGTGGGCAATCTGGCACAAGTGAGACCGGGCTGGGTCCAGTCCAGATTCTCCCCCTGTACTCCCTTGCCATAGCCATCAGCACTACCTCCTCCCTGTTTGAGGTGTGAGGCATGTTGTCTGTATTGCTTCAACATTTCGGCAGTGTTCCCACTCCTGGCCGGGCTCGGTGGGACACCCGCACTGGTCGTATTAATGGGATCGACTGCAAGCATGTTGATCTCCAACACCAGGAGTTAGAAGCATCTGCTTGCTTGCGGAAAAAAATCTGTCCGTAATAAACAAACAGACAGACAGGTTGGGAGAACATAAAAATCTCTTGTGCTGCCTCGCTCTGTGCCGCTTATATCCATGTTACATATTGACTATTCATCTATTTAAATCTTCTTTCCCTTTGCCGGCATGGTTGGCTGCCCTTGTCTTTTATTGTCCTCTGTGGGTGTAACTAAGCTGATTTTAGAGTTAACCTGTCTTTTGCAGTTCCTTCCTCAGTTTCCCACTCCTTTACATCAGTCATACTTCTTACGCAGAGTTTTGTCTCGGGATGCTCGCCGCTTGTGTTTTGACCTGAACAGCAGCTCCACTCACCTGTGTGGGCTGCATCTGTGTTTGGGGCTGGGGCGGAGTGGTGGGGTGCTCCAGCAGTCTGTGTTTTCCTGCCAGGCGAGCAAACAGCAAGCTGGTTGTGTGGCCAAGCATGTGTGTATGTGTGTTTTATTGATCTCTCTCTGGTGTTGCAGTAAATTGGCTTGGCTGAAGAGAGAGGGACCAAGCACCTACTGCTGTGTGTCTGAGTGTCTCTGACATTTAACATGATCTTTAAAGGCATTTCTCCACAGTGCCCGCAGGATCTAACAGCGTGCTGGGTGTTTGTCTATTCTTACTCCCTTCCCCACTTTTTCGTTCTGTCTAGCCCACATACACTGACACACCCGGTGCCGCGGTGGTCCAGCTGTGCACCTCGAGCTGAGAGACTGGTGATGAGTTGTGTAGTGGGTTTAAAAAGTTCAGTTAGTCAGCACTTAAAGAAATTGTCATGAATTGACATTCATGTGTTCCCATTATGCTTGCTCATGACTATTTTGTGGTAAACCTGCAAATGTCCAAAACCATGTCCAAGCTAAATAATTGCATCTTTTTTTTTTCTTTAGAATTTATTCAAAGTTTTCATCAAAGAAGATGCAGGAGCTGTCAGAGGCAGGTCTCATGAACTTCTTGTTGCTGTTTATTGTGGTGGCCAGGCAGGTGGAGCTGGAAGATGTAGCTGGCAGAGCATGTGAGCTGCTCGGCTTCCTTCCATCAAACTGCCCCCCTGGTCATCGCATTCTGGTCTGGAGGGGCCAGCTGACACTACTCTTGTTGTTCCAGGTGTGTGACTTAGTTGTGAACATGGCTACCTCAAATTATTTTACTAATTAATAAGTGCAGACCACTAAGACAAATACTACAACTAAGATAAAATATAATCTGATTCTACCAAATTCAAAGCTAACTTGTGACTTAAGGTCTGGCATAGGCCTAAAAATAGGCTGGCTTTGCTGGGAAAACATTAGTCTTCCTGTCAAGTTAAGATGCAAAACCTGAAAATAATATTTCTGTGTTGCTGAGATAATTAATTTGCTAACACTGTTTTTAGGAGAGAGGGCTTGATGTTGGAGCCCAGGCCAGTTGGCTCGCCTCATCCTTTAATGAAACAGCCAAAGAGTTCTACAGCAAAACCACGGAAATGTCCCGTAAGATGGCCCTTTGGGGTCCTCTGGGCTCATACCTGGAGGGAGTGGCGGAGGTGTTTGAGACCAGCACCAGTCTGAATCTCTCAGAGGAAAAACTGCTTAATGAAGGCTTCGACTGGTTACTGCCTGCGTGCCGCCAATCAGATTTAAATTCTGCTCTCGGCTTCCTGCAGACAGTCCTCGCCCAGCTCAGGTAGGATCCAGTTGTTTGTTGTTTATGGTTTTCTGTTGGCCTCTCCAGAGATTTATTCCTAAAATGCTTTGAAGAACCAAATTATATTCGAACACACACTGTGTCAGTAAATGGTGCTAGTTTAGTGCTAAAGACCAAAACGCATGAATCAACTGTGTCCACTATTCTTACTGTAAATACATTGAGTTTTCCACGCTTATCTATTATTGAGAGACATTTTTATACAGCCACCACTGATCGGAGCCACATACAGCTCAGAGTCCTCTCTGTGTTAAACAAGAAAGGGATTGTCCATCCAGCTCTAAACTGTGGTGTCCCTTGTTGGTCTCAGGAGGACAAGTGGCCCCCAGCTCACCCTCCCTTGATACTGGTACAAGTCTATGTTGGGTTTCTGATGCAGAGTGTCCTGTCTGGAGCCTCCTGTTGTCATGGAGACACTGGGTGTTGAAAGATTGTGGTTTGTGGGGTGTCAGAGTTCAGGTTTGGGACACAGGTGTGTGTTACACGAGTCACCTTAGTCAGGGTCATAGGGCCTCATTGTGAACACAGAAACGCCACATGAACTTTTGGGAGCACACATTTTGTATGAAATACTATTAAACTCGAGGTTATTCATGCCTTAAATGCACAAATCTTAAGTCACCTATGTCAATACAAGTGTCCAAGACAGAGATCAAGGACATGACATGATTTATGAAAGTGTGGGTTGAAATCTCAGCAATAAAAGTCTTTAAAAGGCTGTTTTTAAACATCAGATTGCTTTCTTTAGCTGAACAGTTTTTGTTTTCTTGGATTAAAAAAATGTATGACAAAACTGTGGCACTGCTCTGTTGCATATGACTTTGTTTATATTCCCTTCCTATCTGTACACTGTTGTAGGATAATTGCTTGGCATTAAATTATTGCAATGTTTACTCGTAGCTTTCAAAGGTTAATAAATAAGCTGATATGCTAAAATAAGGACATTATAAAGGTAAGTGCACTGATTTATGTAGGTGTATGATTGCTTTAATTTTCCAGTGTACACATCCATCCTCTCCTGCCTGCTCTCACACTGACCTTCCCACACACAAAAAGTGAAATTCCAAACCAACTCTACTCCCTCTCTTATTTCTCCACCTGGCTCCCTTAACATGCCACCTCGTTAGCTTTGCCTAATTCCCAAACTTCCCATCTCGGATGTTGGGGTTGGAGGGCACACATTTGCACATTAATGGCCAAGGAGCAGTAAGAAGACTCGTCCCAGAGCCCCTGTGCGTAATGGCCCAGACCACACTGACCCATTTAACCAAATAAAAAATATCACGCTCACTCTCTTCAATCCGTCCCACCAAATTAAACATAATTCCTCACTTTGGCAATTCTCAGTATCTCTTTGTGATTAAGCGATTTCCGTGACACAATTAATCTGTAATTATGGCTGCGAAAAATTTAGCTTGTTCATCATTATGTCTATTAAGAGTCATGTTGAATCTGCATTACATTACTGCATTAAGAGAATTATTTCGAAATGAAAAGAAGCAGAGGAGCGTACGTACACCCCCTTCCAGTTAGCCCTCTCACATGGCGCTTGTCCTGGAGTCAGTCCTGGGATATAATTCCTCTGTTTTATTCCTTCCCATGATCCTTTGCTGCAGGAGGTTTTGGGTGCTGTGGGTTGATGAGGTGAGCTGGCACTGGAACAGCCTGTTGGATCTGTTTTCAACACAATCAATTAATCCCAATCTTTTTAGTTTGCCAAAATACAGGCCTTGCTGTGAATCATTTACTCAGTGTTCTGAAGACATTGAAGAATTGTAACTTAGCTCACGTTTCAAAATGGCCCACACTGATTAGTTATACAAAAGGCACAGCAAGTGAAAGCAATGGCAAAACATTTAAATCTACTGGTTAGAGCAGTATGCAGTGTGAATTTCATGAACACAAAATCTAGAAACATGTTTTAGGATCATGTCAAATTTAGAACAACAGCTGATAAAAGTTTGTCTTCCCATTGTTTGCCACTAAACTGTGGTGCTAAGACTGTAACCTAAGCTTATATCCCATCAAGAAAATAAGAAAAGTAAAAAAAAAATGTTTAGAGAGACTATATTCTAGGGATATTCCATTTAGTTAAGTCAAACTCATAACATTTTCTTTCCTGCTACCTAAATTTAGCTTGTATTGAACAGTGATTTATATTACTACATAGATATAAGATGCTCCAAATTTTGTCATGTTTCTGGGTTTGGGACAGACATAAATTACACTGGCTGGCAAATAATGTTCACAGCACCTAAGGTATAAACAGCATTTGATCTTTGCAATTCAGCAACACACCTTAGATAATGATTAAGCACTTAACCTTGCCTTAAATTCACTTCTGCTGCTTCTCCGCTTTACAATCAATAGATGATAAAATGGACAGGGAGTTCTATTTAACTGTACTACAAAAATAAAAATAACAGAGTAAACCGTCTTGGTCCAGCTTTACCTTGCCTTTGAAGTGTCTCTCAATCTGTGTTTTCTTCTGTCTGGGGTTAAAGCGTTTCTAATGGTGTTTTGGTATCTTCAACTTGTGTTGTGTGCACACATTTTACAACGCTGCAGCAGTGGAGGATTAAGTAGGGTCTCTGACGATGTCTTGTACAATGAGGGTTGATGGGTGTGAAAGGCCCATCCTGCAGCAGTAACGAGGCTAATGAATTCAGACTCTAATCGATTGTCTCAGCTCTCTCTGGATTAGATGCAACCTTGCTGGAAGGGAAGGCACCGCTGCTGGAGAAGTGTGTGCGTGAATGTGTGTAGAGACCATAGTGTAACATGGAGAGGATAGAAGGGGGGTTTGCTACTTGGTGTATCCTTTTCTCCTCTTTCTCCCCAGCACACCTCAGCTCCGTGCACCCCCATCTGGGCCAAACGGGGGGACAGGAGGATCATCTCCAGTCTAAATGAGATTACAGCTCCTTCAGCTGCTTATCTGGGCTAATGCCAACCACTGTGGGGCTGCTGTGGCGGCTGGGGCCCAAGCCAGGGATGAGCCAGAAAAAGCGAAAGTATAGTCTGTGTACAAGGGATCAGCATTACTCCCCAGTCTTTGCCTATAATATCCTGTTCTCTCATTCCCCACCTCCACCTCCACACTACAGCGCACCACCGCACCTAGTAATCCCCCAGGAGAGCAGACAGGGAAAACACATGAAGAAGAGTAAGAGGAACAGGGGAGTGAAAGGATTTGAGAAAGTTGAGGGAGGAGGGTTGTACACCAGAGACAAGTCTATGTTTGACTTTAGCATCGGCCACATTTGTTTATCTGTTTGTCTTTGTGTTTTGTGTGTCTGTGTCCATCCAGGCGAATACATCATCGCAGTGTCCAGTTAGCACCCAACCTGACCTGGGCTCCTGGTAACAGCACTATGGGTAAAGAGCGCCACCTAGCGGTTGCATCGGCTCTGTGGGCTCACTTCTACCCTTTTCTCCGTGGGCTGCGCCTCTCCCAGACCCCTCCAGCACAACTAGCTGATGCAGCTGCTGGTCAGTGTTAACACCTCAATACTAGTAGAGCAGTAATGGTGCTTAGATGGCATATAACCAATAAGATTAATGCAAAAGTGAAACTCAACATGCAAAAAGCTCCAGTACTCAAGTTACAATGTAAAGATAAAAACATGAAGAAAATATAAGTGAGCATTTTGCAACTTGTAAATTTATAGACAACAAACAAATCTGATAAAATCTGAGATTTTTGTTCCAACATTGAGAACCTTTTGAGAATGAACTGAAAGAAATACTAACTTACTTACACTATACCATTAGCAAAAAAACACTGATCTTTAACATTAATCTTTCTTTTCTAGGTTTTACATTACTGGCCTTTGACCTTCCTGGCACTGCTCCTCAGGACCTTCAACCCCACCCAGTCTGGTCCATAATGCAATGCTTTGGCTGGGACGACATGGTTCACCCATTGTTAGTGACTCGCTACCTTCCCCACATTCTCGAAAACAGGTATCTTTTTATTTTATTTCTTTCATTTTTCTTTCAAGCTTCTTTTCTCCACTGCACTCGAGGGGGAACATCAGGCCAGGCAGATGGGGATGATGTACACCTTTTTACCTGTCAGCTGTCAAGCTCCATTGCGTTTCCCTACACCTCTTGACAAAATACTTCCAAACCAGTCCAAATGGTATATGTGAAGGCATTTAATTATTTATTTAGATAGTCAGTGCCCTTCATCTGTGGGGTGTAATACTTAAGCTGAATATGAAACTAATGTATCCTTAAAAATACATTCAAGGGTACTGGAAGTGAGTGTTCAAATCTCAAAGGACGTTTACTGTGCAGCCGAGTAAGTAGTATGGAGAGGCTGTACCTGAATTTCAAGGCACAACAAGGACACTTGACAATTTATTCTTTTAAACGTGTCATTACTGCTTTTATTCTACTTAAACTGTTATTTTTTTAATATAGATACAATTTAGAAGAATGCTTTATATTGTATTAAGTCCATCTGATGAAGGTAAACCGCTATTGTACCCACCCTGGGTTAGACTGGAGCAAGGCTGCTCTGCCACTTGTGCACACACCACATTCATCTAGACAATTTGGGTGAAGTGTCTTGCCCAAGAACATAACAACAACATTGCCCCACTACAGCACCTGGTATTCTCAGTGGTCTGCCATCTCAGGATTAACCATATCAAATGAGATTAGGCATTGTTAAGGTGTTATGCCCTAAAATGCAGCTGATCTTCTGTGTTTTTTTGTAATAATTGATTTCATCTAACCCATTCAGTGAAGTAGTGGCATTTCTCAGCCGCGAGTCCAGCACTGGATCATGTGGCTCTGGTATAAGTTTGTCAGTGAGGTCCTGGTTTCGCTGTGTGTTACAACAACATCTTCACAAAAACCAAGATGGGACTGACAATAAAACAGGTACATTTTTGCTTTCAGAAGTTTGTTGTTTTTGTTCCTATAGCTAAGGTTTTCTTTTGTTTTTTTTTTTCAGCCAGAGCAGTGGAGGAACAGTTGTGTGAGTTGACCCGACTTGTACTGAGGCTCCCTGAAGTGGACAGCCTCCTGCAGCAGGCCGTACTACAGCCTGTAGCCAACAAGATAGAGCCCAATGTAGCCCTGGAGCTCTTTGTGAAGGTATCACCCAAATCCTATTCAGAAAAAAAAGTATAACTAAGGACTTAAGTTGCAAGCACTCTCATTTTTCTGTCCCAATTTATATAAACAGACCAGAAGTTTTTATTTAATTTTTCATTTTGATGCCACATTTATCAAGTCTAATCTCTTTTTCCATGTTTGCCAGTCTGTAGGTATTGCGTACAGCAGGATACAGGTCCTCTCTGAGCGTTCAGCCATGATCACAAGAGCTTTGGACTACATGGGAGATATATTAAAACACATTAAACCGTCTTTAGTTAGCAAAAACCAGGAGGCTCTGCAGCTCACCTATTGGGCCGTTGGTATGTTTACAGTTACTTTAATACAGACCTGTTTCATCCTGTGTTGAGCTTTAACTGTATAATGTTGCTCCATTAAAGCATTGTTTGACATTTCATCTCTGTGATCCAGGCTGCATAGTGAAGCACTGGAGCCCCCTGTTGGCCACATCAAAAGCCCAGCAGTTGTTGTTTCGAATTGTTGACGGACTACTACTTCCACACAATGTCACACAGCAAGACAAAGCACTAAGGGACAGCCTTCCACTGTACTTACAGGTTACAACAAACACAATCATTATATGATATGTGCTGTTTAAGTCCAGTTTGGTTTAGTCCTTACTTATTTTTAGTTCAGTTACTGTTTTGTAATCACTTTCACAAGTTTATGTAAGTTGTATTTCTTACCTAAACTTAAATTGCTCTACTCTTTTTAAAACATAAATTAGATATAAATGTTTGTAAAAGTTGCATAGTCATGGTGGGTTTAGTATTTTGAATTTAACAAGTGGAAATGTGGCAATAAATACATACATCTTAAATATAAGCCACATAATTCAAACCTTATCTCTCCCACAGGGTTTGTCGGTGGCATCTAGTGTGTCCCAGTCACAGGGTGCCTACCTCAAGCAGCAGCTGCGCTCTGTTACACGCAGGTACCTGGACCATTTCCTTCCTCTATCCCCTTCTATCGGGGCCATTGCCAATCACCCGGTGCTCCTGAGTGCATGTGAGTCCAACCCGACCCCACGAGGAGCAGCACTGCGGAAAACCATCCTGGACGTGCTATGGCAAGTCCTACATATGTTCACTTTACAAATGGAGAAGAAATGAGCCACAAATATTTTAAACTTGAGAAATGCATATCTGAAAAATAAATAAATACTGGCCTGTGTTGATTTTACTTATTTCTTTTTTTCCTCAGTGAAAGTTTTCTCCAGTTCAGAGGTTACACACCCCCTCCACGTTTGACGTCAGTTTTGATGTTTCTTTGGGAGCTTTTGAGACGAAATCGAGACACAGACCCAGCACTACTAACTCTTCCCTTGCCCTGTGTTCTTCGTAGTTTGATGATTGTCAATGAAGCTCAAGGTAAAGTTAATACATCAGAAGAAGCTGCACATTAATGCAGAAGTGTGCATTCAGTGTGTTGAATGGGATTATACAAAAACATAGTAATACCAAGAATAGTCTTTCAGATTGTGTTATTTTACATTGTGCCTAAATAAACAGTACCCATTATTTAAGCAAGGCCAACATAAGGCTTTTTATTTGTGACACATTAATCAAACCATGTTTGAAAGACGATTCCATAACATGATACAAGATTGTGGCTTTTGCTAGCAACTTTCTTTTCTTAATCTTATCATAATCTCATCTTTACTAACTTTGTTCATTGCTCAACTATCTTTATGAGTCACACTAATTGTGTATCTCTCTTTTGTTGGTGTTTTTGGTGTTTGCTCAGTGAGGACGACGAGCACAGATGCCTTACAGCTTGTAGTGGAGCGCTGTGCTACTGCATCTGCAGAGGGACCGTGTGAGCAGATGATCACTGTCTTGCGGTAATTGACAATAATGTCTAGCAATAAATGCCTACACCTGTATGAGATTTGCATAGCTCTATACTGCCTGAAGCAGTTTAATATATAAAGTAAGAGAGTGTGCATTGAATATCTAGTGTTATCACTCTCAGGTGGATTCAAGTTCAAGTTATTCAAGTTAGATTTAGATGGTTGTGTTTTTCTGTTTGTCCCTTGAGTTAACTTCATCCAGGTCTTCCCTGTGTTCCTCTGAATTTGCTTTGACTTAATAAATAAGGGTATAAAGAGAGATTTCTGCACTTTTGTGTATATTTTCATTTCACATTAGGGATGCACCGAAGATTCGGCAACCAAATATATTTGGCAACTGAATACATTCGGCCAAATATTGCAAAAAAAAGCCACATTCGACTTTTGGTGGAGTGAAAATAGTGGCGTTTGACGCGAAGACGCAATCAAACAACGTGCAGTGATGCGGTGATCTGGCGCCTTCTTTAAAATGCTTTAAAATGACTGGAAATGCTACTGGAATATTGAAAGAATATTAAATAAACATTTACTTTCTTTTAAAAACATGTCTAAAAATTAATTCTAGACTATTTATGCAATATTAAAAAAATACCGAAAAACTTAACTGCATTTGATATTCGGTTTTGGTATTCAGCCAAGTGTTTAATTTTTATTCGATTTTGGCCACAAATTTTCATTTCGGTGCAACCCTATTTCACATGATACTTAAACCTGAACTAACATAATGGACATAATAATATTAGGATTCTCACAAAAAATATCAATACATTAATTTTTGTCAATACCACTTTGATTTTTGAATGGTGCAACAATCGGGCCGATAGAACTAGGCAAAATGCAGCTTACAACTCAGTGTTCTTATTAGAGCTTTGATATTGTAATCGAACAGTATAATGTTATTGTAAGATCCCGTGTGGGCTGGTGTCTGACTAAAACCTGTAGTTTCTTGCATATATAGGATAAATCTCTGACTAAAAATGGCAATACAAAAAAGATAAATAACTTAATTATCTATTTCTCTCAGGTCATTTGTGGAGGAAAATGAGGGGGTCTATGATAGGCAGGTCTACAGTGTCCTGGAAACGGTGGCTGTCTTAGATGCTGCTGTGGTTCAAGCTCTCATTCCCAACCTGTCTCTGAGTCTGAGAAACACTGAACGCAAGCGAGGGCTGGGCAAGAACACAACGCTGAGGTGAGCGCGATGCACATGAATCATATCTTGAAAGCCATGCAGAGAGTATTCATGGCTATCAACTATTTTTAAATTGTCTAGACGTCTTGGAAGGTGTCACGAGCTGAACTAGAAAATTGCAATGGCTCTTTACTCTTTTTCTTTTTTCTATTTGAAAATGATGACAATTTGTGTGTCTAACAGGAGTGCCTATAAGAAGTTGCTGTGTCTTCTCGGAGAGAGTGGGCAAACGGAAATAACAAGTTTGGAAGAGGACTGAAAAGTATTAGCTCCAGGACTCTGCGCCAGCCCTGAAAATCTCTTGTTAGTCATACTGGGCTTTTTGCGATTTTGTGGATCTCTGATGCTCCAAACATATGTTATGGATTTTACTTGCTCCTGGCATAATATAACTAGTGTGAAATCTAAATATGTGAGAAATCATGGCTCATAAGTGAACAACAATGTATACAATGTCCATAATCTAAATAGTAATTATTATTTAAACCAAATAATAAAAATTTACATGAAATAAATGTTTGACTTAGTGGTGCACATTGTTACATTTCATAGTGAATGCAAATAGGGATGTACACGCATATGCAATAAATTCATGGATACATGGAAAATTGTGTTAAAGGGAATCAATATTGACCCACACCCACAGATGTTACAAAAGGTTTTGAGAAGGATTAGCGTTAAGATGTTTGATGTTGTAAGATGTTTAAATCAAAATACATTAATCATATGATCGATGTAAAAATGCAAAAAATAAAATTAAACTTACTAGAGTCATAAACACATTTTTAAAGAGATAATATTTTTACACATTATTAAAATAGCTCATACTCATACTATAAATTTGCTGAGATGTGGGCCAACCCTAAATCTTCAGCATCCTAAAGAAGGGAGTTGCCTCTATAGAGAACTGTTCGTTCCATTTCTCTCTC
Organism: Taenioides sp. WSHXM2023; assembly: GCA_029959045.1. Lineage (NCBI taxonomy): Eukaryota > Metazoa > Chordata > Actinopteri > Gobiiformes > Gobiidae > Taenioides > Taenioides sp. WSHXM2023. The sequence goes on along the minus strand of CM057088.1, from coordinate 17,898,716 downwards.
GCCTCGCCAAGTCGCAGCAATCTCTCGCAATCCGACTTTAGTTTGCACCTAATCACACCAAGTCTCACTCCTGTCTCCCACAATCACCCGGCCCCATTTTCTGTCATTGCTAGTCATTTTCCAGCCTCATCAAACTGCAATGCATCCCTTCATCTGTGCTTTCTCTGCCACGCCGCATTCCTCCTCTCCAACACTATCAGAGCTTGTGGGGAGAAGACTCACAATGGAGGTGAAGCATAAATTAATGTTCAGCTTTCTATTACAGTGATTTTCAAACTTTGGTATTGGTATTACTGTAGGTGCACTGACGTCTTCAGACACACTAATTATGACCTAGTTTTCTTTCATTTTAATTTGGTCTAGTGCAGGTGGCAGACGCTGCACCAAAATGTTACACAATGCAACTTTAAGATAGGATTTGATTAAAGACATGCCTTTGCCAAATATTTTCTGTGGTGGTACTTGGTACATTTTACAATATTGAAATTTGGTGTCACAATTATGAATAATCAATTGCGATTAATATATCACAAAGTTGCTGACATTTTAAAAAATGTTATGGATATGAATAATTATAATTTTAATATTATGAGATGGTTTCATATTTAAACAACTGTTTAAACTAAGTATTGTACTTTGTAGAGATCAACTGATATGTTTTTTTCATGGCCAATGCTGATTGTTTATAATCCAGAGTGGCCAAGGGCTGATGAGCTCTGACAATATATTTGGGCCAATATGGAGGGCCACTTTTGATAATTTCCCCTAAAAATATATGATTTTAAATAATTTGGTAAATGCCATCGTCGCACCAAAGTGTTAAAATACTGCTTTATACAGCAATTGGTGAATCCAAACCAAATACCAGATGAGACAAGAAAGCTAAGGCTGATAGCCAATACACAAAAAGTGCAAATATCGGCCCATTTATCTCTTGTACTTTGCTATAAGTGAAATCAACATTGATCCAGAAGAGAACATCATGTATAAGTAGCTTTTATGCACATTCTGTTGATATAATGTTGATTATCTTTGTAGGTGATTATCACGATTATATAAAATGTGCCATGAACGAATATTGTCTACCTTTTTTATCACAATAAATGATATTGTTTATTGTACCATCCCTAGTATATGCATGGTGAGTTTGTTAAAACAAAGTAAACTTCCTCATTCATCTCTACAATACCAGAGGTAAGTCTTTACACTGCCCTGTATAATACAGGATGTTTATTGGTATCTTTTCACATAATCTTTCATACATACAGTATTTGGACAAATAAGGAAAGGTGCTGAGATCACATTTTGTTCATAGTAAAACAACAAAAGTGGAATGAGCCTGACATTGGATACAGTACTGTGCAAAAGACACAAAGTGAAAAAAGTAGAAGTTTATTTGCGATAAGCCACTTGTGGCCAGACTTGGACTCAATCATAGATTTACAAAATAAAAGCTTTTCTATCACTATGTTCATGAGTCAATTGTGACAATTTGTTGAGTGAGAACAATGTATAATTTCTCTTTGGCCCATCACAGATATTTCCCAAAATATTCATAGATTAATTAATTAATTTCCAAATTGACAACATTGTCCAAATCTGCTTAGAATGTTTACACAGTACTGTATTTTGTATACACATGGGAATAATATATCAAAATGCTCTGGATGAAAACAAGCAGACATTCACATCAGTTTCACCAGTTTAAGGTCCAGTGTATAAAAGTATTTAAAACACACTTAAAGATAACTTTCACCCAATAAGCAACAAACAAAGCGGTAATTTAAAGCAATATTTTTTTTACTTAGTAAGTGTTAGTTCAGTCTTAGTACCAATAGCTCCTTAAAAAGCACAACAAAAATGTTTTCAACAGCGGAGCTTTATAATTTAATAGAACCTACAGAGTAATATGTAGTTATATAAGCTATAGCATTTTTAAAAAGCTATAGCCCTATAATGGCTTGCCTTACCCAGAAGTTTGTATGGGCTGTGAACAGTGAAGAAGCACAAACCACGTATTCTTTACCAGATTCAAGGTTGAAGATAATACCCTTTGATCATTTTCAAGTACATTTTAAAAGCCTGTTGCATCTTGACTGTACTTTAAAAACGGGTATGTTGGTCTTCGGGGAAATTCGCTTGCTTAATGTGCACGCTCCTTGTTTCAGAGACTCCTATAGCTTGCCTTATACAGTAGCATAAGAAATTCAAGTTAGATAAATGTAACATGTGCCAGTTTAAAATGTAGTAATGTTCAGTCATGAGGATGTAGTCTGTAATGTGATTTTCAGCAGTGGTTTAGACAGCACCAATTCTGTGATGGGGTACTTGCAGCGTCTGTAGGTTTGGGCAGGTGAAATATGGAGCAGGAAGAAAACAGGTGGCTATTCCATTAGAGGCAAAAGGCAGTGTTGGTCCATAGAAAACCTCCTCCTTGCCCTCTGTACTAAGATCTAGTACCTGCGGGGGAAAAAAATTCACATTGTTACAGATTTATTGATTTTTTTTTCTGCTTGTATCTGATTCTTTGTATTTGCTTTAGTGTTTTTTCTAAGCTTTGTAAATACACTTTACTTACACTGATTAACTAATTCCTTGCGATGTATATGGAGTGCATTTGTATAAAATAGTGTGCATGCTTATGTTGCAGACTTTGGTGTCTTCCCACGTCCCCAAGATAAGAATGTGTTCGATAAATTTGTAACACAACTTTGCCCCTATGTAGTAAATGTTTGTAAACATAATTATTGTCTGTGTATGTATTTTGTGGTTGTTTTGTAGTTTACTAATTTTGATGAAATGAAAACTTGGAATGAGTGTTAGTGAATTTGGACCAGTGATAATTTGAACTGATTTGGTCTAGCCTTGTACTTCACTTGGACTTGACGCAACCTCAACTAATAACTTGACACAAAAACACTGGCTGCACTATCATTAGACTATAAACAGCAGAGCCAGCCTCAATTTATCAGATTACCCTCAAGTGTCTAAACTGTCCAAATAGAGGAGCTCTGTCTCTCACCTGAATGCATGCCAGGGGCTCATTGGTCCAAATGGAGTAGCCTCCCACCACATAGATCCTGTCATCATGAACCGCCACGCCGGACTCGTTCTGACCTGAGGAGGGCACAGATGACACACTGCTGCAGTCTGCTGAGCTCAGGGCATTTTCACAATATCACTTTCACGTCCCGGGAGGGCAAAGGAGCAGGAGAAATGAGGTAAAAGGCTTTATAGTAACTTCATAGTGAACTTTAGAGATTAGAGGGCGCAGGTAATGACGATAAATACTATACTAGTGGGGTACTTTTTGTTATTCTTCTGCACTATGATAAGACTTAAGCTGTACAGGGTTGTATAAACAACTTCTACTTTAGGGTTATTTTGTCTGTTTCATAATGGCATTCAATACTATAGTTTATCGTCTATATTTTCTTCAGTAATATATCATAGCCTACGTCAAAATTTGTTATTGTGACAGGCCTAGGCGCAGGTTCACTTAAAAAAAAAACTTTTGAAATAACTGGTATTGTGACTTCATTATAAAGCACTGGATGATAAATGAATAGACAAATTGAAAAATAATTGTTATTTTGCATTTGTTGGGTTGTAAGATGCAGAGCCAGCCGCTAACATTTGCACCCTTGAAAAACATGAAGAGAAGATTGTAAAAAGTGAAAGTGAACCTGACATTTATCTGTCAAGAGGATTGTTCCAGTGGTCCACAGCCTTAAAATCTGCTTAAAGGTGCCTTGTGCAACTTTTGTGGTGGAGGGTCCGTCACCTGCTTGTCTCTTGGAGGAAGGAATTTCTCCTTTTGCCATGTCTCTTGGAGATGTTATTGCTTTCCCTGGAATGTTCCACTGTATGACATTAAACTCATCTATCTAGCATTTATTCATTACTGGTGTTTCTATTGCTCAAAAACACAATAATGCACTCTGCGAATAGGGTGGTGAAACATTCTAGACAAAGCAGACCCTCCACCAGAAAAGCATCTTTAAGTTACCCTACAAGAGGATACAAATAATTAATTTAAATAATTTATTTTTGCTTAGTTAATGTTGTTTATTTTACACAGTTTTACACTTGTTTATTCCCACCTGTGAGCAGACTAAAGGAGCATCGTGTCCACTGGTCCATGTCCACATTATATGAGTCGATGTGCCTGACTAGTATCCGGTCATTGTTGTAGTCCAGATCATTCCCACCCAGCACGTAGAGATGCCTCCTCACCGCCGCCATGACGTGGTACACTCGCCTCTGTAACATGGGACTGCGAGCCAACCACTGGTCCTGGGCACAATGCAGGAGTGATGGATGGGGCAAGGCAAGCAGATGGAGTGATAGAAAGAAGAGAAGGATGCGATGGAGGAGGTGAGATGTAGTGCAAAGAAGCCAGTGAGAGAGGAACACAGAGGTGGCAGGGGGGAAGAGGAACGATGAATAAGAAGATTAATATTTAAGCAGATCCATGCATGGGTAATTGATGTATGCTCAGTGCTAGATAAATAACGTGACACTAGAGCTGTGGTCTCTACTAATGACTTCCCTCCCTATTTCTAATCATATGTTTCAGCCACTCCATTTTACACCGAGGATCCCTGCTCATTTCACTAAGTGTGCTGAAGCTTATTCTATGTCGGTGTATGTGTGCGTGTGTGAGAGAGGGAGAAAGGAGAGGGTGCGCTTGATTGAGGCAGTGAATGTGTGTGCGTCTGCTGGGAGCTGACGGGTGGCCATCTGTTGAGGGGAGAGTGGGTGGGGGGTTGCTGTTGCTCTGGCAGGTGAATGTAGATCCTCGGTGAATACAAATGAGATGCTCCCTCTCTCTCTCCCTACTTTTTTCTTCTGCTGGTTACTTGGTTCGTTCCCTCACTTCCCTTCCTCAAAGACGTGTACAAACATAGACCCATATGGAGGTGCACCTTAAGCGTATATACACTCCCCCACATTATATACGGCCTTAACAAGATCCAAGCGTCTTTAGCAGCTGGCTCATATACGTACACAAACACAAAGCTTCATGCATTCCATCAGTGAGTCCTGGATAGTGCACATAAAGGCACCAGTAAAACAATCACGTCTTTTGTAATTAAATGGTAGCCTATACATTTCTTGCTGTGTTATATTGTACTTTTTAGCTAAAATAACTTTAAAAGTATGCATCTTCCAAATGTTTTTTTGTTTTGTTTTGTTTTGTTTTGTTTCTGACTGTACTACAGGTTATTATTAAGGATGCACCGATTAGGTTTTTTCAGTTCCTATACCGATTTTGATACTACAGCTTTAAGTATCTGTCGATACCTGATATCGACCGATATTAGTGCAGAGGCTGATCCAAATGTGGTATGTAGCTGTTATTTATCCCACAAGTAACTACTGAACAGCTTTGTATAAATGCAAACATGAGACTACAACCAGTAAATAGTTCTATTAAGATACATTTTTAGGCTCAACCAGAATATCTGCTGAACTAGTTATTACAGAATAAATATTGATAAATACATGTAAAAAGAATATTTTTGGAATTAGTTAGTAATGAAGCGAGCAGTGTTTCTCTGAGGTACAGTCAATTTACTATAGATCAGTCTCCCTTGCATACTAAACCATACTCTTATATGATATGGTTGTCCTTAAGGCCATTTTGTAATATTATGGAAAAAACAACAAAGATAATAGTTTTATTCAGTTTACTTTAAATTCATAATGGTTTACTGTCTATATCTGGAGAGATGACAGGTGTCTCTAACACTTTTACAATAGGTGATAAGAAATGGTGCATATTTCAAGGTATGCTGTTAGACTTCATATTCTTCACATTCAATTCTCACATACATTTTATGCTTTTCTAAAATGCGTTTCTAATCATTTCCATATGTTACAAAAATCAATTAGCAGGCTCTTGACACCTGCATGTTGTGTAATCCATCACAATGAACAGAAGGTCTCCATTCATTTTCCATAGTCTCATTATAGTGTAATATTAATGTAGTTCAGGTATAAAATGACACTAAATCTTGGCATACCTCCCGCTGCCCATATATAAAAATAAATGATGCAAAGGATATGAATTTTGCCTTCAATCTGTATAAAGATCACATAACTTAATATGGCCAGTAGCCTACATTAAGACATCCTGCATCTTCTTGAATTTGTCAAGGGTGTTATAGAGTGGAGACTGCCGTTCCAGTTTTTCTGTATGTAATGTAAGCACTCATAACTTCTCCATTTGCGACAGAAATTAGCTCAAATATATTGTTACCTGTTCAGGATCATAGACCATAAGGCGATTCTGGTACTGGGCTGTGTTTGTCACTCCACCTGCAAACATATTTTGCATTGTTTTTTAACTCAAACAAATTAATCTTGGGTCTTCACAACTTCAGTAACTGCTTTCAAAAATAATAACATTTCTTAAAAAAAAAAAAAACAATGTTATTTGCGAGTGAAATAATTGCTTATCTTTGTTATTCCTTGTTATTTTGTTTGATTCTAAACAAACTCTGAAGTTAAGAGCTTTGTTGAGGGAATACCATCACTTACACAAATCCCTAATGTGTCATGCAATGAAAATAAACTTGGAGCTGTTTTTTGAAAACATTTTCACAAGTCCCCTTTTAACAATATTAGAGGTGTACTGCGCAACTTATCTGGTGGCGGGTATGCTACCTACTTGCTTTGCCTGGAATCTTCCATGGTATTAAAACATGGACATTAAACATATCCATCTACCATGTATTCATTACATGTTTCTTGTTTGTTAAAAGTAGATAATTCCTTCTGTGAAAAGGGGCGACTCTCCACAGATCTGAATTGTAATGTAGCATCATGCTGTAAACTGCTTGTCTCCCTCCTGATAAAAACAAAGAAGTAACATTTCCATAGAAACAAGCAGGTGGCTGACCCTCCACTAGAAAAGTTACGTAGTACACCCTTAAATCTAACTTCTTGCACAATTTTATTCGATTTTTTTAGTACCTGAAATCCAGAGCAGGTCGTCAGCCACACACCCAGCATGGCAAGAAAGTGATCGATCAAAGGGCTGGACGAACATCCACTTGTTCTTTTTGGGACAATATCGCTCCACAGAGGGCAGCACCTGTCTCAGCTCATTCCTGCCCCCTACAGCATACAGGTACTGCCCCAAAGCTCCCAGGAAAAAATGTTCTCTACAAACTTTCATAGGTGCAATTTCAGTCCAGCGATTTCCTCTGGGGTCGTACCTACAGGCTGTCCTTACGGCACAGGTCCTCCCAGTCGCATGCTCCACCTCTCCACCCACCACAAAAAGAAAGTTCCCCATCACAGCTACACAGTGGTGGCTCCGTCCAGTAGGCATTGGGGCTAGTTCACTCCAGTTGGACCCTCCTGCTACCCGTACATGATCCTGGGCGGCTGGGTTGAAGTATCTTAGCTCACGCACTCGGCTAACTTCGCGCTTCCTCCCACCAGCGATGTACAGTGTCAAAGACTGAAATCTTGGTCTAGTTCTAGCAGACTGTTGTAGTGGTTGGGAATAGGTGGCATGGTGGTAGTCCAAGGCTTCATCCACCAGGGCGGCAGCAGTGGGACTAGATTGGACCAAGGGGTGATTTCGGGAGAGATGATGCAGTGTGGGAATATCCATGAGGCCGTATCGCACGTGCTGTAAGAGATCTTCAGTGTACTGATAGCGACAGTCGTGTTCAAGCCACAACACGACCAACTGGAGAAAAAAAGAAAAAATGAATCAGAAAGCTAATCAGAAAAGGGCAATGGAAAATAGTAATACAAATTCATAGCATTTATTAATTCAAAAAGAGTTGTAAATGTCTTCCGGCTGGACCAGTACTTATAATATCAAATACTGAGCCTACCCTACTACTACTACTACTACTACTACTACTACTACTACTACTGCTACTACTACTACTACTACTACTACTACTTAAAAAGATGTATTAATACAGCTCCTACTTTTACCACAAGGCTAATACTGTGCCACTATTTTTACTGTCACTGCAGCTTTGATAATGTTAAATTACTATAATAGAACTATTGCATGTCCTACTGCCCAATTTATTACAAAAATACTTTACTTATTTAGAGATTATAACATAAAATGGCTATGGGTAATGGGGTAATGTATTGTTTTCAGAGTCAAAACTCCTGAATCCCTTTGTAGTAACTTTCCACATAGCTTGATTATTGGTAGGATTACCTGATATGATTAAGAGGAAAGCTGTATCATCTGTGCACCAACAGAGAAGTTACTCTGAACTTTGTGGAGGTAAAGGAAACAGGTGGTACATTGTTTTGAATACAGGGAGAGCTTGACAGAACTCACAGCAGAAGCCAATAGTGTATGGCGCATACATTATCTCAACCCAAACAAAGCCACCTTTCTCCACTCCCCACTCTAATCCACTCTAAAGGTGGAAATATGCAACAAACGTGCACCCCCCCACTCCCCCTTTCTTATTCGTTTTCTCTCTCTCTTCATAGCTCTAAAATGACAATGTGTGTGTGTGCTACAGCAGCTGACTGTGAAGGTCACGCAGCATCATGCAACAACCTCAAGGCACAGAATAAATCAACTCCTTTTTCACTGCTTTTCCCCTACTCTCTTAAAAGTGTTAGGACTGTGGCTGTGTGTGTGTGTGTGTGTGAGAGAGAGAGAGAGAGAAAGAGGGACAATGCAAGATGAGGAAGCAAAGGATGATGTGAAATAGGCCAAAATAAAACTGGGAGGGTCATTTGTGGGTGTCATATTCAACACAACAATGAGGAATTGAGATTGCATGTCCTCTCTATGCTTTTGTTTTTTGTTTTTCTTTGAGTAGTCTGGTTTACACGTGCCATCTAAAGACATGCTTGTGTCCTAACGGTCCAATGAAAGAATGTGAGAGTGAATAGTTGTATGTAAGTGTTTCTCTTTCAGTCCGGTGACTATCTGGCTGTTGTGCCCTGCCTAAGGCCCATAGGCACTGAGAAGGCTTCCACTCATCTAGTCACAGAAAAGAAAATGAATGAAAACAAAGCTGTAGAAAATGTGATTTCCTGAGAGCATGAGAGAGAGTGTAAGAAAACTCTCCCTGACGATGATTGACGGCTGGGCTATATCAGTTTGGTATATTGTGCCCACTCCCTCCGCCTCTACACTTTGGGACGAGGTTTGCCGTTTGCTTCCGTCTGATGGCCAAATTAACCTTCTGGGTGAAGTGAAGGAGGCCCAAAGCAGCCTAATCAGAGGCTGATTATGGCAGCGGCGGCTGGCTAAAGGGTCAGGGTAATTGTGCCATCAGAGGCCTGATTGTTTTCAATCAGACGGCCGGCCGAGTGACAGCTGGGGGATTGGGGCCCTGATGGAGCCGCGGTGGGCCTAATCAGAGAGAAGGGGTGAGAGACACCAAGACAGGGAGAGAGAAACAGGGGAGGGGGGGCTGATTGGTGCAAATGAACAGTCAAAACCCTACCTTGCACCAGCCGCTTTTTTACTCCACAATCTCTTCACACTCTGCAGTTCATCAGCCATGCATATTCACACACACCCAGACCAGTGAAGAGTCGATCACATACACTACATCTCCTTCATATCCTCAGCAATATAAACAAACAGCATGAGTTACAGATGGCAGAGTTTAATTTGTTACTTATTAGTCTGCCTGCTTTGAGCGCTATTTCTCTACCCTGAGTCTCTAGGTGTGTTATACTGTGCTGACTGCTTTTTTACACCAAGACATAATTTGCACAGGTTTACATGCAAGTGATGAAAATATTACATTAGTTTAAACTGCTTAAAGCTCAAGGTCTAATGCCTGTTGTTCATTTTGTATATGGTAAATTGGAGTGGACATTGATTTCTGTATAAACGTATCCTGTAGGAGTTTACCTTCCAGATGTCATCCTCGCTGAGAGAGGTGAGACGGTCGCTCTTCAGGACCTCCCTGAGCAGGCGGTAGGGCAGCTGCAGGGCCTCCTCCTGTCGACTCTGGCTCAACTCAGAGAGATGCTCCACCAGGAAGCCCACCACAGCCTCCTCCAGTGCGGGCAGGTGGAAGAGGTCAGCCACGCGGTACAGCTCCAGGTAATTTACACTGCTAAGCTCCTACAGGAAGCAAACATGCACTGTAGAATGCAAACGCCTCAGGGAAACTGTGAAGTAACATAGCACAATTCTGCACTGTATAAGCTACTATAGGAAGGTGGGTGAAGTGTACTATTTTACAGTTACATTTACATAAGAACTAACAAAGTGGGTAGGGAATTTAATAGAAAATAAAGATCAAATGATAGAAGAAAAAAAATAATAGCACATGGGACTTTAGTAGAATAAGACTGCCATCTTCTGGCCATTTAAAATAGTAACCACAACACATAAGCATTCACATATACAGTATCGGAGAACCTGGTCTTGAAGAATATTGATAATTAAAGATGAAAAATACAAGTAAACCAACTAAATTAACCTTTGGCATTTCACTCAAGAATTCATATCATTTGTACCATTGTAAAAATAAAAAAATAGATAAGAGTAGAAGAAATAATACACACAGTCTATATCCACTGTCTGCTAGTTTCAGTAATATCATTGCTGGCATGAATGAACCACAGGTGCGCTATAAGAAATACACTTCAGATGACATCTTGAGGCATAGGGCGTAGAACTAAACCAGTCATACCAACTATTTGCAATTAAGCCCAGCAGCCACCAGATGGCGGCCAATAGCTGTCTTAACTTATACTGTAGGTCTCTGGATGAGGATTTGGTAATACAGTATGTTAAATCAATAATTTGTGATACTAGCTGATAAATAAAAATGTGATAGCCATGTAAAGACTCTTGAAATAATTGCTGATGTATTTCTATTGTGTTTCTGCATACATCTGTACATATATATAAAATCTCTTAGGACCATGTATTATGTAACACAAGTGATTTTGCAACATCCTTAACCTGATTTCTGTACACCTTCTGCAGCATCTGGCCCTTTACCAAAGGACGGCAGCGTGACTGTCCCCATTGGAACATCTCAGTGTGATAAAACAATGAATCAACCGCAAGGTGGCCCATTAGGGGTAAAGACCAACTTGTACTATGGGATGTTGATATATTACGTCATCTGGCCCTAAATGTGTCTCAATAGACTCAAAGTTAAACTTGTATATTCAAATATAACTGGTTAAACGTGTATTAAATGTGCAACATGACAAAGGGATACACATAATAACCAACTCAAAAGTTGACTTCACACTTCACCCACTTCATGTATGAGTGTGAATGTGAATAGTTTGAGTAGTGCTCTAAGAGACTTGTTAGGCTTGTTATGGCTACTGTAAATGTTGGGCATAGTTATGAGTACGGTATCATAAAGAGTTATCTCAACAAGTAAATTTAACATTATATCACACATGTGTCACGTATTTTCTAGTAAAGTGCGTAGCTTGGGAAACCAGATCAAGTTAGTTTACTTACAGTGTAGACCTAGAAAAAAAAACTATAGGCAAAACTAATTTGCCTTAATCCCAATCTAATGATTACCGTATTTTCCGGACTATAAGCCGCTACTTTTTTCTCACACTTTGGACCCTGCGGCTTATACACCGATGCGGCTAATATATTATTCTTCTATGAACACAGCGCATGTGCGCGCAGCTTGAGTGCAGAAAGCGCCGCTGTCTGTGCGGTGAACATGGGTTAGGGTTAGTTAGAACACTCGCTAGCGCTGTTGTCAGCACTAAAACAGTTTATCGCTGCGTGATAAAATAAGTTCTGCTGCTAAATGAACATTAGTGAGTGGGATACGTCTTAATGACCCGTATGTGTTAAATGCAGGTGAGGCGTAAATGACGAGACGAAACGTCTCAAACTTCAGTAGCGGGACATCCACTCATACATGATCGATACAACTAACCCCGACCCCCGGGAGAGCCTGAAATCTGCTGAAATCCTACAAGACACTGACATGATACAAGACAGGACAGCGGCTCTTTCTGCTCGAGACATGCGCTGTAGAGCGTCAAGTGACGGGGCGCAAGAGCGAGACAGACAGGTGAAGAGATGATGTGCTGAGGAAGATGCTCGTTTGATTTTGTTTTGAACAGTTATTTTGTGCTTCATGCACACACCCTCCTTATGGAAAACATACGAAGAAATGCATATGATGCAGCTTTGAAGTTAAAGACAGTTGATCTGACTGTCAAAGAAGGAAACAGAGCTGCTGCACGTGAGCGCGGCATCGATGAGTCGATGGTGAGACGTTGGCGACGGCAGCGTGACGAACTGACTCAATGCAAAAAGACGACAAAAGCTTTCAGAGGCAATACAAGCAGATGCTCCGAACTTGAAAACTTCTTGAAGACGTGGACACCTGCGGCTTATAGACAGGTGCGGCCTATATATGTACAAAAATAAAATTCTTTGAAAATTTAGGTGATGCGGCTTATATTCAGGTGCGCTTAATAGTCCGGAAAATACGGTAATCTATAATATAGCACCATTTAAGTCTAGATTTATAATTTTGATTATATTTGTGCCTGTCCAAAGGGTGTTAATCCTGTTTATGTTGTGTAACCAAATCACAGTGTGTCTGTCCTGGTGAGTTTACCTGGATGAGGTAGTGCGAGCAAAGGCCCAGGAGTTCCAGCAGCTGAAGGTGGCTCCCCGCTGACAGGACGTCCTGTATGACCCCCGGCTCCAGCATGATCTGACCACACAGAGGAGACAGGCTGAATTAAGGGCAATGCAGCAATTTATACAGTGTTTGACGTATGAGATGAAGTCATGTTGAGAGTTACCTAAATATTTTTAAGGTTTGATAAGCTCTACTTGCTTTTCAAATCCATAAATCAGGTTAACTATTAAGTTTTGTGCTCATGATCTGTGTGTAATTCTAGGCAAGCATAATGAGTTTATTTATTTGACTTGGAGAATAACTGCGGCAGATTGCTAAGCATAATAACAACTGCTCTAGCATGCATCTACAGCGTGATCATCTTAGCAGCATATGATAATTATTACATCACTGAATCTGCCAAAACGCCTTCTGTTTAAGTGGATGAACAGCAGCTAAAATTATCTGTTGAAGATATAAACCAGCCTTATGAGCTCTGGAGTGGAGCCAGGTAGAAAAACTAGTTTTAAACACTCATTTGAGAAAATTAAGGACCCGAGTGCAGCTGAACTGAAGTAAATTCAAGTGGAAGTATTTTACGTTCAGTGTTAGAGCTGCAAAATGGTCAAAGGGGAAGGTGTTAGCAGTAGTAGTAATTGTGGTATTAGAAACACAAAGCACTTAATACTCAAGTTAACATTCCACTCTCTCAATAGCCTGCTCATTGCTTTAACATTTTAACAGAGCTTTTTTTCATGTAAAATTATACAAATTTGCTGTTAACATATAGAACATGGTAATAAAACGTTTTGTTTTTGAAAGCAGGAAAACCTTTGCTAATCCTTCAGTGTGCTCTGGCCTACTTAACCACAGAGCCATAACCGAACCAGAGGTAAAAGTCTAAAACATACTTCCGTGTTAAATTATCTTCCTTGTTCTTACTTTTTTGATACAATATTTAGGTTTGTCTCTTTGGAATCATTCACTGGCTGCAAAGATTTTTAAAAATCTAAAATCTAAAAGAAGTTTTGAGTTATTTTGAGTTTATTCTTTGTTCTTTATATTCTTTGTTCTTTATTCTTTATTATTCTCTTTCTTTTTACTCCATTCCATACAAGTTTACTCATAGTTTTGCCCTCAGAGAGAAGCTACAATGTGAATAATCATGGAAATAAAGAAGAACCATAAATGAAAAGGTGTGTCAAAACTTTTAACTGGTAGTGTATATTTTTTCAGAATTAAATACACAGAATATCCAGTGTATATCAGAAATTCCAAAACAGATGGGACACTGCATACACAAACACAGAAACCATTATTAGGCAATCACTTATTTATAACAGCCTTTTATTCAGTGGCAGGCAGCTCCAGAGAGTTTTTCTAAGAGGGAGTAAGGGGGTACAAAGGTTTCCAATGGGAGCGCTCACATAACATGGTAAATAGGCCTACCATGTTTAATAATCATGTTTAAAAGCAGACTGTAGTGATTAAGACTGCCTTCACATTTGTTCCTGTTCTAGTTCTAGTTTGGTCCTGGTTTGGTCCAGGATTAGTACCGAAATTAGTCCCAGTTTAGTTACAATTCTGATGTGTTCCAAAAATCTATGGAGGTGCATCATCCGTTATCAATGTTCTAGCAGTGTGTGTCATCATAAGTGAATTATTATGAATATATACATTTACAAATCACAATTTATTGAGAATTGGGTGGGTCATTCTACAAACACAGACAGTAATTAGGTATTTCACCATCCCTATAGCTGGAAAACCATGCACAAATATTTTGCGTCTTACATAACACCATTAATTTTATTGGACAACCTCCCTCCTATGCCTCTGTCTGATAAATAAAAATAAGCAACGGTAAACAGATGATGAAAAACAGCAAATGTGTTTATTTTTCACTTTAACTCAATCTGCTCTGAAGCCCTGCAGCAGAGGGTACGACAACACGCCATGATAACTGTAATAAATCTAAGTGCACTACTCATATCCTGCTCCCTGCTCTCATCTCCATAGACCACTGCTGTAGGATCACTTTAAATCTAGCACAGCTTATGTCAGGTTTATGGTGCGGGGCCTGCCATGTGTGGGAGTGAGGGGAGCGCTCTGTAAATCAAACTTTATTGCACTCTGCTTTACCTGGCTGCAAACAAGGATTGAATGCTATAGCTACAAACCCCTTCTAGTTTTATACTACTAATTTAATTGTTAGTGTTTTTTAGTATTTTGCGTTTTATGACTTACTTGTTTTGTATAATATTAAGAATTTAATAGCCATATGTGTATTATAATTTTACTCAGTGCAATGGGATTATAAAGATTCTATATTCAGATAATAGTCATACACAAGTGAATTCATGTAAACAGAGGTTAAAGTTTAAGTCTAGATCTGAGCTCTACATTGTGACTTTGAGACAGATAATGCTACTACACTTAATTATTCTTTGTTTTGTTTTTGTATATTGATAGACTAGATATTGATCGATTTTTATGATTGTGTATTTTGCACAGTATTCAAACTATTCCCTTATACACTAGTGAACTAATACTACTGCATGGGCCTAGTTTATGATGTGGTTGTAGGATTTTAGAGTGCCATTAACTGCAGTGCTGGGACAAGCATATTGCCTTCATCTCACGCAGCATCTTCTCTGATAGACAGACAGAAGCTGAGCCAACCCAAAAGCAGGACAGCTTGTGTGCCTGCTGCTGACCTACTTAAACTCAACCAGCCTATCTTCACTCATTGTCACTGTGGGAATAACATTAAGAGTAATTACAAAGTTGCTGGCACTGAACTGTGAGCACTGCTGAGGCAGAATTTTGTCTCATTTGTCACAAGTATGAGAAGCAAACCACCTTAAAATAATAAATGGTATGTGTAGGAAAAATGTATTGAAATGTTTGAAAAATGTTATTTTTTTATTTATGAAAAACCATGTATTTTGCTGACTGGCTAATCCACACCACCTGTCAATGGCCATTATGTTATTCCTAACTGTAGTGGTGCACTTACTTGTCCAGTGTATGCAAAGTCTAAAGCATGCTTCAGTCCTACGCTGGTCACTCCTTGCAGGGTAACTTCATCTGCTTCACTCTCCACCATGCACAAGCTGAACATGGCCTGGAAACAGACAAAGAAGGGGGTCATCAGCAGGAGGCAATAGCACTTATTCATAATAAAATTGCAGTTTTAAGCCGACACACAAAATCAAAGCCAGTGTAACTGAGAGAGGCCTTTAAAGAGACAGATAATGAGGGGCAATGAGAAAATCAATGTCTTTGTAAACTCCTAAGTGTTCCTGTAGTACTTAAAAGAGGCTCAATGTCTGGTCATATAATTTAGGACAGATTCTCAAACTATGGTCCTGGAACTACTAATGGTGCATATGGGATTCTCTCATCTCTCATCAGGACTCACCACTTAAGGTCCTGTTTAATTTTGGGACAGTTGCTGTGATATTTTGTTCACTTTGGTTTAGGGAGAGTGTATTTTACTAAAGAAAAGCAAAAATAATGATGAGGTTAATCTTTAAAGAGTATTTAATTTAAAATGTCAAATATCACATGTGGCTCATTAATTCCCATTGGTCTTGCTGTATTCCCATTTAGATTAAATGTGCTTTTGCTTAAGACTCATATTTAGTATTCTTGGATTTTAAATACAGTGGTATACATATCATATTTCAGTTGCAGATCATCAGTTCTTCACTCTTTACTTATTTAACAAGCTTGACTATAAGACTATAACCTTGATCCCTCCATTGATTTTGCTGCCTTGGCCCCTGAGGTCAGCAGGAATAAACAGCCCAATCAGTCACACATGCATACTAACTATAGTACAGCCAATGTATACCACACAACATGTGCAATCAAAGCTTAGCGCAGTCAGCATCTGCTGTGTCTGGGCATCACTGTGTGAGTCCAGTCCCTGCCTGATAATCAAAGCTACTGACCAAGTTCACACCACGAGAGGATGACAGGCCTATCGATCAGGGGCCAGTCAGCAGAACAAGTGAGTGGAAAAGTGAGAGAATAACAGTGTCAAATGTACTTATTACGGAAACTCATTCTGTCTTTTTTTTCTATAAGAAGAAACATCAGTAATCACTGAAAATGCATTGCGTCTAATGATGCAGAGGTTTCAACATTTTCCTTTGCCAGTGTTCAGTCATCCAGTTTATTACCAGTAGCAATTACAATAGGTACGATAGCAGCAATACTAAAACGTAAACAGTAAATTATTCTCTTAGAAAGATGTAGTAGCTGCAATAGGGATAAACAGAGCCCAGTATATAGTTGAAGAGCTTTTGGAAGTAAGGATGACTTTATAACACATTATATTTTCTCTGAGAGTAGAGACAACATTTGTACTTGTTTGTGCTATCAGCGCCTTATTTCCCACAGCGTTGTCTCGGGCTGATGGTACTGCTGATGGTAATTAGCATTTTCTAGAGTCTTTTTCCTCTGTGCT
Source organism: Taenioides sp. WSHXM2023 (assembly GCA_029959045.1). Lineage (NCBI taxonomy): Eukaryota > Metazoa > Chordata > Actinopteri > Gobiiformes > Gobiidae > Taenioides > Taenioides sp. WSHXM2023. The sequence goes on along the minus strand of CM057088.1, from coordinate 17,881,643 downwards.
GCAGTGCTCACTATGCTATCTGAACTCCCATAATGTTATATAACATTCTAACAAGACCTAAAGGCCTCAGGGCAGTCCACTTAACAGAGAAACACATTCTGACAAGAAAAAAGAGCACCAAATACTCTCTGATACATAAGCCAGCTGATATGGAAGATGGGGTCAGCAAGAGGCCAGGTTTGAGCTTGAATCAGTGCACACAGGAAGGCCAGTGGTCAGACCTGCAGGGTATGGTGCAGTAGTCATAAAAAGCAATAACATCTGGACAGAGGTGTTTTGATGACAATTGAGGACAAGTACACAGTGCACAGCTCTCTTCTCTTTAATTATTGAAAAGATGAGGGATATAGGCATACTTCTACTTCAGTTATATTCTATATCCGCATAAATTAGAAGGATTTAATTTGAGAGAGAAGATTAAATCCTGTGACTGCTGCCTGTTCACGTGATGCTACAGTGGGGTACACTTGGCCTGCTGCCCAGTGGCTAAAACATTGTGTTTTTGTTTGTGGTGATCATACCAGAAATGACTTGTGACTCACTAATCCACCCAGGGAAAATACACAAATCTGCACTGAGCAAGTTTGGTGTAGTTTTATGTTTTCCTTTTAAAAACCTCTGATATCTGACCTCTGTACAAACATTTTACTGCTGTATAGATAATTGAAAGAGACAGGAGACCCTTTGAGGACAGGTCCCAGGTAAACAGTTTACATATGCTCAGAGGGCTCATACACTACAATTACTCATGTCCACTGGCTTAGATAATATAAATATAAAGAATATAAAAGAATATAAAACAAAGATGGAATCTAGAGTCATATATTCCTTAACTGCAACAAAAATATGAAACTAATTACTTCTAAATAATTACTCAAATAGAGGTGTGTTTCAACATAAAGTAATTCAAGTTACACACAAGTGAATCTAACTATAAGACTTCTCTGAGACATAGTTGTTATTCAAGAGAGCACCTTGAGCAGATGATTCAGTAAATGAATGAGAGGCAGTGGTGGAGTCAGATGACATGCTACAGATAATGCTATTAAGCTCCAGGAACAGGAGAGAAAGGCCAGTATTCTTGCGTACTGCAGCCCACTGATCTAATAATCTTCTGTGGGATGCTCAGTGGGAATTCTGAGTTTAAAAATGGAGAAGAACAAAGACAGGATAAAAACAAAAGGAGGAGAAGTGTGTGGCTGGCCTGCCATTGATATAAAAATATCCTTCACATGCATATAGGAGCAGAAATCCCACAGACACATAGACATATTTAATCTCACTCTCATTTTCAAGGGGGATTAATTTCTGCTTCCTAATCTGGTCTGTGTCACTAGATCAAATTTCATCTGTGCACTTTGTCTAGGAAGATTTCCAGCCTCTCTCACCTGTAACTATCTAGAGAAGTCAATTTAACACAGAACAAGTGCAACTTAACTTAGGGTAGAGTTTTACACACAAAATATGAAAATGTGTGCTTTTAATCACATTTACATAGAGGACATATTATTCAAAATAAATGTGCCATAATGTTCAAAGTATTAATCATAATTAAACTGATTCTCACACTGCAGTAAAAGACAATGTTAATGAATTACTAGACCATAGCTTAGCTTTCTGAATGATGTATTGTACCACAGGTAACCTGAGCTTAAAATAAAACTGTGGAAAGAAAGTCATTGAGTTGGGTGAGCAGAGAGATGGTTCGGGTTTTTTAGCAGGTTCAAAACAGTCCCAAAAGTGAAGAGTGTTACATAACATATTGTCACCGGTGACTAATTAGCACTGTGCTGCAATGCCACATAGCTTTAATACAACTGTCTAAAATTAGCAGACACACACAGTGTTTCAATGACATGTAACAAAGTATATAATGAATTAATATGGAGCCTTTCAAAAAGGTTTACAATCATTGTCTATTCAGTCCATACTCGTGGTGCTAAGCTACCCCTCCAACCACCACAAATCACTAACTCACAAACCACATTCATACATGGGCATGGTAGGTGAAGTTACCAATTGAAGTTATCAGTTTGTTGCCTTGTGGGTTGATGGAAGAGCACTCTAACTACTGAGCCACTGCTTCCCAATATGGCACCTGGTATCGAGCTCAACACTGACCGCTCACTCAGGTTCCGGAAGTAAATTTTCCATTCATTTTTTCCATTTTCGAAAAATTCATAATGAGGTTGTTTAAAGTTGTTTTGAGTAGCTGATTATTCCCGAGCAAGCTTTCGAACTTTTAATATATTTTTTTTGGAACTTTGATGAGAAAGATGAATGGGAAATTTTGTTCCAGAACCAGGGGTGGGCTGTCACTGCTGAGCTCCATTTCCAGTAGACCTCCATCCCAATAATAACAAGACCCAACCTTGCTTAGCTTTCGAGATTAGACATTGAGCATTCTCAAGGAAACACATTGATATAAACAAAAATAATTTCACTAGCTGGTGTACTCTCATTAATACCAATCCAATATAAATATGTTGTGTCATTTAGGGCATCTGATTTACTGTTTTGACATTACAGTGGAAATACTCACCCTGAAGTAGTCACTGCATGCAGCCAGAACAGCTTTGTGGGCATGAAACTTCTGCTCTCCGGCCACTAGCGTCACATCACAGAGCAGCCCATCCTTCCTCTGCTGGTTCAAGGCAGACAGAACAGAGTCCTGGTGGGACTTAGACTGGCACAGCCTCTGTCCTGTCAGCATCTCCCCACTGCTACACATGGAAACCATAAGCGTAATGTACATATACAGAGAATTTTGTTTGTCTAATATACTTCTATAGATTTCATAACAGTAAGATAATAAGATGTACCAGGTCTATTGTGTTATTAATTATACCATTATATGACATTTAAAGCCATTTGTTGTAATTGCTAATGACTGGCTAATACAGTGTGTTATCCTTTCTAGTACAGACACATTATTACAGTTTTTATAACAAGGTAGAGCAAGTACAAGTAAAACGATTAAAAAAGACAAAAACACAGAGGACTGAGAAATTTTTCTGCAAGCAAGCAATCTGAGGTAAAATAAGTTACAGATTTTGTTCTGAATAAAACAACAATGTTTGAGAGGAGATGTCGTCCACATTTGGACATGTGCAGCAAATTACTGGCTGTGATCAGCATGTTCCAAATAAGGACGGTTGTTAGACGCACTTTATCGTCTGGTTTCAGACCCACCTGCATTCAAACAGTAGGAGGGATTGACTTGTCAGCCAAGGAAGGCCTTCTGTTTAACTATCATTTTAATACATATATTTCTTATGTAAGACACACAATGAAAAGAAGCTTTGTCATGTCATATTGTGCATGTCTATTTATGTAACAAATGTTCTCCTAACCTTTTCCAGCACTTCTTCTCAATTAGAACGTACCCCTGCCTGTCTGAATCCATCTCAGTCCATTTAAGCGTCTGGACGTCATTCTAAATACTGCTGCAGAGTGCCAGCAGGCCTGCTCTGTCACCTTCATGGTGCCGGATGTAAGAGAGCGAAATAATGTGCATGTGTATGTGGACAGTGTGTATGTGGACAGTGTGTATGTGGACAGTGTGTGTGTGTGCTTTGGGCCCGAAGTGAGACAACAGATGAGTCAGGGTCTGTTTGTTTGGTAGTTCAACTACAGCTGGAGGATGTGAAAGTGAAGCAAAGTGATGGGCTTGGAAATGGATAAAAGCAAGTCTTGTCAATCACCGAGCAGGAAACATGTTAAAATTGTTTTACATTTCCATATTGTCAGCAGTCCTATAAGGATATGGGGTTTAAAATTATTGGCACTAAGGTAATTGCTGGTTTTAACAGATGAACTGAAGAAGTTTAAGTTAAGGTTAAAATTTCTGTTTAAAGTCACATTTCAGTTTCGATTGGAATGGAAAAACATGCAAATACCCTAAAATGTTTAGCTACTGTTCCTTCCCTCTAAATGGGCTAGCAGTAAAGCACTCTGGGCATAAATGTAATGAAAATGTATTGATCCTACATACAGTAAATCTCTGTCAGGCTGAAACACAGAAAGGCTCTCCAGTGTATTCTTCTGAAATAGCTCTGTACATTGTTGTAAGTGCTTTTGCAGTAAACGATTTAAGGATTCTACTGTTTGGTTGTTTCATTGGAGATGATAATTTAATTGGACAATTGTCGACCACTAATTACTGTAATGTTGTTGACTTCAGATGAAATTTGATCTCACTCATTAGATGCACCAGCCAAATCTCAGAGTATTTATTTACAGTATACAATTGCCAGTAAACGATGACTCATAGTACACAAAAATATTATGGGATCGGATGTCATAAAACCACAGTTATAAGATAAATCTGGCATGTTTGATGCAGATCTACAAAATGATAGAGATGCATCAACCAAAACAAAATACAAAGTAAAAAGATGACGTGTACTACAAATACATTACAGATTTTAAGTACATTGTCCATCCTGTATTCTTTAAATCGCTAAACCGCGTGAATGTACAGTATTCTTCAAGATAGAATTTGTTGTCTTGTTCTGTGTTGTAATTCATTAATGGTGAATGCAGTCAGTATATGTCTTACATGAGGCTGGGTTCAGAGGGCATGCCCGTTGGGACAGGGGAAGGGGAGAGAGGTCCGGGCCGAGAGGTGCTTTGTGGCTCCCTGGGACTGCAGCTTCCTCACTGGACACATACATCAGCCTGATAGGACACAACAGCACATCAGCTTTACTCATCCATCCACTTTTACCCACAGCCTGACAACTTCCGGTACAAAGTGTGAAAAGATGCAAGTCAATGATCTGTGAACACTGACAATGACATTCCTTGCTTGCTGTGTCATATTTTGACTTTCATTTTGTTCATCTGTGTTGTGTATAAAGGCTGACAAACTTAGAAATAAATATAACATGCCCATAAATGCTGTGTTGTTTGTAATGGTGTTTGTAAGGGTGAATTTGCCTCCAAAGAGTTTCTGAATGTCCTCCCTGCTCACTTGCCCTGCCCACTTTGCCAATACTGTCGAGTCAAATAAAGAAAATAAAATTGGAAAAATAAAAAAGGACAATAATAATGCATTAGTCTAGAACCTTTCCAGATGCTCAAAGTCAGTTTACAATTTGGTACATCATTAGTTAACACTATTAGTTATTAGTTAACTTACCCAGTAAGCTACTGTTGCAGCCACAGCCACAATAGAAGCGAGGCTGCTAATATGCACCAACGGCCCCTTCAACCACCACCAACACATACCCTACTTTCATACTAGGCAATGTGGGTGAAGTGCCTTGCCTAAGGACACAACAACAGTTTTTACCACTGGCGCCCCACTGTGGCACCTGATTTTCCCAGCAGCCTCCCATCCAAGTACTAACCAGGCCCGGCCTTGCTTAGCTTCTGAGATTTGATCAAGCTTTGACAAAGAGGTTTGGCCACACAGTCATTGTAATAGAAAAAATAGATCTGCATTGTATACATCACCAACTATAACAATCACATATATGCATCCTAAACATCTACACCAGGGGCAGTACTCTGGGCAGTACAGTGATGCAAGCCATATGTTTAGTTTTAGTCTGGACATTGAACAACAGTAATGTGAGAGCTACAAAGAAAGGAATAACACATTATTTACATTTGAAACAAGCTAACAAGGTGTCTTTTTGGTGGAGCTACAACCTTGACATTATGTGCTACACACCTAAATCTGATACCCCACTGTCTGCTGTAAGAGAGGTGAACAGCAGTCTACACAAAAGCATTCCGAAACCCAATCCTCTTTAGATTCTCTGTATTGCTGCTCACTCAATATGCAATTATTCACAGCGTACTTATATTTAAATTACATTGCTTGAGTATGTAGTGTATGGTTAATAAGGGCGAGCACAAGTATAGACTGACTGTATTAGCCATGCCTCTTGAGTTTAATCCACAGTGGATCAAGTTATTGATCACTTCACGAATGACCTTCATGGCTGCTACCTTCTGTCTCGGATGGAGGAGAGAGGAGACTGTCAGGAGTCTAACTTTAACACACAGGTTACGGCTCACTCATTACATTAACCTAGACATGTATATAAAAGGAAATGTAGTCAAAGTCATCTACCATTCCAAATCAAATTAAATAGCAAATCTAGTTATTAAATCCAGTAATTTATAAAATTATAAAAAGAAATACACAAAACTCCATAGTTCGTTTTTGCTTCTTTGCTGTATATAAAAAGCTATAATCCCTTGTCTATTCCTCTTGTGAGGGAGACAACCCATGTATCCAACATTACTATTATTACTGTTTTATAGTAGCATAAGTCTATAGTATCCATAAGAGACAGTGGTTACATTTATACTCAGAACAAATGGGCCATTGTTTCAAGGCACAATTAAACACTATAATCTGCTGACTGAAAACAAAATGCTGTCTTTACGCACAGGCAATTACACAATTACCAGTAACAACAACATGTAATACTGGATGAGCTTGGGGCGGTGGGAGGTTTGGGTTGCCAGATAGGAACACACCATTTAATGAATTAAAAACTGTCACTTTCCAAAAGCTCCCAGCTGTCAAGGGGTCTCCCAGCAACAGGCCATCGCCTCGTCCACAAACTCAGGCAAAGGGGAATAGCCGCCTCCCTGTACGAGTCCGCTAATCCTGTTGCATCCTTTCCGGGCGACACCAAATTATATTTAGAGCACCTCTCGCTTTGGCTTTGGCTTTGCCGATGTCGACAGTATTCAAATCCCCTCTTAATGTACAACAAGCTTGCACGCACCTCATATGACTGTGCTGGAGGACTCCGAGCCGTTCATTTAACCAGGAGCATGTACCCTATTGTTGTATCAGATGTCCGATGATGGGCGAACGGTTGAGGAGGGAAGGAACGACACAACACGGTCAGTGGAAGATGTAGCCAGTGATCGCGGACACTTTACTGATAACACTACAGCGCCTAAATTGTGACATGAAACCCCGCCTCTCCACGGAGTCACATGAACAACGCGCTGGAGTGTGAAAAGCTCCCCCTTGTGGACAATAACCTCACAGGTCAGAGTGAATGATGCCTGCAGCTCATTGGCTGCATTATTGGCTTTTTTTTTTTTTCTTTTAGATTTGACATTTTGGGGTTTGCACAAATTATTAGACAGGCATATCTTTGACTTACCCACAGACCACCAAAGAATAGCCTGCATTGCTATTGCTGTATTGCTGTATTGCTGTATTGCTTTACCCTTAGTGTGCATCTATAATTAAACTCATACGAAACACAAAGGACATAAAATAGACTTTGTACATTTTCATTGCTGATGTATGCCTACCATTTACTACATGTATCTCTAGTGATGTATTTCTACAAATGCGTTACTAGAGATTCATGGGATATGATCAACTTCTAAGAACTGCTGTTTCGACTTTCGGCTGTTCACATTATCAGCTTGAACGTAATATTTTTATGAATATTCATTAATAAATTGTCAAGTAGCCATCTATCGGTGGGCTATTATTTTGTGGCGTTGCACTGCCTATATTGTGGCAGCTGTAGTCATTTGTGGAAAAAAGTGGAGAAAAAAAGAAAAAAAAAAAAAAAAGATATTTTTGCTGGTTTTATGATGTTTTAAGTAAGTTTTTAACCAATTTCTTTAAGTTATCGATTGCTTTTCTGATCTTCTAAATAGTAAATAGTGAGTGCTTTAGGCGTTATTTGCGTTATTTTAATATTCACGCTACAGAGTCATAACACGTCCCACTGCACGTAAACGTCCCACGCTCCAGTCAAGAAAACACGGGAAGAGGCAGCGGCAGCTGGATCACTTTTTCACCGAAACACGTCGCAAATCTGTACCCTAAAACCACACTTGCTCTATATCCATGTAGGAATCAGAGTTAGAACGTCGTATGAGTTTAAGGTAAGTTTATTTATAGTTTGATTTTTGGTTAGTTTTGTTTTACCAACTTTATTGTTTCGAAGTTGTCTGGCTCTGTCCCATGGCGACTGTGGTAAGCAAGTTTACTGTACTCTCCCAACCCCTCACGTTTTGTTTACTACATTTTAGCTTCTCTTTAGCACATCAGAACGCCTTAGATCTCTCCTTGGTAGATATTTGCTTTAACTGTGGTATTAAGTGAAATTTCTGGTTAATTCAAACAACGAGCTTTAAGTTGGCTAACTCCATTCATTGCTACTGATTGTGTCAAAATGCGCTTTTATCTGGACTATTTTTCCTATCTCCTCTCACTACATATCTGAGTTGCCAAATTACCTTTACTTTCATGTCAGCACTATTCAGCATACCAATCGATATCTGGAAATGTTTCTTTTGTGTTGAGTGCGTTGTGGTTAGATTAGATAAATCTGTGCCACAAGTGTCGTATCAGCACATTATAAACAGGAATTAAGCATGCGTTACTCATCTGCTAACCTTAAATTTAACACTGAATTGCACTGAACTGTGAAAACAAATCTAACGACAAGGCAGGACTAAACATGTTTTGCCTCTTAATCTATGCCTTTCTAGCCTTAACTGACTTTATTTATTGAGTGGCTTAACTCGCTGGCCTCTTGGTGACACACAGCAGTACTATGCAGAGACTCTCTATGGTAATATTTGCTGGTATAACTCAACAATAACACTCTCATGTTTCCTCAGAAGATTTCACTGCCTGTAATTGACACTCAGTCTTTATGGGGCCCTATCAAAGCAGGAAAAACTCCCAACCACTAAAGTGTAGAAACATAACTGGAATTTAATGCGTGTTGACAAGCTCAGACCTATGCTCTTAAATCACACAAATCTTGATGTCATTTTCCAGGTTTGCACTTGTACCGGTATTTTATTAATGATTTGGTCACGTTTACTTTGCCTCAAACCAAATGCCATATGGAACAGGTGTGGAGGAAGAGCTTTCCAATTTGCCATTTTGCCCAAAAAGGGTCACAAGAAGCTTCCAATAGTCCTTCTTTCATTTATCTGAAGCCGGTGCTGGTGTACTTGCAAAAGATGCTGAATCAATCTGAAAACTTGTTTTTGAGTTGGAACAATATATTAATAATTTTGTGAAATGTGAAATGCATGCAGTTTTTGAATTTCCTTCGGGAACAATTAAATAGCTGGCTAGCTATCAGTGGTGTAGAATTAGCGTGATTAAATGAAAAAGCACAAACTCTGTTTTTATATTTCAGATGTGGGAGTTGTGTCTTTGACCCAGGGCACCTGCTCCAGTACTGTGTGGATGATGGAAACTGTGTCCCTTCTGCCACGTCCTCCCTCTGCAATGAGGTGACTCGAAAAAAGCTCCCAAACCTATATACTTCAACCAGCCAATCCAGAATCTGTGGTGCATAGAGGATACAGAAATACACCACTACCATGCTGCTACTGGGACCACTGTGGATGTGTTTGGGGCTGGTGTGGGTGGGACAGTCCTATGCCCACAGCCTGTTCACCTGTGAGCCAATCAGAGTGCACCGATGTCTGGAGATGCCTTACAACATGACCTTCTTTCCCAACATGATGGAGCACTATGACCAAGACATCGCAGCTGCTAAAATGGAGGTGTGTTCACTTCATATTTAGGGAAATGTTTTACTTCTTTCCAGTAATGTTTTTATGGGTATTATAAATTTTTGCCTTTTTATTTTGTTTATTTGGAAGTGAGACAAAGGTCATAAGAGATCAAGAGTATTATGGTCTATGAGGAGGGTAGAGGAGAGATCAAGAAAGAGGCTGTTATAATGTATTGTTATGGAAAGCTAATGCCATTGTCACAAACCAGTTTCAGATAGCAAACCTTCAACAGTTTGAGAATGCCAACAAATTTTCTAATACAAAGTTTTCAGTAGTGTTGGCTTGTCACTAATCCATCTGTCTCATTTGGTATTGATCGCTTTGTCAGGCTGTAATTAGCGTTATTAGTCCAGTTTGAAGTGAAACCGATGCTTCCTCTGTTTTTGCAACAGATCTCACCACAAAAGTCTACCAGTGTCATTACTGTCATTCACGATGCTATTAGTGCTTGTAGTCAGTAAATACCGTATTGCTGTCTTCATGAGTGCATATTGATTTGACCATAATTAGCATTTTTAAATGGTCATCAACAAGCAAGCTCAAAGCTCACAAATCATCCTTGATTGTTATTGAACACTGTCTCATTAATCAAATATTAAAAAGATAATACAACTAAAAGAAACAGAAGTAGAAAAATGATAAAACAACATTATTATGCTGTTTTCTGATCAATGTTATAATGTTCATCATCAAAAACATACCCAGAATTGTGTTTTGGTTCATTCACACATGTTTAACACACAAACCCTGCATATGATGGTTCTTGTCTCAAACAGAAAACACTCCACCTTCTGATGCCATACAGGAAGTGCTCTACTGTGTTTTTAAATTACAATAAACCTTCACTAGAATTATTTGGCAGTTCCAGGGATGAAATGATCCAATCTCTGCTGATCATTCTCTGTTAGTTTACCACTACATGACATCACAAGGTTGAACAGAACATTTTGAGCTTTGGAGATGTACACTGACTAATATTAAAGGATTGCTCTAGCATATGTGAATGAAACAAAACACAACTCCACTTATGTTATTTAGGAGGTAACAACACTACAAGTAAATAACGAACATTTTAACTGATGAACTGTATTAAATTATAACAACACTAACCTTTTGTTTTTACATACATTTCCTCTAAACTTTCTTGTGGGCATTTTCTGTTTCATCTGAAACAACTGTCGTGTGACCCCCTCACGTTCCTTTGTTGCTTTATTTAGCTTATCCTAATTACAGGGTATCATACAGACATTATTATGTAGGCCTTTATTGTCATAATCCCATGGTTCCTTCATGTTAGGCATAGTGTAAACACAGACCTCAGTAGTAATGACATTGGCTGTGCAAAGACTTCTCCTATTTCTTTGGTATTCCCATTTTGTGTCTTGACATTGCCACAGGCCCTAGTGTGCATTACAGCATTCGGTGTGAGAATGTAGAGAATGAGCAGGGATCCATGGATGAAGACTTTTTGTATTTGGCATCTGGAGAAAAGTGTAGGAATAGGATCCTTATTTCACAGTGAGCTTGGCCACAGGCGACTTCTCTGACTTTGTTGTGCATGGTCTTTGATTTCTGTGAAGAGAAGCAGAAGAAGGGACACACCCAGATACACGGACACAAAGCCCACCCTGCATACCACAATGACTTTTCTGTTAATCACTCACTCATTTTTCCCTGTACAAAGTCTTACAGCTGTGCTCTGCTCTCCTAGGTAACCAGCCAACACTAGTGCCCTGCTTTGTGTACACCTATGACAGTGGTTCAAAAATGTTCTGTTACTGGGATGTTTCTGGGATTTTTTTTTTATGGTGAAAATGAAAATACATTAAACAGATGACATACATAGTTAAATCCTGATCCAATCTTTGATTTGATTCTAATTTTGTTCTGAACCACTGGCCTTGGTAATTCAAAAACTATTTTGGCTTCATGATTAAAAAGTATTTTAAATCATGTTTAGGAATAAGCATTAAGCGTGTCTAGTAGTCTATAAACCAACCCTGTAGTTTGCCTCTAGTTGATGGTCTCTAAATTAGCGGCAGCACATCACAGTTGCAGGCAAATAATGATCAGATTGTTGCTCAAAATGTAGTGCAAATGAGAAGGCTTCCAAAATGTCCACAAGCGAAACAAGGACCTGTACTGTCAGGGAGGACACGCTCAAGCCCAGAGCCGTGGGCCTGATGCCAGACTGGAGCTGGGGACTGACAAGAACAGCAAACATTGAATACTGAGCACTGTGTGAATGGCATGTGGATGGAAATAAATCTTTACATATTATTGTAAGGATGGACACAACATTTTTCTTGCCACTAGGGGTCACAAGTGTGAATGAATGAAGTGGACTGGGCTAGCACAGACATCGGTTAGTGGCCAATGATGCTTTGGTCTCCTTAGATGGAGGAAGGGTCTCTTTCTAAGTGATTTGAGCCTAAACGAAACATGTTATGTAAAATAGACTTTTATGACGTTTAACCATATGTTGATAACTTTCCTTCATCATTCAATTTCAGGTGGTTTCATTAATTGTTTTAGTAATCCTGTATTGTCCTGCATTTGAGGTTTGAATGCTCAGAACATTTCAGATTTTGGTTATAGACTCCAGGTTATAGACAATTATTTAGTAAGATTACCTAGTCATTCTTCAAAAATAAAAACACCAAAGGTGTATGCCACTAGAGAGGGTGGATCAGCAGCAGTCAAGCCATTGTAAGTGAAGTTGTTTTAGATTGTCAATGTGTTCTATAATGAACAAAATGTAAAATAAGGATCCACATATGAGGTAGTTAATTGTCTTCTTGAAGTTGGGTGATATCAGTACTGTTAAGAAATTTAATCTGTACTATCTATTTTTTCACACCCATTCCTCAGTCGATCCACCTCTGTCATGCTCTAAGTGATGAGGAGTTGAGTTTATCAACACCAGTATTATTTATAAATGCAAATATGTAGACATTAAAGAATTGCTTAACATTAATGCTACAACTACAAACGTAGCTCTACAATAAACATTCATGAACAGATCAATAAGGGTATGCCAAAAGTCACAGCTTAATTAAGATCATGAGAGTTATGTGAACCTAAGGGAAATAAAAACAATTTTCAGCATTTCTAGTTTGTAAAAGCATTCATGAGTCCCCACTATACAGTCTGTGGTCCCCAAATATAGGCCCTTATTGTTCCATCCACCCCAACCAACAACATGATCCCAGTGTCTCTGCTCTGTCACTGTGTGTTTCCAAATGTCCACACATTCATTTCCTGCCTCTGCTCCCCTCCCATTTGTGGATTTCTTGAGCGATGTGTTGAAACGGAAGAGTGTGCTTCCTTTGCAGTCAATGGGCCCTTTGTGTGGTGCTATAGAGCACCCCAGCTCATCATCTGCTCAAAAATCTGACTATTGTGAGCTGGATATGAAAATGTCTTCACTGTACACCTATCACATATTGAGTGAATATTGGTGTATCCGTTACATTGGATAGCACAGAGGAGTACAAAACATCCCATATCCAGTTAGAAATATGCATCAAATGTATTTTTTTAACTAATTAACACTTTTATTCTGTTGCAGTAAAATGTCACAAGCAATGTTGTATTTGAAACATACATGTTATAATTCAACCATGATTTCAACTGTATTTTCTTGTCTTTTCACAGCCTTTTATGCCATTGGCAAAACTGCACTGTTCTCCAGATGTGCACCACTTCCTGTGCCAGGCCTTTTATCCCCCGTGCATCGAGGAAAACAACGTGTTTGGTCCCTGCAGGGAGGAGTGTAAGACAGTGTTATCCGACTGTGCAGAGAACATCCGCATTTTCGGCATCACCTGGCCTCCTGAACTACAGTGTGACAAGTGAGAGCATGGCATTTCAAACAATTATACCTGAAGTACTGTCACAATACAATAAAGGCTTGACACATAATAATAGTACTTACTTTAGTATTACCATGTGGTCTAGTACTTGTTCTGATGTCGCACCATTTGAAAACTATTTACAAAGATCCAGTTTTGTCCTGTATATGTGATTTTTTTGGATCAAAACTTTGTCAAATGAGTATCTAGTTTTAATACAGTTTTAGTATTTATTAGCATCTGGGTATCTACACTCTCGACAACCTTAATCTGAAGGGTAGCTCAGTAAGTTTTCGGGTATATGTCGAAGAAGACAGGAACAAGAGAATGCAATCAAAATTATTTACTATAGAAATGAAAATGACCTTATGATTTTTATGTTTTTTTACTCTAGATTACCTTTATGCGGTTTCCCCAACACAGACTCCTCATTACAAGCCACCACTCCGATGAAATCCTCTCCAGCAAAGAGAGACCTTGGCTTTTGGTGTCCGCTGCAGTTCAAGACCAAATCAGGTTTTGGATCGTCTTTCTTAGGGGCCCAGGACTGTGCACCACCTTGCTCCAACATGTATTTCAAACCACATGACATAGACTTTGCAAAGAGCTTTATTGGTGTGTGCTCAATCATTTGCCTTGGAGCTACACTGTTCACTTTCCTCACCTTTCTCATCGATGTCAAGCGTTTTCGATATCCAGAGCGGCCGATTATTTTCTACGCGGTCTGCTATAGCTTTGTATCATTAATATACTTCATTGGATTCCTACTGGGGAACAAAGCAGCCTGCACCGAGCCCTTTCACCCAACAGGCACGTTTACTGTGGTCCTTGGATCCCAGAGTAAAGGATGCACTCTGATCTTCATGTTGCTCTACTTCTTCACTATTGCCGGTGTTGTCTGGTGGGTCATTCTCACCATCACCTGGTTCCTGGCAGCTGGACCCAAGTGGAGTTGTGAAGCCATTGAGAAAAAAGCGGTAAACTGAACTTAAATAGGATCTTACTAGAGGTCTGATAATCGTCAAAATCACAATCATAATATAGAATCAGTTCACATACAAAGTTTAACCACAATTTAGTACATTTAAATTGAATGAAGGCCAAAACTTAAACCTCAAAATAAAGCAAAGTTTGAAATATGACTTTTGCCTATTGAATTTAATCTGATGTTGCATACATGTTCAATGATATATAGGCTTTTGGGATTTTATTAGGGACACCTAAAGTATAACACCTGATCAATATTATGCATGGCTAAGATTAAGATTAAAATAAAAACTTAAAAATACTTTCACGTTTTCTTTTTGCTACTTTTAATTATACAAAGTGAATTCAGAATAACTAATAATTGTACTTTTTGTTTTTGTGTAGGTGTGGTTCCATTCGGCTGCCTGGGGAATCCCTGGTGCTCTGACTGTCATGCTTTTGGCTCTAAATAAAGTTGAGGGCGACAACATTAGTGGCGTTTGTTTCGTGGGCCTTTACGATCTGGACGCTCTCCGCTACTTTGTCCTGGCCCCTCTGTGTGTGGGTGTTTTGGTAGGACTCTGCCTTATCCTGGCTGGTATTGTCTCCCTTAACCACGTGCGGCAGGTCATTCAGCACGATGAGAGAAATCAGGAGAAGCTCAAGAAGTTTATGATTCGAATCGGTGTGTTCAGCTGCCTGTATCTGGTGCCACTGGTCACACTATTGGGCTGTTACACCTACGAGCAAAGCTACAGAACCAAGTGGGAGGCAACATGGCTCAGAGAAAACTGTCAGAAGTACAGCATCCCCTGCCCATCCAAGGTACACACTTTTAGCAGTAACAACTAGGGCTAGTTGATGTTTGAAAATAATCATGTCATTTTGACACAATAAAGTTTATATATATATAACACAAAATTGATTCTAAGCCATATTATAATGTGATGTCCTCAAAAACATACCCGGAGTTGTTTTTTGTTTCATTCACAATCACAGTTGGTCTGTCCATAACTCCTAAGCTCAAAATGCTGTGTTCCACCTTGTGATGTCATGTAGTGTTAGTTTTCAAGTTAACAGCTACCTTTTACTTTGAGTTCTTTAAAGATAGGGAAAACAACATATAACATATAACATAGATCAGAAAATAACATAATTTAGGCTCTTTACGCATTCAATTTTGTCAATTGTGTTATGTTGCGATAACTATAATTTTGCCCTAATAAAAGCATTTTTATTATGGTGACTATCATATGATAACTAATTGTTTTCCCATACAGGACGTAGAGCCCGAGCACCCAGACCTGACTTTGTTTCTGGTGAAGTACTTGATGACATTAGTGGTGGGGATCTCTTCAGTGTTCTGGGTCAGCAGCAAAAAGACCTGCTCTGAGTGGGCTTACTTTTTCAATAGGACACGCAAGAGAGAGTAAGCATTTTTCCAAAGTTTCCCCTGTTAAGTCAGTGCATACTATTTTGCCCAATCTTGCTTATGTGAAATATGTCTGTTATGTACCTTTTTGCCCCACAGTCCCATCAGTGAGAGCCGTCGCGTTCTTCAAGAATCCTGTGAGTTTTTCCTAAAGCACAACAGCCGTGTCCAGCACAAGAAAAAGCACTACAAATCAGGTGCCCACAAACTCAAGGTGGTCTCTAAATCTATGGGCACGAGCACCAGAGGAGTACCCACCAGCCCCTCTGTCTCTGTGGCCACAAACCAAGACCCAGCACTGTCCCCTCATGGACACCCACCTCAAGGCTCCCATTCTGAGGCATCAGTCAGGGAGCACTTGGAGAGGGGAGTGTCCAGCCGAAGTTCACGTCGGGACAGAGACAGAGAGAGGGAGCAAGAGAGGGACGGGGTGGAGAGACGCAGTAAAGGAAGCAGCTCCGGCAAAGTCAGCAGCCTGTCAGACAGCTTAGCCAGAGTGGGTGATGGAAGGCAAGTAAAATTTTATGAGGTGACACATTTAGATTAAGTTTTAATGAACATCTGACTGCATTTTAAATGTCTGTAGTTGTTGAATACACTAATACTTCTGCATTAGCGTTAGGATTAAATCAAATGAATAGTGCCTATTGTTGCTGAAGAAGCATATTTTAAATAAAAAAGGTTACTTATTGAACTACTTGCCTGTACTTGTACTTACTTACCCAGTCTTACCCAGCTATGACCCTGTTGCCCTCATGTGTCTGTAACTTTCTATAGAACTTAAAAGGGTTGTCAAGGTGTATTGTTTCTAACCATTCCTAACACATACTTCAGTACGTGAAATTAATAAAGAATATAAGATTTTCAGTTGCATTATGAAATAACAGTAATACAACTGATAGAGTGACATTTACATCTTCAAGCAATCTTTGTTTCCTACTGTTTGCATAATACCAGTGAATACATTATCAATACAAAGTGTTTTTATTTTTAGGAATACTCCTAGAAGTGACCACTCTGAAGCCAAGAGGATTTCCCCAGTCCAACATCCAGCTTTAAATCTCTCCGTTAGCAGCACCCTCCAGGACTCCAGCCAAATCCAACTGGTGCACAAGGATCCTGAGGAGAGCAAGGAGACAAAAGACATGAACTGCTGAAAAATACGACTCTCTCACCGTGAACCTGTTTCAACTTAACTGTCCATATGTCTTTCAGACTCAAACAGACGATTTATTAGCCCCAGTATATGTCAGGTATTGTATGCCATTGCTGTCTTACTGTAACATACCAGGGATATTTGAATGGTATATTTGGACCGTTTTTAACTTGTAGAAGACATTTAGTTTAACTGGACTAGTCTTAACACTGGACATTTTACTTTTAAAGGTCATGCCAAATGTAATGCTGCAAGTCCTTCTGTGGCCTATGGTTTTGAATGTTTAACGATACAGAGCCTGTAGTTTGATATTGTTTAGAAAAGACTGTTTTTGTTATTGAATATTGTGATGCATTGTTGTTTTCTGTGCTCTTTTTAAGATGGTGTCAAACTTTTTCCCTGTGAATCTGGATTATGTAACTTTTTTTTTATAATGCCTTTTGTTAAGCCTGACCTCTAATTATTCTTTGTTTGGGATGAGTGCTGTTGGTGTGATGGTTTTCATTATGAAAAGTCTTATTGGCGTTGCACTATATTTTTAGAAGCACAAAGAGTGTGTGTTAAATAATTGTGGATTATTGTTGGGTGTGTTATATCTACAGACCTTGTATCTTTTAAGCATTGACAGATTTATTTCTGTCTCTAATCATCTGTATTCTTCCATTTTTAAGCTACTGTCTATAATGTTGTTCACGTGATTCCTGTTTCTATTCCATAGTATGTCAGCGTCAACACTTAAAGGGAAAGTTTATTATGTGTCATTGTATATCGAAACCTCACTGGTCTAAGCAATATATCGTATAATTTTGTTGTACCGTTTCATTTTATACAAATAAATCGTCATTATTTTATATTTATTTGGTGTCAATTCACGTGCGTAAATCTAAGAAGCTTCCCACACCGCCTTCTCTTTGTCTAAACTTGACACATTTGTCAGAGCGCCAGCGCTTCCTTCTCTCTGCAAACTCCTGCCTCCTCCTCCAGCCCTCCTCTCAGCTTAAAAAAGTGGTTAGTATTGGAGTCAAACTGTCGCCTCAGATCCCTCAGAGTAGCGCACAGAAGCCCGGTTATTATGTCTCCGTTAGTTGCCCGCCTGCTGCTACTCGTTTGCTTGGCTTTGCCGCTTTATGGCGTGGAAAAGGTGAGAAATAGAGGATACCGAAAGGGTCCTGACGCGGATAAGGTACGTTTTATTGCCTTTGTCGCATAACTAATTCAAAACGCATTATTTGTGCCGTGCGTAATTTGTGCCAGTTAAACTGCCACGTGACAATTTTTTTAGTTAACTGTCTCTGCCATTATTTTAAACAAGATGACTTTCCATCATGCCACTTAAAAAGTCTACTTTGAAAAGAAAAATGGAGACAATTTCCAAATATTACCACAGGATGAGAGGACACTTTCAAATTATAGTTGCTCACTAATGAAGGCTATACTATTCCAAATAGGAAGTGGTGTGGTCACTGTCTATACCTTTGACTTCATCAGTCTAATGAAAAGGTTGAACTGCTCTTTTAATGTACCCAGTGCCACAATCCAGTCTATGTTCTGTTCCATTTATGATCTTTATGGCTCTCAAGTCAGTGTTAAGTCAAAAATATACATTTTCTTGAAACTGCATAACCTTAAGGATGGTATGAAGGGGGTTGTTGTCCCAATTCTCATGGGAACCAAATGAAAGAGAAACTGCTGTTTATTTTGGTTGTAGACCCGAGTGCCAACAGGACTTCATCAGATAACATTTGGAGGGAAGCCTGTGTTTACCTGTTGTAACCCATTGCCCAACTTCGATCCTATATGAAAACAACGCAATGAATAGATTCTTGTGTTACTATTTTACACTCATACAGTGCTCTGGAAATGATGCAGAAAAGCCCAACTGCACTAGAGTCTCAGAAGAAGGAAGAAATTTGAAAAACATGGTAAAATGTCTCTTTGAACTCCCCTGGAATTGTTTAATTGCTCCATAGCCGCCATGCATTATAATGTGTCCTGCTGTGCTTGTGTTTATGCTTTGATGTCAAATTATGCATGAAATACTCTTGCTGCTTTCTGAGGACTATGAGGCTATCACATTTACAGTAATGGACTGTGCTGCTGCTAATTTCCATAGAGTTGGAGAGTAATTCATGCAGTCAGCTCAGAAACTCCAAACTGGGAGCTAATATGAGCATGAGCAGTGTGGTTTAGTGGACAGAGGCTCCTTTCATAAAGCCATACTATGAAAGCTGTTTGACACTCAATAAAACGACACATTTACAGTACTCCCTGAATCCAACTATGGATTCACCAGACAGTCTCAAGCCTGGATAAATGAAGAGGATTTGGAAGTAGGGCATCTGGTGTAAAATTCAACTTAATATGCTAATCACTGCATACAGAGAAACAGAGAGCAGAGAATTCTGTAGAAAAATACACATAACTGCTTAAGAAAATAAGAATTACATGCCTTCAGCCAACTGGTCCTATATCTTAGAATGGTAGAGCAGTTGAGATTCTTTTCACTGCATTTGGTGGTAAAATCCCCAAAAATATTAGCACTATTTGAGCATTCTGACAAAAAATAATCAAAATATATAGAATCAAATCAAACGTGAATTATTCTCATTTTTGAAATTTAAAAAGATAGATCATCACATATACTGTAATGCTTTCAAGTATCAGACACTGTTAACCATGAAATATGATAGATAGATAGATAGATAGATAGATAGATAGATAGATAGATAGATAGATAGATAGATAGCCTGTTAACTCACTGCCTGCTGCCTTTCTGCTTGTCCCATCCAGCGTCTCGTTTTACTAGATGATGTCAGGATGTCCACTTAATGGATAAAACAGGACTCTGGCTTCTTGCTTAACCATCTGTTAAAACCACCTGGCTTTCAACTAATGCCAACTATGATGCAAAAAATGTGCCAAATATTGGGATAATTATTGTATTATTATTTTGGGGAGTCTTTTTTCTATCTGTTCTAGTTCAGTCAGCCTGCACATTCAAGTCCATATCTCTAAGCTGCATTTCAAGCTACAGGGCAAATCTAGACCAACAAAGAAAACTCCTTTGGTGTTTGTACAAAGATAAAGATACATGTTGGTTGGGGAAATGAGCGCACTGTGCATGGCTCAAGTCACTTGACCACAGTGCCAATCCAGGGCCATAAACTTTTGTATTGTTTTGGTAAAAATGTCTCAGAAAATAACACTGAGCTATCTTGGGCTATGGTTAGGATCTGAAAAAAACATTCTATAAAATGTTTTGTTTCTTAGCTTTATCTTTTATGGGCAAAATGGTGAACTGAACCGTGTATGGTTTGATGACAACATGCAATTAAATATACAATTATTACTAAATCAGCTGGAAATAGACGCTGCTATGTCTTGTTTTTAGAACCACTTTTTTCACTTATGGATCCAAGTACTGAGAAATGCTAAAGATTTTTTCCTATTTTGAGTGGGTTGTTCTGTAATAGATTAAAGTCTTATATATGGGTTGTCCCGGGAAATTCCTGACTCAGCTTTTTAGAGGCTACATCTGTTTAAACATAGCAGCAGGAGATAGGGGACAATGAATCACACATACAGACATGTGTGGCCAGACAGCTACTAATTTAAGCTGTCATCAAGTCTACATTTCACCATTAAGGGTCTCTGAGTATTCTAAATGGTCTATATATTTTATTAATTACTGTTAGGGTATTAGTAATATTATTTGGGCCTTGTATTAGTGGTTCACAAGCACTGGCATGGCTGATCATACATACTATTCCTATTGGTCCCAAGGAGTCTTTTGCAGTTCAATGTTAGATTTTAGAGCCAATTAAATCCCTTGTTTAGTCCTTGCCTCTGCTTAGTGCTATTTTAAACCCTCGTTTTTTGGCCCCACAATTGAATCTATATCATTATGTAGTATGGCATAGTTGTTGCATTCATTGTTTAGGTGTAAATACCTTTTTTAGTTGAATAACTGTAGTAATG